>CAWUFW010000046.1:5524838-6724838 GCA_963921515.1 Calotriton arnoldi | reverse complement strand
GACAGGCCCACCTTGGCATTTTTCGGGTTCGCAAATAGGTCCACCACAGGGAGGCCCCAACGACCCACCAACCGGTCGAACAAACTGGGAAGGAGGGAGAAATACTTCAACGAGGGAATGTCCCTGCTCAAGCGATCGGCCTGCACATTTTCCACCCCCGAATGTAGAGAGTAGACATACCCAGCACCCAGATCTGTGCCCACAGAAATATATCGCTGGCAATCAAGTGCAAGGACCTGGACCTGGTCCCCCCCTGTCTGTTGACATAGGACTTCGCCACCAGATTGTCCGTCTGAACCAACACCCATTGGCCCCGCAGAGAGTCCTGAAAGTGAACCAGGACCAGCCAAATTGCCCGCAACTCCAGCCAGTTCGAAGACCGCCGGGAGTCCTGCAAGGACCAGCACCCCTGAAATTGGTCCGACCCCAGCCAAGCACCCCACCCGGACTGGCTGGCATCTGAAGTCACCCCAAGTGGAGCCAGAGGAGCCAAGGAAATCCCGGCCAGAAGATGACGCCGGCAGAGCCACCAGGAGAGCTCCTCCCGAATCTGGACTGTCATTGGCAGTGGAGACAACAGACTCTGAGACCCCGGAGACCAGCTCAACAGGATCCAGTTGGCCAGGCGAAGAAGGTGAAAATGAGCCCAGGGAACCTGAAACACCACAGAAGCCAAATGCCCCTGCACCCTCAGCCACTCCACCGTCGGAGGAGCCTCCCGGGACATCAAGGCCATAACCTGCGACTGAAGAGAGACCAGGCGCATGTCGGACAGAGTAACATGGCCGATCAAAGACTGAAAATGAGCCCCGATGAACACCATGTCTCGAGAGGGGGCCAAAGAAGATTTTACCCATTTCACCAAAAAGCTGCATCCTTGAAGAACCTCCAAGGCCCTCCCGACCTGAGCGAGCAAAAGAGACTCCTCGGCAGCATGCAGTAAGAGGTCGTCCAAATAAGGATGAATGAAAATCCCTTCTGCATGAAGGAGAGCCATGAGGGGCGCCAGGACCTTCGTGAAGACCCTGGGTGAGGACTTGAGGCTGAAGGGAAGAACGTAAAATTGAAAATGGGCGCCCTCCACAGCGAACCTCAGGAAACGCTGAGAAGAAGCAGCAACAGGGACGTAGAGATAGGCGTCCTCGAGATCCACGGAGGCCAAAAACTCGCCCGGCCGAACCAGAGGAATAATCGCCTGAAGGGTCAACATATGGAAGTGAATAGTTCGAACCCAGGAGTTGACCCATTTGAGATCCAGAACAGGCCGAAAACCACCTGACACCTTCTGCACCAGGAACAGAATGGAATAGGCTCCAGTTCCGATGTATGCAACTGGAACCCAGCAGTTGGCCCATTTGGCAAGCAAACTGGACATCCCGTCCTGCAGAGCCACTCTGCGCGGACCTGAGACAGGCACTGGAGTCAGCCCAACCCCAGTATCCGGAGGGACCTGCCAAAAGTCGATCACATAACCATGATCCAAAGTGCCCAGGACCCAGCCATCCAAAACGTCCTGCTGCCACCGTGGAAGAAAATGCCGGAGTAGACCTCCAACCGGCAGTGAATCGTCCAGAAAATAGTTGTCAGGGACCCTTCTTGGCAGAGCCCTTAGGCGTGGAGGCAGCGTGTTTGGGAGAAAAACAGGGCTGAAAACGTCTCTGCCGGAGAGACTGATGAGACTCACGCTTCAGGATGACCGAGGAGCCCTATTCCAAGGCTTACTAGATGGAGCTGAACCCCCTTCATAGGGCAATGAATGCTTCCGTTCTTTGAAAGCCTAAGAGACCATGGCTGGCAATTGGTCCCCAAAAAGAGCCTGGCCATCAAATGGCAACTTCAACAAAGCCGCCTTTTCCCCAGAATCAGCCTTCCAGTGCCGGAGCCAAAGGGACCGACACACCGCCACTAAGGCCCCAGTGGATATTGCAGATGATTTAATAACATCAGATGAAATTTCAGCCAACAGCTTAGCCTGCTGTTCCATTGCGACCAGAAGGACAGAGCACTCCAAGCCGTCCTGCACACCTGCTGCCAATTTCTCGAAATCCTGCACCAAAGACTGCGCAGAATAAGCAGATAGAAGGCTAGCCTTCTTAAGGCCAGAGTCCACCTTTTTATCTGTAGCATCAGTAGGGAGACAATCCTCAGGCTGAATAGCCATTTGGCCAATTAGCGAGGCCAGGATAGAGTCCAATTTCACATTGTGAGGCAAGGGGTCTTCCCCCTCTAACAGGTAAAGTTTCTGGAGGAAGCGAGGTACCTGCAATCTGTCCACCTCACGCCATTCCCTTAGCACCATCTCCTTCACCGGCCCTATAAGGGCATGCCCAACCGAGAGGGTTTAGTGTACTGAGGAAAAAGAGTCCCACAGGCCTCGCCTAGGTTAAATGGAGGGAACCCCAAACTGTCCCGTACATGAGCCAGAATGTCCCACATCTCCTCCCTGGAGACATACTTGTCTCACAATCCGACAGGGATAAATCGCCTACAGGATCCAATGTATGAGGATGAGACGGACCAGAAGGCACTGGACGAGCATGCAGAGCTCTAGCCACAGCAGCCTCAATCATGCCCTGCACCTCCTCATTGGACATGAGAGGCACATCACCCCCTGTAAGGCCTGGCTCCCTCCAGCACCCTCTTATAAGGTCGAGAACCAATACAGCCGACAGCCAATAAAAAACTGCCATGAAAACAACACTACACCGGAAAAAATACCGGGCACAAATCCGTCCTACCAGGTCTCCTCAAAGTGTGCAGGCATGGGCGTACAGGCTGCCTCCCAACCCCGACCCAGAAACACAGCCCCAGCCACAGGAGGACTGCCGCACACTGTCGCGGCTTCCTGAGCAACCACACCACCCCCCAACCATGAGGGGAACGAGGAGAGGAAGCATCGCTGGGAGAATGCTGTCGAAGGCCCCGCCGTCGCAGAGAACCAGACCAAAGACTCCCCAGCACCGCCACAGGGAGAAACGCCAAAGGCAAGTCTCACCTAGGGAGACAAAAAAGAACAGGTGGAGGTGGAGGCAGGATGAATTTTTATGGGCTGGTGGTAGGTCTAGAGGGAGGCAGACCTCATTTGTGCTGAAGGAAGGCGAGGGAGGGACGGGAGGTAATGGTTAGTAACTCCAGCACCCTCCTATAAGGTCAAGAACCAATCTAGCCGACAACCAATAAAAAACTGCCATGAAAACAACACTAAACCCGAAAAAATACCGGGCACAAACCCATCCTACCAGGTCTCCTCGATGTGTGCAGGCACGGGCGTAGAGGCTGCCTCGCAACCTCGACCCAGAAACACAGCCCCAGCCGCAGGAGGACCGCGGCACACCATCGCGGCTTCCTGAGCAACCACGAGGAGAACGAGGAGAGGAAGCATCGCCGAGATAACTCTGCTGAGGGCCCCGCCGTCGCAGAGAACCAGACCAAAGACTCTCTGGCACCGCCACAGGGAGGAACGCCAAAGGCAAGTCTCACCTAGGGAGACAAAAAAGAACAAGTGGAGGTGGGGGCGGGCGGAGTTTTTATGGGCTGGGGGTAGGTCTAGAGGGAGGCGGGCCTCATTTGTGCAGAAGGAAGGCGAGGGAGGGACGGGAGGTAATGGTTAGTAACTGGTATGTTGTAAGGACTTGGGATAACATCTACTCAGGATAAGACAGGAGAGTGACCCAGGCTTGTCCCACCTGTAAGGCTGATGCTCAATTGGTGCTCCTTTGTCTGTATGAACTAATGTAATTCTGGCCTCACAAACACATATTGGTGCAAGGCTACCAGGAGGGACCACTTGCCAGAGGATGAGGATGGATCCAGCTTCCATCTGTCCAACTCTTGCTAAACTTGTCAAATTCTTTCACCCACAAAAGGAATGTTTTACTGTTCTCTAGACTTAGTTGCAGGTCCGAAGTGCCACAAGAGAAAAATTTGACTTTTCCGAGAAATTACAAAAGTGAACTGGGGGAAATGCTCTTCTGAGTGGAATAATTGGCATGAAATAAAAATAGACAAATATCTTTTGTATAGCTGCAGTTAATGTCCTGAATTATGCCTTGTTGGACCAGGCATTGATTGCAAGCTAGGAAACCGGCACACTCCTCAGAAGTGCACCCCCCCCCCTCATTAGTACAAAGACAGTATCACAACTAGGTGTGTTTTTAAAAAAAAGCGATTATCAATTTTTACACACTAATGATACAGTTGCTGGAGGTCAATATGTATGCATACACCTAATACATGTGTAACCCTTCAAATCTTTGATGACAAGAGACAGTTTGGTTATAAAAGAAAGAACGCAGAGAAAAACAAACGCACCCCCATAGCGAGTAAATGTCCACAACTTAAATACTCAAAGAGAAACATCAGTACACGAACCAAATGACCTTGTTTATCAACTTCTCTCAGTGTCTACTTCTGGAGGGTTTAAGAGTAAGAGTGTAGGGCACCTATTAGGTTCTTGACTGAGGTAGTAATGACAAGAGAAGCACCTGAACCATCTGCCTTCAAGTCAGTTTTTCATCTGTTTTAAGCTTTTTGTTTTTCCAGATAGTCACCATCCTATTCGGTAATAGTGCACCTCCATCACTTGTATTGTGGGCTTTAGACAGCATGTCAATTTCTGCATACACCCATTTCTTCAGGTCTCTTGACCATTCCCCCACCAACTGCATAGAAGAAGACTTCCATGTCATGGCAATACAGTTGTTGGCAAGCACCAAGGCAAGGTCAATAGAGTTGCAAACATGTGTTATCTGGTTTGTGTGTAACTTCAGCCCTAATATACTGTAGGAAGCTTCTCTGGGTATCAATCTGCCGGTCATGTCTGACACCAGTAGCCACATATCACCAGGCATTGCCATACCATGTGGTACAAGTTGGCCTCTTCCTCTGTGCATCTAGGACATCTACAACAGAGATTTGAGGCTCCAGGGTCCATTTGCCCTATCCGTTTGGGAACCAGGTAGATGTAGCATTTCTGGAATTCCCCTTCACACGTTTTAAATACCCCAACCACTTATTGCCAGGGAGCACATGGTTCATATGGTTCTCCCACCATTCTTTAAGTGAGTTCAATCATGCCCTTTTATGGTGTTGTTGAGTGCTGTATAGACAAGTAACTGCCCTCCTATTATGCCTATGTGTCAAGAGGACCTAAAGGAAGGTGGAAACCCCAGGTGATTTGTGCACCTGCTCCCAAGTGTCAGTTGACGTGCCAAGGCTGTGAATAGTAGGAAATGACCAGGGCACACCCTAAATCCAGTACTTGTAAATCCAGTACTTGTATAGCGCACGAATCACCCCCGAAGGGGTATCTCGGCGCTGGGGGCCGTTGGGAAGATTAAGCGAGCTATTGCCCAGAGTCGCATGGTGCTGGGCAGACCCCTGCCGCCGGAGCCAGGGATCGAACCGTGATCCCCAGCGTCCAGCGTCAGTCGCCCTGGCCATGGCGCCACACCTCTCCCCACACCCCTATGCACCTAAATCAAATTGTCAAAGGGTCGAAGTGTTGCATTATCCAACATGACATTCCTTGTTGTGAGACCTGCTTCTGTTCAGGGAGGTGAAGTTAAACTACACCTTTAACCTTGCACATTTAGGTGATGACAAGAAGGGCAATTCAGGGGCATATGGGGTCCATTTGACCCTTGTCAGCATGCATATGTTCAGCACCATTTAGCTGTCATAAGCTTGTTTTCCTTGCTATTGCCCTCACCTGATCCCATAAGCCATTCCAGCATGTTGTGTCCCTGTATGCTTATAACTACATCTTACAGTTCAGGGCTGTGGCCGCCACTCAATTAAGGTATCAGCCATTGTAGTTGCACAGCAGCATCATAGAGCCCATGAATGGGATTGCCCAGCCCACCTTCTGATAAGGGAGCACACAGTTTTAGTATTGTAACTTTGCTCCTGCCCTTGCCCCATATCAATGAGGTAAGTAGCATTTGTAGTTCCTTGAAAAACCCCTTCTTGAACACCACTGGGATTGCCATCAAGAAATACAAAAAACCAGACAAATTGAACAATTGTGATACCACTACTCTGCCCATAGACAGAATAATGTAAGTGCACATCAGAATGGTAGTCATGGTTTCATTGAGATCGGCGCATGCCCCAAATTTACATTGACCAAATCTTTCTCAAGGTGATACATATTCACTTCCAGGTACCTGATGGTGTTAAGTTTCCACAGCAGGCCAGTGATAGACAGCTAACTATTCTGCTAATTTGACTAGTTGGAATAAACAGGATTTATCCCACTTTATTTTCAGACCCAATATTGCACCAAATTTATTCAGCAGGACTATTAGAAACCTTAGTTTATCACTGTTCTCGCGGACATACACTAGTCAATCATCAGCGTACAATGATGTCATAAGCCACCTCCCTTTCAAGCTTATCCCTCATTCCAGGCCTTTGGTTGGCTAGCCAGTGGTTCCATGGCCAGCGTGAGAATAATAGGTGATGGAGGGCAACCTCGTCTTGTACCCATCTCTATTTAATAGACACGGAGATCATTTTACCCTTACAAACTCTCACCACCAAGAGGGAGTGCAGCAGTTTTACCCAGACAAAGATTCAGGGCACATCCCAGCTTGTGAAGCAGTTATAGCAGGTAGGGCCAGCTCCAGCGGTCAAAGGCTTTTTCTGTATCTAGAGAAGCCACCCAAGAGGTTTAGGAAGGTATTTCTGCCCAGGATGAACCCGTCATGGTGGGAGTCTATTATTGTTTCTGGTGCAGGGATGAGTCTATTTGCTAATATTTTCCATTGCACTTTATTATCCAGATTTAGTAGGGATAATGGGTGGCAGGAGCCTACATTTAAAGGCAAATGAATTTAAGTTAATATTTATCTTAAAAATAGTTTTACTTTATTAAAAAATTTAATAGACTTTTAAACTTTCCCCTAAACGTTACCATAGCAAGTTCTCCATACTGGCGATGGGGAACTCTGCGTGCGAGTGAAAAGTTACAAGTAATAATTTTACACTTGTAAATTAGGCTCCACCCCTTTGAATTCACCTTAAAGTAGTACATTTATCACAAAGT
Source organism: Calotriton arnoldi (assembly GCA_963921515.1). Taxonomy (NCBI): domain Eukaryota; kingdom Metazoa; phylum Chordata; class Amphibia; order Caudata; family Salamandridae; genus Calotriton; species Calotriton arnoldi. The sequence goes on along the minus strand of CAWUFW010000046.1, from coordinate 6,717,790 downwards.
GTAAAAGTGTAAAACTTACGTGTGTAGATTTACGCACATGAAAGTTTACCTTTGTGAATAGCCCCATCATTTTGTTTAGTGATTTATTCCCCACAGAAGAGCATTTCCTTCCATGTTGGTCTCATTTGAAATTACTTTTGTAATTATTCAGAAATCATATTTTTCATGTGGCACTTGGAACCTGCAACCTGATCTGTAGGCGCAATGATCATGTTGTCTGTGAATCACATTATTTAGTGTCTCTAGATCTATAATATAAATCAGTTGTAGCTTCAAAGAGAAAGAAGATTTTTTCTTCCCGGGTTTCTGACAGGGTCGGCAAAGGAAGGAGTCGCTTTGCCAGCCGCTATCCCACAAGGGGACATTCCTTTAAAAGAGCTTCCTTCAACCAAGGGTCCCATCAGGACTACTACCAGGACTACAAGCCTCATTACTATCCCCATCTCTCCCGAGGTTTTCTGAACAGGGGATACAGGAATAAAGGAGAGCAATTCTCAGGTAAAAAGTTCCAATTCTGGCCTTTCTCCCGTAGGAGGCATTTTAGGTCTTTGCCTACATGGTTGGTTTTCTCTCACAACAGATCCCTGGGTGATACAGACAATTCAAGGTTATTGTATAGAACTTTACTAGAGTCCTGTTCAACATCACCTGCCCAGTCCTCTACATTTTTCAATGGAGCAGTTCTCTCAGGTCCAAGAAGAAGTTCAGTCACTTCTATCAAAACAAGCTATTGAGCAAATCTCTTTCGATCCCACAGGTTTCCTCAGTACCATCTTTTTGGTTCAGAAAAAGAACAAGAAGTTTCATCTAGTAATAAATTTAAAGTTTTTCAATAACTTTGTGGTGTATCATCATTTAAAGATGGAGACTATTCCCCATCTCAGAGATATTCTTATTCAGGATGATCGGTTGATAAGACTGGATCTTTAGGATGCATATGATACCTGACGGTTCCAGTTCACCATTTTTACAGGAAATACCTACAGTTTCAATGGGGCCACTCCTTCTACCATCTTAAAACTCTCCCTTTCGGCCTCTCCTCAGCCCCTTGGTGTTTTACCAAGATACTCAAACCAGTAGTAGCCTTTAACAGGGCACAGAGTGTCAGGATCATCCTTTATATTGACGACTTTCTCATCATAGCACAGGACAAAAATTGTCTTCTCTCTCACTTACATCTATGTCAGTATTTTCTTCTAAGTCTAGGTTTCCTCATCAATATTCAAAAATCTTCTCTCACTCTGTCAAAATGTCTAGAGTTTCTGGGTTTTCTAATAGACACTTCTCTGTATGTTGAACAAAGAGTTTCTCTGGTCAAGAAGGAAATCCGTCACTCCCTAACCCTTTCTCATTTCTCTCTAAGACCTCTGGCTTATCTCGTGGGTCTGTTGGCATCTTCAACTCTGGCTATTTTTCCGTCCCCTTTACGTTATCAGGCCTTGCAAAGGTTGAAAATCTGTCACCTTCGCGAACGTTTGGCATATTCAGATCCAGTTTCCCTAGATCCAGATTCCAGGGAAGTGCTCCTCTCGTGGCTGAGTCACTTAGACGCCTGGAACAGGAGAACAATTTTCTCTACCACTCCAGATCTTTTCTTAGAATCCGATGCAATTCAGACAGGCTGGGGGGCAAGATGTGGTCAGTTCTCAACTGGAGATACATGGTCTCTTCAGGAGTAAAACTTGCACATCAATTGTTTAGAGATGCTTGCAAGTTCCTTTGCCTTCCAGACCTTTGCAAAAGACTGAGTAAAATGCACTATTCTCTTACGGATGGACAATATGTCAACAGTCAGATATAGCAGATTGGTATTCCAGATGTCTACAGGACTCAAGCGACTCGCGGCTCCACCCTTCTGTGTTCAGTCGACTTTCTTCGATCTTTGGCACCATGTCAAGATCTCTTTGCCTCCCGTGTCAAATCACATCTCCCTTCCTTTTTCAGTTGGAAACCAGATCCGTTGGCTCTGGCCACAGATTTGTTTCTACAGTCTTGGCCTCATACCCTACTTATAATTCCTATTTGTGAAGCGTGAACATATCACCCCCTTAAGGGTTTCAAGGCGTTGGGGGCCGTCGGGAGATTAAGTGAGCTATTGCCCCGAGTCATTTGATGCTGAGCTGAGCTGCAGCCGGGGATTGAACAGTGAACCCCGTGCTCTGGATCCAGCCACTCTGGCCGCTGCGCCACACCTCTCCCTGCTTTACAACTTCCCGTCTTTCTTCTTGATTGCCCGAATCCTAGCACAAGCCTGCAGACCACAATCATCTCTGGTTTTGGTCACCCTCTTTTGGCAGGCTCAACCTTGGTATCCAACGCTATTGGAACTAGCTTCGGACTTATTGGTTTGCATTCCTCTCTTTACCGGTTTGCTTCTCAACGCTCAGGGAGTTTGTCACAGCCTCATTCTAGAGGGCTCCCTTTCCCTGATCACTTGCAGGATATGGGGGTTCCTGGAGAACCCAAGGAATTTCGGAGGCTGCCCACCATATTCAACAGTCATGGTCCCCTGGCACTGCAAAATGCTACAAGTCAGCCTGGTAGCTCAGGTGTAACTGTTGTATGGACCGGAATTCAAAACTCCTTTCAGCAAATGTAGCTCTGGTGGTTAACTTCTTAGCTTCTTTGACATCGCAAGATAAATCCTATCATACAATTAATACCAACAGATCAGCAATCTCGGCCGTGTACATCAGAGTGGATGGAAGACCCATTGGAGAACACCCTTTGGTCTGTCATCTTTTAAAGCAAATAAGATTTGCTAATCCTCCTGTTCCCAAATATAATACCATGTGAAATGTTAATTTGGTGTTAAGGATGTTTATTTCATGGTAGGACAATGTGAATCTTTCTTTCAATCATTTACCAACAAAGTTAACAATGCTTCTGTGCTTGATTTCTTTGAAACGTGTTTCGGATGTCAAAGCACTGGATGTGTCTTCTTTTCATTTCTCTCCCCTTGGTGTTTCTTTTCAAGTTCATAGACGCACTAAAACCAATTTAATGTCAATTCATTGCCCTTTTTCCCTTCTCAACCAAAGTTATATGTGGGAAATTGCTTGAAAATTTACGTTTCATGTACTGCTGATCTGAGGATGCCCTTGGCTTCCCAATTACTCATTTCTTTTCAGAAACCCCACAAACCTGTCTCTGCTCCAACTTTGACTAGCTGGGTGAAATGGATTATGTCTTTAGCTGGCATTAATACCGCTTTCTCAGGTGCCCATTCAGCCAGATGGCCGATGGCCTGTAGAGGCTTCTGTGCGGGTGTGGGTTTGCATGATATTCTCAAATCTGCAGATTGGTCAAATGTTATTATGCTCAGAACTTTTTACTGTAATTTCAATGCTTTGAACATGCATTATATGAGCCTCCAGTCTTCTAAGAAAATTAAGTTTTTCCTTCGTCTTATGGTGTCAGAAAGGTTAGATTTTATTAAAGACACACCACTGTTTTTTTGTAACCCTACCTGATTTATTTATTCTGCCGAACCAGTACCATTAACCAGTACTGCTACGTCAACTTAACTCCCTCGGATACACTTCTCCGTTGAATTCCCTTGGTGGCTCCACACTACTTCTCCATCCTTTCGGAATGTTGTTCCTGTACTCCTTCTGGATTTTCCTTAAGGACTTGTTGACTGTTCTATTGACTTTTGGCTCTGTGCTGTTATTGCTATCTGGGACTCATCTTGACTGACTCTCGGCAAGAAAAGAGGATTTGTCGCAAAATTATGGTAGTGTTCGATGTCCTATTGGTTGAACTATTGTGATGTCATGTTGGTAGTTTTTTTGGGTAACTTTTTTTTTTCTTCTCTTGGCTGCTGTTTAATAAAATTCAAGTAAAGAAAGCATAATACTCCCCTCCGTGGCTTTAATAAAATCTAGCCTTTCTGACACCAAGGCTAGGAAAATTTCAATTATAGCGTCAAGGGTCCATGGTCCGAAAGTGGACCTTTTCAAAAGAGTCTCACGATTTATTTAAGACCTGTTTACTATTTTTGGGAGCAATGAGGTTTCCGACCTCATTTTTTTTTCTGAACCTTCATGCAGTTAGGCGTTTATCAGCATTCCTCTTCATGGCCAACGCTCCAATCCCCACACACCCTTATTTGTGTCAATGACGGCTGTAATTGGAGTTTGGGGCCTCATTTCTGCGGGCACTCCTTTAAAGTGTGCGGCTATTCCTGGAATTCAAGACCTAAAACGCAGTGCGTGGGATTCAACATGTGAACTCAAGGTGTGCGGTACATCTCATTGTGTCCGCTTCCTTCAGTATACACACAGCTGGTATCGTCTTTTAAGAAATATAAATCAATTTACCTGGTGTTCTTCGCCCAATGTGCCTTCCTTTTATCTTCCACCAGGTTCTTGTTTGAAGAAATAGTTTTTTCACTTCAACTAGTTCTCATATGGCTATGCACTGCCATCTAGTGAACTTGGTTGCATTTTCTTACTTTTAATGTTCAGTTATTTTCAGTCAACTGTGCCATTTATTTAATTTTCCATCAACTACCACTTAACAATTGGCACATTTTTTGCCAATTAGTTCTATATTTTTAACAACTACTGACATGCTTATAGCTAGTTATTTTTTTTCGTATAATCAAAGATTGTAACGCTTTCACTTTTGATAAAAAGTTCTATTTTAAAATTCATTTTCATCAGGGCTATTTAGGCATAACGGTTCTGCTTTGCTTATTTACAATATTATATTTGTGGTTATATTTACATTGTCTTAACTTTTTCTTGTAACAAATGTAGCCTCTAACCAGGGCTTTAAGTGGGCCGGGTCTCACCGGTGCTGAGCACCGGCAGTTTTTTAAAGGGGGCCTCGAAACGGGTCTCTATTGGGCTGTGTTTTGTGCCCTGCACAGGCGTCCGTTTTTTTCTGAACTGCAGTGACAGCAGGCACATCGATGTGCGCGTGCTCACACTGCTCATTTCTCACTAATGGAGAAGTTACAGCATAAGTGACGTCATGCCAACTGAGCCTTGTAGGGGAAGGGAAATCCTTTAAAGAGAGTCATTTTCTCTCTGGATTTCCCTTCTCTTTTTGAAACTCAGGAGCAGCAACATTGTCGTGGTGTCACCAGGGCTTTAAGTGGAAGCTTTTTCAATATTATCTACAAGCCATAGTTGCTGCTTACTTATCTTATGCAACTAACAACAATTTACAAAGCTAATAGTCCTGGCTTGTTTTAGGTATAATGTTACTTGTTGTATCGTATATCTGTATGCAATGACAGAAATAGCCAAATGCAAGTGGGGGGGGGCACTATGCTAAGCACAGCTTTCTAGCTTACGTGTTTTTAAGCCACGCCCTTAATTACATTGGCCACGCCCCTTTGAGAGACACCCCCCCCCCAGTTTTTTCATCCCACTTAAAGCCCTGCCTCTAACTCCACCAGCACCATTCTTACAGGATATTGTAAACCTCCTCTAAAATGGTGTTTATGGTTTTATTCTTTTAATTGTAAAACAGAAATGTTTCCCCTTGGATCAAAATACTAACACACTTTGATAGTTGCTTAATAGGAAAAGCAACTATTGCTATTCACTTAAAACTCGTACTACTTATCCACTCCAATCCATATCATATAACATCAGATACTGACTCGTATAATTCAAATATTAAAAAACATGTTTTAAATAAAATCCTGTTATCACAAAAAATATTAAAATCTGATTTTTCAATCACAATAAAAACATCAATATATTTCATACACTTGATAGAATGGATACAAACAGCTATCGCAATGTTACACAAAACACAGATGACACTATACCCCCACACACAAGAGAAAAGAAAATATTAGACACTCAAATTGGTCATTTTTCAATACATATCCTTCACAACCAAATATAGGGACACGGTCTGAATGCCCTTTTGATTTAAGCAATTACAGAATCACGTTCCTCCAAGGATTATGTAATCAATTTGCGTCGACGCGTTTCGATGGTTAGAAAATATTTAGTCCATCTTTTTCAAGACACTTATATACTTTTTCTCTATAGTATTCCTTGGTTAGAAAATCCTTATTTATGGATAAGCTATGTTCGAATGAAAAATCTCTTAAAATCTCGAATGCCACAATTTTCTGAATAATTTACTCGGTCCGATTTACTGCCAGGGCTTCAACCTCGCTGTACGGAGACTGTTTATGACACCCAGGTCGACAATGTCTCATTAACTGGAGTCAATACAATTTTGGAATAATGACTCTCGTGGTACCAATCCTCGCACCTTGTGGGTCATAACTTGCTCGCAAATCGAGGGGCAATCACGTCCTCCTCTTTTCCCGGTGTGCTAAAGGATTACCGCCGAGGTATCGCATATCCGTCCTGCTCATTATCATCCAAAATTGTATTGACTCCAGTTAATGAGACATTGTCGACCTGGGTGTCATAAACAGTCTCCGTACAGCGAGGTTGAAGCCCTGGCAGTAAATCGGACCGAGTAAATTATTCAGAAAATTGTGGCATTCGAGATTTTAAGAGATTTTTAATTCGAACATAGCTTATCCATAAATAAGGATTTTCTAACCAAGGAATACTATAGAGAAAAAGTATATAAGTGTCTTGAAAAAGATGGACTAAATATTTTCTAACCATCGAAACTCGTCGACGCAAATTGATTACATAATCCTTGGAGGAACGTGATTCTGTAATTGCTTAAATCAAAAGGGCATTCAGACCGTGTCCCTATATTTGGTTGTGAAGGATATGTATTGAAAAATGACCAATTTGAGTGTCTAATATTTTCTTTCTCTTGTGTGTGGGAGTATAGTGTCATCTGTGTTTTGTGTAACGTTGCGATAGCTGTTTGTATCCATTCTATCAAGTGTATGAAATATATTGATGTTTTTATTGTGATTGAAAAATCAGATTTTAATATTTTTCTGATAACAGGATTTTAATTAAAACATGTTTTTTAATATTTGAATTATACGAGTCAGTATCTGATGTTATATGATATGGATTGGAGTGGATAAGTAGTACGAGTTTTAAGTGAATAGCAATAGTTGCTTTTCCTATTAAGCAACTATTAAAGTGTGTTAGTATTTTGATCCAAGGGGAAACATTTCTGTTTTACTTGTGAAGAGTACCTTATTCCCTTGGTTGCACAAGGGGTCTCTCTCTATTTCTATATATATTTATTCTTTTAATGGCAATAGATGGAAACAAGGCGGACATGGCACCCACTAGCCGGCACGCTTAGCACTGGAGATGAACACGCACTGATGTTGAGCAACGGCAAAGCCCACAGCAAGAGAGGAGTGGATTGACTGCACCACACTTTCCTCTCTTCACGTACCTTTTCGGGAAACCCTTGTAATGCCATCTGGCTTGGCACAGGCACGGAGCAGTCACGGTGAACAGAGTGGGTTCCGAGTTCAATGTGGAGCGTTGGTCATGGGCTGCTCTTGAGCTCCACAGAGGGCGGAGAGCCTCAGGGAGGATCTACTTCCAGGGGAAGGGAGGCGGCGGCTGCAGCGCCTGCAAAGATAGAGGGCACAGTGACGAGCAAAGGGCTGATACAGATTACCCTCTAGGGACGGAGACCCAACATTGCACAGGGTCGTACTTTCAGTACATTCAGATGGAGGTGTAATGTCATGGTAGTCTATAATAGGAGGGCACTAGGACCTCGCAAGCTGAGATAAGTCAGAGTGAAGAAAGCAAGAAGGAACCGGAAAGGGAGGAGTCAAGCAGATAGTGGTAGGGAGATAGTTAAGGAAGGTTGGAGCAGTGTGAGCTCCTTGTATTGTAAATCAATAAATATTTCGTTGGCCCACAGAATTATGTGCGGCTCGTTATTGTGTAGGTCCTACCTGACAACTGGAATGGAAGGGCGGACACAATACCCTCCAGCTGTGCCTGATCGTGCTGTGTGCCATATTTCATCCATGGCGTGGAGTCAGGTGCCCACCCCTATAGCACGGAAGACGTTCTGCCTGTGTGCTTATCCGGTGGGAGCCTGCCACTGCAGAGTTAACGCGAAGTTGGGTGCCCACCCCGATCACATGAAGCCTGTCTTCCAGCGCTGCAGTCTGCGAGGATCATCGGTGCGATGTCGAGAGCCCCCTCGAATGCGCAGAAGGAGTCTGCTACAAGAAGCAACATCAGGAGTCACCGTGGACTACCTCCTCCCTTCTGGCTTCCTTGCATCTGGTAAGTGGAGCCCTGCCTGTCGGCTCCTTCACCGAGCAACCTGGGACGAGTGCTGACTACAACTACCAGGACAGTTGGTACGCACCACCACAGGGACCTTCTTTTTTAGGGGACGCTCAATGGCGACCCCCCAGGGGCCGTGGCTACAACTGGAATTGGGGCACACAACAGGCCCAAGAGCGAAGAGACCAGAGATGGGACGGAGGCCAGACCAGAGGCCAGAAACAGGTCCGGTTACAACCGGAGAATCACGACGAGATCCAGACCAGACGCCGCGTATACAAGTGGTAAATCCACAGAGCAGCCCCATTATAAATCTATCCTCCTATGAGCTCACACCTGATGAGGAGCAGGTACTTTGCAAGGGACTATCTTTTGTGCCTACCGCCAGACCGAACCAATTCAACATCAAAGCGGAGTTGCACCGTCTATTTAGGAAAGTGAGATTGAGATACCACTTTAGGAATTCCACCACCCCTCCCCCGACGTTGCATACTGGTCTACGAGTACCATCCACTTTCATGCCAATGGCTCACATGGTCTCAAATAGGATATTGGCCTATGAAAGTGTGGTTTCCAGGGATGTTCTGAAGGTATGCTCCAGGCGACAATACGTCAAATATAACATTACCAAATCCGACCGTGAAGCATTACAGTCATTGAAGAACAATGGACAAATTGTCATCAAACTGGCAGACAAGGGTGGCGCTATAGTGGTTCAGAATGTTGCTGATTACAAAACGGAGGTCCTCAATCAATTGGGAGACGGCATTAGTTACACTCGCATGCGCACCGATCCCACCAAGGAGGTGGCAAAGCTTATTCTTAAAGCAACTGAAGAGGGTCGCAATATGGGCTATCTATCTGATTTGGAGTTCAACTTTCTCAATCAAAGACAACCCCAACTTCCGACAATTTACACCCTACCAAAGGTACACAAGAATATGGAGCACCAATGTACGACCAATAGTATCTGGCTGCGGTTCATTAATTGAACCAATCTGTAAGTACGTGGACTTCTTTTTTAAACCAATCGCAGAAGCGACTAGCACCTACCTCAGGGATACTATGCAGACCATTAGATTGGTGGACAACCTACGTTTCGACCAGACAAACCAAAGACTTGTGACTTTGGACATAGTATCGCTGTATACTAGTATTCCACAGCAACCAGCCTTGGAGGTTATCTGTGCGGCCCTTAATAAAAGACCGGCACCTACCCAAGTGCCGACTGATTTCATTGTAAAGCTGCTTGAGATTGCCATGATGCATAACTTTTTCTTTTTTCAAGGGGAATACTACCTTCAAACCAAGGGAGTCGAAATGGGGGCCAGCTTTGCCCCAGACCTGGCTATCATATACATGGACGTACACGAAGGAACCTAGTTAGGTTCCGATCAAACTGCACAGCCGCATCCTTGACTGAATGAATCCAATAAATCAAATGTATCATTTTTATCTTCTTTTTTGACCAACAATTACTCTATTTCTTTTTCATTTGTTCCTCTTTTTCAAGTTTCTTCAATTTATTTTATACATCTCAATGCCATGCAGATATTTTCACAAAAGCACAGTAAACATGAAAGTTTCCACATATCACAACTTTTATTTAAAATCACCCAATGCATTTCGGGATCTTCCCTTCGTCAGGGGTGTCTAAAATACAAAAATTAAACAATTCGTAAGCACCACCATCAACATGCTGAGTTCTCATCCAACTCATTTGACAGCCTTAATTCATCTACTTAATTCCAAATGTGTAAAACTTCTCGATTCTGCATGAACGACAACACATCTTAATAACCAACGGTATTTCTGTATAGTTAGTTCCCCACAGACTCAAGCTTGTTAATAACCCAACTCCTTTTCTGGCCTGCGGGTACTTCCAAATTCAAACCTTCCCTGCCACATTAACATCCTCCCGGCATCTACCCATCAAACTGCGTCACCCTCCCTTTGACCATAATCGTCATCGGTGAACTTACCGTGACATGTATTAATCTGTCTCCATAATAGAGGACCCAACCTCACACGGTATCTGGCTGGTTACCCAAACTATAATGGATTTCAAATCACGAGTTACTGATCGTACGGTGTCGCAGCACAAACTTTAACATCTCTTATAAGCATATTCGATTGGTAGTCGCCCCTCCTCATTCACTCATTCATTTGATCGGAACCTAACTAGGTTCCTTCATGTACGTTTATAGTGTAGCGCAGTTGGGCGGAGCGCGGAGCAAGCTTGCACGCCCTTATAGTTCTGAAGAAGTCAAGCATTACAAAAGCAAGGAGTACATCGGAGTGCATTTCACCACCTACTTATGTATATCATATACATGGACCATTTTGAGGAGACTTTTGTACTCAGTGAAATAAATCCTTACCAACAACATCTGAATCTATAGAGACGGTACATTGACGACGTCCTGATGATCTGGACGGGAACATCCACAGAATTGGAGAGTTTCTTCAAGTGGCTCAATGAACGGTCTGAGGATATAAAATTTACGATGCACTCGGACTGCAGCAGTATTGACTTCCTAGACATCTCTATCAAAGTGGACAACAATTCACTGTATACCACCCTATACAGAAAACCAGCGGAGCGTAACTCGCTACTTAGATACACCAGCCACCACCCCAGAGGTTTACTCGACAATTTACCCTTTGGACAGCTCCTGCGCATACGCAGAAATTGTTCACGTAAGGAAGACTATCTGTCCCAATCAGAGAATCTCACTGGTCGTCTCATTGAGAGGGGTTACCCGCAGAGGTTGGTGAAGAAAGCAAGAAAAAGAGCCTGGTTCAATCCAAGGGAACATTTATTGGTTGCGAAAACACGTCAGGACAATTTGGATAATAGACTGATATGTGTCACTACTTTCAGCACCTGCAGCAATGCCATCAAACGTATCGTCAATCACTATTGGGAACTCATCTCGGACGAGTTGGGAATAAGCGAACCGCCTATGCAGTCTTTCAAGAGGGGGAAGAGCATACGCAAACATGTGGTACACTTCCTCCTTTCAACCCCGCCAGCACCAACTATCCAAACCCTTTGGGATCTTCCTGAAATAATTGATCACTATAAATGTGGACATTCTAAGGCGTGCAGTCTGACTACCCAGACGAGTCAACTAACTTACAAACATCACACGATTGATTTGAAAACACACACTAACTGCAATACTGTTGATGTGATCTACGCTATCCTATGCCCATGCAACCTGATGTATGTCGGACAGACACGCCAAAAGGTCAAAGCACACGTGTTGCAACACTGCAGCAGGGTTAGATGTGGCGTAGTAGGGGCACCACTAGTAGAACATTTTCAGGCAGCTGACCATATAGCGGGCAACATTAGGTGGATCGTTCTTGAAAAGGTTAGTCTGGGAATCAGGGAAGGTGACTTCCAACAGATACTGAACACACGAGAATGTAAATGGTTGCTCAGGTTTGACACAATCCAGAATGGGTTGAACGAATTGGATGCTAGCAATGCGCAATTAGCATGTTTAGTGGCGGAGTAATCTGTACTAGTCTGTAAGCTGTCACATACCAGACCCCATCTTACTGTGTGTCACTATACAATTTGGATGTCACTGTGTGAAATAGCTTAGCGAGCTCCAATACGCTCATGATCTAATGCTGTTTTTTACATTGCAATGTATGTTCAACGGATATTTACACATAATGTTTGCTCTTCAAAAAATGTTTGTATTGTGTCTCATCTCGCAGATGCAATCAGAGAGTCTTTGCTCCAATATTTTATAATTCTGCTAATTGCTTGCATTCATGATCAAATGTGATAGCTCTCACATCTCGCAGATACAACCAGAGAGTTTTTGCATTAATATTTTATAACTTTGTCAAGTGCTTACATTCTCACACAAATGTGATAGTTTTACCATGATCATCGCCATTGTCATAATTTGTTTATGTTTATATTCATATTCACCAAATTTGGGATGGTTTCTTATGAATCACAATTTTTATGCACATAGACACATTGTAACAGTACGCATCATTGACCTGTCATATGTGCCGCTAAGCATTCCTTTGTTTGATTATAGATTTGTTTTTACCATCTTACACAAATATACAGGCCATGGTTTTGACTTCGCAGTTTTTGGTACACACAAGAGCCCACTTAGACCAAGTCTTCCATATTCAGAATGGGTTCGGACGCGGTAGGATCCCATCCATATCCTCAGTCTCCTCTCCCTTTCCCGGCGATACTGCTGGTGATGTAATCCCTTTGACGCGTATGCCCCCGGGGGAGCAGCACTCGGCTGCTGCCCGCCGGAGCGTGACCCGTGTATGTCTCGAGCCACTACATTATCAGCGGCTGGCTCAGTGCTCCGTCTTAAACCGATAGAGACGGATGCAAGCTCTTCTTCTTCTTTGTTAAGGTATGTCAATTACGCGGAGTCCCCAGCGGGACGCGTATGTACTAAACTCTTTTTATTTAAGTGCGGTAGTGGAGCTTTAACTATTCGTTGTCTCTCATTTTTATTTGTAGACACTTGGGAATCTGATTTATTCGATCCTAAGATTTTTACTTCGACAAGTAAGTGATTTTTCACTGTGTCTTGGGGCCATTTATACTTAAGGCATATTTGTTAGTACTCTCAGCCGTACACTATGAGCGCGCTGGATTTTAGCCTTCTCTATATGTATTTTCAGACACAACTCAAGGTCCCGATTTACTTTTGGAGACCATGGGCCCATCCATTCTCCACTTACCACCTGACGTCCTTGGCGGCTGTGGGGTAATTAAGCTTTCCTTTTATTATTTTTTCATTAATTCATTTCATGTTGTATCACCTGTTTTCTAATAGTGGCCCCTTAATCCTAGGTGTCCCACTCCTTGTCCTGATGAAGACCCTTACGTAAGAATTCCAAACATCTACATTTTCCCCTCAGGGTCGAAACGTCGACAGCAACATATCACATCTACCATTTTCACCCGCTCATTCTGGTGTTGTGGTCCGACCCCGTTCCGCCGCGGCTGATGTGCCGTTTGTGCGGAGGGCGGATACTCCACTCCAGGGCTTGACTGCTCCCTTCCCTGTTGCCTGGATTCACTTCCGGTGTGGACGTGCTCCACTCTTCCACCGGAAACACTATTTAGGGGCCAGATGGTGAGGGCGCGGGCACGCCGAAGACGCGCCTAAGGCAAGCCCGTCTGCGCCCGTCCGCGCCTGCTCCGGGCCTGGGGCCAGAGCCCCTGGCCATTTCGCCACCCAGGCTCATACCTATACCCCTAAGGAGTTACTTTGCCTCAATTCGCCCATGCCATCATGCCGCCGACTCAAGCCGGATGAGGGTGATGTTGCTTGCCCTTGCGGCTTTCTGCTCCCACAATCTTTGAGCACTAGCGCTCTCCAGCCTTTTAAACAACCCCTGAATCATAGCCCCCTCCTTGGCACAGAGACTGCTAAATTGAAGGGCGGACTTGTAAATGTCAGATCTCTGGCCAAACATAAACATGAAAGAGCACTCATGATTCTAGCTGACGGTATAGACATACTTTTTATGACTGAAACCTGGGCAGATGCTTCCTCTGACCCCGATGTCATCTCCGCTACCCCAGCGGGCTACCGGGCATTCAGGGTTGATAGATCTGTTAAACGAGGCAGCGGATTGGCTATTATTTTGAGAGAACATTTTCCTATTACTTTTCAGTCCGCCTCCACGCCTGTATTCGAAGCCCTTCAATTTACGATTGAACTTGGTCCCAGGCATACTTTTAAAGGAATTTTATTGTATCGGCCCCCCAATTCTAGAAGTACCTTTTTATCTAATTTAGACAGTCTTCTAGAATCTACCCTTATTAATGACGATTTTACCATCCTCGGAGATTTTAATTTTTATCTAGAAGATAAGGAAAATAGTGAGACAGATGCGTTGCTACATACCCTGGGGTCGGTCGGTCGGTCTCAGTCAATTGGTTCAGACCCCCACTCATGAGGCCGGCCATACTCTAGATGGCATTTTCACCTCGGTTCAGGGTCTTTCTTGTATAGAAACCCTGCCTCTGGTTTGGTCAGATCACTCACTTATAAAATTCGACCTACCAATAATGCTGTTTGGTCCTACGCAGGCCTATAAGATCCCTTCTAAGACCAAAAGGGACTGGGGTAATTTGGATAAATCCCTCCTTCGTACAATACTATAGAGGACGCACCCCCAGGTAGGTGGGCCCTCAGACGAATCGGCCCCCAATTACACAGATTGGTTAAATACGGCGTTTCTAGCCGCAGTGCCCACCAAAAGCACTGCTGGTAATAGGAGAACCCCTTCGGCCCCTTGGTTCTCAGATGCCTTACGGGCAGAAAAACAAAAATGTCGCCAGCTGGAAAGACGCTGGCGCGTTAAGTATGATTCATCCGAGAGGGAAACATATAAATTAGCTTTAAGAGAATACAAAAATCTTCTTACATTGGAAAAGAGAGAATATTTTACTAGAGTAATCTCGGAGGCAAAACATTCCTCTAAAGCTCTCTTTACAGCAGTGAACAAGCTTACCACCCCTCATAGTACAGGGCCAGAAAACAGTCAAGAGTCCTGTGATGCCATTGCTTCTGCCTTCAAAACTAAAGTTTTGGACATCTTTAAAAATTTTGAGGATACATTGGCTCACGCCACCACCCTGCCGCTTTCACCAATCTCTCAGGGCACAAACACCCTGCTCAGCTTTACACCAGTATCATTGGATACAGTGGCAAAATACATTCTGGAGGCTAAGTCGGGCTCCCCAGAGGACCCTTGCCCACCTGAGCTGCTGAAAGAAGTCTCTGATTTGGTAAGCCCGGTGTTAACAGATATTTTTAACTCCATGTTCTCCTCTGGCAATTTCCCAGCAATTTGGAAGGATACGTCTATCCTTCCATTGCTGAAAAAACCAACTTTGGATGCAGCCGATCCCAATAACTATCGCCCCATAGCCCGCTTGCCGCTGCCCGCGAAGATAATTGACAAAATTATGAATATCCAACTTTCCCAGTTTATTGGTGAACATGATCTGTTGGACCATTCTCAGTTCGGTTTCCGTCGGGAACACAGTACCGAAACGGCACTTATTAAAGCCACGGAGGAAATAAGAGCGGTGATGGATGGAGGAGGGTCAGCGGCCCTGATACTCCTCGATCTATCAGCCGCATTTGACACGGTTGATCATTTCCTCCTACAACAGCGGCTGAAGATTCTGGGAGTTGGGGGTTCAGCACTGGCACTGGTGTCCTCCTTTCTTAAGGACAGAAGACTGGTAGTGTCGATCGATGGATACCAGTCTGAGCCATATCTCCTCCCTTGTGGAGTGCCCCAGGGCTCCTCCTTGAGCCCCACCCTTTTCAATATATACGTCTCTGAACTAGCCCCACTTATCCGGATTTTTGGCTTTAGCCTCACTTCTTATGCAGATGATTCCCAGATTGTAGTAGCAGCATATAAAAATCAGTCCTCGCCTGCTCTGCAATTTAAGAACTGCATGGGTGTCATCACTAATTGGATGAGCACACACTGCCTTAAACTCAATTCTGGAAAAACTGAAATTTTGACCTTTGGGAATCTGCATCCTAGCTGGGGCAGTGTGTGGTGGCCCGTTGATATGGGTGATCCACCGGAACCAGCAACTAAAGTGAAGAACCTGGGAGTATGGGTGGATAGTAAACTTTCTTTTGTTCAACACACTAATGCTGTGGTTTCCTCCGCCCACTTCCTTATTAAGAAACTCAGGAAGATTCTCCCTTATCTTCCGGAGGACACGAAAAGAATTGTAGTCACTTCATTAATCCAGTCTAAATTGGATTATTGTAATGGGCTGTTTATAAACGTCCAGAAGCACTGCCTGAAAAGACTACAGAGCGTGCAAAATTCAGCCGCTCGACTTCTGTCAAACACCCCTTGGTTCAAATCAGTATCTGGTGAGATCCGTAATTTGCATTGGCTCCCTGTAGCGCAGCGAATAAAATTCAAGGCTCTTAGCCTGGTGTTCAGGGCCCTGAATCATACAGGGCCAGCCTTTTTTCAAAATCTTCTTGTTTGGTATGAACCAACTAGACACCTTCGTTCATCTGGTGCTAAACTCTTGAGAGTGCCCAGAATTCGTACCTTACTCTGGGGTGGTCGCAGCTTTCATTACTGCGCAGCTAAACTCTGGAATTCCCTACCGATTGATTTGAGAAACGCGTCATCTCTTGTCTCTTTCAGAAAGGAACTAAAAACCTGGCTCTTCTGCAACTAGAGACTCACCAGTGGCTTACTTTGTCCGCAGCGCCAAGACACCTCCGGGTATTTGTGCGCTTTACAAGTCTTGATAACATAACATAACATAACATAACATTTTGGACAACAGTATTAGGTTTCCTATGTGTCCATTAAATATGGTGTTATGAACGGATTGGCCATTGTGTAGGCCGGATAGGCACTCTTAATTTGAGTTGGATGTATATATTGCTCACTGCCCTCCCTCTCCCACTTGCCCTCACTTTGACACAACGCTGCACTTACCTTTTCCTCTCCCACTGGGGCACCTTTGTGAAGATAAATTTTTGAATTTGTAAAACATATTTTTATGCCTTTTTTGACCGGATATGTTAATACGTGTCTGCTATGAATAAATGCTTTGAATTCATATTGGATATTTTTTAATTGATTTCACAGGTGTTGCTACAGAAGTTCAATTACAAGTGTGTCCACTAGGGCCATTTGTCACATGTACCGCATCTTACCCAGGTCCTAGTAATTTAGTTGGGTCTACCCCGTTATATTGTAACTCACAGAATTATGTGTGGCTCGTTATTGTGTGGGTCCTACCTGACAACTGGAATCGAAGGGCGGACATGATACCCTCCAGCTGTGCCTGATCGTGCTGTGTGCCAAATTTCATCCATGGCGTGGAGTCAGGTGCCCACCCCTATAGCACGGAAGACGTTCTGCCTGTGTGCTTATCTGGTGGGAGCTTGCCACTGCAGAGTTAACGCGAAGTTGGGTGCCCACCCCGATCGCATGAATCCTGTCTCCCAGCGCTGCAGTCTGCGAGGATCATCGGCGCGATGTGGAGAGCCCCCTCGAATGCGCAGAAGGAGTCTGCTACAAGAAGCAACATCAGGAGCCTACCCCGGTCGCGTGCAGCCACCGTGGGCTACCTCCTCCCTTCTGGCTTCCTTGCATCTGGTAAGTGGAGCCCTGCCTGTCGGCTCCTTCACCGACAACATTCCCGCTTGCCTGAGTCTCTCCTCGTAGTCCCCAGAGACTACAGTTTTCTCTTGACGGCCATCTTGGAGTCAGGTGGCTCCTCCAATGAACATTGTAGGATTCATGGCGGCCATTTTGAAGTCAGGCGCCATTGCCATTCATGCTTCCTAAATAGCTGGTGTGCTGTTTTTTGCTTTCCTCCATACAGTCATTGCTACTGGCACAGTTATTATCAACAAAGCTTTCTCTGACTCCCTGTGCTTTGACAACATTTGGCAGTATCATCATCACAAGCTCTCTACTGTTATTCTGTATATATAAATCTGATGCTTATTCCTGCTATTCACCTTCAGGACATACTGACATCTTTTATTGGGTGGACTCATTCATTTACCTTCGGGACATGTCATCATCACCAGACTCCATGCAATGCACTAGTGGCAATACAGATGGAACCACGTCAGTGTCACCTGGTTACCCGTCCACTGCTTTGCACAGACCGGCAATGCTGAGTGTGTCCTTTCTGTGCCCGCCGGAAATGCTGGCCCTTGTGTCTGGTGGTGGCATGGGTTTTCGCTGGCAAGAGTGACTGGATGATTTTGAAGATTTCATGCAGGGGTCACAGGTCACCGACCCAGGTCAACAGCTCATTGCGCTCTTAAACCTCATTGGTAAAGAGGTTGGGCAGATCATCAAGGAACTTCCGACAGAGGTCACGTCCTCATATCAAGATGTACGTGATGCACTTAACAGGAAATTTCTTCACAAAAGAAACATTGATTATGAACATAACACCTTCAATCTAGCATCCCAGGAGAAGGATAAATCCATGGGGGAATTTATCTCACGACTCAACAGCTCTCTGCTGCGCTTTTGACACCTTCACGACTGAAGATGCTCTTCATCTGCAGATTATTGAAGACTGTTAATCAGAATCTTTGCGAAGACGTCTCTTAAAGAAAAGTTGCTCTCTGGATGAAATAGAAGAAATGACGAGAGTTAACGATCAAGCTGAAGAACATGCAAAGAAAATGGAGGTGAAAAGCTAGAAAAATATGAACAGGCCTTCGGCTTCCAGTTCGTCATACAGAAAGTTGCTCTTCTGAATGCTGGCAGACATCTAAACCTATGGACTATGCCCAACAAGCAGGTCGCAGTCCTAAACAGCTCAACAAGAGAAGGGAGCGCCAACTGAAATGTTATCACTGTGTACAAGACTTCCCTCATATTGAATCATGTCCAGCATGAGTCAGAAATGTCGACTGTGTGGAAAGGACAATAACTTTGAGAAGGTATGCCGAGCATCACCAAAAGACATTCAAAGAAAGTCAAGGGTATCCAGTTCTCGCCATCATGCTAAGGCTGTATGTAACCAATGGGAATGCTCCTCCAGCTCGTCATGCTCAAGTCTCTATTCGCACGTCACTTAATGATCTCGAAGCTCTGAGTCTCTAGAGGCAAGATCACTAACACCAATCTCACAAGATACCGATGAATACATTTGCATGGTTGCCGACCACAATAAACTAAAGAAATACCTGAGATTACACTTCCAAATGGGAGAACACTCTGCTAAATTTGTGTTAGACAATGGAGCATCCCTCAACTATATCTGTGTCGCAGAAATCAACAAATGGACCCGAAACCCAAATTGCACAAGGCTGCTGTGCGAGTCTACACATGGATGTCTGAAGAACCCCTTCCATGTCTAGGACAATTTCAAACATCTCTCACTTATAAAGAAAGAACTGTACAAGCACACATCCACGTTATTGAGGGGCCGGAAGCAGATTGTCTCCTCAGTTCGCCTACTGCAGAATGGTTAAAACTGGTAGAAATACTGTACAGGGTGGAGGATGAACCAGACATTGTACACAAGTTTCCAAAATTGTTCACAGGCCTTGGCAAGATGGCTCACTTTTAAGTTCGGCTGCACATAAATGAACGAGTGACATCAGTGGCTCAGCATCATAGAAAGGTGCCTTTTCATCTCCAACAGGCATTGGAGGATGAACTACGGGATCTTCTCCTGGCGGACATCCTTGAGAGAACATCTTGACCCACTCCATGGGTTTCCCCAGTGGTCGTGGTGCACAAACGAGGATCAGATGGTAAAGTGCATCTATGTGTGGACATGAGAGCCCCAAATACTGCCATTGAAAGAAAGACACCCGGGATCCCACATCAGTGACATGATCACGCTGTTGAATGGGGCGATAATCTTTTCCAAGTTGGACCTTAACAAGGGTTATCACCAGCTTGAACTTTATGAGAGTTCAAGTTATAGCACCACATTTTCGACTCAAGGATTATTCAATGAGCTTTGGCATTTCATCATTTGCTGATAGTTTCCAAAAAGCCATCAGGAGAGTGATTCATCACATTCCCAGCCCCCTTAACTACAGTGATGACATCCTTGTGTTTGGCACCACTGCCCAAGAACACGACAAAGCTCTGGATCGAGTGTGTCATGCACTCTTGGAAGCAAATCTGATGCTCAACAAAGACAAGGGAGAATTTCACAGATCCACATTGAAATTTTATGGACACCTCTTTTTGGTTGAAGGGATGAGTCCGGACCCTGAAAAGATCATAGCTTTAAATGACACCCCTCGTCCTCGAGATGCTGGTGATATTCGGTCATTTCTAGGAACGGCCAGTTACTGTGCTCACTATATCAAGGACTATTCCGCTATCAGCTATCCTCTTTGTGAACTGACAAAACAAGGTTAAACATTCAAATGGTCAGCGAGATGTGATCAAGTGTTCAACATGATCAAGGCCTCCGTTGAGTCAGCCAGCAATCTGGCCTACTTCAATCCTCGTTGGAAGACCGAAATTACAGTGGACACTAGTCCTGTAGGACTTGGTGCCATCCTAGCACAATACGATAAGGAAGGTGATTAAAGACACATAGTGGCATACGCTAGCCGCAGTCTGACAGATACTGAGAGAGCGTACTCGCAGCCAGAGAAGGAAAGCCTGGTGGTTGTCTGAACCTTTGAGCATTTTCACAATTTCATTTATGGGAAACAGTTCACACTCATTACAGACCATTAGACGCTAATAACTATATTCGGACAAAGATGCCACCCAGCATCGAGCGATGGGGAACCCGTCTCCAAGAATACACAAATACAATGATTCACAAACCTGGAAAAGCAGCAAATCCGGCTGATTGCATGCCAAGACAACCCAGGGCATCTTTCACAACAAAACCGTCCCTAGTAGAGGAATATATCCATTTTGTCATTGCTCAAGCAAGACCACCTGCAGTTCCCCTTGAAGACATCCTTGAGGCCACTGCAGCAGATGTCACCCTGCAAGATGTA
This sequence comes from Calotriton arnoldi, assembly GCA_963921515.1. Taxonomy (NCBI): domain Eukaryota; kingdom Metazoa; phylum Chordata; class Amphibia; order Caudata; family Salamandridae; genus Calotriton; species Calotriton arnoldi. Next base: position 6,697,083 of record CAWUFW010000046.1, on the reverse strand, counting down.
TCCCGCCGCATCCAAACAAACATGTGTAGACACTTGAAAGAGCCCAGACGTAACCGACACATTGACATTAAAAAGCTGACCTCATTTTGACATGTAAAGGACGAATTGACCATTGCCCAAGATGGACTCCTGCTAAGGGACAAAAGAATCGTCATTCTGAAACATCTGTGTCAAGGGGTGGTTAACCTGGCACACGAAGGACACAGGGACATTGTGGCCCCTAAACAGGCATTACGTGAACGTGTCTTGTTCCCCTCCCTTGACTTGATGGTCAAAGCCACGCTAAAGGACTGTCCTCAATGTCAATTCGTCAGTCAAGAAGAGCCACCCTCACCCCTACAAATGTCTGAACTGCCGGAAGGTGTCTGGCAGCACATGGCAGTATACTGCAAAGCATTGGTCCTTTGCAGTCAGGGAACTACATCCTTGTCATAATGCACGAATATTCCCGATTGCTCAACAAGTATCATCCACCAAAGCAGTATTAGATGAAGTCTTTGTATCATGGAGACCACTTAAAGTTGTCAAAACAGATAATGGTCCTCCATTTAATGGACATGAGTTCGCCAATTTTTCTAGTCACCTCAGTTTTCGACATCGGAAGGCCACATTAAAGAAAACCATACAGCAACCTGGACTGTCAAGGTGAACGTTTCCAGATGTCTATGAATGAGGAACTGTGAGCTTACAGAACTATTCCACACAGTACCACGGACAAGTGTCTAATCACCTTGATGCTGGGCCTCACTGTGTGCACCAGAATAGCCATCTGGGAAAACTCAGCCAGCTGTGTCCGTCAATCTCCAGATCATGAACAGTTGGCTGAGTTAGACAGAACTAAGAAGGCCAAAATGAAGGGATATGCAGACACTCGTTGGAGGGCCAAGCCATCATCTGTCCATGAAGGCGACTGGATGTTTGTCAGGAGAGACCAAAAGAGAAAGTCTGACAGTCGATACCATGAACTTCCACTGCAAGTAACACATTTTAAAGGCACCATGGCCACAGCTGCCTCTGATAACAAGGGGATAAGCCGGATCATCTCTCACTTCAGAAAGTGCAATTTAAAACCCAGGGAGTCAGCATCTGTGTTGGAATCCAACATTTTCGAAGACAGTCAAGCACCAGTCACTGGGTTTGCTCTTCCCTCCGCCTCAGCTGTGGAGGAGCCAGCAGATATAAACTCGGCAAGTCGACCACAGCGTGCTTGTCGAAGACCTTCATGGCTTGTTGAAGAAATCTAACTACTGCGTTCCCAGAATGAGACTCATTTGCGCAAGTGGGGGGGAGATGTAATTTCATGGTAGTCTATAATAGGAGGGCACTAGGACATCGCAAGCTGAGATAAGTCAGAGTGAAGAAAGGAGGATGGAACTGGAAAGGGAGGAGTCAAGCAGGAGTAAGGAGATAGTTAATGAAGGTTGGAGCAGTGTGAGCAACTTGTATTGTAAATCAATAAATATTTCTTTGACCCACAGAATTACGTGCAGCTCGTTATTGAGTGGGTCCTACCTGACAGGAGGTGTCCACAGATTTGATACCGCCTTCAAATGGAGTAGAGCCAAGCATAGGGTTAAGGAGGCAAGGGGTTATGGGAGAGTCTGGGGCCAAGATTAAAAATGTGGAGCATCAAGATCTAAGGGAGAGTGGGGGAGGGCAGGGCAAAAAGTCCAGACACGCTCTGGGAAGCACATGTTAAGAATCTCCTAAGGTGGCTCTCAAGCTTGGCAAACTGACAGAGACAGAAAGTACAGGCAAATTGGACAACGAGCAAAGTCCACCTATAATCTCGGTTTTTGCCAAAAAGCCTGTACGCAGTGATAAGACTAACCCTGTGAGGGGGAGACATACAAAATCAAGGGAACCAGTGCAAAAAGTTAAGATCACCCTTTCGCCTCGTACCTACTTTAAAATACTAACCAAGACCCTCATTTTGAGTGAGAGAACTAGAGGGGGAGAGAAAGGGGCCCGCTGGAAGTCATTGGTTTTATTATCAAGTTTGGAAGGACCAGGGCCACTCCCCATCGTAGACAACATGGCAACCAGTGGACTCTCAGGTTTTATCAGCCCTTGTAGGTATCAAACCGTAGAGATGGAGGAATTGGTTGAGGCAAACATTTCCACGAAGCAAGGCCTGGTGAAGACAGGAGAACTTGTGCCATTGAGTCAGGCCCTTCTCAATGAAAATCCCCAGTGGTTGCGCTGGCACCTAGGGGGACAGAGGATACTCCAATGGCCATAACAGAGGGAGGGACAAGTGATTCCGTGGAATCCATGATTCGTGCTCTCACTATCAAAATCAGAAGCAGATTTGAAGTTTCCAAAATAATTCAAAAAGAGATTCGAGGGGCATTTTAAAATTTGGAGAAAACACTGGATGTATTGGCGAATAGGGCTACCATTTTAAAGGACACATTGAAGGAGCTAAAAGCCGAAGAGACCAACAAAGATGACATCCGCCTCTTGAAGGCGAGTGAAGAGGAGTGTGAGGAGAAGTTAGAGGCTTTGGAAAATAATCAAAGAAGGAACAACTTGAGGATATTAAATGTACCCTTTCGGTACATTTAATATCCTCAAGAGGGTGATGACTTGAAAGTTTTGTGGCAAGACTAATTAAGGCAAGAGTCCAAACAGAGGAATCGGAACATTATATTTTCAATGACATCCAAAGGGTGCATTGTGACCCCTTTAGAAAGAACCCTAACAGAAGTAAACCAAGGAAGATCTTAGTAAACTTCCATACATACGTCATAAAGGAACAAATTCTTTTAAGTGCTTTGAAACTGAAATCACTGAAAGTGGATGGGTTATCTTTCGAAATTAGATCAGACGTTTAGCGACTTACCCTAAATAGACAGTGGGAGCTGAGAAAGAGGATAGACCCACTAAGGAAATTAGGGGCCACGACCCAGCTGAAATTCCCCACCACCCTTGTATAACAACAAAATGTATAATTTCAGAGGATACATGGAGGTCGATGATCTGATCAATGCTATTAGTCAAAATAGCGTTTTCTAAGAATAAAGGTAGTAGGTGGAAACAGTTGGAAACAGATTGTTTTCTCTTTCTCTTTCTTCTCCTATCTTTTTATTTTTTTGCTTTCCGTAGTTGTTTGGTTTCTGGAGTTTCAGGGAAATTATTGGGCTTTAATGTTGGATATATATTTGCATTCTGGGTGTGGTGGTCCCTAAGGCTTTAGGCCATGAGGAAGTCAGGGAGGGTTCTCCAAGGGTGGGGTGAGTGATGTGTGGGGGTAGAGGTAAAGACACTGGGTGGGGAACATTTGGTAAAAAAGATAAAAAAAATGACCTCAGGCACCTCAGAGGCCCCAGTAGTTGATAGGCGCCAAGCACACAGGTACAGCAACCGCTTTACAGGGGTGTGGAAAACAGAGACGTGGCAGTCCCTATAAGAATACTATCATGGTATATAAATGGTTTACGAGTGAAAGGGCGGTGAGAAAGATTGCTTCAATACCTGAGGGACACCCCTGCTCATAACATCATCTTGCATGAGACATACTTAACCGAGGAAGATTGCATTGACCTATTCAAATCTAGAGGTGCAACATTTGGCCTGTAAGAGCCACAATGTTAATACGAAGGGCGTAGCTATCCTTATAAAGAAGCACCAGAAAGTGTCATTCAAAGAAAGTGTCATGGATAAGGCAGGAAGAGGGGCCATCTCAAAGCTGGTAGCGTATGACCAAAACTATACGCTAGCGGGTTATTATGGCCCTAATATCGGCGATAAAGAACCCCGTAGGGAAATATTTTCAAATCTGTTAGACTTCTCTGATCCCATTACAATGGCGGGCGATTTTAATATAGCTCTGAATAGTGCTTTAGACAGATCAACAAAAAAATAGGTCAAAAAGGCAACTACGAAAATGTCATCATTAATTAGAACCATGATTAAGCAGATGGGGTTAAGTGATATATGGAGAGAGAGGGCGGGACTAAGGCAAGGATATACGTACAACAATAAAAAATATGGCATCAGTGTAGAATCGACTTCTTTTTAATTGATCAGAGCATAAGAAAGCAGGTTCGAGATATTAAACATGTAGGGGCTCACATGTCAGATCATTCTGCAATTGTACTTGATCTTAATCCAGCTATCATGACGGAACAGAGGAGGTGGGCATTAGATCGCATGCTTTTGTTGGATAAGAAGGCTGCGAAGGTGCTCCGCTCAGAGACAGAGGAGTTCTTCCGTATTAATTTAGGCTCTACCTCATTGGGTATGGGATGCTTTCAAAGTTTTTTTGAGGAGGAAAATCACTAGCTTAATTTCTTTTAAGAGGAAAGCCTATAATAAAGAGGTTGATCACTTGGAGTCTGAATTACGGGTGGTAAATGGAAAATTGACTCTCCAGGTGCTTGATCTTAGTGAGTTAGAAATACTACAGAAGTAATTGTAAATTATAAAAGAAAAGCTAGTGGCAGTTGTGGAGGCCAGAGTTAGGAAAAGATGGGAAGCCAGTAAGTTAACCCATTTTGTGTATGGGGAGAACTGTGGGAAGATGCTAACTTGGAAAACTAAATCAGACCTAGCAAGGAATCTAATCAATGAAATAAAGTGTAGCAATACCGGGGAGATTCTAAGAAGCAGCAGGGAAATTGAAAACGCTTTTCGAAAGTTTTTCAAAAATTTATACTTCGAAGACTTAGTGACCACAGAGGAGTGGGTGAAGAACTGGGTTAATGAAGAGGACTTAGTGAAGACAGTTATATCAAACTCTCTGATGTTTGCCACTATATAAAGCTCTGGGTGACAATATACTGCCAGTAATGACTAGGCTATTTGGGGAAATCTTTGAGAAAGGGTTGCATTTACCCCCTTTTTGGAACAAAGCTATAGTCACATTAATCCTAAATCCGGGGAAACGCCCAAAGAGATGTGAGTCGCATCGACCAAAGTCATTCCTAAACTGTAATTACAAAGTGTGTGCTAAAGTTCTGTCCGAGAGGCTGAATGTAGTGATTGGGGGCCTTCTGCATGAGGGCAAAAAAGGCTTTCTAATGGGGAAGGCGTCAAATGAGCTGAGCTATGGTCTGATTGGTTCAATAGATTTAGCTACTGTATATCAGACCTCCTTGGCAGTAGTAACTCTGTATTCTACAAAAGCATTTAATAGAGTGAACTGGACCTATCTGCAAACAATGCTCAAGCACTATAATCTGAGGGAGAACTTCTGTAGGACACTACAGCTGATATATCCAAACCCCTCCACTAGAGTTTTGGTAAATGGAAGTCTCACTTTTCAGAATAACTGGAGGAATGAGGCAAGGATGCCTGCTATCACCATTACTGTTCAATTTATATATTGAACCATTAGCATGTAAAATCAGAAAAGAAAATCTATCCTTCCTTTCGGGTGTAACAGTTGGGCAAAAAAGATCGCCTTATAAGCAGATGATCTTATGATTTATACTTCAGAGCTGCAGATCGCTCTGCCAATTATCGAGAAATTGACCTTAGACTTTGGACAGGTAGCAGAGTACTCTATTAATAATACGAAGATGGAAATCATGGTCTGGAACATGTCAGGTGATAATAGTCTGATTAAGGAGGAAATTAAGTACTTAGGTGTAAAGATCACAGATGATATTAGGAAACTCCAAGAAGTAAATTTCTTAAAAGTTATGACGGAGTCATGTAAACTGATGATGAGTTGGGCCCATCTACCACTCACCATATTTGGAAGAACAAACCTGGTTAGGATGTTCATTTTGTCTAAATTTACGTTTCTATTCAAAACAGTCGGTTTGATGTTTAAGGAGGAGTGGGTAGTCAGACTACAAGGCAGGATTAATAGCTTTATTTGGGCCTCGAAGGGAGCATGAATACCCTGGAAGAAGCTTCAAAGGAAAAGAGAAAAGGGTGGACTCTTCAAGATCTGCAATACTATGCCTGGGCTTTCCTATGAAAGAATGCGAGAATGTTGCTAAACTGCCCGGACAGTTCAGAGATAGGAAGCATGTTCAAGGCTATGCTATAGGACATTAGGGGTGGAGATATGCACTTCATATACAACTTTTGAGATCCCGAGTATTACAAGAAGGTGAGATTTATGTTGCTACAAGCTATGGCCGAGCTTTGGTATCGTATTAGGAAAGGTACCAGGCTTACTTATTTCAGCAAATTCGCACCTATCTGGGACTCCCCGGGTTCCCCTGAGCATGTCAAGGATAAACTGGCACCCCCCATTAAAGAGGCAGTTTTTCAAAGATGGGGCCAACTGTTTCAAGATAGTATGCTGTTACCATGGGATGAGCTTTGCGAAATGGCGGGATTAAAATTTCACAGTTTAAATACTTACAATTAAAAAGTTGATGTCAGATGTCGGCTGTGGAGATAGAGGGCTCTAACGGACTGGAAGAAACTCTAATGCAAGGGTATCTAAAGAGGAAGGAAGTCTTTGGATGGTACTGGCTGTTGTTGGATCTGGCGGACGGAGATTTCATACTGCCAGGGGAATTGTGGGGACAATACTAGCCGGGGATGCAGTTAAAAGAACTATGGCAAGTATCTATGAGTTTCCTATACACCACTGTCAGGCCTGCTTGTTTAAGGAAGAATCATCTCTTTTCCTCCTACAGAGCGTATTGGATGGCTTACAGAATATCGAAGATGGGAAAAGGTGGAGTAGTAAATTGCACGAAATGTGGGCTAGAGAAGGCAAATGATATTCACGCATTTGTGGAATGTCCGGGGATCTATAACTTTTGGGAAGACGTGGGTAACGCTTTGAGTGACATTTTCAACATAAATATCAAGGCAAGCCTTTCCCTTGTTATCTTTGGGACCCTGGAAGGGCAGGCAAAGATGAGTAAAGAAGGAGCGAAATTGCTATTTTATATGATCCTACTGGCCCGATGGCAAATTTGTAGGCAATGGTTAAGTAGTCTCCCACCTACTCATGTCGTTTGGCTTGATGCGATTACATATAATTTTAAAATGGATATTATAGATTTGAATGGTAGGAGGTATAGGCTCTGGCTGCCCCTAGGGAGGTCGTTAGAGTGCAAGGGCAGTGGAAATAGTACAAACTGTAGGGGCGATGGAAGGTAAGGTTTTGTCCCATGATTACAGCTATTGCTGCCTTTTGCACTTCGACACCTGGTAGAAAGCTGAGGTACACTGAAGAACAAGCAAATTAACCCTCTGTTTTGGTAGCTTCTCTAAGATGAGTGTGCAAACAGAATAAAATCTTAGAGGTGCAAACCTGAGGTGAATGAGGACAAAAAAAAATAAACAATTAAAAAATTAGAAATTGATGGACACAAGTTTAAACCGGACCAAAAAAGAAGTTTAATGTACTATTATTTAGGGATGGAAGGTCAAAATGTTTTTGACCACCTAACTAAATGTACAACAGCACAAGAAGATACTCTAGATGAGTACCAGATCATTGTTAAACAGCTTGAAATTAATTTTGAAGGGAAAGTTAACTTGTGCATTGTCACAAGTTTTTCACAAGGGTGCAAGGTCCAAATGAATGAATTTATACTTCCTTAATAGTTTTTAAGTTATTAGCCACTTGTTGCAAATGTAAAAGTTTCACTTCTCAATTGATCAGTGATCTTTTAGTGCTTAGTTGTTATTCAAAGAAAGCTCAAATAAGGCTTCTGGCTTGCAAGAACACTCCAATGTATGAGGCTATCAACATAGCCAAATATATGGAGAGTCAAGAACAGGACACCAACCAACTTGAAACACCTTACCCTGCTACGTATAATGCTAAAGTAATGTCCACTAACAAATTACGGAATGATGTACCGTATTACATTAGTTGAAGTAGAAACCATACACATCCTTCATTTAAAACAATCTGCTATAGGTGTGATTCCACGACTTGAATGTCTAATTTAAAAAACTGTCCTACCTTGGGTTATGAGTGTTTGAGGTGCAATAAACTGGGCCATTTTGGGAAGGAGTGTAGATGTGGTAAACGTATTAATGTCAAGTATGTTGCTGGTCAAGAAATCTCTGATGAAACTGAAACTATGGAAAACAAAGAAAGTGAAATACTACTTTCAGTAGAGGTATTGGAAGTTCAGTAGTATACACAATAATAAACCATACAGTGATCCTGATATTACTCTTACAATTCAACTATTAGGTGAATCAGGTGCCAGGATCACCATCATACCTATAAATAAATATAAAAAGCTTTTGTCAGAAAACTGTTATTACCTCCTGATGTAGTCACAACTGCCTTTTAGGGAAGCAAAACTGACCTGTTGCACTACTTTTAAGCAGAGAGTGGATTAAGGAGAAGAAAACAACATACGTGTAGGTTGCCCACAAAGACAATGTGGGTATGTTACCAACATTGCCACATGTCAAGTATGATCAGAACTGGGTCCATAAGCTGAGTCAGGTATTCACTAATAAAGTTAAAAAAAATCAAGACTTATAAGCATAGTAACAAGTTAAAGAGGGGAGTACTACTGTAGAAAACAGACTCCATAATGCACTACACAGTTTAAGGGAAAAATTGTCCAAAATCCTTCAAGTGTTGCATGAAGATGGGATTATTGAGCCAGTTGATACCACCTTATGCCTTTTCCCTTTTTATTTTAGTGAGAAACAAATGTAGAGTTACACCTTGCATTGATCTAAACAATGCTATTTGAGTGTGTAGTTTTCCACTTTCCGGTACTGTGAATCTTATCACTGCTGTAGGTCAGTCTAAGTGGTTCATCAAGTTAGACCTTTGTACTGCATACCATCAGAAGGAGCTTGATATAAAGTGTTGTCATCTTACGGCTTTTGTAACAACTGATGGTACTTTTCAATTTTACTGCAAGGCATTTAGACTGGCCTCATTAGCTTCTGTGTTCCAGAAGATCATGACCAGAATATTGAAAGATTTTGCAAATGTTACTGTGCTTCAAGATGACATTATGGTGTTTTCTGAAACAGAAGGAGAACATGATGCAATATTTGACAAAGTCCTGACTATTTTACAAGGACATAGTATTTATTACATTAAGGGGAGACAACTGTATTTTTGTGTAAATGAGGTAGACTTAAACAAAACCCAAATTTGGTAGTTGGCATTGTTAGAGTTCAAAAGCCCAAGAACAGACATCAGATACGTTCGTTTCTAGGTCTATGGAAGTTTTACTCAAAAGTCATTAAAAAAAATGTAAGGGCTACAGTAACATATCGAAAGAGACCATGAATTTATATGGACCCTAATGTGGCACAAAATTTTGTTTCAATCCAAAAAGTATAGCATACGTGCCACAATTACAAGCATATGTTGTAAGTCATTGAACATTTGTAACTGTATTTTAGTCCTTATCGGGGGTGCAGTTCTTTCCCAATTGGATGGTTAAAAAAAGTCATGTTTAGTATTGCATCAAGGAGCATGAGGGATATTGAAACACATTCTGTGGTTGAAAAAGAAATGTTGGCTTGTGTTAGACTCGACTGCCTTAGGGTGGGTTTCCCCTTACTTTTTGCATTCCTCCTTCACTTTTCTGAGCTCGTTTTTGCTGGTATTAGGACTCCCTTTACCACTGCTAACCAGTGCTAAAGTGCTTGTATTCGCTCTCCTAAACATAGTAATATTGGCTCATACACAATTTGCATATTTAATTTACTGATAAATCCCTAGTAAAGTGCACTACATGTGCCCAGGGCCTGTAAATTAAATGCTACTAGTGGGCACGCAGCACTACTTGTGCTACCTACTTAAGTAGACCTTTAGCCATGTCTGAGGCCTGCCATTGCAGAGCCTGTTGTTTACACTGCCATTTCGACCTGGCAAAATAAACCTTTTGCAAGGCCTAAACCTTCCGTTTTAGTTTTTATACATATAGGTCAGCCCTTAGTTAGGCCCTGGATATCCCAGAGGGCAGGATGCAATGTATTTAAAGGCAGGACATGTACTTGTAAGTTTTACATGCCCTGGTAGTGAAAAACTCTCAAATTTGTTTTTTAATACTGCAGGCCTACAGATCTCATAGGATAGCAATGGGATTACCTTGTTACGTTTTATAAGTGTAATTTCTAAATGGGGAGATATAACTGATTCAAGTTTGGTGTTTTTGGAATCCTAATGCAAAGTCCTAACTTATGGTGAAGTCAGATGCCTATAGCCTTTCTCTGATCACATGACTGGATGTAGTTGGCAGTTGGGCTCTGTGTATTCCTCCTAGACAGCCACACACAATGGGAACTTAGATGTTTCTCAATGGGCCATCTCTGGCTGGATAGGAGGGAGGAGCTTGGCACACCCGCACTTACACCTGAATAGGCTGTGTTCTGTCCACACGCAAAGGGCTGCATACCCCGCTATAGTGTGTCTGGAGCCAGGGCAGGAAGAGAGGACATCTGTGCACTTCAAAGGCATGTCTTTGAAGTCTCCTCCACTTCAAAGGCACAAATGGGTATAAGTACTGGACCTCAGACACCACCACTTCAGTTATCTTCTGGACCTCTGGATACTCTGCCACAGAGAAGGACTGCTGTGCAGCTAAAGGACTGCCACTCTGTTGGACTGCACTCTGCTGGACTCTTGTTTTGCTGTGCTGATCTGCTACCTGCTGCCCTCTTGCCTGGGTGAGAAGGGCTGGCCCTGCATCACTTGACCTCAGAACCCAGAGTGACTCCAAAGGGATAGCTGGCTGGACTCCTGATCTGAAGCCTCAGGGACATAACAGACTTACAACTCCAGCACCTAGAGTCTGCCATCTGTGAATTTACCCTGCCAAGTGGTGCCACACCAGTCCTGGACCCTTGGAAGTAGGCCTAAGGTGCTTGCCAGCGGCACCAACGCATCTTCTCTGCTGTGCGATGCACCCCGAGCAGAACTGATGTTTCTCCTCGGCTGAGCGGCGCACCCCTGAGCATTATCGATGCATTTGCGCTGCTGCGTAGATTGGACCCATTGCAAAAGACCTGCATCGCTGGTGCCTCACGCATCTTGGGACCGACGTATTGCCTTCAGAACCGCTGCTGTGCAACCCTTTTCCTGGCGCAAGCTCCTCACATCCGTCATCGCCAGCAGCCTAGACGCTGAAGCTCAGCATCGCAGCTTCACTGCTCAGCAGAACCGATGCATTGCCTCAACTGTGCCTCGCTTCCTTGACACCAGACTTCACATTGCAAGCCTCATCAACAGGATCCTCAATGTTGATGCATCAGGATCTCGCACTGCAGCCTCTCCACATCTCGGACCTGACAGATCGCCTCGGCTGCATGATGCATCTTCGACGCAGATCCATGCAATAGTCCGCAACTTGAATATAAGGTACTTTGTTCAGCAGGCCCAACTGGGTCTCTGTAGCTGGCCCGCACTCCATCTCAGTTGGCCTGAACTTGTGACCTTATCCCGGTCCGGCACGACCATACACCCCCAATAGCGATTTGTGCTATTTGGAGCCATTTTCCACTATATACTTTAAAAATCAGTATCTCCGGTTCTACTAATGGGATATTTTTCGTTTTGGTCTTGTTTTATTCATTAAAATCAGAGCTATTTCTCTAACCTGGTGTGGAATCATTCTATGTAGTGTTTTCACTGTTTTACTCCATGAAGTGTTGCACAAATACTTTACAGACAGCCTCTAAAGTTAAGCCAGACTGCTCTGTGCCAAAATACTAGAGGGTGAGCATAGGCTAATTTAGGGTTTGCTTGCCTCTTACCCGGACTAGGATTGTGGTTTCTGCTTGACCAGGGCTCATACCCCAGTCAACCAACAACCCGATTTCTAACAGCTTTCGGGAGTTGAGAAGAAAATTCTATATGGGGAAGAGTGTTTTACGTGAGGCAGATCATTGACTGTTAGCAGATATTTTGTCAAGTGAGACTGCCCAATAAATTACTTAAATTTAATCTCAAGGTAGTTTATTGCAGTGGGAAAAAAAACATGAAAGCTGTTTTTTTATCCCGGTTACCTAAATGTGATCCCACTGAAAGCTGCTGTATAGAGGAATGCATCTTTGCAAAAGTGGAAAATAGTGTGATCTGTCATCATATAAAATGATTAATTGAAAAGATAAAGGAAGATATTGTATTAAGTGAGGTGATTTGATTTGTTACATCTGGATGGACCAAAGAAGAATTGCTGGATGTTTATTAGTAGTTGTCTCCTAAGGTTTCTAATGAACTATTTTTGAAGAGGGTGTTACTAGTGAGAGGCAATAGATTAATTCCACCTACCTGTGAGGGACAAAGAGTTCTTGGAACAGCTCATTCTGGTGTTGGTGATCTAGTTTTTGATGGCCTGGGATTGACAGAGAAGTTGAAAGCCTTGTTCGAGACTGTGTGAAATGCAGTTTTAGTGATAAACATTTTATCTCATTGAGCCACGTGTTGTATCATGTGGAATGGTCTGACAGAGTATGGAAAAGAGCACTGGTTGACTTTCTGGGTCATTTTGATGGTCGTCCAAATAATATAAGCTACTTAATTGTTTTTGATGGGTCATCTTTCTAGATGGGTTGAAGCTAAAGGTATTTCAGAACCCACCACTTCTAATGTCATAGTTTTTTAAATATATTTTACAAGGGAAGGCATTCCCAGTGAAACCATGACTGACAACAGAGTCCAGTTCACTTCCTCTGCCATGAAATAAGTTTTGGACAATTGCAGAGTCAAGCATTTATGCACCCTATTATGTCTCCCACAATCTAATGGCAAAGTTGAGAAATACAACAAAGCAATAGTGGCGTGCATTCCAAGTGCTGTTAAATCCCATGTGGATTGTGTATATATTATAAGAAGTTTACTCTGGTCGTAACGTTGTTGGCATTTTCCCCATAAAAAAAGCCCTAATCATTAAATTACAAAATTAAATGAAGAAATGAAATGAAAAAAGCATTTATTAAGCACGTAGCTACCCAAGGGCATCCCAGCGCTAACAGCGGTCAAACAGTAGACACCACAACCACATTAAGGGAAGAGCCAAGCTTTTAGCAGTTTACGAATGGCCAAATAGTTGGATTCCTTGCGTAATAGAAGTGGAAGAGTATTCCACATCCTGGCTGCATTGTAAGAAAACAGGCGGCCACTACTTCTGGCCTTATTGATCCTGGGAACTACGGCAACGTACAGGTCATCTGATCGCAGGCGTCTATTCGCAAGGTAAGGCCGGACAATGGAGCGGTTGATGGACGGTCCCTTCCCAGCAAGCGTCTTGTGGACAATACACATGGCCTTAAAATTAACTCTCTCCTGGATGGGGAGCCAGTGAAGAGATTTCAGGGCTGGTTTCGCAGATTGACCGTTCGGGATCCCAAGAAGCATCCTCGCTGCGCAGTTTTGCACTGTCTGGAGTTTTGAGATGGTAGCACATGGGGCTCCTAGATAAAGAACATTCCCGTAGTCCAGGCGAGAAAGAATGAGCGCCTGGACCATAAGCCTTCTTGCCCGAAAGGGAAGAAGTGGGAGGACTTTCCGAAGCATCCTTAGGATGCCGTAGCAGGAAGCTGCCACATTCCGCGCCTGTATCTTAAAGCTCAGATCTTGATCAAGCCAGATGCCTAAACTTTTCATTTGGGTCTTGGGAGCAGGAACGAAGCCCAGACAGGCTGGCCACATTACTTCTGCTTTAAAAAGGGAGGAATTCCCTAGAAGCATCATCTCTGTCTTTTCTCCATTCAACTTCAAATATGAATGGTTCATCCACTTGGCTACCTCTTCCAGACAGGGACGAAGGCCAAGAGAGGAATTATCAAAATGGTTAAGTGCCACGACAAGTTGAGTGTCGTCTGCGTAGGTCACTATATGAACCCCGAAAGGAAGCACAATCTCCGCTAGCGGGCTCATATAAACATTGAATAGGGTGGGACTCAAGGACGATCCCTGTGGAACCCCGCAGCGGAGGGGCATAGGTTTTGAGGTGACATCACCTTTGAAGACCTGGAAGGATCTATCTTCCAAGAATGATTGCAGTCATACTATGGCTTCACCAGTCACCCCCAAACTTATGAGTCTATGGACCAAGATTTGGTGATTGACCGTGTTGAAGGCTGCACTGAGTTCCAGGAGGATAACAACAGTGGTGCCTCCGGCATCCAGAATCTTCTTGGACTCTTCAACTACTGCTATAAGGGCAGTTTCTGTTCCCTGTAGTGATCGAAAGCCAGTCTGTGAAGGGTGGAGAAGGTTATGGGACTCCAGGAATGTAGAAAGTACTGAATTAACATGTTTTTCCACCATTTTACTGATCCCTGGGAGAAGTGAGATGGGGCGATAGTTTCCCAGGAGATCAGGGTCAAGACTAGGCTTTTTTAACAATGCCTTCACCATCGCTCTTTTCCACGGAGGGGGGACCACTCCAGTGGAAATGGAGGCATTAATCAGCTCCAATATGGTAGGGGAGACAATTCCGGATGCTTGCTTCAAAATATTAAGTAGAGTTGGGTCTCTGGGCGACCCACTCTTCACAAGCGCCGAGATGGTTTTGAATGACTCAGAGTCCATCAGGGGAATTACCTCTGAGTCATTGAGGACTAATATCCAATGTTTGATGATTGTTATGGCTATCTGCAAGGGGAAATGACGTATAAATGGCTTGAATTTTGTCATAAAAGAAATCTGCCAGATTGTTACAACGTAAGCCGGTAGCGTCAGATGTGGCTGGAGGTAGAGGGGCTCTGGTCAGTTTTTTCGCAATGCGAAAAATTTCGAGAGGAGAATTGGCTGTCAAGGAAATTCTTTCTTCATAATATGAGGCCTGGGCCAGTTTAATTTCTGCTTTATACATTTTAATGGCCTCCCTATATTCCAATTTCTTGGTTAAGGAGAAATCCTTTCTCCAAATTCTTTCGAGTTTCTTGCAGGTTTGTTTTAGCTCACGGAGCTTGGGGGAATACCATGCCGTTCTGTTTGTCCCAACTTTCATCTGGGTCCATTTCTTCGGGAGAACCCGGCCTAATGAGCTCTCTATCCACTGTTCAGAAGGGAGTTTAGGCCAGAGACGTGACAATATTTTGACTGGCCTGGTCGATGGCGTGGCGGAGGTGGGGGTCCAGATAAATGGAATAAGAAAATGATCGGACCAGGGTACTGCAATGGGGTCCCCCACAGAAACCCCACAGAACCCACATAGGAAAATCCACACTGGTAAAAACATGGGGTAAGTTCAAGTACGAAGCATAAAGGTTTATTTAAAATTTTAAATAGTTACAGAAGGCAAAAAAACAAATGGTTAGTCATTTAAATTCAAATTATTCAAAATGCAAACAAATGTGAATTAGCATAGGCGATAGAAGCTGAGCCCGATTTAAGTTAATAGCCAGGGCTGATACGGTCTAGGACAAGGCAAATAATGAGCCAAAGAACAAACTGTAATAGGGACTGCTCAGAATTAAAGGAAAGAGAAAATCATGAAAAATCTCTTAGGTACTGGATCAATAAACAGACTAACATGGAGTCTGCCCTCTACCAAAAAGCCAAGAAGGCCTGGTTCACATCCCAAATACAGTGTTAAACAGGTTTTCAACTGTAGATAATCAACCTGTTTGCCAGTGGCACCATGGGCCTCACTAATAAAGATATGAGGATATACTGCCTGTCGCCACTAGGTAGTTATAATTAGGACTTAGTTTCCATAGGAAAAGTGTTTTCTGTGTTGCCAAAAACTTTGTCGTAGTTTGACGAATCTTCACGAAATTTGCAAAATTAGTGCGACACTCAGTTCAGCTACTGTGTTGAAAGTTTCAGGGTGATCCGTCAAACAGAAGCTGAGAAAAAGGGGGGGGGACCCAAAATGCTTTTTCCCCATGTTAGTTTCCATAGAGATTTTAGACATGATTACAGCCGGAACCGCTCGACAGATTTACACAAAATTTGACAGAAAGGTAGATCTTGGTCCAGAAAGAGCCCTTTTTGTTATTTGGTGTAAATCCATTTAGTAGTTTAAAGAAAAACACATTTGTATATATAGGAGCGTGAATACGTAGCGACTAATTTGCGACTAATCATGAATGCACGCGCCAACAGGAATGCCGTGATTGGCCGGCTGCAACCTAATCAAAAAAGTTGTGGTCACCATTTTATGTAACAGGACATGGCCCCGAGGGCTCTAAATATTTATTCAAAGTAATAGATGGGATCAGGGTAGAGGTACCCTGACCCCATGGCTGGAATATAGGGGTGTTTGAGAGACTCCTTATGTGTAAAAACATGTCAAAAACCAGTTTCCCCCCCCCACGTGTGATATTCACAAATGCTTCGTGATGCTCAGCGCGGCCTCCATGTAACGTTGCACCAAATTCGGAAATATCGCCAAAAATGTTGTTAAAAAAATACATTTGCAGACTCATTCAAACACTAATGAATTCACTCATAGACACTCTCACACCCTCTCACAGACCCACTGAGAGGCTCATGCACCCACTCACAGGCCCACTTAGAGACTCACACACCCACTTACACAGCCACTCAGAGACTTGTGGACCCACTCACAGACCCACACAGATACTCACATACTCACATATCCATTCACAGATCCATTCAGACACTCACAGACCCACTCAAACACTCATGCGCCCACTTACTCACCCACTCAGAGACTTATGCATCCACTCACAGACTCATTCCCTCACACACCCATTCACATACCAATTCAGACACTCACGCTCCCAGTCGCAGATTCACTCAAACTCATGCACTCACTCACAGACCCAGTCAGACACTTATGCACCCACTCACACACACACACACACTCTCAAAGATTACAGTTAGGAACAAAAGTTTTAAAAATCTTCGAAATTCCCTAAAAAAACAAAATGTTACAGGGACGATATAGTTAGGAAATAACATACTTAATTGAAAAAAACGAAAGGTTACAGGGACATTATAGTTAGGCTCAGATTTCACTTGTACAAAACCATTGAAATTCAGCAGTTACAGTTACCTGAGCTAACTATAACTTACGTCCCCACGATGCACTGCTTATGACCTCACATATTACATCACTCATAACATGGTCAATGACATCACTCATGACATTTCAAATGACATCACTGATGACATCCTCCACAAAAACACTCACATACCCACTAACACTCCCCTGCAATCTCTCAAACACCCACTCACACACTCATATGACCACTCACATACCCATTCTCAGACCCATAAAACTACTGATAGAAACCCACTCGCACACTCATACTGCCACTCACACAAGTCACTCACCCATACAGCCACTCACTCCCCCACCCATACAGCTACTAACAGACCTACTTACTAACCCATACAACCACTCACACACAGATTCAGACAGTCTCACAGCCTCTCAGATGAAATATGTTAGAAATAGTATCACTCATTAGGAGTACAAAAAGAATAGTAACTTAAGTTATGCAGTAGTTTAGTATATATCTTTAAGACTCAGAAACGTTTACAAACACACTCACTGGATGATGTCTTCAGTGATGTCATTTGAGATGTCATCAGTGATGTCATTAGTGATGTCACTGACCATGTCATGAGTGACATATGTGAGGTCATGGTCATAAGCAGTGCATTGAGGGGGCATAAGTTATAGTTAGCTCAGGTAACTATAAATGTTGAATTTCAATGTTTTTGTATGAATGCAATCTGAGCCTAACTATAACGTCTCTGTAACCTTTGTTTTTCAGTATATATATATATATATTTGTATATCTATATATATATATATATATTCACTGAAAAAACCATAGGTTTCAGGGGCGTTATAGTTAGCTGGACATTTCACTCGTACAAAACCATAGAAATTCCACTGTTATAGTTAGTTCAGCTAACTATAACTTGCGCCCCCGCAATGCACTGCTCATGATGTCACATATTACATCATTCATGGCATGGTCAGTGACATCACTGATGACAACACTGATGACATCTGAAATGGTTTACAGCCAATGAACATTAAGCTTGGGAAGGTCCTGCTTGGAACACGTTACCCAATCAGATGTCCCTGATGCTCCGCGGAGGGGGAGGGAATGGCTGGCAACACTTCTACTTTCAATGGTTTACAGCCAATGAACATTAAGCTTGGGAATGTCCTGCTTGGAACATGTCAACCAATAACATGTTCCTGCTACTCCGCGGACGGGGAGGAAATGGCTGGCAACACTTGTACTTTCAATGGTTCGCAGCCAATGAACATTAAGCTTGGGAAGGTCCTGCTTGGAACACGTCAGCCAATCAGATGTCCCTGCTACTCCGCGGACGGGGAGGAAATGGCTGGCAACACTTATACTTTCAATGGTTCGCAGCCAATGAACATTAAGCTTGGGAAGGTCCTGCTTGGAACACGTCAGCCAATCAGATGTCCCTGCTACTCCGCGGACGGGGAGGAGATGGCTGGCAACACTTCTACTTTCAATGGTTCACAGCCAATGAACATTGAGCTCGTTGTTGGAACACCTCAGCCAATTAAACGTTAATTTTGTTCCAGACACACGAACAGAACACGCCCTCCCACATAATATTAATTTTCGTGTAAGAAAGTGACACCGTTCGTGATAAAAGTGAACACCGCATTATAAGTAAACATTACTGCGCATTATATTAAAGGAAGGCTGCAATACGGCGCATTGTTATTTTTCCGACGGGATTTCCAGAGCCTACGCAACCTTGCCGCAATACCGCGCACCGTTGTTCTGCGGCCGTGATTTCCACGTCTGCGGACATGATTTCCACAGCCTACGCAACATTCAAACTCCCTGCCTCTGCACCGTACAGACTGCTTAAACTAAGACCACAGTGTTCCAACTATACCCTCTTATACAATTTTTCTATTTTGTTTCGCCCTACGCCTTTCAAGTCAGTCACAAAATGGCTGCCAACACTTCCTAGTTTCAACAGTTCGCAACCAATGAGCCGCACGCTCGTGCTCGTAACGCCTCCGCCAATCAGATGTCAGAATTCTCAAATATCAATATCTGTAAATTTTGATATTTCTCTAAAACTACTGAACGGACTTACCCCATTTAAACAAAAGCGTGCTTTCTGGACCAAGACCTTTCTCCCTGCCAAATTTGGCGTAATTCCGTTCAGCAGTTTGACCTGTAGCCTTGTCTAAAGTTTCCTATGGAAATTGCATGGAGAAAACACGTTTTGGGACCCCCTTTTTCTCAGCCCCCCTTCACGAATCACCCCCAAACTTTCAGGATAAGAGCTCACCTGAAAAGAGGAACTTTTTGGAAAATTTCGTAAAGATTCGGCAAACGACGCCAAAGTTATAAGCACATCAAAAAATGCTTTTCCTATGGAAACTAGGTTCTAACTATAACTACCTACTGGCGACCGCCAGTAGGTAATATATATGTAAAAATGTGGTATGTCCATGTTGCGTTTTGCGCCGTTTCCTGTCGCAGGCACTAGGCCTACCCAAACAAGTGGGGTACCTTTTTTCTCTGAAGACTTTGGGGAATGCAGGGTGGGAGGAATTTTGTGGATCCATGCAGATTCTAGAACTTTCCATCACAGAAATGTGAGATAAATGTGTTTTCTTTTTACAAAGTTTGAGGTTTGCAAGAGATTCTGGGTAAGAGAACCTGGTGAGGGCCCCACAAGTCAGCCCATCCTGTATTCCCCTGGGTGTCTACTTTTCATAAATGTAGAGGTTTGCTAGGTTTCCCTAGGTGCTGGCAGATCTAGGGTTCAAAATCTACAGCTAGACACTTTGCCAAGAAAGGGTCAGTTTTCACTGTAAAAATGTGGTGTGTCCATGTTGCGTTTTAGGCTGTTTCCTGTCGCGGGCACTAGGCCTACCCACACAAGTGAGGTATCATTTTTATCAAAGGACTTTGGGGAATGCGGCATGGGTGGAATTTCGTGGATCCACACAGGTGCCAGAACTTTCCATCACAGAAATATGAAGAAAATGTGTTTTTGTTTTACAAAGTTTGAGGTTTACAAGGGATTCTGGGTAACAGAACCTGGTGAGAGCCACACGAGTCACCCCATCCTGGATTCCCCTGGGTGTCTAGTTTTAAAAAATGTATAGGTTTGCTAGGTTTCCCTAGGTGCTGGCAGAGCTAGGGTTCAAAATCTACAGCTAGGCACTCTGCAAAAATGGGTCAGTTTTCACTGTAAAAATGTGGTGTGTCCACATTGCGTTTTGGGCCGTTTCCTGTCGCGAGCACTAGGCCTACCCATACAAGTGAGGTACCATTTTTATCGGAAGACTTTGGAAAATGCGGGGTTAATGGAATTTTGTGGATCTACGCAGATTCCAGAACTTTCCATCACAGAAATATGAGGAAAATGTGTTGTTGTTTTTTACAAAGTTTGAGGTTTGCAAGGGATTCTGGGTAACAGAACCTAGTGAGAGCCACACAAGTCATCGCATCCTGGATTCCCCTGGGTGTCTAGTTTTCAAAAATATATAGTTTTGCTAGGTTTCCTTGGGTGCCAGCTGCGCTAGGACCCAAAATCCACAGGTAGGCATATTCCAAAAAAACAGTCAGTGCCTAGTGGACTCTGCCGCCCTGGGGAGGGGGGAATCGGGGGCTATTACTATGGCTATTTTTTTGGGGAGTGGGGACATTGGGATGCCCATTCGGGGCAGCCCCCACCCCTACGTATAAAAAAAAATCCCTGATGCCTAGTGGGCTTTCTGCCCCCCCGGGGGCCAGATCAGATAGCATTTTTGGGGGGGATGAGGGCATTGGCATGCCCATTCTGGGCAGCCCCCACCCCTACCTATATATAAAAAAAATCCCTGGTACCTTGTGGGATTTCTGCCACCCGGGGGGAAGATCAGGGGCTACTGCCTCCATTTGCCTCCTGGGGGGGGAGAAAGACTGTGGCATTTTTTTTGGGGGGGAGCATTGGCATGCCCATTCTGGGCAGCCCCCATCCCGAACTTTTGAAAAAAAATTCCCTGGTGCCTAGTAGGATTTTTGCCCCCACGGGGGGGCAGATAAGGGGCTATTGCCCCATCTGCCTCCCAGGGGGGCAGAAAGACTGTAGCATTTTTTAGTTAGGGGCATTGGCATGCCCATTCTGGGCAGCCTCCACCCCTACATATATACAAAAAAATTGCCCTCATCTGCCTCCTGGGGGGGGGCAGAAAGTCTTTTTCCTTCTTTGGGGGGGTAGAGGGGGCATTTGGGCAGCCCCCCCCCCTGGCCTATAAAACAAAATTTCCCTGGTGTCTAGGGTGCTTTCTGCCCCCCGGGGGAGGCAGATTGGGGGCTTCTGCCCCCCAGGAGAGGGCTGAAAGACTGTCTGTGGCAATATTTTATGGGGGGAGCAAAGGCCCTTGCCCAAGGGGCCGCTCCCCCCTCCCTGGTGGCTAGTGGGTGGATCCATGCTTGGGGATCACCCTCCTGGGGTGATCCCAAGCAGGGATCCACTAGGGAAGGGTACCATTGGAAAGGGGAGATTCTCCCCTTTCCAACGATACCTCTCCCAAGTGTTTCGGTGCTCGGGGGCTGAGATAGCCCCACGAGCACCGGAACATTGAAACTGAAACTAAGTTTCAGTTTCGTTTTCAATGTAATGATGACAGCGCACCATGCGCTTGATCGTCATTACATTGAATTTCCGAAACGGGCCTTGGGTCGTTACGGAAGCTCTTCCCCACCTCCAGAAAGCCCCAGAAAAAAAAGGAAATCCATCTGCTGTTTGCAGCAGAGGTATTTAGTGCCCCTGTGCACATGACGGAACCATTCCGTCATGAGCACCGAAAGGGTTAATTAACAAGTGCTTAAGCCCTCTGGTAAATTGGCACAAAAGCAGCCAGGCTTAACCTCGAGGCAATGTGCAAAGTATTTATGCAGCATTTAACAGTAATGAAGTGAAAACACAACACAAGGAAAATCCCACACTGATTTAGAAAAATAGAGTAAATTGTAATACATTATTTGACTCCAAAATGGCAAAGATCCAACCATTAAACCAGAAGATATTCAATTTCTTTTTTTACATTTCTTTTTTTGTTTTGTTTGGAGGAGTAGTACAGAAACCAGCATCATCAAAAAGTTCAACGGCACCACAAAATAGAAAATACAAAACGAAGATACCAGATGCACATACAGTATTTACTAACAAACATTCTAAAATCTATATCTAAACACATATCATCAAATCCACAATTCCAACCCCCCCCTAAAAGATTCCCACCACTTTTCCACCTTCTTAGTTTAAAAAGAAAGCCCATAATTTATAAAATTTTCTCAAATTGCCCGATTGGGCAGAGAACATACTCTCTCACTTGTCTTGCCCTCCTCATTTTGTTACGCCAATCAATAAAACAAGGAACAAACTTAGACCTCCACTTCTGCATGAGCAATGATCGTGCCACTAACATCAAAATTCATATCAATTTCTGATGCCTTGTCACTATACCCAGCATGGGGCAATAGCCTAAAAGCGCAAGCATGGGATTTTGGGGAATTTAAATATGCAGCAGATCTTTAAAAAATCTAAAATATGACCCCAGAATTCATCCAATTTATAACAGTGCCAGATAATATGTGACCAGTCTCCGCCACCCAAGATGCCACACATAAAACACTGATTAGGACATCCCTCAATAATTTTATTTAGGAGTCAAGGGTCATATATATCAACCATTTTGAAAAGAAAAGCATTTTATGGAAAAATGTGCCTCTTAATGTTATAAAATGTAAATCATTTATTTTTGCCAGATGTTCGTGGTCAATGATGTACCCACATCTCTTGACCATTTGGTAGAGATCCGACTATAAACATCAACTTTCTCCACTGACAGCCGATGCCTGTTCCAAAACCCACATTTCTTCCTATAAGAAGTATTCATTAGATTTTTTACTACCTCCTTCCTATCCATTATGATCTTAGGATCCATGTGCTGTAAAGCACCATAAAGAGTCCTGTAGGACCACTGCAACCATATTTTACTACTGCTGATTAGAGGCTCTATCTCTTTCAAGATTGCCCACATATCTTTCACCAGACATCAGCTAGTATTACAAAGCCATTGGCCTTACATCTATTAGTGATCACAAAGTCCACAGTGACCCTCCTATCCCATTTGAGCTGATCTAAGTAGGTTTCTGAACTTACATAGGGATATCATACGTTCTAAACAATTGTGCTTTTCTTTTAATGCCATTATAGTGTCTTATATCTCACTTTTTGAGGGATTTGGTTAACCTTAAAGAATCTCTGATTTGACTTTTTGTCATCATCATCATATCTATCACATCATTATGCAAATAGCTACGTAAAGTACAAGTTCTCTGGAACCTAAATCATATTGTGCAAAATAGGAAGATTTTAAATGTGAAACAGCCAAACCTCCTTCCTCTGTACTCCTGTATAAAGTGTCTGGTGGTAGTCTCGGGCTCAGTTTGGACCATAAAAAAGACAAAATCATGAATTCAATAAACTTAAAAAACCAAAAGTATAATATGCATGGAGCTGCTGCAAATAAAAAATTAAATAAGGGGAGAACCACCATTATCATTAAAGCTACCCTACCTAGAAGCTTAAGGGGGCATGACATCCATTTGGTTACTAATTCTTTAACTTTACTTAAAAGAGGATTATAATTCATGTCATATAACTCTCCAAAATCTTCTGTATGCACGCACCCCTGAAATTCTGGTAACAAGTTTCTATCGGACAGAATTATCTCACTCTTCGATATATTAACTTTATATGTACCGAAGATTTGGAATGCTAAAAAGATTTCAAATGTTTTCGCTTTGTACTTCCTCCTTGGGGCTTAACCTTAGCTTAATATCATCAACATATAGCTTAATTTTTGACATTGAGGTAATGGGTGCCTGGATAGCTCTATCATTCCAAATAGTTTTGACTAGGGATTTAAAAAAAAAAAGCAAAAAGAACTTGAGAAAGAGGGCAGCCCTGCCTAGTTCCCTGCTATATTTTAAATGCACCAACTTCAGATGCATTTAAAATCTATTTAGCTTCAGCGTTATCATACATCTTTTCTATAACTCCCATGGTCTCATGCCAGGAGCAGGTCCTCGTGCCAGCTCCCCCTGTGACAGTTCTCCTGTCCAGCTTGCCCGCAGTCCACTACCCTCTGCTGCCTATCTATCTGCTGTCCTCTGTTTGTGCTTCCTCTGCTCATTTCTTGCTCTGTTTTGCCTTTTCTGCTCATTTTCTGCCCTCTGTTTTGCCTTTTTCTGCCCTCGGTTTTGCCTTTTTCTACTTTTTTTTCTGCCCTCTGTTTTGCCTTTTCTGCTAATTTTTCTGCCCTCTGTTTTGCCTTTTCTGCTCATATTTCTGCCCTCTGTTTTGCCCTCTTCTGCTGTGTTTTGCTCTTTCTGCTTATTTTTCTGCCCTCTGTTTTGTCTTTTTCTTCTTGTTTTCTGCCCTCTGTTTTGCCATTTTCTGCTCGTTTTTCTGCCCTCTGTTTTGCCTTTTCTGCTTGTTTTTCTTTTCTCTGTTTTGCCCTCTTCTGCTCTGCCTTTTCTGCTCATTTTTCTGCCCTCTGTTTTGCCTTTTTCTGCTTGTTTCTTCCCTCTTTCTGCTGTTTCTTCAAGACCTGGCTTTTCGACAGAGACCTCGCACCCCAGCGCCCAGATACTCCCAGGGGTGACAGTGATGCGCTCTACAAATGCTGATTGATTTTTTGATTGATGGTTTGGGTAGGAGATCCGAATCTCTGTTAAATACGGAAAAGAGTTTCCCAGACCCCAAGATCAAACACCTTTCCTGCATCCAGCAAACAAATTGCTGCCGGAACCTGATTCGTAGTAAATACGTCCAGGGCTTCGATTAGAAAATTAGTATTCATGCAAAGCTGCCACTCTGCTATCAAACAATTCTGGTCCCTGTGGATCAATTAAGGTGCTAACTTATTTAACCTATGTACCACCAACTTCATTACAATTTTGTAACTGGAATTTAAAAGCGTAATGGGCTAATAAGAATTTGGATCCATAGGATCATTCCCCTTTTAGGAAAGCAAACCACATTCCCTAAGTTAAAAAATGGAGGGGGGTGCTCCTCTTTTAAAATAAAATTGGCAACTTCCAGCAGATGAGTTAAAAATTCTGCAAATACTTTATAAAATTCAGAAGGAAACCCATCTGGGTCACCAACTTTGTAGATTTCTCACCACTTCCTCTCATTCTTGCATGAAGAAGGGGATATCCATAAAACTCCGATCTGCATTTGATGGGAGCTGGATACCATCAACAGATAATCTAATTTCAATCTATCCACCTCAGCGTTAATTTCATCTTCCGAGCTACTACATACCCCTGTTCTTTGGTATTTCACAGCACTAATTGTATTATTACAACCCACTCCCAGCCCTGTGATACTAAAAACGTCTCTGCAAAATCCCTCTCTTTGTAAATCTTTTGTAGATTTTGCACATAGTTCTCAGGGCCAGTTTTGCTTCTTCTAGCACCTTCCTGTTCTCTGCTTTCCTATTCTCTTCTAACTCATTCCTCAAAACCACTTATATTCGCAATAATCCAGCACTCCAATCAAACTTTGTCCTCTTGCAGAATTTTAAAATGAGCTATATCTCTAGAAATCAAAAAAGTTTGCAAGGAAGCCTTCATGGTGTCTCACATCATACTGACGGTTGCTGAACCTTTGTTTCTTTCAAAGAAACTTTCAATCTCAACTTTGCATGCTCCTATCCAGCTCTCTCCTTCCACATACATTTTATTAAAAACCCATCTTTGGTGTTTGGGCGCCTGTTCCCTTCCTATTATCTCAAGCTCTAATGCAGAGTGGTCATAAAACCCGTTTGGTAACATATTTAAATGCCTAAACCTGACTACAGATGCAAGTCGCCATTTTATATCTGATGGAAATACAAGTATACTCCCTTTTATCAGGAACAAACCACTCTCCAGGGGTCAATTAGTCCATAAGATCTTAAATACTCCTCAAGAAATCTCACCATCTTAGGTTTATGTTGTTTCTTATTACTCTTCATGGAGTCTAACCCAGGCTTTTGTAAAAAATGTAAATCTCCCCCTACAATGATTTCCCCATCAATTGTAGCTAATTATTGGTAAACGGGCCTGGATCGTTGTTAGAAATGGGATTCCTGGTTGGCTGTGGTATGCACCCAGGCCAGGCAGGAACCACCACTCTAGTCACGGTAAGCGAGATACACACTAAAAGATAACCTGTGCTCACCCTCTGGTAGCTTGGCACAGAGCAGTCAGTCTTATCTAAAGAGGCAATGTGTAAAGTATTTGTGCATCTCACACACACACACACACACGCACACAATGAGTACACCACAAAAAGACTCTACACTGGTTTAGTAAACTATAGAATATTTATCTGAGCAAAATAAGACCAAAATGAAAAACATCCAATCAGTAGAAGTAGAGATCTGAATTTTTAAAGATAACAATGCTTAGAAGTCACTAGCGGTCAAAAGGTTACTTGAGGACACGAGGGACTAGTGCAAATCCAAAGTTCAGGCCGACTGCAATAGAGGGCAGGCCGGCTACAGGACCCACGAAGGTCCCGCTGAGAAAGTACCTTGGATGGAACAAAGCATCAATGCTGAGGGCACGATGCGTTGATCATTCCTACACAGTCGGGTCGCTGCGTCGTTTTGGAGTTTCGCTGAGGTGAAGGTAATGCGTTGTCCTTGAGCCTGCGCAGAGCATCGTCATCCGGCCGTGCAGGCTGTAGAACCACTGTAGTTGAACAGTCTCTGCATCGACGTCAAAGAAGATGTGTCGGTTCCGATTGGCACAATGGTGACGATGCGTCAGTTTTGTAGCAGAATAGCTGCAGAACCCACTTCTGAGGCCCAGAACATGGATAGGGCATCTCAGGCAAGGGTAGGACTCACAAAAGGCAGCGTCCAGCAGCACAAACAGAATTGCAGGAAGACCTTTGTGTCCCAGAGACTTCAGAAAACAGGAGACAAGCTAGCTAGTCCTTGGAGATCACTTGGAGGGAAGGCAGAGTCCAGCTCTCCTTCAGCAGAGTCATGGAGCATCAGGCAGCAGGGCAAAAAGCAGAAAAGTAGTCCTTCTAGAAAAGCATACCAGTTGAGTTCCTTAAGAAGCACAGCTGTCCTTCTGACAGAGGCACCGGTTTCGGGGTAACACCCCTCATCAGCCAGGCTAGCTTGAATCGAGTGGCAAAGTGAGCAATGGACCCACGTCTGAGCATACCCTGCCAACTTAGGGCGAGCAAAGCAAACACAAAGTTTTAGCGCTCCGTCCATCATCTCCTTGTGTTTGCTCTGTTCGCCCTAAGTTGGCAGGGTATGCCCAGATGTGGGTCCCTTGCTCACTTTGCCACTGGATTCAAGCTAGCCTGGCTGATGAGGGGTGTTACCCCGAAACCGGTCCCAGGATGCTTGTTTCCATTCCAGGGAAGACCTGGCTTGACAGTTCGGGCTGGACTGTTCCCATGAGGCACAGGGTCAAGACTGATTTGCATATAGCTGGGTCTGAACTGGGGTGGCGAAGTGAGCTAAAGAACGATGATGGATTCAACCCAGATCTGTGACTGGGGGTGAGTGTCTGAGAAGTTTCAGTGCTCCGTCCATCATCTCCTTGTGTTTGCTTTGTTCGCCCTAAGTTGGCAGGGTATGCCCAGACGTGGGTCCCCTGCTCACTTTGCCACTGGATTCAAGCTAGCCTGGCTGATGGGGGATGTTACCCTGAAACCGGTCCCAGAATGCTTGTTTCCGGTCCAGGGAAGACCTGGCTTGGCAGGTCGGGCTGGACTGTTCCCATGAGGCACAGGGTCAAGACTGATTTGCATATAGCTGGGTCTGAACTGGGGTGGCGAAGTGAGCTAAAGAACAATGATTGATTCAACCTAGATCTGTGACTGGGGGTGAGTGTCTGAATAGTTTCAGCACTCTGTCTATCATCTCCTTGTGTTTGACATTTTGAACATGCCAAACTTATTTAACTTACTGGAAGCAATATGGGTTTCTTGCAAAAAAATGGCAGATTATGCCCCTTAATACAGGCTTCTATTGCATGCATTTTCCTCCCACTGTTCAAATCATTAACATTAAATAAAAACAACTTCACCATGCTGTCCCTTCCGAAAAATCCACATAGCTATTACGACACACCATAGTGTTATGATGATAAGCCACCTGGCCTATGGCCCCACTATGTGCAAATCTACAAACAGCAGCACAAAATCTTAAAACACCAAACTTAGAATAAATACAAAAGTACATGTACCCAAAACGCATCATGTTGTAGCAACAATATATTATTCCATAAAGTGCAACCATTTCCAAACTCATATCAGGTCAAAAGTGCATACTTTATAAAGTGGATTATGTATGTGCAACCCTACTCAAAGCCAGCACATTCTAGTCTAGATTGATCTGGGTTCTCCACATTGCATCCATCCTACTGCATCGAACCTAGGACTCCTCCCATGGCTTCTAAAACTATTTCTCAAAAATCATGTAATGAACTGCAAATCCTGTACCTCCTTTTTTCTGCTGCACTCCAATATTCTCCTCCCCCCAGCTCTCCTCCCCCACACCCTTCCTCCCACTCTGAGCACCCTCCCCATGCCCTGAGGCAGCCAACACCATGACAGGGTGTTGCCAGTATCCAGTTCCCAACAGAATCCCCTTCCCCACACCTTTATCCTTTCGCCCCTTTCAATTGAACCAATTGGCAGATCGATACCATTATTCTGATCCACCCAAACAAGGATAAAATTAGCGATCAATAATCATCTACCTTCGCCAATTCAATCATCGTAGACCTCATAGGCATTCCACCATCCCAGCAGAATTCTGACCACCCCCAAACAAATTAGACTCCCCGCTACATCTCAGTTAAGAGAGCTTGCATCCGAGAGAAAAAGTGAAAACATCCTTTAAACAGTACTTTGAACTTTGCTATTTGGAATAAGGAAGCTGACCTCCTGTGGCCTTAAACAATGCAATCATATTCTTAAATTACCTACAGCACTGAGCAGTTTCAAAGGTCATGTCGGAAAACATCCGGAAAGTAAACTCATTTCGCACTGTAAAAGACCTATCCTTAATGGCTTTAGTCAAGACCTTTTTTTCAATCCTATAGTCACCAAAGTTTACCAAAATAGTACAAGAGTATTTAGCATTGGGTGGAATATGTGAAGGCACTGTATGTGCCCGCATGATAGTCAAATTTGAGGAAACATTACTGAGGAAATTCTGAGGGGACATAAGATCTTATCAAGCACTCAACAAAAGCAATCGGCCCCACACTTCCTTCTTTCTTTCAGGAACCCCAACAATCCTCAGATCCGACCTCCTTGAGAGGTTTTCCAGCTGTTCCTGTTTTTCCAGAAGTAACCTGATCTCTTTTTCAAACTGCGCAGACTGTGCCAAGGCTACATCTATTTTATCCTCACAGCCTGAAATTCATTGTTCCTGCTCATCACAGCAATCTGCAAATTGTGCCATCTGACTCCCTATACTCCCCAATTGCTGCTTAATCTCATTGGCTAAATCCACCTGCTGCTGCCTCATGTACTTGATTGCACCCAACACCTCTCTAAGCAAAAGCGTCAGCAGACGAGAGCCATCTGTTTCCAGCCACCCACCCAGAGATTTTGCCGAGACAGGAGTCCCCAAATTGTGTGGCAATAGATTTTTGAGTTTCCAAACTAATTGCAGATTGACATATGGATTGACTTTGTGTCTCTGCTCTATTTTCTTCAAGGTTACTGTCAAACCACGCTGAAGTTCAGCTTCAATTTCTAACATGCATAAGGCATCATGGTTATCCTCCCTCCTTGCTTCCCTGGGGTTCCCGCCTGGTAAAAGGATAATATTCCTTACATTGATTACGTCAGATTTCATACATTGTGCTTCTTTTGGCAGTACTGAGGGTGCTTCTGTTTCTCTTTAACCCAAATGCAATGAATTCCAATATGCACCTATTTCACTATCTTTATCCATATCTGCTGTCTTCTGTGCAATCTCAGTATAATTTTAATTCCCCGTTTTCTTGTCCGAGGAGTAGTTACCCTGGCCCACAGCCTCTAGCATCTGAGGGGGGGGCACAGAGTCTGACAGAACTGCGCAGCGGTTGGAACGGGTAAATAAATTTCACTAGGCATATTGGTGGCTTGCTGTTGAGTAAAAAAGCTTGATGCTGAGTTAGAAACAGTCTCCTTCTGGTGCTTGCCACCCTTCATCAGTCTGGCTTTAGCCCCTTTTGGAGGCATACTCTCCACAGAGCATCTGTGGGAAGTGATGGCTGGCAGTTTCATATATTAAGCCAAATCACCCGGACCAATTAAACAGAGTTCATAGTGACTTCATCATGCCTTCAATACACCACAGAAAGTCACTAAATTAACCTGTGCCTAATCCTCTGGTAGCTTGGCACAAAAGCAGTCAAGCCTAACTTACAGGCAATGTGTAAAGTATTTATGAAGCACTTAAACAGTAATAAAGTGAAAGCACCTCACAAGAAAAATCCCACACCAATGTAGACAAGCATTTGCAATGCAAAAGGTCTCGTATTTGCGAGAGTTTGAGCTACTGGCTTTATAAATGACAATGCCTTTTATTTATGTGTTTTGAAAACCTGCAAGCGGTGCATAAACACGCACTTATTGTCGTTGCTTACGAGAAGCAAGGCTGGCAGTAACTGCGCCTCTTTTACTGCCAGCCTTGCTTCTCGTAAGCATTTGCATTGCTGTTTGTTTTTGTGGCATGGGGAGGTCAAATCCAAGCTTTGGGTCAACTTCCTATGATTCTGGGCAAATCACTTAATCTCCCCGTGCCATAAAAACAGAAAAGTATGCTTTCAAGTGTAAAACCTCTGCTTCACGTGTAAAGTGCTTTAATGCCCTCGGGTTAAGTTTGCGCTATATAAAGCTGCAAAACACATACTAAGTACGTCCAGCGTTTTACATGGTAGAACAAAATGCTAATTTAAATGTCTGTCTCACAGCCATGCTATCACATCAAATGCTATCCATTATATTATAAATAACGGATAATGGTCTGTCCATGTAAAATAAAGGATAGATGGTCCCCCTAGCTCCAAGCTATTTAACTCAAAAGATGCCGCGGTTTCCGGTGTTTGATATAGAAGGCAGTATTGCTGCTGCTGGTGTTCCTTCCTTAACACGGACAGCAAGCGTTTCCAATCTAGAGGCATGCCTGGATGTGAGTACTGTGTTCTAGTAGTGATAGCTGCTGTTAAATTAAATACGGTGCCCATTATGGAGCGGATTGTGTTCTCTGCAGGAGAAACAAACTAGAGCCCAGCTGAAATAATTTGAAGAAAGAGGTCCAAGTATCATATCAGTAAACTTCTTTTCATTTGAAGAATATTGTCATTAACGTAAAAAAATGTTGATTATCTAATCAAAAATAAACATTAGACACAAAAATAAATGCTTTCTATCCTGTGAAAGAAAAAGCCACTGCAGACTATATGAATGTAGGAAAGCAGCGCACACACCAGCAATTCGAAGATCGTCGCCAGTCAGGCGAACACTGAAGGGGTGGGACTCCCTTGCCATGCTCACAGGTTTCAATGCTCTACTACAGCTTTCTCTTTAGCTGCTGTCCTGTTATCTGCTGTAGCTTATTTATTCCAGTGTAGGGGCTCAACATGGCAGTGCCAGAAATGTGCGCGCTGTAGAACTCTTTGGGACTGAGGCAGGGTCACAAGTATAGCTTGCAAGTAGACCATGGTACTGTGAGATTGTTCTTAGGGTTCTGTGTCGGGTGGTTTGGAGGAAGAGCTCCCAAATCACAGTTATTATGCTTATGCATTCAGGCATGTTTTGGTGGACGATGGGATGGGGCAGCGCTGGGGGATACAGGTCCCTGGCACAGGCAGAGG
Source organism: Calotriton arnoldi (assembly GCA_963921515.1). NCBI lineage: Eukaryota > Metazoa > Chordata > Amphibia > Caudata > Salamandridae > Calotriton > Calotriton arnoldi. The sequence continues at coordinate 6,665,331 of CAWUFW010000046.1, read as the reverse complement.
AAGCGGTGGCTGGGACAATCAAGAGCCAGGCAGCGCACAGGATTTATTTATTTATTTATTTATTTTTAAATAGCACAAGCAGCTAATGAACACACCAGTGCTCCTTACATGTGGTAGCCAGGTCACCCATTTTTAAAAGAATTAGGTAGTCACGAAATAGATGAAAATGGCTGCTGCGTATGTGTAAAAAGTAGTTGGGTGGTGCGCTTGGGGGAGGGTTAAAAACCGTTAGCAGCATGACGTATGCATGCATTTGACCTATTGGGAGACCTAAAAAAGGAGCTACATGGTGCCAGCAAATGGCAAGCTTGTGGGCGGGGCTGTAAGCCCAGAAGTAGATACAGCATGTCTCGGTTCGAGACAGTGCATGCGCGCAGTCTAGAGCCGAGACCTAAACAAATTTGTAAAAATTAATACATTATTTGACACCAAAACAACAAAAATCCAATCTGTAGAATAGAGATTTGCAATTTTAAAGATTTAAGGTAAGAAGAGTGCCTAAAAGCACAAAGCGCCACTTGCTGTTATCAGGTCGTGTGAGACCGGGCTAAAGTCACAAGTTCAGGCCAACCCCGATGGAGTGCGGGCCGGGTAGAGGGACAAGATTAGTCCCTCTGAAAAAGTTACCTTCTAAAGTCCAGCGCTAAATAGTTCACAGTGGAGGAGGCTGCGGGGAGCAGAGAGAGCATCATGAATGGTGATCCGTATGCTGCAGAGAGAAGTTGTGTGATGCAGACAGTCGTCTCTGTTGTGCAAAGATCCTGTTGGACTTTGCAGATGGTTGGTTCTGGAACTTCGTGTTGGCAGTCACCACGGGCTGGATGCTGTAGCACAAAGTGCAGATCTTGCTTGCTGGTCATCACTGGCGGTAGCTGTTGTGCAAGAGTTGGGTTCGCCAGAGTTTTCCGTAGGTGGGCAGCCTCGGGCAGCAAGATTTTGGCGCGAACTGGCCCATTCTTGGTTGCAAAGAGCCCAAAACTTCAGGATTACTCCTTTTCTTGTATTAGGAGCTCAATTGATGCCATCCCAAAGGTCCAGGACCTGGGGGGCACCTCTTGAGGATCAGGAACTTTTTCCAGCAGAGGCCAGCAGGGCACAGGCAGGTTCAGTTGCAGGCCCAGTGCAGTAGGTCAGCTGGCCAGTTGCAGGGAGGCCTCTGGAGCTTCTTGTGTCCCTGTAGCTCAGAACAGGAGGCCAGCTAACTAGCCCTTGAAGTCACTCAGGTAGCCTGGGAGGAAGGGTGCAGGACCAGTCTTTCTTCACAGAGAGCAGGGCAGGCCTCAAGCAGCAGGGCAGTCATCTGGCAGCAGGGCAATCCTTATTCTGTAGATCCACAGGTCTAGGAGAGCACTGAAGAGTGGTCTGAGGGTCCCATTGTTATACCTAGTGTAAGCTTTGAAATGGGAGAAGTTCTAGATTTCTCCAGAGGTGTTTGAAATTGCCTGCCTCTCTGTCCTGGCCCTAGTCTGTCTGCAGTCATGACAGGCTACTGTGAAGTTCTTTGTGTGTGATCTGAAGCAGTGTCTTTGAAGTGCAAGCAGGGCTGTGCACAGCTTCACCCTCCTATCCTACCTTGCATGGCCAGCACCTGGTCCCTCTTTATTGTGGCTGTCTGGGAAAAATACACAAAGGTCAACTACCAACTACACTGAGTCATGTGAGCCAGGAAACACGCTGCAGGCACCAAATGGTTAGGACAAGACAATGCCAACTTTCTATAAGGGAGGACCTAGCTTGGCAGTTTGGGTTGGACTGTTCCTATTGGAGCCAGGTTAAGACTAATTTGCATAGGGCTGGGTCCAAACTGAGGTGGCATGGTGTGCAAAATAACAATGGATTGGGATGTGGCCCAAGTGATTACCAGTGGCTGAGATTAATTCAAGCATTCCAGATATCACTGTTTTGTAAACTTTCTAAAAGTGCCATTTACAGAATTATGACTTAGAATCAAACTTTACCATAAAATAAGGCTTTAAATTACAGTTCCTCAGACACCAAACATGAACTTTTTACCAACTCCCAGACAAAATATGTCACTTATTAAAAGTAATAAGATAACCCAATATTATCTTATAGGAGAGGTAGGCCTCATAGTAGTGAAAAACTAATTTAGGGGGTTTTCACTACCAGGACATGTAAAACTTAAAAGTACATGCCCAACATTTTATAAACAATGTACACTGACCCATGGGCTGTTGATGGCCTACCATAGGGGTGGCTTATATACATTAAAAAGGGGGTTTTGGGCTTGGCAAAGGGGTTATTTGGCTAAGTCGAGTAGGCAATTTAAAACGGTATACATCCTGCAAATAGCAGACCTGAGATACGTTTGACAGGGATGCTTAAGTAGGTGGCACAATGAGTGCTGCAGGCCAACCTGTAGCATTTAATTTACAGGCCGTGGCTACAAGCAGTACCATGTTACTATGGACTTAAAAGTAAATTAAATGTGCTAGTTAGGTGTAAGCCAATTTTACCATATTTCAAGGAGAGCGCACAAGCACTTTAGCACTGGTTAGCGGTGGTTAGGTTCACAGAGTCCTAAAAAACAACAAAAAAGGGTTCAGAAACAGGAGAGGAGAAAACAAAAAGTTTGGGGATGATTCTGCAGAGAAGGCAAAGTCCAACAATCATCATGATGTATTGTCTCAAAGAAGCCGAGTCAAGAGGATTCCTCAAAGGTTCTTGGACTTAAGTTGTGTTAGTTGTTATTCTGATATTCCTTGTTTGGGTATTCCTTGTTGTTAACATTCTTATTTGGGTAAGGGAGAAATGTAGCATCTGTATATTCCTGCATACGTCATGTTTGTTCCTTTGTGCTGATGATGTAGCATCTTTCAATCATCTTATTGGTTGATAGTACATTCTTTCATAGAATGTAGTTTTGTTATGTTGTAATCCCAGTGGCAATTACCAGCTGTTATTTGGACCGTTTGTGTAGCAGCTACCAAGGTCTTTACTCTTCAATATTTTGAAGGTTATTCAACAGGATTCTTACAGCTCTCATCATTCTCACTTTAGTGTATTTAGGATGTATGACATGACTCGGTTGTAGCTTCAAGGAGCAGTGGCGTGATACAAAGTGCCCCAGTCCCCCCCTGCAGAATAGGATTAGGGGCACCTGAATCTCCTATTTCTTACAGGTATTCATTGACCATCACCTGAATATGGCCCCCTTTGAATGGTTGGGGCCCCGTGAAGGTGATAGAGCAGAGGTGTTACCTATCATCTATTTACGACAATTTTACACAGAAATGGTTTGTGACACTATTTTACATGAAAAGACAAAATGTGTATTAGGCTCCACATTTCAAGAATCACACAGGAATGAAGTTCTGATTTAGATCCTGCATCGTAAAAGCATGCAGAATGTTAGAAGTAGTTTTCTGTTACACATAGCAGTCAATAAGTAGATGTGAAATCTGACATTTTAGTGGCATGTGTTCTTATGATTAGATAAATGTGATAAATGAACAATAACACAGAAACTTCTATGTGAAAATTAAATGCTTCATGTGTTATATAATGCACAGCAATATTAGGATGTATAACGTGAGCACTGAAAATGACAAGAAAGGGGAGGTTGGTGCTACACAAGGCTTATATTAAAATAGCATTTTGTAAAGATTATCTTTGATGTGCCTTTAAACCTTGTATGCTGTAATAACATATAAAGTGCAAAATAGACTTACTAAATTATATGTGAAGTGAAAGTGATATATTAAAAATGTTATGAGCACCCTATACTTACATAAATTAATTGCAATTCATCTTGAAGTTATAGTAATACGCTTAATTGAAGAATTTATGCCCTATTCCATGTAACGCGATATTCATATTTTAGCACAATTTCATTGTGTATGAGTTGTATTTCATGAAAGCCTCAACTGTGCTTCCTTTCCTAATATGAACTGATGAACTGAATAGTCTGAAGCCTATGGGAACCTTTCGTAAAGTTTCCACTTGTGTTCCTACTCTCAATCACCTTCTTTGACATTTGTAGCTTACTTGACTAGACTTGCACCAAAAGTGTTATTTCCTAGAGCAAATGCTTGAGAATGGACAGACAAGGAATGAGAGCATGAAATCGCCTACTTTCTAAATGCTACAATGATCAAACTACAGTGGCTCTAAGGAAATTGCAAGTAATGGATTACCACATTCTTCCGGATCTATATACTTTTTGCTTACTACATCATCTCATCCTATCGCGAGTGACCAATGGGACAGAGTGGTCCAACAAAATTGGTGATGCCAAGGGGTGTAAACCTGGAATCGATGGACTATAATTGCCCAAATTTTAGAACTGGTGGGCGTCATCTTGCAGTATAGACACTGACAATTGGGACTTCCAGAAACAATGCGAACTGTGATGAATTACTGCGATTTGCTGCCGGCTGGTTTGCTAATGTAGTGGAACCTTTTCGGCTGACAGGGTTCATGTCAGAGTAGCTGTGGCATTGATGCTGCAGAGAGGACAGAGGCAGGTGATTCTGTCCATGAACTGGAACTGGTCATTTGGAAATTACTGAACTTTCCTTAAGGGTTGGTATGATATGCAACTGATTTCCCTGCTAATCAACTTTCTATAAGATAATTATTTCTCTCGGCTGAGGAAGATTTATCCTTCATATCTGAATCTCGCCGAGTTGCAAATGCTTATTAAACTCGATTTAATTTGACTTTAGATTGTATGCTATTCATTTGGACCTTAAATAGAAATACAAAAATTAAGAGAAAATTACTCTGCTAAATCTGACTCATTATTTCTATGTGGCTAGGTTCAATTTGATTTGGTGGTTTCACAGAACTAGAGGTGGGATCCCTTGAGAGTCACTTATAATATTGTATGTTAGCAATTATCTTATTCCTGGTCCTCATTTGATAATTGCTCATCCTCTAAATATTCCAGTCCCTTTCAGCACAGAACAAGATACATCGGAGGACCAAAGAGATTTGATATAAGGGTAAAGGATAATCTGGGATAAGAGAGAGTTAAATAATAAAACAGTTCATGAGGCCCAACACGTTAACGCTACAACAGAGGGATGGGGGCCCCCTGCACCAACAGGGCTGGAGGGGCCTGCTTTAGGCCCTTACCAAGGAGTCAGGAAGCTCTTTGCACATAACACTCTTTCATTATGCAGAGCAGTATAGCATGTGTGGAGTGGAACTGGAATTGTAACTAGAATATCCAAACTAAGATTTGATGGGACAAGTGAGAATGATGCATTTTTTTAAATTTTTTTTTAAATAAAACTTGATTATTTTACTTTATGCACATTTTACTCATGATGTAGAGGGAAATGTTTGTGAATCACACCCAACCACCAGTCACAGGCGATAAAGATTTCTTGCCATCACTTATGCTTGATGGATCATTTATCTGAGAATAGGGTCGTTTGAGTGCATTTTCTATTCTCTTAGAAGTTGAAATTGCCTTTTTTTCCTTACTCAAATTAGGTTTTTTGACATTGTTATGGTTCAGTGATGTGACCTGTTGGTTTCATGTAGATCTCGTCTATTGGTGATTCGAATTATGATCCAAGTTAGGTGTCTTAAGGGTACAGACTGAGACAACTGCCTTCATTTACACTATACCCACAAACTTTAGTGGATGGATTTTGCCCCTTTGAATATGTAGATGTTTTATACCTTTTATTGAAATCTTTTGATTAATACAATAAACTAGTATTACTACTTTAAACCACAACATCATTGCCGCGGTGCAGAGGCTGAGTTGAAACCAGCCTAGAAACCCTTCAGTGTTCCCACCCCGTCCTTTCTCTGAGGCTGTGCTAAACTAGACATTCTTTGTAACATACCAGCGGCAAGGACAGGGCACTAGCCTGTTTGTTGGTCTTTTTGGTGCTTCCAAAAGACCAGTAAGTTTAGACAAAAGAGAGACCTGGTTAAGGTAGGCCAGTGCACCGAAAGTCTGGTAGTGTATGGGCCAAATCAGTCATTTGGTCAGGAAAGGCTGTAACCTCTGAAAGGTCGCAATTTTGCGGAAGTACGGTTAGCGGGCTAGTTGTTCTGTCCCTAATCCTTTAATTAGGGAGGCTGGCGCGAGCACGCAGCGGACGCGCTCAGCGGGCGCGCCGAAGGCGCGCCTAATGCAAGCCCGTCTGTGCCCGTCCGCGTCTGGCCCGCATCCAGCACCAGAACCCCTGCCCGGCCCGCGTCCAGCACCAGAACCCCTGCCCGTGTGAGTGCAGGTAAGCCCAGCACCTTACAATACTCCAGTGAGTTGCTGCGGAACTTAAATGTCACGGGAAACTCTATTGGGTGCTTATGTCTCGCCTTCTATTTAGAACACCCCTCAGGTCCTCTGATCTGCTCTAATACCCGCCTTCCCGGATTAATATACAGGTCTAGTGAGTCACAATCTCAGGGAAGGTTAATCAAAAGTGTTCAAGGGATTCCGACATTAAAGTGCACACTGGTGAATTTGAGATCTTTGGTAAAACATAGTATTGAGTGTGCATCACTCATAGTGGATGAGGAAATTAAGGTGGCATTTATCACGGAAACTTGGACAGATGATGCCTCTGGCCCAGATTTAGTAAAAGCTACACCCCCTGGATACCTTTGTTATACCGTGAACAGGCCAGACAGGAAGGGGGGTGGGCTAGCGGTAATTTACCATGACTCAATCAAGGCAGCTTTTCACATAGCTTCAAACACAGCATGTGAGGCTTTGGATTTTAGCCTTTCTTTTGCCTCGCACCACACGTTCAAAGGCAGCCTCTTGTACAGACCTCCTGGTCCTAGGAATGCCTTTGTAACATCATTGGGAAATGTAATGGAAGATGGGATCAGTGCTAACTCTTATACTATACTGGGTGATTTTAATTTTCATCTTGAGATGCTCAAGGACCCAGACACGGTCACCCTTATAGATATGATGAATAGTGTTGAGCTTGGACAAAAAGTAATTGGGCCCACACATGTGGCAGGCCATACGCTGGATGGCATCTTCTCTAATAATCCATCTCTTTTGTTTACGGGCCTACTGCCATTAGAGTGGTCATACCACGTAGCAGTACTGTTTGAATGGGCTATCCAAGACCCCCGCGCATTGGGTAGACCCCCCAAGAGACAAAGGGAAGTTAGAGCGTGGAATAAAGTGGTGGGCTAAGAGTTAGCAGAACTACTTACCGCCACAGTACATCCTATGCCCTCAGACGTGGAGGAAGCCACCACGCGATATACCAATTGGCTAGAAGCAGCATGTAATAAACTGGCCCCTAAGAAAATACTTACTCTAAATAGGGCACAACCCTCCGCCCCATGGTACACACAAGAACTTAAAGACCAGAAGGTGTGCTGTAAATGTCTGGAGAGAAATTGGAGGAAAGAATACAAAGAATCAGAAAAAAGCATCTACAATCAAAGCCTCAGGATCTACAAACAACTGATTTTTAAAACTAAACAAGAGTTCTTTGTAAACCGAATTAACTTAGCTAAACATTCGGCCAAAGAGCTGTTTAAAACAGTTACCAGTTTAGCTCACCCTCGCCTAGCAAACATCCCAAAGAGTCAGGGCCTTTGTGATGAAATTGCCAATTTTTTCTGGGAAAAAGTTGAGACCATATTTTCTTCATTCAAAGAACCAACCACAAAGGATACTACGGACCAAATAAAGGGTCATAAGTCAGCGTCCGACTTACAGCCTACCCTCGTGGAGTTTGCTCCACTATCTACTTTGGACACTTACAAGCTGCTTATGTCTATTAAATCGGGATCTACGTATGACCCGTGTCCGGTCACAGTGTTAAAAATGGCCCCTGAACCTATTGTGTTGGCTCTTAACGCCCTCTTTAATCACTATTCTCAGAGGGGCATTTTCCTAGAGTTTGGAAAAGAGCCTCAATACTGCCACTCCTCAAAAAACCTAATCTGGATCCTAAGGATCCAAATAATTTCCGCCCCATCTCACGTCTCCCTGCCCCGGCAAAAATGGTGGAGAAAAGTATGAATGCCCAATTGAGTACTTTTTTACGAGTTACTGAAGCCTTGGTCCGCACTAATAAAATCTACGGATGAGATCAGGGCAGCCCTTGACCGGGGCGGTAAGGCCGCCTTGATTATGCTGGACCTCTCGGCGGCCTTCGACACGGTCCATCACGATTTGTTGATGGACCGGTTGCGGGACTGCGGAGTTCAGGGAAAAGCCTGGAAACTATTGAATTCCTTCCTCTCCGAAAGATCGCAAATTGTATCATTGGGAGATTTCTATGTCACTCCGTTCAGTCTGCCTTGTGGTGTTCCACAAGGGTCATCTTTGAGTCCCACACTCTTTAACGTATATGTGTCCTCCCTCGCTCCTCTTATCAACTCCTTCGGCTTTTCCCTCACCTCTTACACTGACGACACACAAATCGTGGTGTCATTGCATCCCGGCCAGGAGATTGGAACAGGTAAACGTTTCCAGGCTTGCATGGAAGAGGTGGGAAGGTGGATGTCCCAAAATTGTCTTAAGCTTAATTCCAGTAAGACGGAAGTTGTCCTGTTTGGGAATGATCCTAGTTTCTGGAATCCAAGCTGGTGGCCGGACACTATGGGTCCGCTCCCAACTTCCACTGGAAAAGTTAAAAACTTGGGAGTGATAATAGATGACAGACTTAATTTTGGGGCTCAAGACAATGCAGTGGCCTCTGCCACATCTTATGTCCTAAGGACATGTAGGAAAATTTTGCCTTTCCTGCCAAAGGACAGCCAGCGTTCGGTGATCACCTCACTGATTACATCAAGGTTAGACTACTGCAATAGTCTATATCTTAACATCCAGGAGCGTTTTGTGCGTAAACTCCAACTCCTGCAGAACGCGGCCAAAGTGCCCTCAGATATACCAAAATTTGCCTCAGTCTCCGGTGAAATCCATGGACTTCACTGGCTACCTGTAAAGAAAAGAGTGCAGTTTAAGTCACTCTGCATGGTCTTTAAGGCTCTACAAGGCATAGGACCAGACCATTTGAGGCAGCAGTTTCAGTGGTATGTGCCCAATAGACCTCTGCGCTCTCTCGGAGCAAAATTGGTGATAGTACCGCCTACAAAAAAAGCCAGGTGGGGAGGTAAAAGTTTTAGCATTTGTGCAGCTAAGGCTTGGAATGATCTTCCTTTCCACCTGAGGAATAGCGCAGATTTACTCGAATTCAGGAAGGCCTTAAAGACCTGGCTTTTTGACTAATTACTCCATCCGGTTTTAATTCTGTTGCTTTATGGAGGACTGTAGCTAGCACCAGGATACCTCAGGGTAGCAGTTGCGCTTTACAAATCTCCTAACATTACCATTAACATTATCATTAACTGGCAGAGGTGGGGAAGTGTCAGATACAGGATTAGGACATTCTGTGCCTCTGAAAGTCTGGAATGCTGCGGCCAAGTCAGTCAAATGTCATTAGAGCAAGGTGGCTCTAAAAGACCAATATGCTTGTGGCAGTCAGAGACATAACAAGTTGGGTCAACGTCTTCCCAAGGTCAGTGACACTAGGCAGAGGAAGTCGTGTGTACGTCCGTGTAACTGGATCACTGCAACTACTAGTGACCTTCCAAAGATAGTACTACTGAATATCAACACGAGCAATATCGTGGCACAAGAATATTGAGGACAGAATATTGGGGGACAACATTTCGAAAGGTAAGTGCATAGGGAAGTATAGATTTAGTATTCCTAACTCCACATCTACATACCTTGAAGATATATGTATTGCGTGGGCACATAGATGTGGAGTTAGGTACAGTATATCTAGACTTACTTACCTGTCAATATTTTATTTTCAATATTCTGTCCTTTATATTGAGTAACCACAATGTTGTGATTTCGATATTCAGGGGGCACACCCCTTCCACAGACACCTGCTTCTTATAAAGTCTCACGATTTCCCTAGAGCCCAGTTTGCTTAATGTCATACTGAAGGGGTCAATCCTTTTTATCAACCTGAGACTGTGGTTGAGCGATAGTACTGAAGGTTGCATCTTGGCGCGACAGACAAAGCAACGAATAACTGTTCGCTACTTCGAGCACCCGCGTTACAGCTCTGTGTATTACCAACAGGTCTGGTTCCTGTTGTGTCGTGTGCACAGGTGGAGACACTCGCTAGGTGCCCCAGAGAACCAGGAGGTAAGGCCGGCGTTAATAACGACACAGAGCCAAGTCGTTTACTGGTGATGGCTACCGCGTACAGGCGTCCACTGACGTCATGTCCGCGGTGGCCGTATTTATTTATTTGTACCACGTGACCCGGGACCAAATCACACGGCCCGGGCCCAACAGGGGAACATCACTAATATCCCTGTCGGGATAGGCACTTGGGGGCGCCCTCAACGTTGCAGCTGTTGCGTCACAGCTGCGACATAACATTCCTCCCAAAAACAGAAAAGTCCATGCAACATCTTCAACAATACCCCCCTACGATGCTAACTCTGAAGATATACCAAAAAGGAACAGTCTTACATGAAATAGTCCCTCAGCTTCTTGTTCGGCTCAGGATTGCGTCGGAGCTGGTACTGGGAGCTTCCCCGCCCACTGGACTCAACTGTCTCTCCAGAAGTCACCGGCATTTCCTCATGCTCAGCCAGTCCGGTGTCAGTGTCTGGGTGCAGGCTAGGATCTGCCCCTGGTGACAGCGAGGGGTTACTGCCCACTTCATCCTCCGTCACAGGGACCACCTGAGGGTCGACAGGGAGTAAACTCTGACTAACCGCCCCAGAGTCCACCCCGGAGTTCTCCGTGAAATGGCACCTCTTAAAATGGGAACAGTTCCCGGTTACAACTTCTCCGCCTATCCGGGCCATCACCCTACTGCCTCGTACTCTGATGACAGTCCAGGGTCGCCTTTCGTACGGGAGATGGAATTTGCCTTTTGTGAAGCGGTTCTTTAGTAGCACCTTATCTCCTCGTTGCAGATCCACCTGTCGAGCTCCTCGGCGCTGACTGACTCGCTCATGCACTCTGCGCCTCTGCTCATCTATCTTGCAATCGTCAAGGCTTTCAGGGCACCACTGGGGATGATGTGGTATTGAATCCGTGACCACTCGACCCATTGACAGGTGTCCTGGAGCCAAGCCCGTAGTGGTGTGGGGAGTTTGTCGATAATTCCTCAGGAAGGTGAACAGAGCTAACTCCAGGGGCTGGCGGCGCTCGTGGGCTATGCGGATGACCTTGTTTAAGGTCCGCATGAAGCGTTCCACCTCCCCATTCGCTTGCGGCCAGCGGGGAGTGATTCGCCGGTGTTTGACACCCAGTGAAGTTAGATATGTGGCTAACTCTTGACTTTGAAAAGGCGGCCCATTATCCGTTTTGAGTTCTTGGAAAATGCCATGCGTCGCCATCACCTTTTCTAACTTCGGGATGATTTCAGCGGCACTGAGGGTGTTCACAATTTCAATTTCAGGATATTTGGAATAGTCGTCGATGGCTACGAAGGTGTGTCTCCCATCAGGCAGGCTTCCACAATCCAGGCTGACACTCATCCAAGGACGAGGGGGTCTTGGCTCTGTGATCACGGGCGCAGGCCTGGGATTCCCTCCAGTCACCTGGCACCATTGGCATTCCCGAACGGCAGCTTCTACTAACTCATCCATCAAGGGGAACCATACTTTGGTGCGCAGCCGCGACTTAGTTTTAACCATCCCTTGATGTCCACTGTGGGCCAGTTGAATGACCCTGGCAGTCAGCGAGGAGGGAACTACCAGTCGATGCCCTCGCATGAGACATCCCGTGGTGTCTTCCGTCAACTCGTCACGGACATGATACAGACTTTCCAGTACTCTTCGAGCCTCCTCCGTGAGTATTTTCCACTCTTCTCGAGCTTTGTGCCAGTTGCCATGTTTCACCACCTGTTTGATCCTTTGGAGACACTCATCTCTGTCAGTTTCATTCTTTAAGTCATCCATGGAGAGGGGCAAAGGACAGGATCTTTCGGTAACGCACCGTACATACTCTTCTGTGTCTGCAGCATCTTCTTCTTCCTGGGCCGTGGCGTTCCGGGGATGTCTGGAGAGATAATCCGCCGGATTGCGGCTCCCTGGCTGGTATTCGATTCGACAATTGTAATTCTGCAGTTGCAGCATCCATTTCTCTATCCTCAGTGGAGGCTTCGATGAGGTGCCAGAGAATAGAGGCAGAAGGGGCTTGTGGTCGGTGGTTACTACGAACGGCTTTCCGTAGACATACAGATGGAAGTGGCGACACCCCCAGTGGATCGCAATGGCTTCTTTCTCAATCTGAGAGTACCGCTGCTCGGTGTCGGTGAGCGAGCGGCTTGCGAAGGCCACCGGGGCCCAGTCTTCTTCAGCCGTGCGGCGTTGCATGAGTACAGCGCCTAGTCCCTTTGGTCCTGCGTCAACGGCGACCAGCGTGAGCTTCTGTGGGTCAAAAAATGCCAGAGTGGTAGCAGTGGACAAGGCATCCTTGATGTCCTGAAACGCCTTGGCCTGTAGTTCTCCCCACGCCCATGGAACTGAGTCTTTGGTGAGATCCCTCAGGGGTTGAGTGAGGGTCGTAAGATCCTTGATGAAACGCCCGCAATAATTCACCATGCCAAGGAAGCTGCGGACTTCGGTGACATTGATTGGGGCTGGCGCATTTTTGATATCCTTGACTTTGTCTGGGTCCGGGTTCACCCCATCAGTCGAGAAGGTGTATCCAAAGAACTGTAATTTGGTTCTGAGAAATTCGCATTTTCTCTGTGGAGGGTCAATCCGGCATCTTTGATTCGCTGGAGCACTTGCACCAGGCGGGAATGGTGTTCTGGGATGGACTTAGCGTGTATCATGATGTCATCACTCACGTTGATGACTCCAGGAATGCCCATGATCAGTTTGTGGATTACGTTTTGGAACACTTCTGCGGCACTGGATATCCCAAAACTCAAACGGGTGTACCGGCGAAGTCCAACATGCGTGGAGAAGGTTGTAATATTTCTGGATTCTTGATCGAGGACCAGTTGGTGGTATCCTGACTGCAGATCGAGTTTAGAGAACCAGCATGCTCCTGCCATCTCTCCGATCAAATCGTCAATCGTCGGGGTGATATGTCTCTCCCTTTTGATGGCTGCATTCGGTAGTCGCATGTCGACGCATATTCTGACAGCTCCCGGTTGTTTCGGTTTCCGGGCGACAACGATAGGGGATACCCATGGCGTGGGACCAGATACCTTCTCTATTATGCCCGCTTGCTCCAGCTTGAGCAACTCCTGCTCCACCAACGGTCGTAGATGAAAAGCCACTCGTCGGTGTCGTAGGGCTACGGGCCGTACGGTGTGGTCAATGTGAAGGTGTATCTCCTTTCCTGTATACTTTCCAATGCCCTCGAAGACCGGTGCAAATTCCTGGAGTATGTGTTGAACTGATTCTTGGTGAATTCTGAATGCAAAGGATACAATCCCTAAGTCCTCCGCCGCACGACATCCCAGAAGCATGCCTTGTCCCTCTTTAGTGACATATACCACGGTGGTGATCGACACTGTGGTCTTGAACATTCCTTTCATTTCCAGCGGCTTGTCCTGTCCATAGGCAAAGACCGTGATTTTGGTGGGCTGTAATATGGGCGCTGGTTGCATGGAGCTGTACAGAGCAGCGGCCATTATATTTATGGTGGCTCCAGTATCCACGACTGCCGTGATATCTTGTGTTCCTACTTGGATCCGGCACTGTGGCAGGCGCCTGCTTCTGCTGGATGCGGCTCCGATCATGTGCACCTTGTGCACTGCTCTTTCGTCTTCTTCGTCGTCATCCATATCGCTTGACTCACCACCTCGCTCGGGTACCGCATTGACCACTTGCTTGGGTTTTCGGTACTGCTTGGAGCGGCACACCTTTTCGAAGTGATTGAATCGTCCGCAGCCACTGCATTTCTTGCCTTTCGCTGGGCAGTCGGCTGCTTTGTGAGGGGGGCCACCGCAGTATCCACAGTACCGTTGAGTCCCTGGCGGGCCACCAGCAGATGGTCTCTTGTTGCGACGGTCTGTCGACTTCATCGTGACTGCATTTACCAGTTCTGCTTTGACTGGTGACTGCAGCGCCGCTTCCATATGAGCTGCTCTAGCCTTGGACAGCTCTTTCGTCCGCCCCAGCGTTAAAATATCCGGTAGTGGCTTGCCTGATTCTTCCAGAATCCGCTCGCGAAGCTTCGCCGAAACACACCCTTGGATGATTTGCCCTCGGATTTCTTCCATCTCATCTCGAAACCCACACGTGGATGCCAAGAGTTTCAGTCTGGCATGGAATGTGTCTAGCGATTCGTCGGGCAGTTGACGGGCTTGACGAAATATGAAGCGCTCGTAATCCTGATTGGCCATGGGCTCAAAATGGCCTGTTAGCGCATTGATGAGAGTATTGTGAGTCTTGGGTGTGGATGTCCTTCCCCCCTAAGTGAAGCAGCATTGCCCTTTTCTGATCCTTATGGACCTTCGTGGCCTCAAAGAATATAATGAGCCGTTCCACCCACTCCTTCCATCGTGAAGCCTGGGCAGATGGAGATCCCTCCACCACAAACGGTTCAATCGGGGGAATCGTGGACATTATGACTCTCCACAGGGTATTACGCTGCCAATGCGCTGTGCGGACCGTCGAGCCCTGCTTCCCCACGTAGCTGGAAGCACCCCGGTGCTGTCAGTGTAAGTTCCCCCACTGTGAGCAGGAAGAATGTCCCGAATCCTTTACTTGTTGGGGGTGTGTGTTTGGTAACCCCTTCAGACTCCCAGGGCGTGTGGCAGCGCTGGGGGTATCAATGCTTGCCCCACCAGTGTAGGAGGGGACAGTCCCCTGTCTCGCCGTACTCCCGGTCGTAGCGGGACTTCCTGGGCAGCACCACGTGCGGGCCGTGTGTATCGCAACGTTCCACGCCGCTGCAGGCCTCACACACCCAGTGCGCATGCGCGCGACCTGCCGAGGAGTGCAAGCGCGGAGCGCGGCTCCAGCGTTGGTGGGGGTTGACGGGCACCGCTTATCCCTCAATTAGCGCGGGGACTTGAGCGCACGCCGGTGTGTTAGAGCCGCTCCTGACCTGACCTTCAGAGTCCGGCGGCGTCAGGCGTCAGCAGTGAACTTCGGGGCACGAGCACCGCGGGGCCTTCTTCAACCTCACGCGGCCGCCCCAGTACAGAAACACGGCGGGAGCACGCCCGCCCTCGTCGCCAGTGTTGTGTCGTGTGCACAGGTGGAGACACTCGCTAGGTGACACACAGAACCAGGAGGTGAGGCCGGCGTTAATAACGACACGGAGCCAAGTCGTTTACTGGTGATGGCTACCGCGTACAGGCGTCCACTGACGTCATGTCCGCGGTGGCCGTATTTATTTATTTGTACCACGTGACCCGGGACCAAACCACACGGCCCGGGCCCAACAGGGGAACATCACTAATATCCCTGTCGGGATAGGCACTTGGGGGCGCCCTCAACGTTGCAGCTGTTGCGTCACAGCTGCGACATAACAGTTCCCAGCAGAACTCAATCCTTCTAACTCTCTAAGTTGGATCAAATGCATGTCTTCACGTTCGAAAATAGACTTGTCTATCAGGTAATCCACCAAAATAGGATTTATATTTCGTTTTTCACTTTCACTTGGAAATTTGCTTGCCACGTTTGAGGATTTAATTGCCTGGGTTTGTGTTTCCGATGCAGTTCTGAATATGGACAGGAGAGGGCAGCGTCTACCAACTTCCTCCAAACCTGGCTGCAACAGTGGAACTCCGTTGTCTTTCGCCTAGTGCCGTTCAGTGCGGATTATTTATTTCCAGGATATGTGTTTGTTGCAGGTCACCAAGACCTCGCGAATCAGCAGGTGTGAGGTGCTCGGAGAGGATGTGAGCGGCTGGCTTTCTTGGCAGGTACTAACCGCGGATGCTAGAAGCAGAGGTTGCAGGGACGTAATGTTACAGCATTGTAGTCACTCATTTAATGAGTTTTCATAGCGCCACCGCGTTGCCTTTAAGCCACTTCACCGCGCTTTGATAGTATGTGGTATATATTTTTTTTTTGCAGATTTATATAGCGCGAACTCGACCCGAAGGTATTGGAGCGCTTTACATGAGCACCGGTTACGTTACACAAGGACACATTCATGTTTTTTTTTGGGTGGGCACGATACTGGTCGAAGCAAAGACTAAAGGTGGAAAATCAGTTTGCTCAGATAAAAGATCTCAAGAGTTTCACTTTCCTGGTGCAAAGTTTGGCGTGGACTCGTAGGGAGTCATCTGGAGTTTGTGGCTGGGCTGCCACACTTTTCCACTGCGGAGGAACGTAGATGTCTGCCAGATTGGCGGGTCCCCTCACCCCCACCACCACCAAATTTAGGGTACCGTCCGGCTGGTCTGCCAAGGCAGCACAGTTGCTGCTGGCAGTCTGGCCTGCCATGGGCATATACACAAGCGATCTATCTGTCTTCCATGTTTAGAGACAACCGCCATCATGGAGTGGCACAAAGGGCACCTACAGAGTGCATGCCAGTGGTGGACAAACAGATGTACGTTGGCTGAATGCTTACTGAAAGCGGAAATGACGCCATGGAACTCTGCCTTGGAAAATCTGGCAAGATAGGCTTGCAGAGCATTGAGAAACGAGCAGCATGTGCAAAGCAGACCAGGCCTCCACACCATTTAACTCAACAATTGTTTGGAGCTCAGAAGTGGGCAACTAGCCTTAGTACGCACAGGGCAATGTGCAGTAAAAGTGTGGACAGGGTGCACGCTGTGTCCACGGTCCGACAAGACATGGAACGACTTCAACGGAGAGTGTATTCCTGAATGTGATTGGGATCGGTGGTGAGTCGCCTAGACCCCTCCATTTACAACCCTGGAAGGAGAAGGTGTTGGTGGCCCTACGCAATGAAGGCATTGCTGTCTTTGAGGGTGGAGTGGACACTGTGACAATAGTATGCAGCAAGTGGGGCAAAGGCACACAAATATTGCCAGACGAAGCTGGCCTGACTATGCTTAGATAAACAACAGTGTAGCTAAGAACTGGTCCAGGCCTCACAGAAGTTGGTTAATTATTACTCCCAAGCTGCATGAGGCCACAGACATAGCCAGGTAAATACAACTCTGGTATCACAAATCATGAAAGGTGTGCAGATACCACAATGAATTACTATGACCAGTACAGTAAAATAAAGCAGCCTAGTTCTCATTCCCACATGAATACTGTTAGAAATTGGGTCTCTAGTTGGTAGAGGTTTGTACCCTGTCCAAATAGGGACCACAATCCTAGTCAGGTAAGCTAGATACACACTTTAAATTAACCTGTGCTCACCCTCTGGTAGCTTGGCACAGTGCAGGTAGGCTTAACTTAAGAGGCAATGTGAAAAGTATTTGTGCAAAAAGGTTACTTGAGGTCGCGAGGGACCAGGGTAAATCCAAACGTCCAGGCCGACCGCGATGGAGGGCAGGCCGGCTACAAGACTCACGCAGGTCCCACTGAAAAAAGAACATTGGATGGAGCACAGCCTCGATGCTGAGGGCACGATGCATCAATCTTTTCCACGCAGTCGGGTAGGTGCGTCGTCGTAAAGCTCCATTGAGATGCAGGCAATGCGTCGTCGTCGAGCCACGCAGAGCATCGTCATCAGTCGCACAGGCTGTAGAACCGCTGTCGTCAAACAGCCTCTGCATTGGTTCTGATTGGCGCAAAGGTGATGATGCATCGGTTTTGTAGCTAATCGCCGGAAGAAACCCACTTCTGAGGCCAACGACTGGAGGGGGCATCTCAGGCAAGGGTAGGTCTCACAGATGCCAGAATCCAGCAGCACCAGCAGAATTGCAGGAAGTCTTTTGTGTCCCTGAGACTTCAGAAAACAGGAGGCAAGCCAGCAAGACCTTGGAGTCACTCTGGGTTCAAGTGAGATGGGTCCAGTCCTTGTCCTCAGCAGTGCAGAGGATCAGCAGGCATCAGGGCAGCTCTGAAAAACAGAGAAGCAGTTTCTCAGAACAGTCAGTCAAGGTAAAGTGACAATCCTTACAGCACAGCAGTCTTTTCTCCAGCAGAGTTCTTCCTAGGTCCAGTAGTGTACTAATTTTGTAGGGTCAGAGCCCCGACACTTATACCCAAATGTGCCTTTGAAGTAGGGGGGTGACTTCAAAGCAGCTTCTTGCAGTGCACAGGTCCCCTTTTATCTCAGCCCTGTCTGCCAGGCTATATGTGGGTGGTAATCAATCAATCAATCAATCAATAAAATCTTCATTCGATCTCTTTAAAAACAGATCATAAAAGCACAATTTCAATCAGGTACCACATAAAATAGACAAATGCTAAAACATTAAAAATCATTTAAATTCATGCTATGCTTTGTAAGCCTCATAGAGCGGGTCCACTTGATATATGTACATATAATTCTTACTTACGGCAATAGTGGCGTCAAACAGCCTTGCACATTTCTCTTTTTCAAGCAGGCCCACAGAAACGTGGCTACTGAGAAACAAATAAAGGGGTCAGACAGAGATTTTAAAGAGTGCCACCCTACATTCGCTAAAATTATGGCGCCTTAAAGAATAAATGCTTCTCTTTCTGTCTTATAAAACTCACAGAACAGTACCAAATGTAAGTCAGATTGGGAGGAATGGTCATCACAAGGGCACTGGATCAAGTCTGAGTGTTTACATTTTTTCTCAGGGTACCCTAACATCAAGGGGATGAGATTCAGATGAAATTGCAGTAGTATGTATCTATGCTGCGCTATTGTAGTGTGGGCTAGGTAAGAGTATCCTTCCTCTAATCTGGGGGGGATCTGGGCATAAGCAAGGGCCGCATTTTGTCCATGATTCCTTTCCCTGCGGACATGGTTGGCCCTCCGCATATATGTCTCAATTAATTTCTGTTTTGAGATCCTCCTGCATGCTGTTTGATCCCTGAATAGTTCTCCCAGCCCTATTGCACTTAATTCTGTCTCCATGTATCTAAGCCATCCGATCTTATTGTAGTGATCCAACTTCAGACAGTCTTTAATTATACTTTGTGCTAGGTTGACAGTGGTCCTGCGCCATATAGAGAACCATAAAAGAATTGGTGCTTGTCTAATCGTGTCTACCATGTAAGGTAACCCTAATTCCATATGTAAAATATAATTAAAGAAAGAAGGGGTTAAAGATACCCGAGATTTAAAAAAGCTATCTTCCAATATTTGTAGTTGGTCAATATGTGCCATTCCCCAAACTCCCGCCCCATAACTTGCTGCAGCCTTAGTCTTGGCCAGGTAGATTTTTTTTATTGGGTCCAGGTGACTGGCACCTAACCATTTGGCGAAAACCTTGATAGCTTGCAGACTTCTTTCTATACCTATCGCTCTTGCCACTACCAGGTTTGCCCATGATTGGTTTTTATCAAATAAAACTCCCAAGTATGGGAAAGACTCTACCACTTCTATTTTCCTAGAATCCAAATGAAAATGGGGGGATTGTGCACCTCTACCACTTCCTGCTATGATGATAAAATATTTTGTTTTATTCACTTTTAGATCTAGCGAGGCCATGAATGATGCATATTATGTTATAAGACTTTGGAGGGCTACCCCCGTTCTTGCGATTAACACCGCATCATCAGCGTAAGCTAATATTGGTAGGGGGTTTTATCAAACTTGGGCACATCCAGAGATGGGCCAGACAGGGCTGCCTCAACCCCATTTGTGTAGATGGAAAAAAGAAACGGGGCGAGGACACATCCCTGCCCGACTCCTTTGTATGGGGACAAGACACAGCCTATTCAGATGTAAGTGTGAATTCCCTCTCCCCCTTCCTGACCAGGAAGGAATGCAGATGAATGCAGATTAATCCTCTGTCACATCCACTCTTCCTGTGTTTGTGGCTGTCTAGAGGGAATGCACAAAGTGTAGCTGTCACCCAGCCCAGACATGTATTGGAGACAGGCTGAAGGCACGCAGAGGAAAGTTAAGAGCAGAGAAATGTCCACTTTCTAAAAGTGGCTTTTCTAAAATAGTAATGTCAAATTCAGCTTTACTTTATCACGAAATAGGATTTATCATTACCTTTCCAAAGATATGAAACATGATTTAGCTACTCCTTTCTAATTGGAATTACAGCTTTAACCCCTTCCGTGCGCGCGGAATTTCCGCGCTGTGCAGGCGTTTCTATTAGTGGGCGGGGATTCGGACGGCCGGGGGCCGTCCTGCACACACGCCCACCGTGACGGTAACGAGCATGGAAGAGGTTAAAGTGTTTTAAGGAATTCCCAATGCTAGCCTATGAGAGGAGTAAGCTTCACAGTAGTGAAAAACAAATTTAGCTGTTTGTCACTACCAGGAGAGATAAAACTTAAAAGTACATGTCAACCTTTTAGTTACACAGCACCCTGCCCTTAGGCCTACCTAGGGCCCACCTTAGGGGTGACATATGTGTAATAAAAGGGGAGTTTAAGACTTGGCAAGTGGCTTTAAATTTAAATGCCAAGTCGAAGTGGCAGTAAACTGCACACACAGGCCCTGCAATAACACGCCTGATACAGGTTTGAAAGACAACTTGTGTGGGTCGCACAACCAGTGCTGCAGGCCCTCTAGTAGCATTTAGATTACAGGCCCTGGGTATATGATATACCACTTTACAAGGGACTTACAGGTAAACTAAATATGCCAATCAGGTATACACCAATGTCACCATGTTTAGAGGAGAGATCACATGCACTTTAGCACTGGTCAGCAGTGGTAAAGTGCTCAGACACCTAACATCAACCAAAAAAGGGTCAGAAAAAGAAGAGGAGGAAGGCAAAACGTTTGGGGTAACCCTGCAAAAAGGGTCATATATTGCAGAACTGAACTTTATATCAATCATAATTCAGTGGGAGTAATGAAGGCTTTACACATAAAGGGGCAGATTTACAAGCCCCTTGCACCACTTTTGCGTCATTTTTCCCACGTTAAAAATGACACAAAAGTGGCGCAAGGGGCTTGTAAATCTGCCCCAAAGTGTTTGCATGTTCACCTAAGGCTCACCACATCACAGTGCTGGTATATTTCTCAATTTCAGCAATTCTACTACTCCTCCTTTTTTGCCAAACATTACTGCTGCTCCATCTGAACATACCGCAATCAAGATATCACGTAGCAGACTTTTTGTGAGTCCAACTTTTTCAAAGTAGCTTAGGAGAGCTGTCTTTATGCCAAGGGCATTTGTTTCTGCCAGCTCCAGAAGAACAAAATAGGTGGTCACTGGGGTACTTTCATTTCCAAAAATGCCACAGAGGTAGATGATTAAGGTAGAAGCATTGCTAATAGAAGTGCTCTCATCAATTAATACTGTTATCTTTAGTTTGTGTTGTCTGATATAACAGACCAATCTGTGTTCCGTTTCCTGTGCAATGTGTTTGATTATTTCAGTTGCAGTCACACTGCTGTGCAACACACGGCCCATTGCACTGCCATTCTTTGTCAGAAGGAGAATTAGATCAGGGTTGTCCGTGAAAGGGAGATCTTTTTTTGCCAAGTAGTAGGCAGTGTCAAATACCCTGCATGTGCTCTCCATATGTTTTGCATTACATTTGTGTACTGTCGCCACCAATGTATGTTTCTGCTTAGCTGTAAGAATGTCTTCAGCTGCCAAGTGAGCAGCGCTCACCTTATGCTCCATAATCTTCTTCCTCAGCTGTTTCTGCCTGAAAGCTTTTCCGTCACCGGAAGGACCAACCTTACCATCTGCCCACCCTTTACTTATGCGCATGCCCTGGGTGTTATTGTGCACTGAAAGACCTATTGATTTAGCCTGTTTGCAGGAAGAACATGCAATATTGCCTGACTTAAGATACAACCATATATATTCCTCTTGAAAGTAATACCACTTTCCAGCAGTCAGGGAGTTTGACAGTTTCTTTCTCTGGCACACGTTGAAGTCCTTGTAAAGGTGGACTGTCCTTGGCAGACTCTTGCAAAGTTTTACTAGCCTCATCACTAGTTTGTTGTGCTGGACAAGACTCCCCTGTAACACGCTGGTGCTTCAGTGACAGTAGGAAGTCAATCATTGAAGTCTGCAGAGACTTGCGCTTCAGAGCAGAAGCAGATAAGCCACTAGTAGCCATGTTAAAATTTAGAACTTCCTTCTTGAAAGCTGGACTGGTATATCTGAAAAAGAAAAGAAAATCTTCTTCCTCTGCTGGTTTTGGTTTCCAGGTGATAAGGCCTTGCGTCACGCAGCGAGAATATTTAGCCTCTTACCTGCAACAAAAATTGAATAGTTTACTCCAGTGATCAACAATCTTTAATTGAAGTGCCATCTGGCAGGCAGATGTTCCTCTTCAATTTGTGCTGCTCCTGAAAGGATCTCTCATTGTGCAGTGGAGTTGTAAGGTTTTCCTGATCTGAAGGCCCCAAAATATGTCTTGCCCGGGGCTCCAAAAGTCCTTAAGATGGCACTGGTACATCTAACCAGACTTATCACACAATGGCACTCAAAACACATGGACATGTATAGTTTTGCAACTGCACTCTAAATAAGTGTTTCCCAAACTGTGGGTCACAACCGATTTTGACTAGTTCAGCCTGCACACATCTTAGTAGGTCAATATTCCCATGTCGGGGGGACCTGTTGCAGCATGTATCACGTCCTAAAAACTTTTAATGAATCAATAATGTTACATTTTCGTGACTGTGTTTACTTTGTCAATTTTATGGAAGTAGTTCCAAATAAGGATTGGTAAACAAGACCTATCGAAACCCTTCTTCTGTACTTTTCTGCAGACTCCATTGCTTTATCCATAGCATACATTAACAGGGCACAGAGGGGCCTGGAGCACTGCAAATTACAGGCACCGCAATCACACCAGTGACTAGCTGTGTTTAGGTCAAGCCTTCTAGACAGTGCATGCTAAGTCTGTTGCAAATTAAACTGTGGCTCACCATGAACATAGAGAGGCTTTCCATTCGTTGGCTTTCCTTGTCACTCTCATTTGTGCAAACATCCTGCTTGCAATGAAGAAGCTGTTAATCTTATAGCTATTTGTTTTAATGTTATCTTATATTATGGCATTGGTGATTGCCTAGTACACGTCTCCACTCAGGGCCGGACTGGCCGTAGCGGGCACCGGGCGTTTCCCCGGTGGGCCGCCAGGGTGGGGGGCCGGTTTTGGTACCCGGGGGGGCCGGTTTTGGTACCGGGGGCCGGCAATATCGGCCCCCTGTAACAAAATCGGCCAAAATCGGCCCTTTGAAACAGCTCAGCCGCACCCCCTCTGCTCCCCAGGGGGGGCAGGCCGAGCAGTTTACCAGGGCCGATTTCGGCTCCCAGTCCGGCCCTGTCTCCACTGGACTAATATCCCAGGCAGATGTAGAAGGCCCAATACAACAATATGGAAAGAGCCCCTCTAACTTAAAAAAAACATAGACACACACACAAACACACACACACTCTGACCACCCAGCCAGGCCACACAACTGGATGTACTCCCTGAGTAGCCCACATAGCCACTTCCAAAACCACGCACATTATTGCTGTCTTCTTCTTGCACAGAAACACACTCTGCTGCCACACACAACTGAGAGCAATCCCTGCAACACACCACACGCACTCCCTGAACTGTCTAAACATACATGCACTTCTGCAGAAACACATTTTATTATTTCTAATTTTTTTGTATTATACGGCCCAATTCAAGTGAACCCCAGATCATACTCTCAGCATGAACAATAGCAGGCGCGCAGTGAGGAAGTGTGTCCGTGCATTTCTTTGTGTGCATTTAATTTAGTAAAATTGTTAAAGTTTTAAATACAAAATGTTAAAATATCCTCTGGATATTACATTTTACAGTTTTTGTTTCATGAATTTATGACGACTTTGAATCTCCAACGCGTGACGCTTGCTTTCTCCCTTACTGATCCTACACTTTTTACTCATCCGCACGCACACACACTTATTACAGATGGTCACTGAATAGTCCACACACAAGAAGCAAATTGTTCAATCAATCAATCACAAGATTTGTAAAGCGCACTACTTACCCGCGAGGGTCTCAAGGCGCTGAGGGAGAGGAGGGGGGGTGTTGCCGCTACTGGTCGAATAGCCAGGTCTTGAGTCGTCTCCTGAAGGTCAGCAGGTCTTGGGTCTGTCGTAGGTTGAGGGGAAGGGTGTTCCAGATCTTGGCGGCGCGGTGAGAGAAGGATCTGCCTCTGGTGGTGGTTCTCCGGATGCGCGGGACGGTGGCCAGGGAGAGGTCAGCGGAGCGGAGCTGACGGTTGGGAACGTAGAAGGAGAGTCGACTGTTGAGGTAGGCTGGGCCGGTTTTGTGGAGTGCCTTGTGTGCATGGATCAGGAGTTTGAAGGAGATTCTCTTGTCGATGGGGAGCCAGTGCAGGTTTTTCAGGTGGGGGGTGATGTGGCTGTGGCGTGGAATGTCGAGGATCAGGCGTGCATAGGCGTTTTGGATTCTTTGCAGTCGTTTGATGAGCTTGGTCGGGGCTCCTGCGTAGAGGGTGTTTCCGTAGTCGAGTCTGCTGCTGACGAGGGCTTGGGTGACTGTTTTTCTCGTGTCTGTCGGGATCCACCTGTAGATCTTGCGGAGGGTGTTGAAGCAGGAGGAGGAGCCTGCGTTGACTTGCTTGGTCATGGTGAGCGTTGAGTCGAGGATGACTCCCAGGTTGCGTGCGTGGTCGGTTGGTGTCGGGGGTGCCCCTAGTGACGAGGGCCACCAGGAGTCGTCCCAGGCTGATGGGTTGGAGCCGAGGATGAGGATCTCCGTCTTGTCTGTGTTCAGCTTAAGTCGGCTGCACTTCATCCAGTCGGCGACGGCTTTCATTCCTTCGTGGAGGTTGGATTTGGCGGTGAGGGGGTCCTTGGTGAGGGAGAGGATCAGTTGAGTGTCGTCGGCGTAGGAGATTATGTTGAGGTCATGCTGTCGGGCGATGCGTGCGAGTGGAGCCATGTAGATGTTGAACAGTGTCGGGCTGAGGGAAGATCCCTGGGGTACGCCGCAGATGATCTCGGAGGCTTCGGATCGGAATGGGGGGAGGCAGACGCTCTGGGTTCTGCCAGAAAGGAAGGAGGTGGTCCAATCCAGGGCCTTGTCTCGGATCCCTGCGTCGTGGAGGCGTGTGCGTAGTGTGTGGTGGCAGACAGTGTCGAAGGCGGCGGAGAGGTCCAGGAGGATGAGGGCCGCCGTCTCGCCGTTGTCCAGCAGGATCCTGATGTCGTCTGTGGCGGCGATGAGGGCGGTCTCGGTGCTGTGGTTGCTGCGGAATCCTGACTGGGAGGGGTCCAGGATGCTGTTATCTTCGAGGTAGCGGGTGAGCTGTCTGTTGACGATCTTCTCGATGACCTTAGCTGGGAATGGAAGCAGGGAGATGGGCCGGAAGTTCTTGAGGTCGCTCGGGTCCGCCTTGGGTTTTTTGAGTAGGGCGTTGATCTCGGCGTGTTTCCAGCTCTCTGGGAAGGTCACGGTCTCGAAGGAGAGGTTGATGACGTTGCGCAGGTGGGGTGCGATGGAGCTGCCGGCTTTGTTGAAGATGTGGTGTGGAAAAGGGTCTGATGGGGAGCCGGAGTGGATTGTGCCCTTGGTCTTGATTGTGTCCTCGGTGTTCACGTTGACCCAGGCTGTCAGGGGGTCGTAGTCGATGAGGTGCGGCGGGTCTGATGTGTCGGGGCCTGTTGGGGTCGTCCGGGAGTCGAAGCTGTCGTGGATGTCGGCGATCTTGCGGTGGAAGAAGGTGGCGAGGGAATCACACAGGGCTTGCGACGGCAGGATGTCGTTGGCGTTGGAGCTGGGGTTGGAGAGTTCCTTCACGATGCTGAAGAGCTCCTTGCTGTTGTGTGCGTTGTTGTCGAGGCGGTCTTTGAAGGAGGTCCTCTTGGCGGACCTGATGAGGGGATGGTGGTTGCGGATGGCGTCTTTGTGGGCTGCGCGGCTGCCTTCCTTCCTACTTGATTCCTTCTACTAAGCACACATGCAGACACACACACAGGTTATACATACACCCTGTCCACACACTGCAAACATTTCTGAAAGTCCGCACAATTCAAACACGTATGGTGTTAACCCTTTTCCACTCTGCGCACGGTTTTTCTGCTGTTGTACATACAAAGTTGTATGTACTCTACTCCTGTCTACTTTCTCCATCCTGATTTGCATACACTGGCCTTGTTCACTGCCTCACACATGGATACCGGTACACACTGCCTGCACATTACTCTCACAAACATACACACACTCCCTGCTAAGGCTCCATGGACACACTGCCTGCACACTGGTGACATGTGTACATGTCTTGCACGCATACACCCTCCCTTGTGAGCACACCAGACGTCTTTCTCTGCCTCACAAATAAATCATTAACTCCATGTACAGCATGCCTGCACACTAATCACACACATTCACAGGCTGCGTGTGCACATAGTCTCCCTCCTGGACACACCAGACTGGTGTCTTTCTACCTCACATGTATATCAGCAGCTCCCTTGTCACAATGCCTGCAGGCTTCTCACACATCATGTACACATCTTACAAGCGCACACCCTCTCTCATGATTACCCCAGGCTGCTTTCTACTACATTCTCATTTCAATGAGAACCTTGTAGTTTGAAAGCAATGACTAGATGTGAAATGCTGAAACCAATGTGAAACCAATTATTTCCCCGACCCCACCAATTATCCTACCTTCGAATGTTCTGTCTTATTCAGGGGTTTTCTCCTGAATAACTCGACTACGCCTCACTCTAAGTGGTCCTGATTGGCCCAGGTATAAATGGATTGTTCCAGTTTAGGAAAGGTATAGTTGTGATTGGTGGAATGGCGTATCCGACATCTTGTTGTTGCTTCGTGACAAAACCGTCCTCCGCCTCCTTCCAGTCTCATTGTTGTGTGAAGAGGAATGGTGTGTCTGTGCAGCCCTCGTAGCAATTTTGGTGGCACACCTGGACTGTTTTACAGCTGAACCACCAGATACGCTCTACCTCACCACATCCTGGGAGATTTCTCCCACTGCACTAAAGAGACAGCTACACCACTGTGTGTCGACCAACTCTCTATCCATCCTCTACCCACCGCTGTCCCACACATGAGAGTCTACCTCTCTGAAGAGGACACCTCTTGCTGAGGTATACGGTCCTTAGGTGATGGTGGTGGATCTTTACCTAAACGTTTGTACTCTGATACTGGGCTTTCTGGTTTATGAGAGCTACCACAGGGCTGCTATGGATTGTCTTAAGTATGGTGCCGATCTTGGTGTGTGTAGAGCTTTACCCCTGGAAACACAACATGCATATTTTCTGGACTGACTCAACTCTCTCCATAAACTCTCATATCGCCACATCATCAAATTGGTTCAATCAGTTCTAGTCCTTCTAAAACGCCTCAGACCTATCATCAATCAATCACACTTTGCTACGTATTCTAAGCCACTGGCATCTCAAAAACTGATTAGGGTAATGTGTTATGTTATGTCATGTTAACTGAAATTTGTAGAGCGCATAATCACCAGCAGGTCTCTTAGCGCTTTGAGAGAGTGGCCAAAACCCACCAGCAGTCACAGATACAACAATCGGAGGGGTTTTAGGCTATGTCCAGAGCCTCCCTAAACAGGAGAGTCTTGAGTCGTTTCCTGAAAGGGAGGAGTGCGGGATCCTTGCGAAGATTCTCGGGCAGTCGATTCCAAAGTTGAGGAATTAGGACAGAGAAGGCTCTGCCGCCTTTAGATGCAGTTTTGAACCGTGAGTAGGCCAGAAGGCCTGCCTCGGACAACCGAAGTGTACGTCCCGGCACATAGTTCCCTAGGCGCTCCTTGATATAAGCTGGGGCCTGGCCATGGACGGCTTTATGGGCGATGCAGAGACCTTTGAACTTTGCTCTTTGTTTAATTGGGAGCCAGTGCAGCTGCTGCAACAGGGGGGTAGCGTGAGTCCATCTGGGAAGCCTGAAAATCAGCCTAGCTGCATCATTCATGGTCACCTGTAGCTTACTGATGAGTTTCTCGGGGAGACCAATATATAAGGCATTACCATAGTCCAGTCTAGACACGATCATAGCCGACACGACCATCTGTAGTGTGGCAAATGAGAGGAGGGGGGCAAGTCTCCGCAGCTGTCTCATTAAGCCCGCACAGGTTCCAACCACTGCAGAGACTTGATTTGCCATGGAGAGATTGGCATCAATCTTGATGCCCAAGCTTTTTACAACCAGAACTGGCGTTGCAGTGGTGCCAAGCTCTTGTGGCCAGAAGAGGTCATTCCAGGGATTGTTTTTAGAGGAGATGACAAGGACCTCAGTTTTATCTGGGTTAATTTTTAGCGAATTAGCTGTCATCCAGTTCACTGTGTGCCTAAGTATGTTTTGCACATGGGCGTGGGCTTGAGGGGAGTTGTCAATCTGGAGGATTAGTTGTGTGTCATCCGCGTAGTTAAATACTTGGCAGTCCATGCGAACTAGAGCGGCCACCAGTGGCTGGAGGTAGATGTTGAAAAGGAGAGGGGACAGTGCTGAGCCATGGGGGACGCCACAGGTGAGTGCGCCAATGTTCGACACCTGCTCGCCCAGTTGGACCCTTTGGGACCGCCCTGACAGGAAGGACTCAAGCCATTGGTGTGCCAGCCCACGAATGCCCAATTCGGCGGTCCGAGCCAGAAGCTGTGCATGATTGACCGTATCGAACGCCGCTGACAGATCTAACAGGACCAGGGCACTCGGTTTTTTGTTGTCGGCCATGAGCCTAAGTTCGTCCAGCACTGACAACATCACCAATTCAGTGCTATGGTGGGCCCTGATGCCGGCCTGCCGTTGTTCCTCAATAAACGACGAAAGTGTTTTCAGGACATGTTGTTCCACTACTTTTACCAGGAAAGGGAGCTGAGAGATGGGCCTATAGTTCTTAAGATTGGCTACATCTGCCCCAGGTTTTTTCAGTAGGGGGGTGACCCTGGCTTCCTTCAGGCTGGCGGGCATGCAACCTGTCTCCAGAGAGCGATTAAGTAGATCAAGGATCTCTCTTTCTAAACCGGGAAGGGCCATTCGAAATATCCTTGGAGGACAGGGGTCAGCTGGAGAGCCTGATTTGACACAGTTCATCAGGAGTGACAGGGATGCTAGATCTAAACTAGGGAGGGAGGTGAGTTGCTTGCCAGGGATACAGGGGACTAGATCCCGATCCAGGGGGCACTGGTTAGTTGGAGTGTTGTCAATATCAGCTAGACTGTCCCTGACTTTATGAAGGAAGAAGTCCTGAAACGTATTACAGTCTGCCGGCTCGGGTGTGGGTTTCTGCTCTGGTTTCTGGCTGAGTTCTTTCAGGATTCTGAAAGTTTCTTTCTGTTTGTTTGCGGCATCCGTAATTCTTGCCTCATAGTATTCAGCCTTCCTGGTCATGATGGCTTTTTTTATATGTGGCTAGCATGGTTTTGTAGCTTGCAAGCGCGGCTGGGTCGTAGGATTTGCACCATAGCCTCTCAGATTGGCGGAGGATTTGCTTCCTTCCCCTCAAGTCCTCATTGAACGAGGGGGCTCCCTTGCCCTTGTTCCTGACTCTTTCCCTCCGGGCAGGTGCCACCTATCTATGGCCTCTCTCAGGATGCCGGTAAGGGCCTCTCTTTCCTGGTCGAGGTTCCCTTTCGTGTAATTTTGAGGTGGGATACTAAGCAAAGTGCCCACTAGTTTGCCTGCCTCGATTTTATTCCAGCCTCGCACCACTCTCCACTCCGGAGGTGGTTGCGTCAGTTGGCTAGCCAGCGGAACCCAGCAACTGATTAGTGAATGGTCTGACCAGGCGCAAGGGCTGATGTCTATTAGGCTGGCCAGTGGCTGAGTGGTCCAAATGAGGTCAAGGATGTGTCCCTTGACGTGGGTTGGGGAGTCAACCAGCTGATGGAGCCCCATCGAGCTCATAGCTTCCTCAAATTGACTGGCAAGCAACTCTCTCGGTGCTTTATCCCAGTGGTAATTGAAATCCCCTACTACCAGGAGTCGTTGGTACCGTGAGCAGAGGTCACTGACAATCTCCGCAATTAGAACACTGAATATGGGTGTTGTTCGTGGGGGGCGATACGCCACCATGAGTGTCAAGCAGGAGGATTTGTACGAGATTATTACCCCCAAAATGTCCGAGCTGTCAATGCTGTCTGCCGCTATTTTATCTACCACTAGCCGTTTGTTATAAAATATAGCTACTCCCCCTCCTCTAGTCTTTTCTTGTCTGTTGTGCCATAGGACATCGAAATCACCGGGAAGGGCTGCCATAACATCTGGGATTGAGGTGTCCACAAGCCAAGTTTCTGTAACCGCTAGGATGTCTATAGCTCCATCCTGGAGGAGCGAAAAGACTTCGAGGCTGTGCTTCTGCAGTGAGCGTGTATTTAGGACTGCCACCTTAAGTCCTAGCGGTTTACCAAACTCTGTGTTTTTGTGGGGGGGTGGTTGAGGGACCATGCACTCACCACCCCCTTTGTTTCCCAATATGTTCTCTGCCCTCAGTATATCTTCTACCCTTTTGTCCATAGCGTGGTTCCCAGAGGCTAACGCCCATAGGTCTTCTGCTGAGTAAGTCAACAAATTATCTGGGGACCTGGCCCCTGGACCCGGTCGGGCGTGGACGGGCGCAGACGGGCTTGCCTTAGGCGCGCCCGCTCCAGCGCGGCAGTTATGGCATTCCCTTCCGCCCACCCACCAATCAGCCCTGCTGTGCAGCAGCTGATCTCCCCCTTGAGCAATAGACCGCGTTTGCAAAGCAGAAGTAATGTGCTACTTACAGGACATAATAAAACTGCCATCTCTAAATGTACTCCTGCATTCTGCTGCTTGTCTTACAGCTAACACCAGAACATATGATCACCTTACCCCCATTACAAGTGCACACCCTCTCTCATGAATACCCAGGCTGCTTTCCACTACATTCCTGCTTCAATGAGAACCTTGTAGTTTGAAAGCAATGGCTAGGTGTAAAATGCTGAAACCAATTATTTCCCCGACCCCTCCATTTATCCTGCCTTCAGAAAACACGGCATCCAAATCGTTAAATGTAGGTCGATTTCAAGTTCAGCAGGCTTTTAACTTAATGGTGCTGTTAGGGCTGGGGCAGGATCACACAAACTGGTTCCTCTCTCTGCAAACACCTTTGGAAGAATAGGGAGAAACGCTTCACTTATGGCTGGATTACACTGCAGGCTCCACGCTCGGCGTGAAAGGTCAGAGCAGGGTCGTGCTGGGACAGGCTGCCTGTGGTCGTCTGTCTCTTCAGTTTTTAAAGCAAGTCCTGTCCGTTTGTTGGTAGTTCACCCATGATGCTTATTTATCTTATGCAACTTACAACCATTGGTAAAGCCAATAGTGCTGGCTTGTTGTAGGTGTAATATTACTTGTATTATAATTCTGGATGCAATGACAGAAGCAGCAAATTACCATTGGGGAAGCACACTATGCTAAGCACAGATTTTTAGCTTAGTTTTTAAGCCACGCCATAATTACATCGCCTCGCCCCTTTGAGAGACCCGCCCCCCCGTTTTTTACCCCACATAAAGCCCTGCGTACGCCTATACATAGAATGTATTTTACGTAAATAATATATATTGTGCATATGAACAGGCATGGCATTATCTTGTCTCATGGTGGAGGTCCTGATGCTGGACAGTACTTTAAATGGAAACACAGACGTGCCAGTACTCACTATCTACAGTACCTGTTTGCTCTTGAGAAGTGTGGGTACTCTCCCATTAAATGTATGGCATCTATGCTGAGAAGTGCAGATCTTCTTTATTTTAAATTGAAGAAGTGCAAGTATTTAGTACCGGACAGTACCTGCCTATTTAAAGCACTGATACTGTATAGATGCTTAAAACCTGATAGCGTCAGGTCGAGTACATCTCTGAGTCATGCGTGATCTTTACATTGCCACTTTAATTTGAAGCTCTAAACTAGAGAAACACATCTTATCTGTGTATTGTGTTTTTGCTCCATCTGGTGGGCATTACGAAGAAGGCAGTTTGTTCAACTGTGAAGTGAATGTAAGTTCTTAAAATATGTAATTTTCAGTTTGGCTCTGTGCGATTCCATGTTTCCACTGTACTTATGTATGACATTTCAGTGCACTATGTGTCAACCTTTGAGTGACACTGCGAGTAGAACAATGCAGCTACGTCCACGGACGCGCTTAAGGGTCTAAGGTGACTCGATTTTTAATCTTGCTTGGTAGCAGCTCGTGGAGCGCCTGGGAAAGGGCTCCTTTCATCTTCATAGCATGCTGTTTCTTGCTACTCTGCTGCTTAAACGCGCACAGCACGCTAGGTTTTCAGTTAGTGAGCGCCTGGGAAAGGGCTCAGAAGTTTTTATTCTGTCATTCTGTCATTTGTGCACCGTTTTAAAACTATTTTAATGTACTTTTGTCACTTATAACTCCCACTACACAAACCCACCTGTTATTCCTGTGTCCCTCCTCGTTCCACCAAGGATTGTTCCGATTGAGTGGAGGGAGGTGACACCCACCGGAAGTGAACTGAGCAGTCCACTTCCGGAAACCAGTAGGAGGTTAGCAGTCTAGCTGCCTACCTCTCTATAAAATCACATGCCTGGGCCGACGCGCAGCGGACGCGCCGCTGGCGCGCCGCGCCTAAGGCAAGCCCGTCTGCGCTCGTCCGCGCCTGTATGTCGCCAGGAGCAGGAACCTCTGCCGGTTCAGCCCCAAATTCTATTAACTCCACACATAGGATAGATGCTCGCCGCACCTACACAAGTCAGGAGCTGGTAAAGATTAAAAATGAGTATGCCAGCAGTCACACTGGGAACACCATATGCCCTACGGCCATAGAAGTAGTTGGACCTATCGCATGTCGATCTTGTAGATTCCAAAGCATGAAATACATAGACTATCCTCAGGCCCCCCATAACACCGACGGCTGGAACTGTTTTCTGGCTAATGTTAGATCGTTGCCAAAACACGCCACCAACATTTGGGATCTACTCTCCTCCACTCGTCCTCACTTAGGATTCCTGACAGAAACCTGGACCAAAACCAGTTCTAATCCCGCAATAGCGGTGGCCCTTCCAGAAGGATATCATATACAAAAACTGGACAGACCACTCAGAAGGGGGGGGGGGCATAGCCATTGTATACAGAGACCCCATTAAAATCTCCATTCTAGACCAAATCAGCAATGACCTACAGGAGACACTAGTGTTTAGAATTGATTTACACTCACGATCCAGCTGGAAAGGAGCCCTAGTTTATCGCCCCCCGGGACCACTCTCCAACTTCACCCCAC
Organism: Calotriton arnoldi; assembly: GCA_963921515.1. Lineage (NCBI taxonomy): Eukaryota > Metazoa > Chordata > Amphibia > Caudata > Salamandridae > Calotriton > Calotriton arnoldi. The sequence continues at coordinate 6,632,167 of CAWUFW010000046.1, read as the reverse complement.
AAGTCATGGAACTCATATCCCCACACGTTATCTCAGCCAGGAATTTTGTACTTCTCGGCGATTTCAACGTACACAGCGAAAACTCCACCAATCTAGAGGCGGCCTCACTTCTGGCAGATTTGTCCTCACTCAATCTTAACAGAATAAATAATGAACCCACACATCTAGCAGGACATACGCTAGATCAAATCCTAACTAACTCCCCCAACATCACTTGCGGGGCAACCTGCCCCTTGACTTGGACAGACCACTCAATGATTGAATTCCGTATTAGCGGTCCCAAAGAACACACCGCTCCCAAACCATTCACTAAAAGAAGCTATAGACAGTGGCATAAAATAACGCCCACCCAGTTTCAAGATACTTTCATCTTACCACGAAACCTGGAATCTGACAGTGTAGTGAAGCGTTTAGCTTCCTTTAATACCAGCTTGCTAGCCACCATAGACCACCTTGCCCCTCTGAAACAATGCTCTACCATTAATAAACGCCAGCAGGCAGCATGGTACTCGGTCTCCCTCCGGACCGAAAAAAGACAATGTAAAAAACTCAAACGAAGATGGCGCCACTCACACGACCCACAAGATAAAGACAGATTCAAGCAAGCTCTGTCCCTGTATCACAAAAACTTGAAAACGCCCGCAAAACACACATTGCCTCCCAACTTGAGCGAGAAGGTAACACTTCAAGAACACTCTATCAGATCTTAAAAACTTTTACTAACCCCAAGGCCTGCGATATTGAGGCGGCCCCATTTCAAGCCCTGTGTGACAATATAGCTAACCACCTAACCCAGAAAATTGATACAATCTACGAGAAAATCACTGCAGCTAAAGGCTCACAGATAGGCCCTAAGGTGAATCCCCCACCAGCTATCCCTAATGGTACCACTCTGGAGAACTACCTGACACTCACTCCGGAGGAGACAGAGGCTTTCCTTAAATCTGTAAAATCAGGGTCACCATTAGACCTTATCCCCGCCAGAATTGCCACAATTCTATCCAAGGAATTAGCCGAACCAATCTGTTCGATCTTAAATAGTTCCATGAAGGAAGGCACTCTCCCACCAGAATGGAAAGCCGCTCAAAATCTTCCTATCAGGAAAAACCCCAATATCCCCATGGAGGATGTTTCCAACTATCGCCCCATCTCTCTGCTCCCTCTACAGAGTAAACTCCTTGAAAAATACATTAACAAGCACTTGTCTGAATTCATTGAATCCTCAAATTGTCTGGATGCCTCTCAATCTGGATTCCGACCCAGAGACAGTACGGAGACTGCGCTGGTGGAAGTTACTGACAACATCAGAGCACTTCTGGACAGCGGTCAGTCAGTACTTTTGGTGCTGCTTGACCTGTCCGCAGCGTTCAATACCATCTCCCACCAGACTCTACTGGGGAGACTAGAGGATATAAGCCTTAAAGGGATCGCCCTAAAATGGATTGATAACTTTCTGTCCGAAAGAACCCAAACCATTCACTTTGGCCCCTTCCGCTCACAGACCACCAAGGTGTCCAAGGGAGTACCACAGGGCTCCTGTTTGAGCCCTACTCTCTTTATTATTTATGTCACCCCTCTGGCTAGGCTTCTGAGAAAGTTGGGTTTCTGTCCTATATCCTACGCTGACGACACCCAACTTCTCCTTTCCTTCGACAAAAATAGCTCCAACATTCAGACCACCTTTGCGGAGGGCATGAAATCAATAGCGGACTGGATGAAGGATAATTTCCTCCAACTAAACGCAGAAAAGTCAGAAATAATGCTATTTGGAGAAGCAACAGTTAGATGGTCCCCAAGCTGGTGGCCGGAGGTTCTAGGCTCTGCCCCTTATCCAAAACTGGTAGTAAAAAACCTGGGTGTTAAAATAGACCAGAAACTTACATTGGGGGAACATATTTCCACAACAGCGGGAGCCTGCTTTCATAGTCTCAGTCTTCTTAGAAGAGTCTTCTCCTTTCTACCACTGTCCACTCGGAAGACCTTGGTACAGGTATTGGTACTGAGCCGTCTGGACTACTGCAATGCACTAATGATTGCAGCTAATGAAAGCTCCTTGAACAAATTGCAGGTAGTACAGAACACAGCAGCCCGCTTGGTGACCAATGCTCCCCCCAGAACTGAGTCTCTCCCCCTCCTCCAAAAACTGCACTGGCTCCCAGTGCGAAAGAGGATCAAATTTAAGATTTGTTGCATGGCTTATAAATCCTTAAACAACCTAGGCCCCAGTTATCTACAAGACAAACTTGTCAGGTACATGCCCTCCAGACCCCTCCGCTCCGCTCCGAATCCAAAGCTCTGCTCCAAGTCCCCCGCTTCAAAAAAGCGCGTTTAGGTGGCAAAGCCTTCTATCACCTGGCCCCACGATACTGGAACCAACTCCCCATCCACTTATGACTTTGTACGGACTATCTAAAGTTTAGAAAGTTGTTAAAAGCGACTTTATTCTAATCTAGTATCCCCTTTGAGGCCTATAGCAGTTCAAGAACGGAGATACCCTGATGGGGTGATTCGGGCGCTTTATAAATTGTAAATTAAATTAATGAGGTACGTTTCAAAAATTATAACTTTTTGCTTAATGTAATGGTCAAGAGACGCGGTCCGGAGACCCCTGGGGTCCAATATGCATACGGTTCCTCATGCATATAAAATTAAAAAATATTAACAGATTAAGAAACTGTCTCTAAATAAAGAAGCAAAATGTAAAATTTAAATTTTAAAACTTTCTGTAAATGTGAAAGAATTTGAAATTGGGGGTAAAAATCAAATTGGTGTCTTTATGTTGACTCATGGGAGCAGTGCAAATGCATCAAACAGAATACAGTATGGGTGATAAGTGCCCTATACTGAATTTAGAAAAACTCCAACCTTCCAATTAAAATGAACATTTTGATTTTTTTATATTTAAATGTGAATTCAATAACATATTTCGTAGTTTGTGCATTTGTTTGCTGAATCCTTGTATTATGCTGTATTATTGTGTGGTGTTTTTGAGTTTTAAATAATTGAATTTGTGTAAGCCATGGTCCCTGGCATCCAGTAATGATTCAGAAGGGGGTCCCCAGATTCCAATAATGATTCAGCAGGATCGAAAGATTCCAGTGATGATTAAGTCGGGTCCACAGAAGGGAAAAGGTTAAGAACCACTGGTCTGGAAAAGTATCTTAAAACAGTAGCAACACTCCTGAGGTGCTTATGTAAGGTCATTAACTTATATCGAGCGCATGCCTTAGTCAAAATACCAGCAACTGAGTTTGTATCTTGCTAACACCCATTAAGTAAAGATAAGCATTGTGGACTGTTGAAAAGGTAGATGAGCCCTAATCGGTCAATCTTAGAATGGGTGAACAGATCACAGAAACGGCTCACAGTTTTTTTTTCCGGATTTTTTTGCACTCTGAAAGTTGACACTTTGATCTCCCATGAGCAATAAAGTCCCCAGGGTTGTCCTATCAACCAAGTCTGGCATAAAATAAATAATAAAGGAATTTATTGAAAAAAATTTAAATGTGCTAAAATGTGAACATATAAATAGCATAATGCACGACAACAGAGTTTTTTATGCAATTAAATTCCTACCTGGAAAGTTGAGTTTGACATATTTGAGCAGTTAAAAGCTGCTGCTGCCAGTCATTGACCCTCCCAGCCGGCCAAGGTGCTCTCTAAAAAGGTAATCCTGGACTGCGTTGTAAAAGGAGGAAGGAGAGATGATTTCAAGCTGTATTGGTTTTGTTTGTTTTGGAGAGGTTAGTGTTGAGGATGAATCAAAGTAATTTTGTACTGAATGCCAGCTGGTAAATGTTTTCATTGGACAGTCAATCTTGAATCTATGAGGGTTTGGTGTTGTTGGTGGAAAGGAGGAATTCGGTTTTCTCTTCGTTGGGCTGAGCTTTAAGTAGGTGCTGGCCATCCAATTCCTTGTAGGTTAATTCGGAATTATAATCCCTGAATGTTGTCAGCTAGAAAGATATTGAGGTAAAGTTGTGTGTCAAAGGTGTGTTGATGGATATTGATGTTTCTGTTTGGGTACTCAGCATGGGTTCAGCAGTTTTCTTGGATCTCATCTGGGTGCATTGGTGGTGGTTGGTTAGGTGGTAAGGCACTCAAAGGAGGACTGTTTCAGGAAAACTTTCATGTTTCCAGGGTGTGGATTAATTCTCAGATGGTCCCTCATATTCCTTCAAAGGAGGGTTAGACTCTCGCTGAGAGCCTGCTGTCTATACTCCTTCCATTTCTTCATGGCCAAGAGAGGCTAGGGCTAGAAAGTGCAACAGTTCATACAATAGCTTAGGCTAGCCGTCTAGCGACACAATATTTCCCAAAATAAATGTTGTGAGGGTCCTAGACTTATGTCATAGTCTTCAGGTGGAGAGGGAAGATATCTTCTGTGAGATTTGTCGCGTTAAAAAGTGCAAGAGGCCTGACTTCCTCAGGGGTCAGGCACCTCTCCTTAAGAAGATACTGATGTACTTGAAGACATTGGCCACTGTCATACTCACCTGTGCAGTAGTCCTACTGGTAGGATACTTTAACACTATCTTGCACAACCCTGCCAACCCGCAACTTGAAGAAGGAGGAGTTCTCACAGGTCTTCCTTTTCCAACCAGGGGTATTTATGCAGTTGTTATATCATGATATGTTGTCCGTGAGAGCTCCTTAGTGGAGCATTTGTGAGCAACGTTCTAGGACGACAGTTAGAGATGTTAGAGGTGTTTGGTGTTAACGGCGTGTGGAAGCTAAGGCTGTTGTCTTCCATTTTTGCCTGCACTTGTGATTAATAAACTTTAACTTAATTAATCGTGCCCAATGAATCTTACATCACTGGTGACAAGTGATGTGTGTGGACCTACACACTGTGCTTACTATGGTTTCCTGAAATCAGCCGATGCACCGGGCGGTGCAACTTCGGTGCTGGGCAGAGGCTAGAGGAACGCCGACGCACGCAACGGATTGCAGGCAACTACTTTTCTCCTGGGAGGTATAACTATGGTGTCGGGCGGAGATTTTGGAACATTCATTAGGCATGGAAGGCCAAAATATTTTTGAGCATTTACCAAAAGCATGTGGTGATGGATCAGAGTAAGACCTAGATAAATATGAAGGAGAAGTTCAGCGCTTAGAGTCACATTTTGATAAACCACGTAATTTGATTGTCAGAAGGCACAAATTGTTTTCACGTGACCTACAGGAGCAGAATTCATTGATACGTATGTTGTTTCTCTGCGAGTTTCAGCAGCTAAGTACAAATTTGGTGCTTTCACAAATGAGTTAATTAGGGATCAACTTGTTACTAGATGTTTTAACAAAAAAATACAGGAGTGTTTGCTCACTCACAAAACCCCATCCCTGGGGGAGAAATTGGCATAGCTAACAGCATTCAAGATTCCAAAGAATACTCAAAAGAGATATATAAAACTTCATCTGACACTTTTCTTGTTAAAACCAAGAAACACATTTCTTTACCTGTTAAAAGTAATATTCAGCAAAAACACAAAGTACTGAATTAACTTGTATGTGTTAGATGTGGCTGAAAAACGCTTGTTGCATCTTTTATACAATGTCCAGCTATGGGGAAAGAATGCAGCAAGTGTGGAGTTAAAAATAATTTTGCACAAGTTTGTAGAGCTAACAAGGAAGTTAAAGTGAAGGTTAAGTCTGTGGTAGAAGAAGAATAGCTGGATAAGTAGTGACATGAGCAACATGGTTCTTTGTGTGAAAGTACATGAGAAAGACATACCTTTTTGCAAAGATCCAGTTTAGAAATTCTTAATTAATGGTGTCAAAATTCCTCGACTTACAGATTCAGGTTAAAAAATAACCATTATTTAAATAGAACAATTTTGGAGTATGATCTTTTGCAGGATCTTTATTCCTCCCGATGTTAACCCAGTTGGGTACAATGGGGTAAAAATAGATTTGGAAGGTTATTTTGAGGCTTCAGTACAATTCAAGGACCGCATGGTTGTGGGAAAAATCTATATGTCAGTCGCAGTTAAGGATGTTTGGGTCTTCATTTGAGGCCTAGGTGCTCTCCACAGATTTTGTTTGTGAGTGAAGAAAATGTATACATTTCAAGTGTGAGTGGTATCTTAGAACATTACAAAGATCTATTTACAGAACAATTGGGCACTAATAATTTTGAACACCACATTCAGTTGAAGGAAGGAGTCATGCCTGTGAAACATAAGCTTCACAATGTATCTTTAAGTATTAGGAAAGAGTTATCTGCAATTTTGGAGGGTTTGTGTAAAGAAGGGATTATAGAACCTATTGAATCCTCTCTGTAGTTATCCCCAATTGTTATTGCTCACAAGAGAAACAAAGAATTGCTTATGTGCATAGACTAGTTAAGTTAAAATAAGGCTATATGGGTTGATGGGCATCCTCTTCCCAAAATAGATGATTTAAGGGTCTCATTATTTGGAGCCTCGGTATTTTCAAAACTGTACATGCGGTCTGCATATCATCAGCTTCTCCTTAGTGAAGATTCCAAGCATTTAACTGGTTTTGTAGTTTTCCAATTCCGAAGAGTACCTTTCAGTTTGGCATCGGCAGCTGCTACTTTCCAAAGGGTGATGGAAGATGTATTTGTTGGTATTCCTGTTGTGCCCATTTTCCAGGATGACGTTTTAGTTCACGGTAAAGAGGAGTGTGAACGCAATGTCAGACTTAATAAAGTCCTTAAAGCTATGGCTGCACAGGGTTTGAAGTTAAGGAAAGAAAAATTTACTTTTGGAGTTACAAAGGATGAATATTTGGGACATGTAGTATATTCCAAATGAATTTCTCCTAGACCAGGTTTATTAAAGGCCATAGAAGAAGTTGCTACACTCCAGGATCAAGATGAACTTCGTGCATTTATGGGCATGTGTGAATATTGTGCAAGTTTGTTGAAAATTTTGCAACAGTGGTGGAACCACTACTGAAATTGTTAAAAAAGAATATAAAATTTGTGTGGGATATGGAACAGCAGGCAGTTTTCAATATTATAAAACAGAAACTGACTATTGCTCCATTATTGACTCCTTTCTCGCCTGGGGCGAAGACATGCATTATGGTAGATGCCAGTAATGTTGGACTTAGTGTAATTTAACACAAGAGTGTGTGGGCAGGGAATGCACCATATTTACATTGTGTACTTTGAAACCTCAGGAAAGAATATATTCTGTAATTGAACGAGAGATGTTGACTTGCACTTGGGCCGTGGGGAAATTCAAGTGTTACATTTGGGGTTTACATTTTACTATCGGAACAGATCATAAAACATTGATTCCTATACGTAGTGGTTCCAATGTTAACACTAGTAAGGCTACTACTAGATTGGTTAGACTTAATTTGAAACTCTTAGTACATCATTTTGACGTAGGACACATTGCGGGTGGCAAGAACAAGAAAGCGGATTGTTTTCAAGACTACCGATGTCTTTGGAGTCTGATAAGTCTGATCAGGTGTTTGAGCAGGAACAAGATGAAGACACAGAATGTTTAGGAGCTGGTATTTGCTGGTCAGAAATACGGTGTGTATCTCAACAAGAGTGGATTGATTCCATTGAAAAAGACAATCTTTTGAAGGATGTCAAAAAGTACTTGACTTTTGATTGGCCTAGGGAGAAAAACGTACCTTCTATGTTGCAAAGTTATTGGAAAGTCCAAGATGAATTATCAGTAGAAGGAAATTTTTTGTTCCGTGGAGTAAAGCTTATTCTTCCCACAAATTTAAGAGATAAGTAGCTAGCATTAAGCCATGAGAGAAATTTGGGCATCACTTCTGACAAAAAAAGGTTGAGGGTTTTGTTCTGGTGGCCTAGCATGGACAGGAATGTTGAGGATTGGGTGTCCAGATGACAAAGGGTTGAAAATGAGAGTGCAACCTTTGACACCAGTGGATACTCCCACTAAGGTATGGGAAAGAGTAGTCATTGATTTTATTGGGCCATTTTATTATATACCTGTTGAGCAACGTTTTGCGATTGTTCTTGTTGACTATGTATCTAAATGGTTGGAGGTCAGCTTTGTCAGGGAAACTCACACAAAAGTATTCTTGCTTTTCTTACGGACATTTTAGCCAGACAGGCATTTCCCATTTAATTAATGTCAGACAATGGGGGGCAGGTTATCTTCAATGAAATGTTAGAGTTTTAAGGAGGAGCAGGTATAAAACATAAATGTTGTAGTTTATATCATCCACAAGGAAATTAACTTGTTGAGCGCATGAATAGGATGGCTGTGGAGTGTGTATGTGGAACTTCTCTGGAAGGTAAGGATGTGGAAAATGCTATCAGGGCAATGCTGTGGCTCATTGTAACACACCCAATAGTAAGACTAACATTATTGTGCTTTACGAGGAAGAGACTCTTTTGATTTTCTCAGGCCTGCATGGTTGTCTGATTCTGGCGATATCGAAGATCAGTACACAGGAAGAGAGGTTGAAGAACCTAGCACATTCAGATGAGCTCAAATTAAAATCAGATTTGACAATATTAGATGTGCTAAGAAATTACAAATCAATAAAGGGGATTGGGTGTGAGTAGTATTGCCAAAAAGTAGGTGTTAGAAAGGGGGGAATGAGTTTCAGCCAACCTCATAAATTCCAGGAGGTTAGTGAAAATGCTAGTGCTGTCAAGTTAGAGAATGGTCAGTTGTGGAATTGTAGTAAAGTGGCCAAAGTAAGTAAAGAATGTGCTGAGAGGTTGTGGCGTCTGGGACAGCAGGATTCTGTGATGATGCAAGGTTTGAATGAGAAACCTACCGAAAAACCAACCGAACATTCATTCCAAGGTAGACCACACAGAGTTAAATCTATGCCAGCTAGATTCCAGAATTATGAAATGTATTAGTGTTTCTCTAAATTGCTTATGCCAGGTCGTTTCATTTTCCTAAAGTTTTCTAAATAAATTGTATATTCTTGAGTGGGTTTATTAATCTGAAACGTATCTTTTTACTGTTTAGCATGATTTAGTCATTAAGTTAATTTTAGTCAATGCAATATGCATTGTTTTTGTTGTGCAGTATTATATTTTTATTATGTGTGTTGGGTATAAAGGGGGAGGTGTGTTATATCCTGATATGCTGCTCACAAGAGCTCCTTAGTGGAGTGTTTGTGAGCAATGTTCTAGGACGACGGTTAGAGATGTTAAACACTGTTGGTGCTAGCGGTGTGTGGAAGCTTAGGATGTTGTCTCCCGTTTCCGCCCACACTTGCGATTAATAAACTTCAATTTAATTAATCTTGCCCACTGCATCTTACATCAGAAGTATTTATCAGTACTGACAATCCCTCTCATCAGGTTTGAGACTCTTCTGAACTCCCTGCTGGCTGCTTCCTCTCAGGGTAGTTCAGATCCAGAGTAGTTGGATCAGGACATACTGAACCCCTCCCAAGTCCCCTTGGAACGAAGTGTAGGCCTTGACCCTAGGATGTCTTAACCCTCAGCTTGGACTCCTTTTGGATGCTCTTGATGTGAATCTGAAAGCTAGCGATGCTGCTCAACCTCTAGTACTGATCTCGCTCCACCAATCCTGGTGCAGCTAATGCCAACTCTGGTTCACCTGTCAGGGTCCAAGGGCCTCACCAAGCATCTGCACCCATGTTTTTTCCAGCTGCTGGTCATCGAACCACTCAAAACCCCTCAAGTCCTCAGAAAGACATTAACTCAACCAGAAATCTTAGAATACAGCCAGGCTCTGTCCCTGGGAAGTCGCAGTCCAGTCTGAGTTGATTATAGCCACTCCACAAAAGAAAAGGCATTTTCATCGAACTTAGAGAAAGAGGCAAATGTCCCAAAACATATTAAAATAAAATGTATAGGAAGGTAGTCTTTCTATCAGACAAGCCGATAAAAATGCCATCATGGCTGCCTTTTTGGCACAGATTATAATAGTACAGCTCCTTGTCCCCAGCCTATGCCAACAAAAAGTATAGTTTTATACTTACCTTGTGCAAGGATGCTGTGAATCAGCAATAGCTGGTGCCCTGGGACCTTGTCAATACTGGCACCTGGATTATGAAGTCTGATTTGTCTTAGGACCCAAAACAAGTAGCCCAGGAAAAAATAATCAACCTCTTGAAGTGAAGAACTTATGAGGTCCTGCAGCAGAGTGCCATCTAAACAATAATTCTGAGACCACTTATTTTGTTCAGAAAGCAAAGGTCATACAGTCTTTTTATCACAGAGGATATTTTCAGTCAACCCGTCAGCAGGACCTGAGCATTCTTAGATACCAACAAGGGGTAGGAGAAGACATTTCAGAGGAATAAGCAAGCCTGTTCCCTGGATGCACACCACCATTCTCTGTGCCACCTCAAAAGACTGATTCCAATCATTGAGGGAAGTCTTTCTCTCCACTATCATCTCTAGAACCAGATAACCACTGATGTGGGATCCTCTACGCTCAACTCATTTTAGGAGCAATTCAGCCGGTCCTGCCCCAGAAATGTGCTGGGGTAGTATTTCTACAACTTACTTGTAAGAAAAAAGGTCTGGGAAGCCCTCCCAATCAAAATCAGTTCCTAATTAAATTCAAGATGCTATGTTTAACTCAGATCCTTGCAGCTATCCAGAATGACTGAGTGTACTTAGTAGATTTGCAGATGTCTACTTCCATGTATTCAACATGGAACATAGTAACTTTGTTACCTGTGCACTGCCCTTAGGCACGGTGTTATCTGTACATTGCCCATGGGCATCTTTGTGCAAGACATTGCCATGTGGAACACTTTTATCTGAACACTGCCCACGAACTCTCTTTTATGTGCTCCTGCCTGTAGGCACTCTGCTACTTGAACACTGCCTAAGAGCACTTAGCTATCTGCTCGCTGTAAATGGGCAGGCTATTTATTACCTGTGCAGGTTCTGTGTGCGCTCTGCAATCTGCACAGTGTCTGTAAGCATTCTTTTATATGGAAACTGCCCGCTGGCACTGGTATCTACACATTGCCACTCTTTAATCAGCACATTGCCCTTAGGACACATTGTTATTTGTCGATTGTCATTGGGCACTCTTTTGTACACATCGACTTTCAGCACTCTGTTGTCTGCATATTGCCCAGTTACTCTATTTTCTGCATATTGCCCTTGGACACGCTGTTATCTGCATATTGGCCAACGTTACTCTCTTTTCTGCATATTGCCCTTAGGCACGCTGCTATCTCCACACTGCCCATTGGTACTCTCGTTTCTACACGTCGCCTCTCAGCACTCTGTTACCTACACATAGCCAAGTGTTACTCTCTTTTCTGCACATTGCCCTTAGAGATGCTGTTATTTGCGCACTGCCCATTGGTACTGTCTTTTCTGCATATTGCCCATAGGCGTGCTGTTTTCTGCACATTGTCTGGATTCAGTGACTCTCATCACACTGTTCTCTACACATTGCCTCTGCCAGGAACTCTCATCACACTGTTTTCTACAAATTACCTCTGCCAGGAAATCTCATCACACTGTTCTCTACACATTGCCTCTACCAGGAACTCTCATCACACTGTTCTCTACACATTGCCTCTGCCAGGGACTCTCATCACACTGTTCTCTACACATTGCCTCTTCCAGGGACTCTCATCACACTGTTTTCTACAAATTGCCTCTGCGAGGAACTCTCATCACACTGTTTTCTACAAATTGCCTCTGCCAGGAAATCTCATTACACTGTTCTCTACACATTGCCTCTGCCAGGAACTCTCATCACACTGTTCTCTACACATTGCCTCTGCCAGGGACTCTCATCACACTGTTCTCTACACATTTCCTCTGCCAGGAACTCTCATCACACTGTTCTCTACACATTGCCTCAGCCAGGGACTCCCATCACACCATTCTTTACACATTAGCCTGGAAACACTGCTGCTGAAAGGTGCACTCTCCTGCTGGGGAGAGACTATAATCTGCAGTACAGACTATTGATTGTGCTCCTGTTCCGCATGGATGGTTTCATTATTGCTGTATATATTGCTGTGTGATTATTTTCCACTCCCCTTGACCCTAAGTTGCATGTGCCAGTTGAAAGCTATTACCGGTAATGCACCGTGTGGGCCATTGGCCATTAACAGCATTGTAAATTGTAATTGCACATTGTGGGCAGGGGGTTAATGTGCGGGCAGGTCCAGCACGGGCCAGATATATTTCTATAATCAGTACCGCTGCAGCTCACACCTCCAGCAGCTCTGCTCATTGCACATTATTTGTGAATCTCCCTAGTGAGAGGACACTGAGTGTTCCTACTTCTGTCGTCTCTCATCCTTATTTGTCCCTGTCTCTTATCTTTTGTTTCCTCCTGTCTCTTTTCTCTGTTGCCTGCCTTTTCCTCTCACCTGCTGTTTTTTCTTTCTCTCTGCTGTGCCCTGTTCTCTTTTCTTCTGTCCCTTCCTATCTCTTTTTGATTTTACTCAGTCCTTTGCCGTTTTCTATCTTTCTCTTCTATTGTCTCTTACTCTCTCTCTCTTTTCATGTCTAATTTCTATCTCCTTCTTCTTGTCCTCGCACTTATTTCAGTTCTCTCCTCTCTCCTGTCTTTTTATGCCTGGCTTAATAGTTCATCTGTCACCTGACTTTATATGATCAATGTTAGAAATTGGAATTCTGGTTGACAGGGGTAAGCACCCTGTCCAAGCAGGAACCACAATCCTAGACAGGGTAAGTCACAAACACATCCTAAATTAACCTGTGCTCACCCCCCAATAGCTAGGCACAGAGCAGTCACGCTTAACTTAGGAGGCAATGTGTAAAGTATTTGTGCAACACTTCAAACAGTAAAACAGTGAAAACACCACACAAAAAGATAGCACACCTGGTTAGAAAAATAAAGCTTAATTTAATGAACAAAACAAGACCAAAACGAGAAAATCCCATAAGTATAACTGGAGTCATGAATTTTTATATAATAAACTGAAATGTAGTGCTTAAAAGCACAAAGTGACAACGAAGGCTATCTGGTCACGCAAGACTCGGTCAAATCCAAAGGTTCAGGCTGACCGGGATGGAGCGCAGATCAGATACAGGGACCAGCCTTGGCCTGCTGAAAGTACCTTGGTTCGCGGTTGCGTTGACATCGAAGACGAGATGGAGGAGCAAAGGAGGCGATGCGTCGGCGATGATCCTTAGGATGTAGGTGGTGTGTCGGTTCCAAGCTGCACGAAGTCGGAGATGCGTCGGGAATTGGGGTGATGTGCCACACCATCGGCAATACGATGACCTTGATCCTCACAGCAGTGGCGATGCTTCACCATCAATGGAGTGCAGTGTACTCGATCCTAGCAGCAGAGGTGATGTGTTGGTTCCGAGCGGCGCAACGACGTTGATGCATGGATTTTAGCGAGAGCAGTGCTGTATACCCACTTCCAAGGGGTCCTGGACTCGATTGCCACCACTTGGCAGGGCAAGACTCTCAGATGGCAGATTTCAGGTGCTATAGCAAGGTGAGTTGGAAGTCTTTTATGTCCCTAAGACTTTAATCAGGAGGCAAGCCAGCAAGCCCTTGGAGTCACTTTAGTTCTGGGTTGTAGAGATGCAGGTCCAGTCCTTCTTACTCCCAGGCAAGATGGCAGCAAGCAAAAGGTCAGCACAGCAGAGTAGGAGTCCAGCAGAGTGGCGGTCCTTTCAGCAGCAAAGCAGTCCTTCTTCCTAGCAGACTATCCATAGATTCAGAAGTGTTCTGAAGTGGTGGTGTCAGAGGTCCAGTACTTATACCAGTTGTGCCTTTGAAGTGGGGTAGACTTCAAAGGGATGTCTTTGAAGTGCACAGATTCACTGCCCTTACTGCCCTAACTCCAGATTTACTACAGGGCGGTATGCAGCCCTTTGCGCAGGGACATAACACAGCCTATTCAGGTGTAAGTGTCAGCTCCTCCCTCCCATCCTGCCCAGGATGGCCCATCAGAATGTGGATGGCCCATCAGTCACACATAAGCTCCCATTGTGTGGGGCTGTCTAGAGGGAATGCACAAAGCCCAGCTGTCACCCACCCCAGACATGTATTCAGAGACAGGCAGAAGGCACCAAATGGCTAAGGTAAGAAAATGCCAACTTTCTAAAAGTTACATTTTCAGAATTACAATTCAAAATCTGATTTCACTATAAGTTATTTTAAATTGTGAATCCAGATACACCAATCTCTTTCCAATAGGAAATTACACTTATAAGATGTAATAAGGTAATCCAAATGTTATCCTATGGGAGAGATAGGCCTTGCAGTAGTGAACAACGAATTTAAGAGTTCTTCACTACCAGGACATGTAAAACTTAAAAGTACATGTCCTACTTTGTACATACCCTACACCCTGCCCTTGGGCTGTCCAGGCCTACATTAGGGGTGACTTATATGTATTAAAAAGGAAGGTTTGGGCCTGGGAAGTGGGTTAACTTACCAGGTTGACATAGCAGTTTAAAACTGCACACACAGGCTCTGCAATGGCAGGTCTGAGACCTGTGTAAAGGGCTACTTAAGTGGGTGGCACAATCGGTGCTACATGCCCACGAGGAGCATCTAATTTACAGGCCCTGGGCACATGTAGTGTACATTACTAGGGACTTATAAGTAAATTAAATATGCCAATTGTGGATACTCCAATGTTATCATGTTTTAAGTGGAGAGCACATGCACTTTAGCACTGGTTAGCAGTGGTAAAGTGCCCAGAGTCCTAAAGTCTTCAGGTCTGAAGGCAAAAAGTCAGAAGAAACCACACCAAGGATGCCAGGTCTAACATGTGCCCCCGCACCCTCCAGCTGAAGTGGTGAGAGCTATCCAACCCCTTCGGCATTCTTCTCACTTAGGCGGAAGAACCTGGAGAAACCATCAGCACTGGTGTGGTCTGTTCCAGGACAGTGTTGCGCCATAAAGTCCATTCCCTGTAGGAAGATGGACCACCTCAACAGTTTGGGATTCTCACCCCTCATCTGCTTTAACCATCTAAGGGGTCTGCCTGGACCCAGAAGTGAGTACCAAACAGGTATGTCTTAGCTTCTTCAGTGCCCAGACCACAGCAAAGGTTTACCTCTCTACTGTGCTTCACCTCTGTTCCCTGGGGAGTAACCTCCTACTGATGAATTCCAAGGGATGATCCAGGCCCTCTTTGGTTAGCTGTGAGAGTATGGCCCCTACATCATGCTCTGAGTTGTCTGTGTGTACAATGAATTCTTGGGAGAAGTCATGGGCCTTGTGCAGGGGTGCTATGCACATGGCCTCCTTCGGGTGTCAAAAGCTTTCTGGCATGCCTCTGTTCAGATCACCTGACGTGGCTGCTTCCTTGAAGTCAGCTCTGTCAAGGGGGCAACAATGGTGCCATTTCCTTTGACAAATCTCCTGTAATAGCCAGTGAGGCCTAAGAATGCTCTCACCTCTGTCTTGGTATTAGGGGTCCCCAAGCCAGAATGGTTTCAATTGTGGCCTGGAGGGGCTGCACCTTGCCACCTCCCACTTGGTGACCCAAGTAGACCACAGAACCCTGCCCTATCTGGCACTTACTGGTCTTAATAGGCAGGCCTGCACTCTGCAGAGCCTGAAGCACTTCCTGGAGGTGGCACATGTGGTCCTCCCAGCTAGAACTGAAGATTGCAATGTCATCTAGAAGGCGGCACTGAACTTCTCCAACCCAATCAGGACCTGGTTGACCAACCTCTGGAAGGTGGCAGCGGCGTTTTTCAACCCGAAGGAATTGCCCTTCTGGGGTACAGAACACAGACCTCTCTTTAGCCCCCTTGGTCAAGGCAATCTGCCAGTACCCAGACGTTAAGTCAAACGTGCTGAGGAACTTGGAAGCTCCAAGCTGATCTATGAGCTCTGGGGATGGGGTGCGCGTCGGTCTTGGTGACTGCATTGAGCCCAGGGTAGTCCACACAGAACCTAAGTTTAGGTGTGACACCTGGAGAGGCAGCCTTGGGGACCAACACCATTGGGCTGGACCAAGGGCTCAATGTTTGAGGGCTCAATAACCCCTAGCGACAGCATCTTGGAGACCTCTTACTTAATGCTGGCTCTCACCTTGTCAGACAACCTGTAAATTTTGTTTTTCACAGGTGTGCTGTCCCCAGTATCAATATCATGGGTTCACCATGTAGTGAGTCCTGGGGTAAGTGAGAATAAAGAGGCAAACTGCCTCAGCAACTAGCGACAGTCTCTCCGTTGATCTATGGTCAGTGTAGGGGAGAGACTGACACCCTCCACTGACCCATCCTGCTCCTTGAAAGACAGGAGGTCAGGAGAGGTTCACTCTCCTCTTCCCCCCAATCATCAGTAACCAGGATCATGGTAAGCTCCAACCTCTTGGAGTGGGGCTTGAGGCGATTGGCATGAAGGACCCTTAAAGGGTTCCTGGTAGCCTTGAGGTCCACCAAGTAGGTGACATCACTCTGGCACTCTTTTACCTCATTAAGCACAGACCAGTGATTTTGAAGGGCCCTGGGCTCCACAGGCTCTATCACCCATGCTTTTTGGTCAGGCGGAAATTCAACCAGAGTGGCATTCTGGTCATACCAGCATTTCATGTCCTCCTGGCTGGCTTCCAGGTTCACCTGGGCGAGCTTCCGGAAGCACGCTGTTTGGTTGCAGAGTGCCAGCATGTAGCTTACCACATCGTGGGGGGCTCTCCTGGGAGCTTGCTCTCAGCCCTCCTTCACCAAACTGAGAGGTCCTCTCAGAGGGTGCCCATACAGACATTCAAAGGGGCTCAAGCCAACCCCCTTCTGTGGTACCTCCCTGTAGGCAAACAAAAGGCATGGCAGGAGGATGTCCCACTTCCGCCTCATGGGCTCTGATAGGCCCATAATCATGCCCTTATGGTCCTGTTGAACCTGTCAAGAAGCCCATTGGTTTGTGGTTGGTAAGGAGTGGAGAACTTTTAGGTTACCCCACACTCCTTCCACATGGCCTTCATGTACCCTGACATGAAGTTGGTACCCCGGTCAGATACCACCTCCTTGGGGAAACCGACACGGGTAAAGATCCCCATCTGTGCCCTGGCCACAGCTGGCGCAGTCACAGTCCTGGGTACCGGGTGGCATGGTCCACCGAGACCAGACAAAATCTGTTGCCCATGGCTGTCTTGGGGTCTAGAGGCTCAATGATGTTGATGCCCACCCTTTCAAAGGGGGTGCCAGTGACAGGAAAAGGTTGCAGGGGGGCCTTGCACTTCCCCCCTGACTTACCACTTGTTTTGTAGGTAGGACAGGACCTGCAGAACGCATCTGAGGCCTTCCTCATTTGAGGCCAGTAAAAGTGGGTGACAAGCCTGTCAAAGGTCTTGTCCTGCCCCAAATGACCTGCCAAGTGTACATCATGAGTCAGTCTCAGTAGGAAGGCCCTGTAGCCCTGGTTAGCAGTGGTAAAATGCCGAGATTCCTAAAGCCAGCAAAAATGAAGTCAGCAAAAACAGGAGGTCTGAAGGCAAAAATTCAGGGGAAACCACACCAAGGGTGCCAGGTCTAACAATCAACAAAAGAAGAAGCACTTCTGAGGGAGGGGCTTATGCTCCACCTAAAATATTGCTAGCTTTCACTACATATTTTGATTGAGCAGAACATGTGAGCTTCTGCTGAAAAGAAGCGCTTGTATTGTACTTTTTGATATGTGGGAAAGCTTATGCTCAACATAACAGGACTGAGTTGTTTATGATAAGCTATTGATCAAGGCTTTCCTGATAATTTGTTATGAAAAGTTATAACAAAGGCAGAAGGCCTGACTTATTTATGCCAAGAGATCATTAACCCCTTTACCGCGGCGAACATTCCACCGCGGTGCGGCGGTTTAAAGGAGTGGGCGGGGCCGCGTCGGCCAACGGACGTGCGCAGCACTACCGAGGTAGTGCTCGCTGGCGGCCGTTGGCCGACGAACGCAGCGAAGGGGTTAAGGGTGGCTTGTCATTATACTGAGTTAAAGCTTGTGGACAGGTATAATATTACATGGAATCTAACAAATTATCATAGGTTGCAAGTGTTTTGGTTCCTCCCATGACACACCCTGAAGGTAGAAGATTTGTACTTTGTGAATCCTTGTTATGCTTAAGGAAGGCATGAATATTATTTTACCAGCTGTAATTCTGTACATATTTGTCTGCATATCGATAGTTGCCTTATGGAAAAGCTCATGTAGATACAGTAGGCCTGTGTTGGTTATGGCGGCAAATCAGTGAAAAGGTTATAGGCTTGATTGGTTCACTGGGCAAAGGTATGTCAGATGCCATAAGTGTGATATGTTTATTATGATAAATTATGACGAAGACAGTAAGCTTTACCAATGTATTGCAAAAAGTGGCCTTTATATGGGGGGGTTTCAACATGCTGTGCTAAAGGCAGTAGAAAGATATTTGATGCATGAATCTCACAGATTACAATAGTCAGCAAGGCTTTTGGTGGTGGTAACCCCTCTGACAAATACTCGGATTTCAAGATTTGCAATGTGATAATCACTGTTTCACTTTTCAGAAGCACTGTATATTATTTTGCCAACTGTAGTTTTATTGTAATTTTATGACTGACTGTATTATGAATGCAGCTAATGAGCAAAGCAGATGCCATAGATCTAAACTGTTTATTGTGAAAAGTTATGACAAAGGTAGTATGCCAGATTCATTTATTGTTAAAATCATATTTCAAATTCAATAGGCCTATAAAGGAGGATTGGTATTACACTGTGTTAGTGCCTGAATACAGTAATTTTGTTACATGGGATTTGACAGATTAGAGTAGCAACAAGGATTCTAGTGTTTGACACCCCCAGAATGTACAAGATTTTCTCTCTGATACTTATTGCTAGACACTATCAGGAGGGCCTGGCAGGTGCAGTTTTCTCCCAGACCCTCGTAATATAAATAGACAAATAAATAAATAAATACATTGTGCAACATTTACATACATAGATGGTCTTTGGGTCAGCCCTCTTCTGTCTGAGTGTAATTCACATTCTTCTTCTCCGCAGGACACCATACAGCATGGAGCAATGGTTAATCCATGTATGTCATTGTCTCTATTGCCCTGTAAGTAACGGCATTTTACAAATCCATCTGTAAATGAGTGTACTTCAGTGTCAGGGCTGGTGGTCAGCCGTTTAGTTTTCAATTGTTTTTCTTTTTATGGTCCCCATTAATTTCTTTTTTTTTTTTTAAGAATGTCTTTCCACTACCCAGAGGGTAATACTGGGCCACTCGCTTTTCACTCATTCCAGCTGCAGGGCTCGGTGCATCCTGTGAGGCCAGTATTTCTAAAGTGGGAGGCCACCTTTGAATGGTATTTTCCATAGTGTATTATTGTTTTTCAGTTAAAAGATATCCAACATGTTTACAAGTGTTATGGTGGCCACCTCAACTCAGTACAACAGTGATATACTATACCCTTTAGCATTCGAAGATGGCTGCCCAGCGTGATGTTTACTGAGCGACAATGGACTGGTATTGTGCAGTGTGTCATTATTTTTTCTTTACTACGAGACAACAAACACATTGCTTCTAAAAGCGGCAGCTATGTTAAAACTTTCGAGAACGATTCACTATATACAAAAACATAGCAAGACAGCCAGGTCACACTAGCCTGTAGTGCAATCTGGCTGCTCCAGAAAGGATGATCTGATAGGTCAGGGTGTGAGCAGGTTTTTTGGCTGTTTATGAGTCTGTTTTATGATCTGGTAGGCTGGTCTTTACTGTTGATTTCCCTGCTACTACCACAAACATTGCCTGCAGCAAGCACCAATGCATACAGACTCATGTATAGTGCAAAACACCTACATAGTGAGTCTTTACATCTTTAAAACTGCCATAAGTTGCACGTTTTTTAGCAATCAGATTCGCTAAAGGGGGTCGTTTATATTTTGGTTTCCGTGCCTATTTTCTGTCTCAGTCCGATCCTGAAGACAGCCACTTGCTGCTATGTTTAATTTTATTTTTGTACTGTAATTGTATACCTGACAGGTTTATATGTTGGCATGTTTTTTTTTACACTTTTATTATTTTAGTTTATGTACCAAGTGCTTAGGTTTGTGTGTCTGTTTATTGCTAGTGGGTACATGGATGAATACATGAGTGGGTCAGTGGGTGGATGAATAGATGTGAGTGCAGAGATGGGTGACATAGTGTGTGTAGGTTGACTTATTGAGTGTCTAAATTCATCAATGACTGAAGAGGCACTTTCAGTCATAAACTATACCTATTGGCATTGCCAGTGCTTGTCTCTCAATGTCTCCTTCCTCTCTTTTCTTCTGTCTCCTTTCTCCATTTTGCA
The DNA here is from genome assembly GCA_963921515.1 of Calotriton arnoldi. Taxonomy (NCBI): domain Eukaryota; kingdom Metazoa; phylum Chordata; class Amphibia; order Caudata; family Salamandridae; genus Calotriton; species Calotriton arnoldi. The sequence continues at coordinate 6,611,973 of CAWUFW010000046.1, read as the reverse complement.
TTGCTCTTTCTTTTGCTACTCCTTCCTTGCTCTTCTGTCTCTTTTCTCCCCTTCATCTGTTTATTCTTCTGCTTTTTATGTCTCTTGCTAGCTCTTAGCTTTATCTCTCTTTCCCTGCCTTCATTTTCAACTGCTCCGTTTTATCCTCTGGCTCTTGCTCACACCCTCGTACTTCTCTTCTTCTTTCTTTTACCATTTGTCACCTTATTCTTTCAGCTTTGACGCCTCTCTGTTTTCCTTATCCCTTTTTCATTTTGACTCACTACCACTTGTAGATCTTGTGTTCTCATCCATTTCTGTTCTTACCCTACCATCTCCTCCCTCCGCCTAATTTGTGTTCTCTTATGCTTCTCTCTCTCCGACTGTGCACCCATCCATTCGCCCTTCCATTCTTCCATCCATCATCCCTTCCTTCCATTTATTCAGCCCCAGCCATCTATCTGATGGGCGACAATCTATCGATCTATTGCCCTCTCTCTTTCTCACTCCGCTGTGCTCTTTCGTTTTTCTGTCTTTCCCTCCCATGCTCGTGTTCTCGTCCTCTCTGTTAGTATATCTCCCTGCCTCCGCCCTTTGCCTCCATTTCACTCTGGCGCTCTGATGCCTCACATTTCCCATCCTCTCATCCTCGGAAACACTCGGTTTTCTCCCAGTAACCAGACTCCCTTCAAGCGGTCGCGAGATATATCAGTTTTCATACAAAGGAAGCGAAAAGCCAACAGGAGCCTGTGAGGGGGAATCAAGCGGCCGTCTGAGGCCTGCTCTCCGGCTGCGGTAACCGGAGGTCCGACCTATGGACAATTGACTTCCTGCGTCTTAAACGCTAAGTCTGTTTACCTTCTTAGTCCGACCATTTCTGGGCCATTAAAGTTAAGAGGCTTAGCATCACATTTCTGGCAAAATGTACCTTTATTGCAGTAAACACTGCTTTCCCTCAGAGAGAGGATTACCTGGAAGAAGAAAGCGTGCAATGAAGGCCACGCTTCTGACGAGATCCTGGGAGCGTTCAGTCTCCGCTCGTGAGATAAAAGCCCTGATGCACAAGATACCGCCGTCCGGCCGCCACAGCCCCCGCAACCACTGCCGCACCCCAAGCGTGGACACTCACTGCTGCTGGAGCCCACCGCACCCAGCCCCTCTCCTGTCACGTGAGTAAAAGGTGGCAGAGACCTAGCCATGCTCTCAGGGGCGGCTGGTGACTTTTGAAAAAGGTGGGGCGTAAAAGTTGTGCATGAGTTACCTGCGGCGAGAGAGACTGACCGCCAAAAGAGGGGTTCAGGGAATATCTCCCTGAGAACATTTTGAAAAAAGAGTGGCCAAATGGTGCATTTTCAAGCAAATTTGAGAAAGCAAGTTGGTTAATAAATCAATAAAAAGATTTCACATGATAATGACATAGGTAGCTGCTCATCCAGTATATCCACAGAACTTCATAACAGGCTTTGCGATAACACCTCTGAATATGCTAGTGAAGTATCTTACATCTGATGCTGCGATGGCAGCAGTGCCTCATTACAGGAGCAAGACTTACTAAGTGTCAGTGGTGGTTGGTGAAGTCTGAGAGTGGTGAGCTGAGAGGGGGCACAACATTTTTATGGAAGTCCATGGCGATCTACTGTGCATTTTTTTATGGGGCTGTATAAGTTCTCAGGCTGATTGACAAAAACGGAGTTACACATGTAGGGGCCAGGCAAAGTTATTTACATTTTAACAGCTGAATGCACTGTTCACTATATATATTTTGTGAATGGAGGACATCAACGCTGGCTCCTTCATAGGCTTAGCAAAAAAGCGCCACTTGCAGGCAAGTCTGCATCTGCAGCGTTTAAAGAGGAGACTGCCTTGGCCTTTCCATAAATAAAGTCAAAATCCGTGGGAGTCTGAGACTTGACACATCAGCATGCTACCATCTCTCTCAAGATAAGGGCCTGCACTTACCCCAATTATAGAGCATATGTAAAGCGACAATAAAGACAAAAGAGAGTTGATCAGGCCCCATAACCACAGAAGCTTGAAAACACTGGCGTTTACAGTACCCTTTGATTTATGGCGAGGCAAGATTCCCTGCTCTTCACAAGGGCGAGCAAAACACACTTTTATACTGTTCGTTCCGTTGAAAAAATTAAAATAAATTCAGTCACACTTCATCCAAGGGAAAGGTTAGACATTCATTGTAATCTAAATAGTTTCTGCAGTATGTCTGAGTCACGGCCAGCAATGCGTGCCCTACCTCCTACATTAGCAAGAAAAACAAAAGTCACTTTTCATATCAGGGTGTAAGATGGTACTGGAGTGCTTTACATGAGCACCAGTTACATTACACAAAGACACATTCATTTATTTTTAGGCACAAGGAGATTTAGATTGTGATTTGCCCAGGATCACAGGGGGTTGAACGGACGCCGAGACTCAAGCCTTGTTCCCCTGCTTGTAATTTATAAATAGTCACAAACACAATTTATTATTAGCAGCACCCTTAAAAATAAACAGCACTAGCCTACAGCCGCATATTCGAACACTGGCGACGGCGGCATTGGCATTTCATAAAAACACAAACATAGAAAACCAACAAAACGGAGTTTACCTTTTTGTTTTACTCTGTGGCCCGCCGCTTCTGTGACTTGGAACGTGCTTGTAATTTCGGCCGGCCTGGGACATGTCCAGTGGTGAGGGGACTCATGATGGAAGGAGCCCGGGAGGGGTCTTGCCTGCACACATTCAGGGCTGGGAGCGGCAGCGGGCTGAACTATTGATGGTGACGGGATTGCAGGCTCTCTCTCTCTCCGCTCAGCGCAAGGTGGCAGGGGGGACTCCTTCCTCGTGGCGGTGTCGCTGCAAGCCTGCTATGCTGGCAGGGTGCACACCAAGCTGGTGGGTGGCCTTCTCACCTGCAGGTGCAGGGGCCTTGCACTGCTGAAGCACGGCCTAGGCTAGAACGCCTCTCTTGGTAGCGGAAGTGCTGCAGGCGCTGTGGGGGTTGCACTTCATGCAGACCAGGTAGGCTGTGTAGCTGCGCTTCTGGCACGGTGCTGGCTACGTGTTTCACCCCGTTTTCACTGCTGTCTAACCTCAGGGCCAGTGATGTGCTGGCTCATGGCAGGCAGGTTGCTACTGGGGCATTAACATGCGAGAGCCATCGTCTTCGCTCATCGGGTGGCAGCATGTGCGGAGGTGCCTTAGACGCAAGCTACACATCCCCCATGCCGAACTTCACAGCTGCTGCCAGTCAACACGACCGACCTGCTCGTCGCAATTGTAGTGTCTTGGGCCCTAGGCCCGCATGCAGCTGATGACACATACACATAGGTTATGGTGGGTAACTGTAATAAAACCTACCTTAACCCAGACGCGGCTCGCGGAGGGGGGGGGGGGGGCCCCGGGGGATTTTTTTTAAATATAAAAGAAAATCCTACCTGAGTTGACTGAGGAGGTCCGCCGTCCGCGCCGCCTCGGGTCCGACTCCGTTTGGTTTGGCCCTGCCTACAGCCCCTCTCAGCCAATCCTGGCGCTGCTGGCAGCGCCAGGATTGGCTTAGGCACGGTTACCTCTCGCCCGCCTGCCCATTAGGAGACCGAGGTTTGAGCCTTTGCTCAACCTCGCTCTCCTAATGGGCATGCGCAAGCCAGTGCACACACAAGTGCGCATGACTGGGCACGGCTCGAAAATTCGGTGCCCTTACCCACTCATGCGCACTTGTGCTGCAGTGCTGCCTGCTGCCCCTGGTCCCTCTGACAGTCAATCATGTCAGTCAACATGACGCAGGACCGCCCACCCCCTTCAGACTCTGAAGGGGGTGGGCGGTCCGACGTCATGCTGACTGACATGATTGTCAGTTCTCCTCGGCTCACTTTGAACTTAAGTAAACTGATTGTTTACTTAGGTTCAAAGACGCCGAGGGAGCTGCGGGCGGGGGGGCTACGCCCCAACGCCCCAATGGACGCACCGCCCCTGCATGCTCTGCCTGTTGGCAATGGCTTGGTGGGAACAAAGTCCCTGGTGACGTAGACAGGCAGGCAGGAGTAGGGTGCCACATGTGGTGTGGAGCAGGTAGACGTACACCGCGTGAATGCACGTTTCAAAGGGTGGTGTGACCTACCCTGTACACGACAATGCCCTGGCCAGGGTCGGACTGGCCTAAAGGGTAACCAGGCAGTCCCTGGTGGGTGGGTGTGACAGGTCAGTGAGTGAGGCGTTTTTTGGCTGGTTGTGGACTTGTTTTATGGTCTGCTGGATGATTTCCTTAATATTTAAACAAACATTGCCTGCAGCAAGCTCAGATCCATGCACACCAAGGGAGGATCTTAAAACACCTGCTCCAGTAATACTCTGGATCCCATCCTCATGCTGATGAATCTGTTGAACAATGCAAGAAAAAGGGAGGAACCCTATATTTTATAATAGTCGGGACGGGGTGACATCAGGAAACAAAGGGTCCCTAGTACAAATTCTCAGGATCATGTGTTGAGCCAAAACCTATAACAGTGTCACAAATCGTATCTCAATCCACAGTGGCAAATTAGCACAAAATAAACATAAAATCAATGAAATTCAAATTTATTCAAAATACTCGTTTAAAAAGTTTTATCTAAAACTAGACATGACTTGAACACACAAAATTAAAGCAATCAGTAAATTACAACACATAGTGTTGAAGAATAAAAAACATAAAGAAAACTACACAAAAAAGTCAAACAATCAGTAAATTACAACACAGTGTTGAAGAATAAAAAGCATAAAGAAAACTACACAAAAAGGTCGACGCGGCGTTTCGGTGTGACTTTTTATTTTTTTATTTATTAGGAGTTTTATATAGCGCTGGCCAGACCCGAGGGTATCGGAGCGCTTTACAACAGATTTAAAGCAGACATCATATAAAAAGGCAAAGGTAACCGTAAAAGTTCGAAGGACTCAGTGTGTTGTGCGTCATTGAGATAGGGGGGTCCTGAGATGGCATCAATGAGTGCACAAAATCTTGAGTTGAACCTCCTTCTGGGAAGGGAGAACGAGGAGGGGGGTAGGGGTGCGGGGATGAGGTAGATAGTGGCAGAACATTGTCTGAGTGTTGTAAAGTGCAGGAAGAGGTAGGTTGTGGTGGCACACTATCAGGTGACTGCAGACTTCAGGTTTGTGCGTTTTGGCGGTGATTCTCGGTTCGGGAAGGCACGGTTGAGGTAGAGGTCTTTTAGGAGACTTTTGAATTTTATGAAGGAGGGGATGGTCCTGATATTGACTGGGATGGAGTTCCAGATTTTGGGTGTGTTTCCGGCAAAGGATCGTGCAGCGGATTTTTGTTTGCGTGTTTTCATAGGGATGAGTAAGAAGGTGTTGGAGCTCCTGAGGTTTCTTGTCTGGCCGGCTTTCTTGAGTTTGGAGGCCAGGTATTCAGGTTTCCCTGTGTGCAGGGCTTTGTGCGTGAGGCAGGCAGTTCTAAAGCTGGCACGCATTTCGACTGGGAGCCATTTTAGTTCTCTGAGTGCGGGAGTTAAATGGTCATATTTCTTAACTCCGGTGACCATTCTGGCAGCTGCATTGAGAGTTGTTTTGAGTGGCGCTAGGTGGGATTGAGCTGTACCAGTGAGGACTGCGTTCCCGTAGTCAAGTCTAGATAGCACCAGTGATTGGGTGGCTTGTTTGAGGTCCTTGGGCGGGATGAAGGGCTTAATTTTGTTGAGAAGCTTCAGATTGAGGAAGGCACTCTTCGCGGAGATCTTAATGTGTTTGGACATGTTCAGTTTTGGGTCGAGGGTGATTCCTAGAGATTTTACCGAGTTCGCCAGGGTGAGATTACCGTTGAGAGCATCAATTGCTTTCAGCCACTCTACGATTTGAGGGTTTTCTTATTTGTTGGAGATGAGGAGGATTTCGGTTTTGTCTTGATTGAGTTTAAGGTGGTTTGTTGCTAGCCACTGTTGAACTTCTCTAAGAGTGTTGTTGAGTCTTAGAATGTCGTTGATGGAGGAGGTTTCCAAGTAGATCTGGGTGTCATCAGCATATAGGTGAAAGGGGATGTTGGCTTTTTTGAGAAGGGTGGTGAGGGGTTCCATGTATATGTTGAACAGTTGAGGGGAGAGCACCAAGCCTTGGGGGACACCTCTGTTGACGGGTTGTAGGTCGGACGTAAAGGTTTTGATCTTTATCCTTTGGGAGCGGTTGTTTAAGAAGGAGGAGAACCATTGTAGGACCACCTCATCTGCACCTACTCTGTCTTGAAGAGCCTTGATGAGTAGATTGTGATCAACCGTGTCAAAGGCTGCCGATAGGTCCAGGAGGATGAGTAGGCAGCATTTGTCAGCATCAAGAGATTTGTGGATGTCATCCACGATGTTAAGGATCGCGGTTTCAGTGCTACAGCCTTTTCTGAAGCCGATTGGTGGTGGTCTAGCAGGTTGATGTTGTCTATGTGCTGAGTCAGTTGTATGAGGACGCACTTTTCAAGGATTTTGGATAGGAAGGGGAGGTTGGAAACAGGTCTGAAGTTGTTCAGATCGGTGTTGTCTAGGCCTGGCTTTTTCAATAGTGGCGTGACTTGGCCGACTTTGAGGCAGTCTGGTATGATGCCGGTTTTCAAGGAGCTGTTTATGATTTCGCTCCAGAGTGGGGTGAGTGAGAGTTTCAACTTTTTGGCCAAGTGGGTGGGTATAGGATCGAGGGTGTGGGTTGCGGGCTTGGAGGAGGAGATTAGTTTAAGAATCTCAGCTTCAGGTACAGGGTCAAAGGATTTCCAGGCTTTCATGTGGAGCTTGCTTTTGGTGGTTTCGGTTGTTGGGGTTGGGTTTTTGCAGGTGGGATGGAGGTTGGTGTCGAGAGATAGCTCAATCTTGGTGATTTTGTCATTGAAGAAGTTGGCGAAGTTGTCACATAGGTCTTTGAGGACTTGATGAAAACACCTTCTTCAGGACAAGAGTTTTCTAGCTGGATATTGGACGTTTTTGTTGATAACTTATATCCGAATGGAACCTTCTTCAGGATACACATAAGGCTGAAAGTTACCTTTTTATGTGGTACTCATGATTAATAATGCGTTGTTTGAAGAATAAAATCTAATTCGAAGTATTCGGCCTCCCTGCTCCAACACAAACGACTTCCGGGTTAGGATTTTATTCTTCAAATTGCATTATCTCGAAATACAACAATACCAGCTCTACCCCCATCTTAATTTTGAAAAAAAAGCACGGTTTTAACAAGATTTGGTGGCACAATCACGGTGTACCTACTCTTAGTCGCGGTAAAGATATCCTTTTATTGGTTTAAGTAAAATTCGTTTCTTGACCTTATCGGTGGCTCCAAACAACGCATTATTAATCATGAGTACCACATAAAAAGGTAACTTTCAGCCTTATGTGTATCCTGAAGAAGGTTCCATTTGGATATAAGATATCAACAAAAACGTCCAATATCCAGCTAGAAAACTCGTCCTGAAGAAGGTGTTTTCATCAAGTCACACCGAAACGCCGCGTCGACCTTTTGTGTAGTTTTCTTTATGCTTTTTATTCTTCAACACTGTGTGTTGTAATTTACTGATTGTTTGACTTTTTTGTGTAGTTTTCTTTGTTTTTTATTCTTCAACACTATGTGTTGTAATTTACGGATTGCTTTAATTTTGTGTGTTCAAGTCATGTCTAGTTTTAGATAAAACTTTTTAAACGAGTATTTTGAATAAATTTGAAATTTGAATTTCATTGATTTTATGTTTATTTTGTGCTAATTTGCCACTGTGGATTGAGATACGATTTGTGACACTGTTATAGGTTTTGGCTCAACACATGATCCTGAGAATTTGTACTAGGGACCCGTTTGTTTTCTGTTGAACAATGCACCAGGAAACAAAATGGATGTAACACAGCTGTGGGTCATTGAAACTTGCTGAGACCCATGTCTTTGTCTGGCATGTAGGTTAACTGGGTACTCCTTCATGCCGCCCAGGTGAAACCAATGGTGATTAGTGAAGCACAGAGTTGCACTCACCACAACCCAGACCAGCAGACATTGTACAGAAGCATACCCACATTATGCTTCATATCAAGAAAGTGCAGGTATTACAGTAAAAGGAACTACTTTCCCCTCTCTGTGGCTCCACCAAATTACACTCATGACTACGCATAGCCTGCCACATCATCACAACTTACCAAACAAAGGCGGAACACGCATATGCCTCAACAGCGGCGCCCATCCCTGCTTGTAGAAGCTTGCAGAAATGTGGATGACTCTGCCTTCCTGTTTGGAATGCGCGCCTCTATCAATGCCAATGCAGTCTCTCAGAGGTGTTGCCTCATCACCATCAATGGTGCTGGTCCTCCTGCTGTCATTGACCCCCAATGGTACTTTCAAGGTCATTGCCGTTCACATCATGTTGGACCCACCTCACCCTGTGGCAAACCCTCACATATCCCTGACAGGTCATGGCTTCTCTCGTCTTGTCAGACCTCAGGAATGGCTAACACCAAGTGAAGGTCACCCGAAGACTCACAGCATATTCAGGTGAGTCTGCAGTGAGTCTTAGGGTAAGGTCACCACCCATGCTCTACACCATCACAAATGCTGAGTGTGAATATCTCCTCTGGGACACAAATTATTCAGAACATAGTCTTGTAGGCGCTTAAAGGCCAACATCTTACAGTACGTTCTTGCCCTCACAGATAACTGCCAGCATAGAGATACGAAGCAAGGATTCCACTCACATGAAGAAGTGCCAGTGCTGGCCCAAGACACCAGCTTTAAGCAGTATCTTCTCCGGCGTCAAGCTGTTAGGCCAGTTCCACAGTACAGATTGTTACAGGGGCCACAGAGCTCTTTAACTGAGGGTTCAGGGTCCTTGCAGTCAGTGTCCAATGTTCTCAGTCAGGGTTGCATGCCCCTATATGGATGTGGATAATAACAAGCCACAAAAATGCTGCATCCATTACATCGCCTTCCACTGTATCATCAAGACAAGGTATTATTTACTCTTCTTAACTCTGCATCTACTTATCTAGACTTATAATGCGATAGAGTGGGTGTGATAGCCAAATGGTTGTCGGGCAACATATACCATGCCTTACATTGAGGGTATAGTCCAGTCAATATTAGAAGGCAGGAAGTGGGGGGCTTTGAAGCGTGATTCACTGTCGGATAGACCTGGTTGGGCAATGCAAGGCTTTTAACGACATCAGTGTGCAGGATGATACAGTGCGGAGAATTGAGTAAACTTATGTCAAATATTAAAGACAACAATTGCATAAGAAATTCATGATATGAAAAATATATTTTTACGGTTCTTTGTCTAAATTGCCACTTACAGAACTTTTTTGTCTTTTGTGTTTTTTTAGCATCGTCAGTTAACAGTCTCTGGTCGCTAGCATACAATAATGCAGAGGTAACCTAAATACAATAGTAAAACTAAACACAACAGATAACATCATGTAAATATAAAAACATGCGATGAAATAACGCATCAGTTCATCTCATGGAGTTTGAAGGCCCGTTTAAATTTCAACATTCGTTTTTTCGCACACTAGAATCTTGGGGCCTACCAACAATGCCTGTTCAAAGAATATTATTCTGAGGGAAATTTCTTATATCGCGAGAAGCACTTAGATCGACTGAGGAAACGTCACCGACCTGTGCTACTTGCACCAGTCAATACCTACCAATGCAGAGGCGCATTCTGTCTGGACATGCGAGTTATGGCAGTCCGGTAACTGACACTGGGGCCTTACTGGAAGAAAACTGCCTTCTGGCGAATACTCCCATAACAGCTATCACTTGCCGAGGAAGGCAACTTCCTCGACTTTTGAGAATGGTTTATTCCTATTTATACATGAAACAGTTTCATTTGGGGTGGGCGCTGTCTGACTTGTAAGTTGTAAAGTTGTTTTTGCCACAAGGCGGCTGTGTGTCCAGGCTGAGAGTGCTGTTTGGAGCGCATGAGGGGCTTTGTGACCCGCAGAGGGACCTGTCAGTGCCCCTTAAGGCCGAGCTGCGCCAAGGAGCTGTGTGCGGCCACTGAGAGCCCCCAGATGTGGTTGTTAGCAGCAGGCGTTCTGTGTTTGCTCAGTGGCGCAGAGCTCGGACCCCGCGCATGAATATGCCTTTATGAAGCGGCGCACTTTGAGCTGGCCAGCAGAAGGGCCTGGTTCCTGGCCACCGCGGCAGCAGCGCTGCAGGTTCAAAGGCTCCCGGCGACCGTGATTGATGTGTTGCTGAAGGAGCTGGTGCAGTGAACCATCCAAAGCACCCAACCGTGAGCCTGCAACCCTACCCCAGCTGAGATTGGCGGATGCCTGGTGCGTTGTCATCACCTGCCCGCTCGCTGGCTCCAGGTCCGGCCAATGCCATATTTACCAGTCCTGGACCTCGGGAGCAACTGTGCTCCGCAGCGCGTGAAGGACACACCTGGAGGCGCGCGCGTGCACCCGCACAGGCGCACTGCAGCTCTCTGAGCACCCGCCTTCAGCTCCATGTAGAACCACGGTGACGGGGCATATCGAATGACCTGCAGGCAGGTAAGGTAAGTTTATTGCACAGTTAATTAAAACATTACAATTGAAGCTAAAAACGTAAAATAAAACTATGTTAAAAAAAAAAATTCCGACTGTTTGCTTATTATGCTATGTACAGTACAGGTTCACCAAAATAATAAATTCGTACACAAGGAGTTCTCATATTGGATACTAATTCCGTCAGTTGTGGTTATGCCAAGAGTTCCAAGCCGATCCTAGGATTACGAGCAGCAAGAGGATACCAGTTTCTTCGGACTGCGCAAAACCTACAAAATTGGTTTCCATACTATTGAAAACTTGCTATCATAAAGTGCTTATTGCATTATCGAGATCTGAGCAATCTAGTCAGTGTAACTTGCATTGTGGAATTTTCTAAATTAAAGTGCTTTATGCTTTTATATATACACCAGGCTTCTGTATAGTTTAAACAGCAGTTTTGACCTTAAAGAGGGCAAATTGGATTTATATTCGGTTATTGCAGTTTTACACTTATTCCATTGTCCTATTTTTTTCTTGAGCAGTCTTTCTTCACCTGTTTTACATTTGCAGAGTGACAATGGGGGCAGTATCTTTTCTACCTTGTTCAGGAATCTCACAAAGCGGCAGGCAAATAACATTAAGGGCCTTATTATGAATTTGGCGGTCCTCTCAGGGGCGCTATGCCATCGCCCCGCGGGAGGACCTCCAATACCGTGCCCACCCACACTGCCTGCTGGATGGCGATTGTAATCCGTCATGGGTGGTGGCAAGGCGGCGCTGCAATAACAGCGGTCTGTATGGCTCATTGGAAAGCCTTATATGCAGACCACAGCAATGACAGCGCCGTCTGCAAGTTCCTGCATGGTGTGGCATGCACCATGCAGGAACTGGGGTGCATAAATACAGGGGGGCATGACATGTGCCCCCCTGATTGCACCCCCAGGCCCTGAAATGGCAGGGGGCCCTGTTAGTGTCCCCTTTGTTGACCCTCCACCACCTTTTTCGTGGCAGTAGACCGCCATGAAAAGGGTGGCGGTGAGCCAACTCAAAATATGCTCAGAGGTGCTGGCTGTGGCACCACCAGCATATTTTTCCAAGGGAAAGACCGCTGGCCCAGCGGGATGCTTGATCTTGGCGAGGCCAGCGGTCTGCTGGCTTTCCAACTTCGCATTTGTAATACTGTGGGTGGTCCCGCAGTGCGGCAGTCGTTGGATCGCCACCATGACTACAGCGGTCCAATGCACCCTCGTAGTCATAATCAGGCTCTAAGAACGCTTGCAGCAAGGTGACCTGGCTCTATGAACCAATCTCTGTTACTCAACACAAGGGTGGCCATTTTTGTTCGATCATAAGAGGATGAAAGACTATATGGACCTGTGGGAATTTGATCCTGTGACCTACAGGCTACACATAGATCACTACATCGGATGTATTAGTCGACTGAGCTTTAGTATCGGAATTCTATAATTTGATCCAAATATCATAAATTAACAAGGATTTCTGGTTTCGCCTGTACCCTCACCACCTAATTCCATGAATATTGTGGGGAAAGGTTTTTAGTTGTTGCACATAGTAATGCAGAACTCTCGATTTACATACTTGAATCATTCGAGACCATCACAATATCCTGGTTTAATTCAGTGTATGATTGTGTTGGTTTTTACTTGTCAGCATGTTACTCATTGAAAGGTGGCATTCTTATTGTTCTGGGCGTGTTCCATATCCGCTCGTTTAGATATGTTTCTGTATGTCTTTTTGTGGTTTTTCATATCTTCGTCAGTATTGCTTTCATTAATGGCATTAGTGCTGGTGCACAAAACTCCTATATGACCATAGAACATTGTCATGTGTTCTTAAAACTCCTATATGACCATAGAACATTGTCATGTGTTCTTAATAAGCTCCCTGTGTGATCCATCTCGGGTCGTAAACTCACTTTTTAGCCTTGAAAATGTTCTTAAAATCCACCAAAATATCTCTTAAATTATCCACTGCAGTGCTGCCTCTCAGATCATTTCTGTTTGAAATGAGCAGTGTTTATGTAGTACTGTGTAGTGTTCACAAATAGGCCATGAGGTTGTCACATGGCTGCTCACATGCAGAAACTGAGGATGATGCTGGAAGGGTGGCAGCCTATTCCTGGCAGGCTCTACCACTCCAAAGTAGTCCTTTTTGTCATGCTGGAGGATTTGCTAGAGCCCCAATAATGAACAAGGCATGCCTTGTGACGATAAGAAAGGTTCTACATCACCCAAATTCTTGTCAAGGCTCTTCCCACAATTGTTAGAAGACACACGTCTTCCCAAAAATATTTGTTATTAGGTAATTGTGCTAATATGCCCTTGTTTTGGATAAGTGAAGCCAGAATTATTTATACATATTTATATGTTTTATTAAGCATTGCATGCGCCTTGCAGCTACTTCTTGGAGCTGATGAGTTGAAATAAAGTCCATGTATGTGCTGAAGCAGGAGTCCAGTCGTGTATTGGATATGTGCACTGTATAATATTACTCACACACTGCCACCAGGTCTGAGATCTAGTAAAATGCTATTCTGAACAGTTCAATTAGTAGGATTTTTCTGAAGCACCGTTAGGTTCCGTTGTCATGGTCGAATTCGGTGTTTCCAGAGTTTTGGAACCTAAACTCCTTATGTTCTGCCCCCTTGTTTCAGTGTCTTAAAAGTTTGTTGGGCAGGCTGATGTGATGCATCTACCCGAAGGTTCCAGGTTGGAATGTTCTGGGAGGTAGGTTTTGTATATCCCACAGGCTTTTTCCAGGATGTTTTGTGAATTACGTAAAGAACTTTGAATTTAATTTTCTCTTTCCTGGTAGCCAGTGGAGAGTTTTCAAAGCTGGTTTTACATGATCAAAATTTCAAGGGTTTAGGCATATTCTGGCATTGTAATTCTGCAGCGCATTTTCAATTCATTTTTTGGAAGCCTTGTGTATAGTAAGTTACAGTAGTCCAGCATTGCCATTACCAGTTGCAAGAAATTGGATTATTATTGTGGGTGGTGGGTGCGTGACTACCCACCTCAAGGAATAATCACAATCCTTGTCAGGGTGAACTCTCGAAATCTCTAAATTAATCTGGGTTCTCCGCTTTGGTTGTTATGGAACAGAGCAGAAAGGCTTAGCTTAGGGTAAAGTGTAAAGTATTTATGCAGTACCAAAATAGAAATAAACTCGAAATGCAAAATAATAATATCCCTAAACCAAACTCGAAAAATCAAGTAGGCACCTGGACACCTAGACTGCTACTTGCCAGTGGCCTCCAGTTCCTGCTTGTTCCATCCTGAACCAGTGACACCGCTGCTGCCCGGGTTTTCCCACTCCCGCCAACAGAATACCCACCCACCCCAGGACTTACTTAATGCATGCCGCAGTGCAACCGCATCAGTAGGCACCTTGACACCTAGCCTGCCACTTGCCTGTGGCCTCCAGTTGCTGCTTGTTCCTGCCTGATCCAGTGACACAGCCACTGCCCAGGTTTTCCAGCTCACCATTCTTCCCTCCAATAGAAGCCCGCCCATCCCAGGACATACGTAATGCAGGCCGCAGCACCGAGCTGTACACCCTTGTTAGAAATTGGGTTTCTGGTTGGCTAGGGTATACACCTAAGCCAGGCAGAACCCAACACTCTCGTCAGGGTAAGGGAGTTACACACCCAAGATAACCCCTGTTCACCCCCTTGCTAGCTTGGCAGAGCAGTCAGGCTTATCCAAGAGACAATGTGTAAAGCGCAACACACACACACTAGTGACACACTAGGCACACCACAAAAGAGACTCCACTTGAGATTATATAAAAATATCTTATATATTGCATATAAACACATAAGACCAAGGAGCACATAAATCTCTGTGCCACTAGGCACTTCTCATAAAAATGCATATAAAACACATAGAGCACACCAGCACCTCTATTATAATGTAGGCGGTAGTGTGAGCATCAAAGTGTGGCGACAGAAGCACGTGCCCGCTTATCCCAGGAACTACGGTGCTTTTGTTGGGGCGAAATGGCACTCTTTAATGTTATAACTATGGCCCTGCGGGACCGGAGAGGCAGCTGCAGCCCTTCAGCCCCCACTCCAGGGATGGCGGGAGAGCTCAATTGGTCTTCCACGAACATAAGCCTTGAGGAAGTGTAGCTGCCCGAGAACGAAAATGAGTTAACAGGTAAAAATAAAAAGAGTCCATGTGCTGCAGTTTTTGGCCGATCCCTCCAGGGGCCCGACTCACCCGCTGGGCTTCTGGGTTGGAGGGAGCGGTCCTCGCGTCTGCGGGGACCCGCTCTGGCGGCTCGGAGGCTCCGTGCCTGCTTCAGTCGGTGATGCTTTGGGGGCATGCCGGTGCTGACTGGGCCTCTGGACCCTGGATTCACCCGGCAACGCGTCGTCGTGGCAGGTAGATGCGTCAACGTCACTGGCAACTCCTCTGTTGCTGCGGCAATAGCTTTTGGTGAGCCTTGTCTGTGCGAAGGGAGATTTCCCAGGTGCTGGCCAACGTGGCTCCTCTTTGTCGGAGGCCGGGCGGGCCGTGAATCGGAGGATGCTGTGCTTAACACGCTGCCAGAGAGACAGCAGCACTACCCACGCGCTGGCTGCGGACCTTTGCTTAAATAGGGCCCACACCTTCCGGGTCAGATCACTAGGGAGGAATTAGTGCACCGCTCACCACATGCACTGCATTAGGACCATGACGTGCTCCTCACATGCTTGGTTTTCTCCCAGTGAAGCGCTCAACATGCGCTTATGTCTTTGCAAAACTAGCACAAAAAAAGGCATAAGGACAGTCCAGTCATTGCAACTGCAGGACGGCCCACTCCACATACTGCAGGGGCAGTGCTCCTCACACAGCTCCTCAGCTCTCCCACGAGGAGGTCACTTTCAGATCCAGCCCGGATTTTTCTTGAAGTCTTTTGTATCCCTGAGAGTTCCAACAGGAGGCCAGCACACACAAGCCCTTGGAGATTCTTCACAAGCAGGATACCACAGCAGGGCAAAACGAGTCAGTCCTTTTGTTCCACCACAGACAGAAGCAGCAACTGCAGGCCAACCCACCCCTCACTCAGAAAAGGCAGCGCTCCTCACACGGTCCTTCCGCTCTTCTTCTTGGCAGGATCCTCCTGTTCCTTGAAGTCCTGAGGTTTTTAGGTGCAATACTTATACCCCATTTTGTCATTGTTCTCTTTGCTTTAAGGGTCTCTGAACCCAGCCGAAACCAGCCCTGTCCTCCCTAGTGCATCATGACCACAGGGGGTGGAGACAGCATTGTGAAAAAGAAGACACATCCTATTTAGGTGCAAGCAAAGCTCCTCCCACCACTCTAAATGCAGACCAGGTCTATTCAGGCCAGTGATGAGTCACCCAGGCAAGGCAGGGCACACCTCAACCCCCCCAGTGACTGTCTAGAGTGAATGCAGATCCCCAGTTCCTATCACTCAAACACCAGGCGCCGAATACACAAAAAGCCAGAGGCACCCAAATGGTAAAGTATGAAAATGTCCACTTTTTAAAAGTGGCATTTTCAAACACAGAATTTAAAAACCACCTTTACCAAAAGGTGCGTTAATAAATTCTGAGTTCAGAGAGCCTAAACTTCATTTTTCTATCTTGTCCCTATTGAAAATTACACATGTAAAATGTTACAGTGCAACCCAAATGACAAGCCTATGGGACAGATAGCCTTTCAATAGTGAAAAACGAAATACACAGTATTTCACTATCAGGACTTGTCACACACACCAGTACATGTACTACCTTTCACATACACTGCACCCTGCCCATGGGGTACCTTGGGCCTACCATAGGGTTGCCTTACGTGTAAGGAAAGGGAAGGTTTGGGCCTGGCAAGTGGGTGCACTTGCCCGGGCAACATGGCAACATGGCAATTTACAACTGCGTGTGCAGACACTACAGTGGGAGGTCTGAGACACATTTACAGGGCTACTCATGTGGGTGGCACAACCAGTGCTGCAAGCCCACTAGTAGCATTTGATTTACAGGCCCTGGCACACTCAGTGCACTTTACTAGGGACTTACTAGTAAATCAAATCTGCTAATCATGGATAACCAATCATATCACAATTTATACAGAGAGCATAAGCACTTTAGCACTGATCCGCAGTGGTAACGTGCCCAGAATCCTATAGCCAACAAAAACATGGTCAGAGAGATAGGAGGCAAAAGGCAAAAAGTTTGGGGATGACCCTGCGGAAAGGGCCAATTCCAACAACCCTTGATGCCAGACACCGTAACAAACACTGCCACCGCGCTGGCCCACACTCCTCTGTAGGATCTTTCACCTGCACCCACTGCCACCCCACCTGCCACAGCACACACACCAGCCCACCACAGACACTACCTGAATAAAAACACCAAGTCACATACTCCCTTCTCAACACACACTCACTATGCAAACACACCACATACCACACTCCACCCTCACACCCAACGTTCTTTTCCTCACTGAGATCTGGCTTAACACCACTTCCGCGTCTGACATTGCCACCGCAGTACCTGAAGGATGCAATATCACCTACTGTGACCGCATCAATAAGCCTGTCAGAGGGATCCCCATTATACACAAGGAATCCATCCAATGTACCACCACAAATGATGACATCAACCCAGCCATGGAACACCTCTCCTCCGACTCCAAACAGACAGCAAAACCATCATCAGGGGCACCCTCGCCTACTGTCCTCCAAGACAACGTCCAGCCTTCTGCAACTTCATCACCCCTTCGCCATAGATGCCAACATCAACATTTTCTGCGGTGACCTCAACCTCCATCTTGACGACTGCAATGACGTCAACACTACCAAACTCCTCGACATCATGAACAACATCGGACTCACCCAACTCGTCCATAACACCATGCACACCACAGGCCACATGCTAGACCCCATCTTCACCTCCAGCGACCACATCAGGTGCACCCACACCATGGACCACTCCATCGTCCATTTCAACATCACCAGCTCACGGACCTCCTTCCCCAGTCTGCCCAATGCCCCCCACCCCAGCTGGAGCAAAGTCTCAAAGGACAAATGGATCAGCACCCTCAACACCACCCAGCCCACCCCATCTCCTCCAATAACCAAGACCAAAGGATCAGAAACTTCTATAATTGGATCACCAACTGTGCATACAGTAACACTCCTATCAGCAGCAACACCCACAGAAGGTCCACCATGCAGGCTAGCTGGTACATTGAACACCTCACAACCACTAAGCAACATTGTAAACAGCTGGAAAGGAGATGGCTTTGAAGTGCGCAGTGTCCATGCCCTCCTGACCTTGCACCAAACTCACTACAGGGGGTTATGCATCCCCTTGTTTGGGGACAGGATACAACCTATTCAGGTGTAAGTGTCAGTTTCTCCCTTTCATCCTGCCCAGGATGGCCCATCAGGATGTGGATAGCCCATCAGATACACCTAAGCTCCCTTTATGAATGGCTGTCTAGAGGAAATGCACAAATCCCAGCGGTCACCCACCCCAGACGTGTATACAGAGACAGGCAGAAGGCACCAATGGCTTTAGTAAGAAAATGCCGACGTTCTAAAAATCATTAAATATCAATGGGGTAACCCACAAAACCCAAAGGACCTGGGTAAATAGCGATACCGAAAAACAGTGGTCCAATTAGACAGACCGGTGGACGGGGATAGGCTAAATGAATTAACATATCCTGATTTAACGTAAATAACCCCAACTCATCTAACTAGAGGATAGGGGTAAGTATTACTTCTGAAGACAGGGAAGAGTACACATAACAATATACATTTTCCATCACACACAAAGAATTATACTTAGATGTGTGAATTTCAGATTGTATTGATAGCCAACAGTATTAATACATTATTTACATATAGTGGTCTCTCCAAAAAAGACAATTTGTGGCAAGGTGCTCAGAAAAAGTGCTTGTGCGTGAAGTTCAAAAAAAAAAAAAAAGGGAAATAGACCCATTACATATATCATATGTCTTACAAAATAGCCTGTCTGTAACAATTACCTCATAGCAAAAGTGTATTCCAATTGAACAGAGGTAATTGTTTCAATCATAATTGCCCCTCTGTGGACAAACTATCCTATCCAGGCTGTACAAAATGTTGACGTTTCGATCTGGCAATGGGGGGGAGGCCAGTCTGAGCCTCAACAGCGGGTCTTCATCAGGACTGGGTGAATGAGTAGGGAGGGAGCAACCTGCCAGACCGCTGCAGGATCCTTGAACCACGGCGGTAGCAGCCGTTCAGTGGCAGTCCGACTGCCACACTTATAATACTGCTGGCGGCCCCGTAGTGTGGCGAAGCTCGGACCACCACTACGGTGGTCCCATGGACCGCCATAGTCGTAATAAGGCCCTTATTCTTTGTTGGATGGGTCTTTGTATTAGCATGACCTTCACTAAAACCCTCCCATTAAGTAGTGAATATTCCACATTTTCCAACCACTCCGCTTTGTCCCTCCCACATTTACTAACAAAACGTAGGCATATGGGTGACAGATCTCCACCACCGTGTCAGAGATTTCCACATAGAAAAGAAAAAATAGGGGAAGCGGATGTGGAGGGCTCTGCCTGTGGATTGGTGAATACTATTTTGCAGTTCATGAGTAGTACTACTGTAGTACTACTTCATATACAAGAAGAAACTCAGTTTGTGAATAAGCTCCAATGTCTTTGAATCCAATTCATTTTTGATCATTGTTACTGGTCAGTTGTGCTTAAAACGTCTCATTCACCTCAACCTTTTCTACATATTCTCTTTATTATTATTTTTTATTGAGAAAATATAGCAAAGCAATATGTTAAAAATCAAGCATAAATGAGACTATATATATCTGTTTGCACGTGTGTGGGAGGGTGTGTGTTTGCGAGAAAGAGCATTTTTTTGTTTTGCAAATAACTTCAAGATCCTTACATACCTTTATGTTTCATATCTAAACCCGTAAAATAACTGGCTTGAGGACTCGCCCCAAAGTGGAGTGTAGCAGGTCATTTGAAAATAGTTAAATTGAACCAGGCGTGAAAAAGGTGCATTCCAGTACCAATCATCTGAAATTTCATGCTGTGGTAATAGTTGGTATCTGTAAATCTAAGAAAGAAGCCATCGCATTTTCACCCAAGCATATAGGATATATAAAAGGTATATAGTCTGTTGAAATAGCTGCGGTCATTAAGGTCACCATCCTTTTTCCCATGGCTATCCAGAAATAAAATGAAGTCCAGTAGTGCCAAAACCCTCTTTCAAAGTGTCAAATTCATGACCAAGACATCCTATCTGGGTTTTTTATATTTCCAGATAAACTACAAATGCCATAGTTGAACCTTGGAAAAAAGAAGTTTTGAACCAACAAAGGAATTTATTGAAACAAAAAAGAAATTTAGGCAGAATTGTCATTTTGATAATGTTGAAGGGGATAACAAAGCTAATCGGCAAAAGATTCCAATTTAGCATCATTGCAACACAATCTTTCAAAAGTACTTCATAGTTCCTTTCCACAACCAGAACTAAATCATTAGTTATTTAACACCTAAATAGATATTTTCATTAGCAATGCAATCATCATGTTGACTTGTATAGAATTAAGCAGTCATCTGAGCTTTGGTAGCATTCATGTGAGATCGTACAACATTTTTACAGCCTCTTTTTCAATGGACATTAAATTCCCCTTGACTTAAGTGAAAACCATCAGAGCTTTCTGATACTTCTTTCTGATACTTCTATTTGATACCCATTAAGTTTTAATGGGTCTTATATCTCTCTTTCCAAAAATCCATCTTTGGTAGGGTTCCAAATAGATGGTAAACAGTAGAGGGAATGCAGGGCATTCCTTGTGTGTACCTTTGGTAGATCATATGGGTGGCAAAACCAAACCCATAATAGAAATCCTAGTACACAAGGTTTCATATAAAACCTTGACCCAAATAATAAACCTGAAGGCAAACCCATGTGTTGCATGACATGCCAGAGATGGTGCCAGGAAACCCTGCCAAACGTTTTCCCTGCATCAAGAAGGACCTAGCAATATCCTTCCTGGAGGCTTTAGCAACATCAAACAGTGTAATGGCCACACTAATGTTTTGTTCTCTCCTGACCAGGTGCGAATCCATGATGCTGTGGAGGGACGACTCTCCCTATAATCTTACCAAGAGTAAAAACCAAAGATTTTAAAATAAATCTTTGTATCTGGGTTAATTAGGGAAATGAGTACATATGAACTGTGCTCACCCCTGGGTTTTCAATTCTTAAAAAATATAACTTTGTCGATATTATCATCCGTGGGGTCAATTTGCCCCATCAACCACAGACATTGTATCATTGAGCTCCCTATCAGAAAGCCCTGACCTTGCTCTCTGGGTTCAGTGGAGCAAATCAGCATTCACATGACATCACATCCACCACTAACCACACAGAAAATATATGCTTTCTGATTCTGATAGATTTGTTTCTAGCTTGTTTTTGCAACTGAAAAGATCATCAATATTCATCAGTTCCTGATACTACCAAAATATATTATTTTGCAAACTACATCTTGTACCTTAACACATATTCATATTATATGTCAGGAATATTAAAGAGTCGTGATGTGAGAATCCTTACCATTCCTTCACGAGAAATAATCCCACGTTCATATAAAACATCACTAAAATATTTAAAAATACTAAAGTCAAGGATTAAGTAGATAAAAATGAACTTTCCGTGAATCAGCTTGATTTACAGAATACTCATTTGTGTTAACACACTGTTCTCCAAACAAATTCACAAATCCAAATAGGAAGGTCCTGGCTGCAGCAACATTGCAAAAAGAACAATTGATGGACAGAATGCAGAACAATGTCATACATTCACCCCAGTACAGAGATAAGGACCTAAATCCATCGCTTTTTTGCTCCCCATGCCATTCCAGGTTGAATCCAGCCGTATGCAAATCAGCCTTGACCCTGCTATGGGAACAGTCCAGCCCGAACTGCCAGGCCAGGTCCTCCCTGGACTGGAAACAACCATCCTAGGACCGGTTTTGGGGTTTCACCCCTCATCAGCCAGGCTAGCTTGACTCCAGTAGAATGGAGAGCACGAGACCCACGTCTGGGCATACCCGTCCCATTCGGGGTGACAAATGCAAAAAGAACAATTGATGGACAGAATGCAGAACAATGTCATACATTCACTCCAGTACAGAGATCTAGGCCTAAATCCATCGTTTTTTTGCTCCCCATGCCATTACAGTTTGAAACCAGCCATATGCAAATCAGTCTTGACCCTGCTCCCTGTGGGAACAGTCCAGCCCAAACTGCCAGGCCAGGTTCTCCCTGGACTGTAAACAAGCATCCTAGGACCGGTTTCGGGGTTTCACCCCTCATCAGCCAGGCTAGCTTGACTCCACATTGCAGCAAGATTTTAGAACAAGGACAGTGGATCATGAAGGGACATATACCCAATGATTCAAGATGGCTGCTGCCACCTCCAAATAAAGGGAGAGTTCAAAGATTCCAGGGAAAAGTAGTTTCATTGTTGGGCGCTGTCAAGTAGTGCATTCTCCAATGACATGAAGCCTTTCACCAAACAGCACCAACACTCTTTGACAACCATCAACCTATCTTTCTTGGAAATGAACTTGGTGTGAGTCAGGTTCGAGTACTGCAAGCCCGCCGTGTTAGTGAAGAGGCCAAGACTGACAATAAAGTTTTGTGAAACTCAATAGATAGGAATTGAGTCCTCATCTGCGGCTTTCTCACTGGTGTGAGTATTCACTGCCACCAGCTCTTTGATTAGGGTAATTGGGTCATCTCGTTTTGTCGGGGTTTCATGGGTAAAGGCTTTCGCGGAAACCACAGCCAGGTATGATTCCATATCTGCCATTGAGTAGCTCAGATTGTAAGCATATAACTTCTAGTAGAAATATAAAAATTGTGTTGCTATGGAAGTTGGTTCTGAAACCAACTGCATTCCATCATTGCTAATTAACTCAATTCACCCTGCGTTTTTAGTGTTCTTTAATTTATATCCTAATACGGCTCAATCATTTTTCTACATTGTATGCCATTCAGTGCTAAGCAGTCTTTTCTCTGACATATGAAAGAAACAGTGTCCTACAGATTGCTAGTTGTGAATATATGTCATATTTTCCTGGTAGTGTCAGTCGTTTGGCATTAGCATGCTCTTTTTTCAAGTTAAAGACTCATTTATAAATGGTCTTGTCTTTCTGGCTCAGACTCCTTTTTCTAAATAAGTATGCCATAGAGATTCCCCTTCATGGAGGCTTTCAGGGAGTCCCAACCCATGCTTATGTTGCTGCTCCAGTTTTAATTTGTAAAAATTCTATATGTATCTGCACACGCTCCTTATGAACTGCATCTTTTAAAAGAGCCCTCACAAATATGCATTGACCCAGGGCTTTTATAGAGTTAGATAACTGAATAGAAATACAAAGAGGATACCGATCTTAAAAGATTCTAGGAAGAATGTCAATTGCATGTCAGATGAGCTTTCTGGAGATGTTAGAAACACATCTATACCTCTGTGGTGTTGTGTTTGTGTGTATAAGGACTAATTTGCTTCTTCTACATGTTCTCCAGACATCAACAACCTTGAGGACTTCCATTAACTTGTCAATTGCACTTGCACCTTTTTTGCACCTCATCGCTCAGAACCCTCAACTGGCTCCCAGTTGGACCCAGGAGCCAACAGATGCTAGCATGCATAACACACAAAGCCCTACACAATTCTGGTCCTAAATACATGGTGAATAGGATCAAGCTTTCAGGAGGGGGAAGGGATTCTCGAAGTGATAAATCCCTCATGCTAGAACCACCCAGATTTAAAAAAAAGTAAAACTCATGGCCGTACTTTCACTGGATCTAACCCCAAAATTTGGAACTCCCTACCTCCCTCAACGAGAGCAATTACCTCACTCAAGTTTTTCAAGAAGGAAGTAAAAGTCATACTACTAGAAACACATGTGTCTTGAGAGAGCTATTTTGAAACGGTCATCAGTGTAGCTTAAGTGACAAGTGTTTTACTGTACTGCAAACCTCATCAGCTCTTTCATTGTACAGCGCTCTGATATCGTGATGGTCATGTACACGCTTTATAAAACATAATAAATAAATAAAATAAGACAATGAAAAGATCAGGGGTTCCTATTGCCTAAAGTACAGGCTGAAATACAATTACCACAACCACAAAATATAATTTGACCTTCCCATTCACTAAACTGCAGGGATAGTCTGTTATAAAGACCACGGTCATCATCATTATGACCATAAATTGAGTACAGAACAGTTTCTTTAGAGGACAGCCAATCCAAGTGGTAAAGCTGATTTTAAATTCTATTCAGTTTTCATAGTCAAACTCAAATCAATTTTTATTCGGTTTGTGCAACACAACCATAAAAGATAAAATATTTTAAAAAGTTGAAATCATTAAAAACCTTTAAAAAGTCTGTACTTATACAGCAATTCATAAATCATGCCTGATTAAAAAAAGAAAAAATATTTTGATACGATCTCCACATGCATATTAGGCGCAATTTTCCTGATTTTGACAGCGCTATTTACAAAACATAAAATGGCCGACCAAATAGGTAAAGCTGGCAAAGATTGTAAGAATATAAGAGCAGATATACGCTGTGTAAAACCAAACATGTGCAGCCTTATAAAATGTCCTTTCTGTAATAAATTAAATTGACAAATAAAAAGAAAAGCAAAGTGCTTTGTACAGAAGTTCCATCACAAGGGCAGGCTATATTTTCTTTGAACCATTCACTAGTTTTTGGATATGCCACCAAAAAGTGTACAGTACTTAATTGAAAACGAGTTACAATAGAACGATGGTGCCTGTTTAAAAAGGATAAAACATAAAATTGAATCCCTTTACCTATTGAGGTTGAGTAGTGTTTGTGTGGACATGAATGCAATGTATAGCCTAGTTTGCAACCTTTACATACCCCCAGACAATAACTACCCGAGGACTTCCTTTAACCTGACAATGGCACTTGCACCTTTCTAAGAAGAGAAAAATGCCAGGGATTCCTATTGCCTAAAGTATCATCTGAAATACAATGACAAACACGACAAAATATAATTTAACGTTCCCAATCACTAAACTCCAGGGATAGGATGCACAACTTCAGTCACAGCTTCCCCTTGAGACAATATAGGTTCCAGTGCAAATTAAAAGGCATCAGTTCACACAACACATCGTTTGATAGGTGTGTCTAAGAATAAGAGCTTTAGTGAATTAGAACTTCCTGTCAGTATTTTCTTTAATGTGGGCGTTGGGCTGCTCCACTGCCACAGAAAGCTTTTGTAGATCCATGCTAATTAATTTATCTGATAAGATGAACTCTAGAAATGAATCAGACTGAGCCTGAAATATGCACTGCTCCAACTGAGCCGAGAATGAGTTCTTAAGTGCCCTAGAACTTCTTTTACATGTTGGCGTGGGTTTTCAAACCTTAGGAAAATGTTAAGATATCTAGGTAAATAATGACATGTATGTCCAAAATGTCTTGAACTATGTCGTTCACCAAAAGTTGAAAAGAGGCTGGTGCATTGCTGTTAAAAATGGGATTTCTGGTTGGCTAGGGCATGCGCCTAAGCCAGGCAAAAACCACCACTCTAGTCAGGGCAAGGGAGTTACACGCTGAAGATAACCCCTGCTCACCCCCTTGGTAGCTTGGCAGAGCAGTCAGGCTTATCGCAGAGGCAATGTGTAAAGCTTTTGCGCAACACATTCACACAGCAGCGACACACTGGGCACACCACAAAAGAAACTCCACACAAGATTATGTAAAAATAGCCTTTGTATTATCCATAAAACCCATTAGAACATTATCACATATATACACTGTGCCACCTGGCACTTTGTATGACTTTACGGGGATTATATACACTACAGGGGCAACTGGGCCACTGTTATAACGATCATAATTCACAGTTAGTGAAAACAACCAGTAACTACTGATAAGGGTACACTTAGCACAAACACATTATGCATAAACCATCAGTAGCAGTGTGTATATCGTAGTCACAAACATCATAGTTGTCCCCACCTAGTAACCACTGCTAGGAGTACCCTTAGTATAGCATTTTAGGCACACATCCTAATTAGCAACAGGGCACCACAGTAACACCAGCCACAGGGCACATCTCATTAGCCCTTCTCAGGCATAAACACATTATGCATAAACCATCAGTAGCAGTGTGTATATCGTAGTCACAAAGATCATAGTTGTCCCCACCTAGTAACCACTGCTAGGAGTACCCTTAGTATAGCATTTTAGGCATACATCCTAATTAGCAACAGGGCACCACAGTAACACCAGCCACAGGGCACATCTCATTAGCCCTTCTCAGGCATAAATGTAATTGCTTATGTGCAACAATATCTCTGGGAGCCCATTGGCCCCCCAATCAGCAGTCCCAGCGTGTCGGTGCTCACCACCTGGACTGTGTGGTGATTCAGTGGAGGTTCCTTCCCCCACCCAGGCTCGGGGGTGTCCGTTGAGGTTCCACCCCGCTCTGTGAGCCTAATCAATGCCCCTTTCCAAAGTGAGGGCTCTCCCAACTGCGTGTCTCTTCACGAGGCTTCCACTAGCCCTCTAGCTGCAGATGCAGCAGAAAAAAAACAATGCCCCCAACAGCGGGATCTCGCCTTGCAGACACGGGCCCAACGTCGGGCGACCGCCCCTTTTGCAGGAGGCCCTCCCAGATACCTAAACCAAAGGCAACAGGGCTCCTCACCAGGGTCTCCTCGGTCCCATTCGGCCACGACCACACTCCGGTTTGGCGGTCCGGCACTGCCTGGCTTCCGGCGACTCTATTCGCCCCACTGGAACCAGCTGCAAAAGCTCCCCGCAAGACAGGAGCAGGACCCGGAGCGAAGTCTCTGGCGGCTTTGTCTTCGGAAGGCAGCCCCGCCCACAACCAGGCAACTGCGGCCTGACTTCCATTTTGTGGTTGTAGGTTCCGCCCACCACCAGGCTTGGCGGCCTTGCACTGCCGTGCGCCTAGCGGATCTCCTTGCCCCCGCCTGAGTTCAACCACAACAGCTCCCTGCAAGACAGGAGCAGGGCCCGGAGCAAAGTCTCTGGCGACTTTGCTTTCTGAGGGCGGCCCCGCCCGCAACCAGGCTTCACCTCTACCTGGCTTCTGGTTAGGCGTCCTCTCTTTCCACGTCACCAGGGCAATCCCCGGCTGGGATTCCCTGCTGCTGGTGAGCTCTTCTCGCAGCCCTGGGCCACGTAGCAGAGCCCCGGCTGCAGAACCAAATGTTTGGCCATGGAGGAGAGTGCAGCGCCGCCCCCACCTTTCTGTAGGGCAAAAGGCGCTCCTCTCATTTGGCACTGAGTGAACCCCCTCCCGAGCCACTCAACCTCCCAGCGCGCTCTGCCCCCTTAAAAAGATTAAACCCTCTGTCAGTGCTTGTCCACAGGAGCAGTTGAGGAGGACATGAAGCGCGATGGCTTTCCCTGCACAGGGGCAGAGAACTAGGGCACAGGCAGGCCAGCACACAGGGTTTTCCAGCAGAGGGGGAGTCCTTCCAGCTGCCCCAACAGGCAGCAGGTCAGTCCATGTGGCAGTTCCTCCTCGCCCACTGCAGTCCACGCAGTGTCTTAGTCCCCAGCAGGTCCCAAGTAAGCACAACACATGGGGTCATGGCCCCAATATTTATATTAGAAAGCAACAAAAGAGTGACAACCAATTCCGAAGAAAAGGTACTTGATCTTAAAAAAACTGTGCAAGGAAAAGACTTTATTTCTTAAAGAACCCTCACTCACCAACCTAGTTGGTGACATGCTTCATCATTGGGTTCCCACCAGGAGACCGAATGTCTCCCTAGTGTGCTCGACGCCTGAATTACAGCGGAGCAGGATATTGTTGTGCAAGGGTGACAGTGCTAGGGGTAGTGCTATTTAAAAGAATGAAGGTTTTGCCAGAAATCAATTTTAGTAGTGGCAAAATCCCCAATCGTTAAAGAGAGAGTGAAACGGACGTACGCTGGTTAATTAGGTGCACCAGCCCATCCGATTTAACTAGCTATGTGTAAAAATGTGGTCGACATGTTTCAGCTTATTAATGGCAAGTTAGCTAAGCTTTCCTCAGGACCATAACTCCCCGGTGTATACGCACACTAAGGCGTACCTAACCAGGGGAATTAGTGTGTACAGTAAAACTCACGGTTTTACCGCTGGGGATCTGGGATTTCCAAAGGCCCCTTTTATTCTGAAAAAGAAAACAAAAAGAAGAAAACGACACAGGACATACATTAAAGCACATTTTGCTAGAAAACATTGGTCTCAGGTTATCGGATAAGTTTGTGATATATTTTCCTTGACAGTCACGTATGATTCATCAAACGATGCTCCACCAGTGGACCTATGACACCAGTCAGTAAGCATACAGCCACTCTATTAGCAATTGTGCGTCAGTGGCCCATACTGTAAACTCACACCCATGTCTTATTTGTGTGCTAAGGGCATGTGTGCGCTTAGTACAGAAACATGCACTATATTTTTAGTGCTTTCAAATTAAATAGTGAAACAAAATGGCTCAGGATGAACTCAACCAATCGTAATATACCTTCTTAATAATATTGACAGCTCTGTGTATAACCATTACAGTGATGCCTTATTTGTGTACTAAAGATAAAAAGTACACACAAAAACCGAAGCATGGAAAACTTAAGGCTCACGTGAAGTACAGAGTGGCTTCACGTCATGAGTCCACGGTGGGGGATTTTTGCCACAGAAACTCTGTAAGAAATTAAGAAATACAGTCGAGATCAGCACCAACTCTACTCGGGACACTTTATATCTTCAGCCCCTCAAGTTATACACTTACTTCCGATTTAGAGTTGTCCCCCTCACGACCTATCCGTACGATCACCGTGGCCCGAATGTTGCCGCGGAATCGTTGTTGCACGTACAAATGCCGGCTAAACATCACGTGGTTCACGTTTGTAGGCGTGAAACGTGATGAATCAGGAAGTCGGTGCCTCATAACACTAGACCGCATCTGGTGAAGTGTACAAATGCCGGCTAAGTATCACGTGGTTCACGTTTTTGACGTGAAACGTGATGGATCAGGAGGTCGGCACTTCAGAACACTAGACCGCGTCTGGTAGGGAAAATAGTGTCAGGTAACATACCTCACACCCTGACTTGCTAAATAGGTGGTCCAACCTATGCACTGTTCAGAAAGGAACATTATCTTCTAAGCACTGAGCCCCATGGAAGATTATCATTTAAACCCTTGCGGTGCGTAGACAAACGGTAAATCCACCGCTGTTCTTTTTCGAAAGTTCTTGCTGGGCGTTGGGGTTCAGTTTAGGTTGTTCAATAACAGTCCACCTAAGGTCATTTGTGGTATGGTTAAATTCCAAAAAATGGTCAGTCAGTTTTGTGGTACTCTTGTGGCATCTGATGTTACTGCGATGCTCACAGATACGTTGTTTGATCTTACGTGATGTCATGCCCACGTACCTGAGCTCGCACGGGCAGGTTATTAAATATACCACATTGGTATATGACCTTAGGTGGACTGTTATTGAACAACCTAAACTGAACCCCAACGCCCAGCAAGAACTTTTCGAAAAAGAACAGCGGTGGATTTACTGTTTGTCTACGCACCGCAAGGGTTTAAATGATAATATTCCATGGGGCTCAGAGCTTAGAAGATAATGTTCCTTTCTGAACAGTGCATAGGTTGGACCACCTATTTAGCAAGTCAGGGTGTGAGGTATGTTACCTGACACTATTTTCCCTACCAGACGCGGTCTAGTGTTCTGAAGTGCCGACCTCCTGATCCACCACGTTTCACGTCAAAAACGTGAACCACGTGATACTTAGCCGGCATTTGTACACTTCACCAGATGCGGTCTAGTGTTATGAGACACCGACTTCCTGATTCATCACGTTTCACGCCTACAAACGTGAACCACGTGATGTTTAGCCGGCATTTGTACATTGCAACAACGATTCCGCGGCAACATTCGGGCCACGGTGATCGTACGGATAGGTCGTGAGGGGGACAACTCTAAATCGGAAGTAAGTGTATAACTTGAGGGGCTGAAGATCTAAAGTGTCCCGAGTAGAGTTGGTGCTGATCTCGACTGTATTTCTTAATTTCTTACAGAGTTTCTGTGGCAAAAAATCCCCCACCGTGGACTCATGACGTGAAGCCACTCTGTACTTCACGTGAGCCTTAAGTTTTCCATGCTTCGGTTTTTGTGTGTACTTTTTATCTTTAGTACACAAATAAGGCATCACTGTAATGGTTATACACAGAGCTGTCAATATTATTAAGAAGGTATATTACGATTGGTTGAGTTCATCCTGAGCCATTTTGTTTCACTACTTAATTTGAAAGCACTAAAAATATAGTGCATGTTTCTGTACTAAGCGCACACATGCCCTTAGCACACAAATAAGACATGGGTGTGAGTTTACAGTATGGGCCACTGACGCACAATTGCTAATAGAGTGGCTGTAAGCTTACTGACTGGTGTCATAGGTCCACTGGTGGAGCATCGTTTGATGAATCATACGTGACTGTCAAGGAAAATATATCACAAACTTATCCGATAACCTGAGACCAATGTTTTCTAGCAAAATGTGCTTTAATGTATGTCCTGTGTCGTTTTCTTCTTTTTGTTTTCTTTTTCAGAATAAAAGGGGCCTTTTGGAAATCCCAGATCCCCCAGCGGTAAAACCGTGAGTTTTACTGTACACACTAATTCCCCTGGTTAGGGTACGCCTTAGTGTGCGTATACCGCCGGGGAGTTATGGTCCTGAAGAAAGCTTAGCTAACTTGCCATTAATAAGCTGAAACATGTCGACCACATTTTTTACACATAGCTAGTTAAATCGGATGGGCTGGTGCACCTAATTAACCAGCGTACGTCCGTTTCACTCTCTCTTTAACGATTGGGGATTTTGCCACTATTAAAATTGATTTCTGGCAAAACCTTCATTCTTTTAAATAGCACTACCCCTAGCACTGTCACCCTTGCACAACAATATCCTGCTCCGCTGTAATTCAGGCGTCGAAGCACACTAGGGAGACATTCGGTCTCCCTGGTGGGAACCCAATGAGGAAGTATGTCACCAACTAGGTTGGTGAGTGAGGGTTCTTTTAAGAAATAAAGTCTTTTCCTTGCACAGTTTTTTTAAGATCAAGTACCTTTTCTTCGGAATTGGTTGTCACTCTTTTGTTGCTTTCTAATATTATTATTCAGGGGAAGAAGAGTGGCTACTCCTCCCTCCCTCTCTTGTTGATTGATATATACCCAATATTTATATGCCATGTGTCTTTGTTCTTCCCCCTGGCACAGGGCTCTGTGCCCAGTCCAAACCAGTTGTGGGGGCCACTTATCAAGTGCACAACACTCCCCAATGTCAGTGTAGGCTCTGGGCCCAGACACACCACAGGGGGGCGGAGCCCGCATTGTGGAAGGCAGGCACAGCCCTATTCAGGTTCAGGTGCTACTCCTCCCACTACTCCAAATGCAGATCAGGCCTATTCAGCCTAGCGCTGACTCACCAAGCCCCTCTAGAGCCACTGCACCTCCCCAGCCCCTGTCATCCAGAGCCAGACATGCAATACACAACAGGCAGGCACAAAGACACATAGCACACAGAAATGCCCACTTCTAAAAGTGGTATTTCTAAAATAGTGAATCTGCGAACACCATCACGCAGCATTTATCACCACTATTCCAAACATACCAAACTTGATCACGCCACCCCTCTCATATAGGGAATTACCACTGAAACACATATCAGGGAATCCCCAATGCATTCCTATGAGAGGGCAGCCTCACAGCTGTGAGAAACCAAATAGGCTGTTTGTTCCCTGCCAGGACATGCCACACAGTTAAAGCACATGGCCTACCTTTTACCTACACCGCACCCTGCCCATAGGGCTAGCTAGGGCCTATCATAGGGGTGACTGATATGTAGTAAAAGGGGAGTCACAGACGTGGCAACCACTTGTTATGTTATGTTAAATTATTTTTGTAAGGCGCACAGCTCCCCAAAAAGGGTTTCCCAGCGCCCGCCTGAAGAGTGGAAAGGAAAGTACTGATGTTATTGGTTGAACAGCCATGTCTTTAAACCTTTGCGAAAGTTTGCAAAGCTTGTTTCGTGCCGAAGGGATGCAGGAAGAGTATTCCACAAGGTGGGGCCGAGAGAGGCAAAGGAGCGGCCTCCCATCCGTGAAAGTCTAACCCTGGGTACCAGAAATTTTCCATGGGTAGTGGAACGCAGCAGGCGTGAAGGTTGGTAAGGCTGGGCTAATGCTTGCAGATATTGGGGAGCAGTGCCGAACTTGATCTTAAATAAAAAGCTCAAGGCTTTGAACTTAACTCGGCTTTCCACTTTCAACCAGTGAAGATCGCGTAGATAGCTGGAGATGGAAGTAGCTTTGGGAATTCGGCATAGTAGTCTAGCCGCAGCGTTCTGCACCACCTGCAGCTTCCGTAGTACATCTTTATTAGCCCCTAGATAGAGGATGTTGCCGTAGTCTATTCTTGAGGTCACAAGCACTTGGACCACAGTTCTTTGGGTGGAGCAGGGAAGCATCCAGACGATTTCTTTTTGCCATTTTAATACAGTAAAGCAGGTAGCCGCCACCTTTACTACTTGCTGTCTCATAGACAGCTGATCGTCAATAATGAAGCCCAAATTACAGACTTGTTGGGTGGGCTGAGGTGGAGTTCCCATTTCGGTAGGCCAGTGCTGGGGGCCCCATAGATGTTTATTATTCCCAAAAATGAGGACCTCAGTCTTATCGCCATTAAGTTTGAGCATGTTAATTTGCATCCATGCTGCAATTTTCCTTAGGCCGTCCTGAAGAGCTGATGGACCGGACACCTTTTCAGTAGAAAGCGAGAAGATAATCTGGGTGTCATCTGCGTATGAGAAAATGGACAACCCGGCCTCCTCTGCAATTGTTGCCAGTGGTTTGACATAGATATTGAAAAGCAATGGACTAAGAATAGAGCCCTGAGGGACCTCATAATGGGAAAGGTGAAGTTTGGAAGTGGCAGCAGAAGAAAAAATTTGAAATGTACGATTGGTAAGAGAAGATGTCAACCAGTCCAGTGCTGAGCCAGAAATGCCGAGGGATTGAAGGGATTTTATTAACACGGTGTGAGACACCGTGTCAAAAGCAGCGCTCAAGTCCAGTAATATGAGGGCTGCTGTGTCCCCCATATCCAAGTGATGTCTCAGCAGTTCCGTAACACCCAATAGGGTTGTCTCTGTTGAAAAACCTGCTCTAAATCCGGACTGGGAGCCATGTAAAAAGTTGGAGGATTCAACAAACTGTGTAAGTTGAGAAGTTATATGTTTTTCCAAAATTTTGGAATATATCGGAAGTAGGGAGATAGGCCTAAAGTTGGAAGGTTGGGCAGGATCAGCGTTGGCTTTCTTCAGGAGCGGAAGGATCATAGCGTGTTTCCATTCAGGTAGGACAATTGCTTCCTGTATGGAGGCATTAAGGAGGTCCATGATTAATTCAAGAGAAGATGTGTCAAGTTGTTGCAACACCGTGGAAGGTAGAAGGTCCCGAGGTCAACCTGATTTGATACTACCTAGGATTTTCTTGAATGAATTAATATCTAGTAGTGACCAGGATTGCAGTTTGTTGGTGGGTTCTGCCCTATCAATAGACTCAGGACTGGAATTTTGCTGCATAGGCATGGCTGACAGAGAGCTACTAAGCATGGAGTGGATATGCTTTACTTTGTTCACAAAGAAATTGGCAAGGTCGTCGCACTGTGATCCATCTAGGGCGGGGGGCGTGGGTTCAGTGTCCGAGCCCGATAGTTTTTTAACCATTGAGAACAACGTTCGCGAACAGTTCTGTGCATTAGAAATGGTGGATGCAACATAACTTGCGCGGGCAGATTTACAAAGGGCTTGATATTCTTTTAAGGCCTTTTTGTATATCAGTTTGGAATCAGTTGCGTAATTTCTCCTCCAATGCCTTTCTAGGGTTTTGCATTTACTTTTTTCTATTTTTAATTGCTCCGTAAACCAAGGGGCAGGGGAGCGATGATTATATGTCTTTTTGATTGAAGCAGGAATGCAGTTGTCAATTGCTTTAGAAATCCAATTATGGATTATGTCTGAGGAAGAGGTAGAGACTTGAGGAATAGAGGGGGTACTATCGGAAAGGAGCTTATTGAGAGATTTCATATCCAATTTGCTCCAATTCCTAGATTTCTGCTGTGCACCAGAGGTGGCTGTGGTCAGATAAGCTGGAACAGTGCAATGAAATGTAACTACATAATGATCTGACCAGCATAAAGGGAGAGATGGTAGACATTGGATATCAGACAGGTTGGAAAATATAGGATCCAATAGATGGCCTGCCATATGAGTAGGACCCGTATTGCAAAGCAGCAAATTCATTGCTGCAAAGTCAGAAATCAGTGTACTGCTGGTGGGGCAGGTAGGGTTGTCCAAGTGAATGTTAAGATCGCCCAGGATTGTAAAGTTTGCCGCCTTAAGAAGATGAGGGGAGATTAACTCTGGAAATAAAGCCGCCCAGGGGGCCGGCACACCAGGGGGGCGATAAAAAAGAATACCAGATAAGGTAAAGTGAGGGGTCATCACAAGTTTAAAGAGGCCTGCCTCACATCCCTTAAGAGGGAGTACTTCTAATTTACAAGAATAAGATTTTTTTTAAATTATGGCAATGCCACCCCCTATCTTGAGTTCTCTATCTATCCTAACTATGGCATAGTTAGAAGGTAAAGCAGAAGCCACATCCGGGCCCGAGCTCGCATGCAGCCATGTTTCAGTTAGGAAGATAGCATCAGGCTGTTCACTACTTAATAGGTCGAAGATGTCTAATTTGTGTTTGGGGAGGGAACGACAATATTCCAGAAGGTAAATGCCATGCTAATGGACTTGCAGCGTAGTGAGGGGCAGTTGTCCTGTTGGGAAGAAATGTTCGCAGCAAGGGAGCTACTCGTCTCTCTTGGAGGAGATTTGTCAAATTTAAAACTGCAGCAATGGCATTTAGTAGCCTCATCCAGTGGATCGAGACACTCGCACTCAGACTGGGGCATACTGCGATAGTTCAGCAGCTGTGCGGGGGAATATCTCATTGGGAATAGGTGTTTTAATGATTTTTGGCCAGGGGTTGTGGCCCCTGGTCCCATCCGGGCGCGGACGGGCGCAGACGGGCTTGCATTTGGCGCGCCCGCTGCGTGCGTCCGCTGCGCATTCTGCAAGGCATCCGGTTTTTATCGCACTTTATGTGCCCCGTCACCGGGGCAGGAAACTGCACGCGCATGCCCTGCAATGGCAGAGGCCTGAGGCAGGTTTGAAAGGCTACTTTGGTGGGTGGCGCAAGCAGCGCTGCAAGCCCACCAGTAGCATTTAATTTACTGGCCCTGGGTATATGAGATACCACTTTACAAGCGACTGATAGGTAAATTAAATACGCCAAACAGGTGTAGACCAATCTTACCAAGTTTACCCTAGAGAGCACATGCACTTTAACACTGAACAGCAGTGATAAAGTTCCCAGAGTCCTAAAACCACCAACACCAGGTCAGAAAAAATAATAGGAGGAAGGCAAAAAGTTCTGGGATGACCCTTCAAGAAGGTCCAAGTCCAACAATTGCACAGATCAAAATGAATGACCAAATATTTGAAGTGACCATACCTCACATTAAAAGCAGTTTTCCACTCACCACCAGCATTTTTTGGACTAAATTTCAAGCTCCTCTTAAGCCTAACTTGATGAAAATCTGTCACGACTCACTTCCTGCATTCTCGTGTCCACCACCAGGGGGCCGAATTGTGGGGCTACCCAGTGTTCTAACAAGCTTCCAGACCCTCCCCTTCATGTACATACTGACTTCCAGCCATTTCGACACTACTTGGGAATTGACATCCATTCCCAATCCATGCCGGGTTTTGTGGAGGCCATCCTGCTCATGCCTGAAACTCCATTACCCAGAATTCCCTGCTCACTGCTTAGTCTCCACCCCTGCAGGCCAAGGATGGGTGGAGGAATTCAGCTCACCTGTGGCTGGCTGCTGCTAGCCTGCTCACACCTGATGCATGTGATTAATGTGAGCTCTTTTAAGCCCCAGCTCCCTTCAGCCCAGTGTTGGTCATTGTAGCTGTTTACCGGTGAGACCGATCCTTGTTTCCAGTGCTCCCTGAGCTTTTGCTATTGTTTCCAGTGTTTCCTGAGCTTTAGTTCTGCCTTTTTCCTGACCTGCTGCTGTTTTCCTTGTTCCTGAATTAGCACTGCTTACAGTGCTACCTTGACCCCTGAGCCTTAGTATTCCTTGTTCCTGAACTGCAGCAGTCTCCCTTCTCCTGAATTAGCACTGCCTGCAGTGCTACCTTGTTTCCTGAGTTCCTGAGCTATAGCTATTCCTTGTACCTGAATTAGCACTGCTTGCAGTGCTACCTTGTTTCCGGAGTTCCTGAGCTATAGCTATTTCTTGTACCTGAATTAGCACTGCCTGCAGTGCTACCTTGTTTCCTGAGTTCCTGAGCTATAGCTATTCCTTGTACCTGAATTAGCACTGCTTGCAGTGCTACCTTGTTTCCGGAGTTCCTGAGCTATAGCTATTTCTTGTACCTGAATTAGCACTGCCTGCAGTGCTACCTTGTTTCCTGAGTTCCTGAGCTATAGCTATTCCTTGTACCTGAATTAGCACTGCCTGCAGTGCTACCTTGTTTCCAGAGTTCCTGAGCTATGGTTATTAGTTCCTGTTCCTGGGCTTCAGCTATTTCTTGTTCCTGATTTGCACTACTTGCAGTGCTCTCTTGACTCCTTGTTTCCTGAGCTGTAGCTATTTTCCTGTTTTCTGAACCAGCACTGCCTGCAGTGCTACCTTGATTCCTGAGCCTTAACATTTCCTTGTTCCTGACCTGCAGTGCTACTTTGACTCCTGAGCTTTTGCTCAATTCTTGCCCCAGCACTGCCTCCTATGCTACTTTGTTTTCTTGATTCCTGAACCTGCACTATTCTAGTATACCCTTGTAGCCTCCCTTTCTGTATATCCTTTTCCAGTCCCTGCCTTTCTTCCCATTTCCTTGGTTCCAGTTCTAGTTTGCTATCTTTCTATTTCTGCTGTCTTGCTTCTGTTGCCTTGTATGTTTGTTACCTGCTTTCTGCCAAGTGTGCCCTGTGATTTCCTTCCTTTCCTGTTAAGCACTCCTCCTTGCTAGCTCCTTGTCTATTGTGCTTGTGTTTAGTTCTACCCCTTTGCTGTTACTGCCTTGCGTGTTCCTGTTTGATCGCCAGGATCCGTGGGCACAGCTGACTACCTAGGTGGTGTTTCTTGTTCACTGTGAGTATTGTCTTTGAGTTACTGTTATAACATCACCATAGGTATAAGCTCCACAGACCCTGCCTTTGCATACATATCCTATATGTGGGTATTTTCAGTCAGTATCTGTAACAGCAATTGTGGGTGAGGAACTTACTGAGCTTCAGTCTTACCGTGTGGAGCTCCTGAGTGCTTTACCCCACATTCCCTTTATTGTTAATGTTGTATTATATATATGTCTTGCACGTCCGCCTTGGGAGTAGTTAGTCTGAATGCTAAATTGCCTTGTGAGTCCCCTTCCTTTCTGAGTCTTAGCCATTTTGTACAGGCTTCCCCTTTGGATCCCTTTTTCTCCTCTGACTCCTTGTGTGATCCTGGGCAGCGCTGTACTACTCTTTCTGTGCACTGTACGTTTTCTACCCAGTCCTTGCTCAAGTCCCTGACTGTGTTCCCGACATAGTCCCGGACAGTCCCTGACAGAATCACCAACCCACATTTCCAGGGTCACTTGTGAGGTTTTCTTTGCGTTCAGTTAGCTACCCTTTTTCTGTTTCATTTGTGTGTGCAAATATTAAAGGTGTGTCATAATGAGAGGTTTAAGAAAGAGACATACCAGTGCATCATTCAAGTTTGTGCAGGGCAGTTCACCAGTGCCCACCAACGAGAGGCATTTAGTGTCTACTTTACAGTTTGTTCACCCTAGTCCTGAAACAATGAATCCTCTTATGAAAAATGGACATTTACGTTCTGAATATTTTACTCATTGGCTCTCAAACTCCTCTTTGCCAGATCCGGACTTAATCTTCTGTTCTGATCCAGATTCAATGTCTGAGTCAGCATTGCATAAGGAGAATGCTACCTTACTCAGTTTGCTGAACAAGAATTCTGGTTCTAGCATGTCTGCTGCAAGTGGTTGTAAAATACAATATTCAATCACACAACCAAAGAAAGAGCAGGTGCATTTCATAACCTCTGTTTTCCATTCAGATAATGTTACCCAGTCTTGTAGTCCAGTGAAGATCTCAGTCCCGGATACTAAAGGGACCTTGTTAGATACCACATTCAAGTTAAACAATAATCAGTTTAACAAAAGAGAGAGAATAACTACTAGAACACAGGTGGCTAATAGCCACTTTGAACAAGATCCAAGGTATAGCTCTGTTGCTTGTTGTGAAGTTGCCAAGTCTACCACTGTCCTTTTAGAGAAAGATTTGCAGTCTTCACAGGATACAAGTACGTCTAAGATTCTTGAATTACAACCAGAGAATAAAATATTTCAGACTCTGTTAAAAACTTATAACCCAGAGTTCAAGTGGGAATCTAAAACCCCTGTAGAAAACAACTTTTCCACCTCTATGTTAGCCTCCTTAGAAATGGAGAATGAAACCTTGCGCACTATTTTGCGGACCCCTCAGAGCTGGTCCAGTTATTGTGTAAATAATACTGTGGCTGATCACTCAGATTCCACGCAGAATAGCCATAGTACCGTGTCTCAAAGTGCAGTTAAGGAAAGTATTTGTTTGAATTCTGAATTTACTAACTCCTCTGTTTTGTCTTCTACTGCTAAATTACATCTAGGTGCTACATCTGAGATGTGTCCCTCCAGTTTTGAGGAACCCCACATTCCAGGCAAGACACAGAACATCTCTTTGCTTTCTTTTCCTGGTAGTGAGGTCAGTTCTATCTCAGAAATAACCCATAGACAGGCCATTGACATACAGACAAAACCTGAACCATTGACCCACATATTCCCTGATGTGACAATGTCCTGTGACTCAGACCATGCTCTTGATTTAACTGCTGCAACTGAAGTCAACCTCCTTGCTAAGAAGAAACAAAATCCTGACCCCTTCTTTGCTGTTTTGCCTTCAAGCACACTACATATTGAAAAGTCAGGAAATTATAGTACTCTATGCTCTGTTGCATCTGTACCACCTTGTAATGCAGAAGGAAATGAAAAGATCTCCCATGGCCAAGGAATCTTTGGCCAATTTCCTCTGACTGTGCGGTGTGAACTGCCAAATTGTGAAAGAAGCCTGAGCATCAGGAACTCTAAAATAAACACTATTCTTAGCCATCTGGAAGAGAGTACTCCCGTGTGTTTTAATCTGACAAGGACCTGTGAAGATGTCACTACTGACAACAGCAAATCTACTGTTCACAAGCTACTACAATTCCCGGAGCTTAAAGTCTATGAACCATGTGTCACTCTGCCTTCAGCTTGTCTTCTGGCAGAGTCTTCAGAGACCTCAGCCAGCCCGCTGCCTTCAGAGCACGAGTCCTCAGCCGGAGCGCTGCCTTCAGAGCCCGAGTCCTCAGCCGGCCTACCTACGGAACTTCAGCCTGCAGTCTGCCTGCCTACTGAGTCCACACCTCTGGCCTGCCTGCCTACTGAGCCTCCAACCAATTTGCTTATAGAGCCGGCGCCTCCTAAAAGTCTGTTAATGGAGCCAGAGCTTCCAAAGAGCATATCTACAGAACCAGAACCTCCAGGCCGCCTGCCTCCAGCACCAGAGCTTCCAGGCCGCCTGCCTCCAGCACCAGAGCTTCCAGGCCGCCTGCCTCCAGCACCAGATCCTCCAGGCCGCCTGCCTCCAGCACCAGATCCTCCAGGCCGCCTGCCTCCAGCACCAGATCCTCCAGGCCCCCTGCCTCCAGCACCAGAGCTTCCAGGCTCCCTGCCTCCAGCACCAGAGCTTCCAGGCTCCCTGCCTCCAGCACCAGAGCTTCCAGGCTCCCTGCCTCCAGCACCAGAGCTTCCAGGCTCCCTGCCTTCTTGCCTTGAGCCTTTATTTTGCCAACTTTTTGACCCTGTGCTTCCAGTTTCCCAGCCTTCAGAGGTCTCAATACATATACATTCAGAGACTGAACCTCCAGCACCAGAGACAAAACTCTCAACATGTCAGCCTCCAGGTCCTGGGTCTCCTGCATACCAGCTTCCAGCGTCTCCTGCATATGAGTCTTCTGTATGTTTTCCTCCAGGGCCAGAGCTTCAAGTCTGCTTCCTGTTACCTCCTTTGACTTCAGCCATCTTGCCTTTGACCTCTGTGCCTCCTGCCAATCCATTATCTGTTTTTGACCCTACAGTCAATCTGCCTTCGTTTCTAGAGTGCTACTCTAGACTGCCATCATCTGGACTTCAAACACCTTTGATTCGGGGTTCTAAGCCCCCGTTACTGGCTTTGGATGCTTCAGGTTCTGCCTCCAATACTCCTGTTAATTTACAGCCTAATATTCTACCCTCCAGACCATCACATTTTCCCCACAGTCCTCTGGTATCTTGTACTACATCTCTGATGGAAATGGACCTATTTCATAGGAGCAAAGGCGTTGAATCCAGTTCCAGATTCCGGGAGACGGTCTTTGGAGGGGGGGTACTGTCACGACTCACTCCCTGCATTCTCGTGTCCACCACCAGGGGGCCGAATTGTGGGGCTACCCAGTGTTCTAACAAGCTTCCAGACCCTCCCCTTCATGTACATACTGACTTCCAGCCATTTCGACACTACTTGGGAATTGACATCCATTCCCAATCCATGCCGGGTTTTGTGGAAGCCATCCTGCTCATGCCTGAAACTCCATTACCCAGAATTCCCTGCTCACTGCTTAGTCTCCACCTCTGCAGGCCAAGGATGGGTGGAGGAATTCAGCTCACCTGTGGCTGGCTGCTGCTAGCCTGCTCACACCTGATGCATGTGATTAATGTGAGCTCTTTTAAGCCCCAGCTCCCTTCAGCCCAGTGTTGGTCATTGTAGCTGTTTACCGGTGAGACCGATCCTTGTTTCCAGTGCTCCCTGAGCTTTTGCTATTGTTTCCAGTGTTTCCTGAGCTTTAGTTCTGCCTTTTTCCTGACTTGCTGCTGTTTTCCTTGTTCCTGAATTAGCACTGCTTACAGTGCTACCTTGACCCCTGAGCCTTAGTATTCCTTGTTCCTGAACTGCAGCAGTTTCCCTTCTCCTGAATTAGCACTGCCTGCAGTGCTACCTTGTTTCCTGAGTTCCTGAGCTATAGCTATTCCTTGTACCTGAATTAGCACTGCTTGCAGTGCTACCTTGTTTCCTGAGTTCCTGAGCTATAGCTATTCCTTGTACCTGAATTAGCACTGCTTGCAGTGCTACCTTGTTTCCTGAGTTCCTGAGCTATAGCTATTTCTTGTACCTGAATTAGCGCTACCTTGTTTCCTGAGTTCCTGAGCTATAGCTATTCCTTGTACCTGAATTAGCACTGCCTGCAGTGCTACCTTGTTTCCAGAGTTCCTGAGCTATGGTTATTAGTTCCTGTTCCTGGGCTTCAGCTATTTCTTGTTCCTGATTTGCACTGCTTGGAGTGCTCTCTTGACTCCTTGTTTCCTGAGCAGTAGCTATTTTCCTGTTTCCTGAACCAGCACTGCCTGCAGTGCTACCTTGATTCCTGAGCCTTAACATTTCCTTGTTCCTGACCTGCAGTGCTACTTTGACTCCTGAGCTTTTGCTCAATTCTTGCCCCAGCAC
This sequence comes from Calotriton arnoldi, assembly GCA_963921515.1. Lineage (NCBI taxonomy): Eukaryota > Metazoa > Chordata > Amphibia > Caudata > Salamandridae > Calotriton > Calotriton arnoldi. The sequence continues at coordinate 6,570,701 of CAWUFW010000046.1, read as the reverse complement.
TGCCTCCTATGCTACTTTGTTTTCTTGATTCCTGAACCTGCACTATTCTAGTATACCCTTGTAGCCTCCCTTTCTGTATATCCTTTTCCAGTCCCTGCCTTTCTTCCCATTTCCTTGGTTCCAGTTCTAGTTTGCTATCTTTCTATTTCTGCTGTCTTGCTTCTGTTGCCTTGTATGTTTGTTACCTGCTTTCTGCCAAGTGTGCCCTGTGATTTCCTTCCTTTCCTGTTAAGCACTCCTCCTTGCTAGCTCCTTGTCTATTGTGCTTGTGTTTAGTTCTACCCCTTTGCTGTTACTGCCTTGCGTGTTCCTGTTTGATCGCCAGGATCCGTGGGCACAGCTGACTACCTAGGTGGTGTTTCTTGTTCACTGTGAGTATTGTCTTTGAGTTACTGTTATAACATCACCATAGGTATAAGCTCCACAGACCCTGCCTTTGCATACATATCCTATATGTGGGTATTTCCAGTCAGTATCTGTAACAGCAATTGTGGGTGAGGAACTTACTGAGCTTCAGTCTTACCGTGTGGAGCTCCTGAGTGCTTTACCCCACATTCCCTTTATTGTTAATGTTGTATTATATATATGTCTTGCACGTCCGCCTTGGGAGTAGTTAGTCTGAATGCTAAATTGCCTTGTGAGTCCCCTTCCTTTCTGAGTCTTAGCCATCTTGTACAGGCTTCCCCTTTGGATCCCTTTTTCTCCTCTGACTCCTTGTGTGATCCTGGGCAGCGCTGTACTACTCTTTCTGTGCACTGTACGTTTTCTACCCAGTCCTTGCTCAAGTCCCTGACTGTGTTCCCGACATAGTCCCGGACAGTCCCTGACAGAATCACCAACCCACATTTCCAGGGTCACTTGTGAGGTTTTCTTTGCGTTCAGTTAGCTACCCTTTTTCTGTTTCATTTGTGTGTGCAAATATTAAAGGTGTGTCATAATGAGAGGTTTAAGAAAGAGACATACCAGTGCATCATTCAAGTTTGTGCAGGGCAGTTCACCAGTGCCCACCAACGAGAGGCATTTAGTGTCTACTTTACAGTTTGTTCACCCTAGTCCTGAAACAATGAATCCTCTTATGAAAAATGGACATTTACGTTCTGAATATTTTACTCATTGGCTCTCAAACTCCTCTTTGCCAGATCCGGACTTAATCTTCTGTTCTGATCCAGATTCAATGTCTGAGTCAGCATTGCATAAGGAGAATGCTACCTTACTCAGTTTGCTGAACAAGAATTCTGGTTCTAGCATGTCTGCTGCAAGTGGTTGTAAAATACAATATTCAATCACACAACCAAAGAAAGAGCAGGTGCATTTCATAACCTCTGTTTTCCATTCAGATAATGTTACCCAGTCTTGTAGTCCAGTGAAGATCTCAGTCCCGGATACTAAAGGGACCTTGTTAGATACCACATTCAAGTTAAACAATAATCAGTTTAACAAAAGAGAGAGAATAACTACTAGAACACAGGTGGCTAATAGCCACTTTGAACAAGATCCAAGGTATAGCTCTGTTGCTTGTTCTGAAGTTGCCAAGTCTACCACTGTCCTTTTAGAGAAAGATTTGCAGTCTTCACAGGATACAAGTACGTCTAAGATTCTTGAATTACAACCAGAGAATAAAATATTTCAGACTCTGTTAAAAACTTATAACCCAGAGTTCAAGTGGGAATCTAAAACCCCTGTAGAAAACAACTTTTCCACCTCTATGTTAGCCTCCTTAGAAATGGAGAATGAAACCTTGCGCACTATTTTGCGGACCCCTCAGAGCTGGTCCAGTTATTGTGTAAATAATACTGTGGCTGATCACTCAGATTCCACGCAGAATAGCCATAGTACCGTGTCTCAAAGTGCAGTTAAGGAAAGTATTTGTTTGAATTCTGAATTTACTAACTCCTCTGTTTTGTCTTCTACTGCTAAATTACATCTAGGTGCTACATCTGAGATGTGTCCCTCCAGTTTTGAGGAACCCCACATTCCAGGCAAGACACAGAACTTCTCTTTGCTTTCTTTTCCTGGTAGTGAGGTCAGTTCTATCTCAGAAATAACCCATAGACAGGCCATTGACATACAGACAAAACCTGAACCATTGACCCACATATTCCCTGATGTGACAATGTCCTGTGACTCAGACCATGCTCTTGATTTAACTGCTGCAACTGAAGTCAACCTCCTTGCTAAGAAGAAACAAAATCCTGACCCCTTCTTTGCTGTTTTGCCTTCAAGCACACTACATATTGAAAAGTCAGGAAATTATAGTACTCTATGCTCTGTTGCATCTGTACCGCCTTGTAATGCAGAAGGAAATGAAAAGATCTCCCATGGCCAAGGAATCTTTGGCCAATTTCCTCTGACTGTGCGGTGTGAACTGCCAAATTGTGAAAGAAGCCTGAGCATCAGGAACTCTAAAATAAACACTATTCTTAGCCATCTGGAAGAGAGTACTCCCGTGTGTTTTAATCTGACAAGGACCTGTGAAGATGTCACTACTGACAACAGCAAATCTACTGTTCACAAGCTACTACAATTCCCGGAGCTTAAAGTCTATGAACCATGTGTCACTCTGCCTTCAGCTTGTCTTCTGGCAGAGTCTTCAGAGACCTCAGCCAGCCCGCTGCCTTCAGAGCACGAGTCCTCAGCCGGAGCGCTGCCTTCAGAGCCCGAGTCCTCAGCCGGCCTACCTACGGAACTTCAGCCTGCAGTCTGCCTGCCTACTGAGTCCACACCTCTGGCCTGCCTGCCTACTGAGCCTCCAACCAATTTGCTTATAGAGCCGGCGCCTCCTAAAAGTCTGTTAATGGAGCCAGAGCTTCCAAAGAGCATATCTACAGAACCAGAACCTCCAGGCCGCCTGCCTCCAGCACCAGAGCTTCCAGGCCGCCTGCCTCCAGCACCAGAGCTTCCAGGCCGCCTGCCTCCAGCACCAGATCCTCCAGGCCGCCTGCCTCCAGCACCAGATCCTCCAGGCCGCCTGCCTCCAGCACCAGATCCTCCAGGCCCCCTGCCTCCAGCACCAGAGCTTCCAGGCTCCCTGCCTCCAGCACCAGAGCTTCCAGGCTCCCTGCCTCCAGCACCAGAGCTTCCAGGCTCCCTGCCTCCAGCACCAGAGCTTCCAGGCTCCCTGCCTTCTTGCCTTGAGCCTTTATTTTGCCAACTTTTTGACCCTGTGCTTCCAGTTTCCCAGCCTTCAGAGGTCTCAATACATATACATTCAGAGACTGAACCTCCAGCACCAGAGACAAAACTCTCAACATGTCAGCCTCCAGGTCCTGGGTCTCCTGCATACCAGCTTCCAGCGTCTCCTGCATATGAGTCTTCTGTATGTTTTCCTCCAGGGCCAGAGCTTCAAGTCTGCTTCCTGTTACCTCCTTTGACTTCAGCCATCTTGCCTTTGACCTCTGTGCCTCCTGCCAATCCATTATCTGTTTTTGACCCTACAGTCAATCTGCCTTCGTTTCTAGAGTGCTACTCTAGACTGCCATCATCTGGACTTCAAACACCTTTGATTCGGGGTTCTAAGCCCCCGTTACTGGCTTTGGATGCTTCAGGTTCTGCCTCCAATACTCCTGTTAATTTACAGCCTAATATTCTACCCTCCAGACCATCACATTTTTCCCACAGTCCTCTGGTATCTTGTACTACATCTCTGATGGAAATGGGCCTATTTCATAGGAGCAAAGGCGTTGAATCCAGTTCCAGATTCTGGGAGACGGTCTTTGGAGGGGGGGTACTGTCACGACTCACTCCCTGCATTCTCGTGTCCACCACCAGGGGGCCGAATTGTGGGGCTACCCAGTGTTCTAACAAGCTTCCAGACCCTCCCCTTCATGTACATACTGACCTCCAGCCATTTCGACACTACTTGGGAATTGACATCCATTCCCAATCCATGCCGGGTTTTGTGGAAGCCATCCTGCTCATGCCTGAAACTCCATTACCCAGAATTCCCTGCTCACTGCTTAGTCTCCACCTCTGCAGGCCAAGGATGGGTGGAGGAATTCAGCTCACCTGTGGCTGGCTGCTGCTAGCCTGCTCACACCTGATGCATGTGATTAATGTGAGCTCTTTTAAGCCCCAGCTCCCTTCAGCCCAGTGTTGGTCATTGTAGCTGTTTACCGGTGAGACCGATCCTTGTTTCCAGTGCTCCCTGAGCTTTTGCTATTGTTTCCAGTGTTTCCTGAGCTTTAGTTCTGCCTTTTTCCTGACTTGCTGCTGTTTTCCTTGTTCCTGAATTAGCACTGCTTACAGTGCTACCTTGACCCCTGAGCCTTAGTATTCCTTGTTCCTGAACTGCAGCAGTTTCCCTTCTCCTGAATTAGCACTGCCTGCAGTGCTACCTTGTTTCCTGAGTTCCTGAGCTATAGCTATTCCTTGTACCTGAATTAGCACTGCTTGCAGTGCTACCTTGTTTCCTGAGTTCCTGAGCTATAGCTATTCCTTGTACCTGAATTAGCACTGCTTGCAGTGCTACCTTGTTTCCTGAGTTCCTGAGCTATAGCTATTTCTTGTACCTGAATTAGCGCTACCTTGTTTCCTGAGTTCCTGAGCTATAGCTATTCCTTGTACCTGAATTAGCACTGCCTGCAGTGCTACCTTGTTTCCAGAGTTCCTGAGCTATGGTTATTAGTTCCTGTTCCTGGGCTTCAGCTATTTCTTGTTCCTGATTTGCACTGCTTGGAGTGCTCTCTTGACTCCTTGTTTCCTGAGCAGTAGCTATTTTCCTGTTTCCTGAACCAGCACTGCCTGCAGTGCTACCTTGATTCCTGAGCCTTAACATTTCCTTGTTCCTGACCTGCAGTGCTACTTTGACTCCTGAGCTTTTGCTCAATTCTTGCCCCAGCACTGCCTCCTATGCTACTTTGTTTTCTTGATTCCTGAACCTGCACTATTCTAGTATACCCTTGTAGCCTCCCTTTCTGTATATCCTTTTCCAGTCCCTGCTTTTCTTCCCATTTCCTTGGTTCCAGTTCTAGTTTGCTATCTTTCTATTTCTGCTGTCTTGCTTCTGTTGCCTTGTATGTTTGTTACCTGCTTTCTGCCAAGTGTGTCCTTGCTAGCTCCTTGTCTATTGTGCTTGTGTTTAGTTCTACCCCTTTGCTGTTACTGCCTTGCGTGTTCCTGTTTGATCGCCAGGATCCGTGGGCACAGCTGACTACCTAGGTGGTGTTTCTTGTTCACTGTGAGTATTGTCTTTGAGTTACTGTTATAACATCACCATAGGTCTAAGCTCCACAGACCCTGCCTTTGCATCATATCCTATATGTGGGTATTTCCAGTCAGTATCTGTAACAGCAATTGTGGGTGAGGAACTTACTGAGCTTCAGTCTTACCGTGTGGAGCTCCTGAGTGCTTTACCCCACATTCCCTTTATTGTTAATGTTGTATTATATATATGTCTTGCACGTCCGTCTTGGGAGTAGTTTGTCTGAATGCTAAATTGCCTTGTGAGTCCCCTTCCTTTCTGAGTCTTAGCCATCTTGTACAGGCTTCCCCTTTGGATCCCTTTTTCTCCTCTGACTCCTTGTGTGATCCTGGGCAGCGCTGTACTACTCTTTCTGTGCACTGTACATTTTCTACCCAGTCCTTGCTCAAGTCCCTGACTGTGTTCCCGACATAGTCCCGGACAGTCCCTGACAAAATCTTGAAAGAGTGAACTTGTTCCAAAAGTACAGAAATTAGTGTAAAAAGGTACAGATTCTTTACTATTCTCGGTGATCCACTCAGATCACCATTAGATGTGGGGAAGAAGAAAAATATGGGTGCAACTGCTGGTGAAGTGAAATGTGTAATAAAGCCTTTATCTAAATTCTCATTTATATATTTCTTCAAATGTTCATCCTCTTTTACAGTCAGTGGATATATCTGACCATGTGGTATTTTGGCATTCAAAAATAATTCTGTTCCATAATCGTACTCCCTCTGAGGAGACATGGAGTTGACTATATCCTGGAATTATACGCAAGCTTCCAGAATGTGACTTTCAGTTTCAGTATCATTCAAAATGGAGCAAATGGAGGGATGTATTTGCAGAAACAAATCCTTAAGAAAGCAATGTTATTTGCAGTATTCTAAAATGAACTGCAATGATTACCAGTCCGCTTATGGATTATGTTGGCATACCAAAGAAGTTCCCAATACAATGTGGAAATAAGCAGTATCAACTAAATCAAAATGATGCCTTCACAATATCCTAAATCAGTGGTCATTGCAATGCTAAAGTATTTTTACAAACCTTGCCTGAGGTAAAGGATGTGCCGTCTACCTTTAGTAGGTTTGGGTTAGCTCTTCCTACTTGCAATATTTTTGTGAAATTCGGTGACTTGAATGTCCCTAAAGCAACCAGCTGCCACCAACTCTAATACCTCCCGATATTCCACAAGGAGCAGCTGACGTGACCTTTCACAAAAAATGTGCTCTACTCTCAGTAGCACTTGTAGACTTGATTTGCCCAACCTTGGTTTGTTAATGATGGTCGGGCAATTCTAGTTTCCCTCCAGCGGGGGCATTTCCTCACAAAATGTCCTGCTTTCCCACAGAAAAACACATAAGCTGTTGCTCCTTCTTCAATATATTTCTTCTTGAGACAGAGACTTGCATAGTTTTCCATTTTGCAAAGCTCTTCATAAAATGTGGCTTGTGTAGTGTCACTCATAACATCTGGAATCCATCAACATGGATTCATGCGTCTTTCTGCATTCCATTCTCTTTGCCCAGGATCTATCTGAAGCACTAAATCCATTAATTTGTTACAAGTAGCTTTTCGATTGGATACCAGTGAAACAGCATCCTTAAAATCTGCTCTTAATCCATGCTAGAGTGCAGTGGCCGAAGCCTCCCCAGTCCATGCTGCTCCTGACTCTAATTGCATGAATTGACTCATAAAGGCAATAATATCTTTAGCACCTTCCATAAGGTTAGTAAGCCAGGGTGGGCTGTTTGCATAACCCATCACCGACCAAACACCGTTTGAAACTATTCTAAAAAATTCATAAATGGTTGAAGCCAAGGAATTTTATTTAAGATTAAGGGTTTTGCCAGATTAGAGTTTCCTTGGACAAATACAATAAAATAAAATAAATCTTAGCAGTATATGTGAAAAACCTGGTAGGTTGCATTACATAATGTAAATTATACTGAGCCCAGAAAGACTGAAAAGATGTGGATCTGCCATGAATTTATCAGGCGGTGCCATGCTAGTAGACTCCCATACTGAAGGCTACCAAATCTGGAGTGGATTCACATAGTGCATGAGAACCAGAATTACTGGAACTAGATTACAAGAGTCTCCTGGAGTGGGATATATTTGTTTCCAATGGTAAAGTATATATGATTGTTCACTACGAGTTGTCTTTAAGTCCTCCTGAATGTCGGTAATGGCATGTTAGATAACCTGCAGCGAACTGGGATCAGATCTCTTGTCGAAGAGTATTATGCCCTGGCAAATTGTCTAGTTTTGAAGAACTTGAATATCAGAGACTGATGGGTATCTGCCCCATTCCAGAACATAATCCTGCCCATATGTGAGCAAGCATGGATAGCAGAACCAACTCTGGAGAGAAGGGGGAATGGAAGTGACAAACAGACAACCGTTGAGTCATGGTCCCATTTGATGTAAGTCTCTCATACCTCAGGGGACTCTTGGCATTGTTCTTACAGGTTAACATCAAGGGTTTACTACCGATGCAAAAAAAGACAAACGTTTACGATATTCTACAGTCAGAAGCAATGAAATGACAAAGCCAATTTTTGTTATTATGCTTTCTGACTTCTGAATGGCGGCTGCCCTGAACCTAAGCCAACATGGTGACAACCGGTATCGGAAATGGTGAACTGTAGGCTGAAAGCGATCCTGGAAAAAGGTAGATGGAAACAAGGGACAAAGCACATCAAACTAAACCAAATCGTAATTAGGTTTGGGAAAAATTTTAATTACACTGGTGTAATTCCTGTAATTTGTGGAATTTTGTGTCACACTTGTTACGCGAAATTCCTGAAATTATGCTGTGAGAAATTGCGTTGCTGGTTGAGGGGGTGAAACCCTATTCAAGCAACAGTCACAATCCCTGTCAGGGTGAACCACAAAAAGTCACTAAATTAACCTGTGTTTAACCCTCTGATAGCTTGGTACACAAGCAGTCAGGCTTAACTTAGAGGCAATATGTAAAGTATGCAGCACACCAACAGAAAAAAAGTGACAACACAACATAAGAAAAATACCATACCAATTTAGAAAAATAGTGTACATTTTAATAAATTATTTGATACCAAAATAACAAAAATCAAATCAGTAAAGCCACAGATATGCAATTGTAAATATGTATGTAAAAATAGTGCTTAAAGGGGGCGCGGCCTGCGAAGCTGCGAGATGGCCGCTCTTTGAGGGAGCTCCGCCGGCCGGGTAATAATCCTGCTATAATCCGGACAACTGGAGAGCTCCCACCGCGTTTCATACGCTCTCACCGATTGCGGACATCAGGCTGAGACGATTGCTGAGACTTGCGACCCCGAGCTCCGCTCCGGGGCCGAGCAGTCCCCCTTGCTGTTTGGGCGTGGATGGCGCGCGCCTGCCGAGCTGCTGCCTGGGCGGATCATTTAACAAATTGAGCCCGCGGTGGCATGCGCGAGGAGGGCCCTGGTCAGAGTGGGCACGTGAACTTTCTTTCTGCTTGTGGGCCCCGGAGGCCAGAGGTCAACCCCGGAGACCCGATCCCTCTGCGGCGCTGCGCTGCTTGCCACAAAACCTTTGGCAGCGCAGCCCCGACCTGCGAGAGGAGGTGAGGCGCTGCAGAGCTAAATTGGGGCCGCAGGCGGCTGAAGCGATACCCGAAACTCCGAGCAGGCGTGGAACTCGCCTGCGGCGCATCTGTGTCACTCCTGGGAGCTGCGCTGCTGCCAACACTCCCCAAATATGCCCCAATCAATGCTGCCCTGGATGACTTTGTGCCAGTGAACTGGCCTGACACCGGCGGAGCCCCACACTCCTTTTTTTTTTTTGGTTTGAAGGGCCCGCGTTTCGCGGGACGGCCATTTTGTTGTGGGGGCCTGGTGCTGCTGCGCACATTTGATCTGCCTACAATCTCTTGGCCCAGCTGGTGCGGTGTTCCGAGGAGCTCATTTCGCCGCTGCTGCAGCTGCCTTGACTGGAGGCTCCCGTCGGATCTGCGGAGTGAAAGACGGCGATATCAACAGTCCCAAAAGCGAAGATATCTTCTAACCGTGAGTGTCATGCACCTGGCCTGGGCGGGAACCCCTTAACCTACAGGACCCACTTACGCTCGCAGGGGTCGGACGCACGGGGACTTGGTCGGCGCCTGAAGCACCCCCTATTTGCTATTTTTGTCACTCAGGGCCCACGGGCGTGCGGTGGGGGTGACGGTGGCGCCTGACGGCCTGAGTGCAGGGATCTTCGCCGCACTGGGAACATCACCGCTTGCCCTGTGTGGGTGCCACATCCTTGTGGAACATACCATGTACTCGGGGAGATTGGGTACGCTGTGACCAGATTTAGCACCTAGTACGCAGTCCATTGGCCCACTCACCACTTGGCGCCCGCGCGAGGCCGAGTCCTTCCCAGGACAATTACATACGTGTTGCTCTTCTTTGACACTGAGTGTGGGCGATCTCCTGTCCGTTCCCTGGGGTTATAGGAGTGTGGAGCTCTTGCGGATCCTCGAGTAGCGGGTGAGCTGGTCGGGTGGGAGAAGCACCCCCCGGTGTGTCACTACTGCCGCGCTACACAGGCGCCATGGGCAAGCAGGACGCCAAGCAGCCAAAGCTGACCTTCGACCAGCAGAGGGCCACGAGGCTCACAGAGTCAGACCCCGATGCCTGCGCGTGGAGGCCTGCGGAGTCACAGATGGAGGACCAGGGAGAAGACCTGCATACCCTGATGCTCAAGATGCGGTCCAGCTTGCGAAATATAGACACCAAGTTGGATGCGCTCACTACCCAGCTCGATGCGGTCAAGACACAGGTGGGCGCCCACGAAACCAGACTCGATATCCTTGAGAATAGGACTTCCGACTTCCACGAATTTCAGGTGGAAACAAAGGAACAACTACTACAGATGGATAAAGTACTGGGTCTCATTCACGCCAAAAATGAGGACTTGGAGGCGAGGTCGCTCCGCAACAACCTGCGCATCACAGGCATACCAGAGACTACAGCCATCGCCACAATGGAAACTTTTGTGTCTGAACTGCTCCGAGAACTCTTTGGTACCCATCTGTCTGCGGTATTTGCGGTTGAGAGGGCGCACCGGACCCTGGGCCCTAAACCACCTGTAGGCGCTACGCCTCGACCGATACTGGCCCGATCCTTAATTATCAGGACCGAGACCTTATCTTATGTCTGGCACGCGAGAAAGGGAAGATCACGCATAAGGGCAACCAAATCTCTTTCTATCCAGATTTCACGCCTTCGGTGCAGTCGGCGCGGCGTGAATTTTTGCCGGCTAAACGTCTCTTGCTTCAGGTCCAAATCCCTTACTCGCTGCTATACCCAGCCAAACTAAAGGTCACCCACGAAGGCACTGCCCATTTTTTCACTGATGCCAAATCCGCCCTGAAATTCGCGAAGCACATCGGTGGTAAACAGTCGAAGCAGGGCAATAGATCTCCCGTTGCTGCTGAAGACAGACTGAGCGACAACGACTAATGGACCGTTGCAATAGTTGCACTATCTGTCCGTGATGTCTTGTTTTGAGTTGCCAGGGGAGGGAATGCCACGAGTTCTGGCTCTATTGGGAACTGAATGTTGTGTTTCAATTTTCCTTTGCACTCCCTTCCACTAGAGGCAGCCAGCCGTATATCCTGTGAGCCCCCGAGGGCGGATTTGACAGACCGTATGCTGCGTGGGGGGGATTGGTACATATGGAACTGAGATGTGTTATATTCCGCGCGCCGGTCTCTCCGGCTATTGATACGACACGTTGTTGGTATGTCCGCCTTATTTGTACCCTTGGTTGAGCTCTCTGCAGTTTCCCGGCCACCCTGTTTAGTCAGGGGAGTACGCCTGTGGTTCTGCGCCCCCATGGGAGGTTTCCCTATTCGTACCTGTTCCCTTATGATGTTGAGGGGTTCTACACAACCTGATTGGGGGGTTGGAGTGGGTGGAGGGTTGGGGGGGATTGTTTTTATGTTCTTAGCCAGTATGAATGCTTGCTACTATGGTAAATGCTTTGACACTTCCAGGTTCATGCCGTGTTGCCTATGCTTAGCTGTTCACTCACAATTCATGCTATGTGCCATCACTCTGAACTTTCTCACATGGAACATCAGAGGACTGAATGACTGTAGAAAATCTAGACTCGTACATGCCTACCTATCGAGACATAACATTGACGTATGTTTATTACAGGAGACCCACCTTAATGCTGTGCCTTCCCCACGACTAAAGCACAACAGGTGGAGCCACGTTTACTCCTCCATATATTCTAACTATTCCCGGGGGGTGGCGGTTCTGGTCAGGAGGGGGCTGGAGTGGAGAGAGGGGGACATACACAGGGACCCCGACGGTAGATTTCTCATCATACTGGGCTCATTGGGTGGTATTCCGGTTGCGATAGTTGCACTATACGGTCCCAATGTGGACTCCCCTAGTTTCTTCCAGGACATCTGGGCTAGAGTCAGGGCGAACCGGTTGCAGTACCATTATCTGGGGGGGGGGACTTTAATGCTATATTGAATGACGATCTGGACAGACGGGGGCGGCCCGGACCCTACACCCTTTGGCAAGTACAGCTTTAAACGCCATAATCTCAGATGGAGACCTGGTTGATATTTGGCACCATAGACACCCCGAGCTCCATGAAGGCACTTGTATCTCTGACCACCACTGTGCCTGGTCCCGCTTGGATTATTGGTTGGCTTCTCGTGACGTGGCCACTTGGACTACTGAGGTGACTCATCTGCCGAGAGCCCTCTCAGACCATGCCTGTTAAAACTGGCATTTCCTGAGTCCCCCCCACGCATGTTCTCTTGGCGTCTCCCACCACATGCCCTCTTAGATGAGGCTTTCAAGGAAGAAATAAGGACGGATATTACGGACTACTTCACCCTCAACTCCGGTTCGGTGGATACGGAAGCCTCCCTCTGGGAAGCATTCAAGGTGGTCATTAGGGGTCAATGTATTGCCCGTCAGGTGTTGCAAGCCATACGGGGCACACTTGCCTCTCTTGAGTCTCAAATTAAAGGGCTGGAAACACAGTTTTATTCCTCCAATGACCTAACTATCTTGGCTCCATTGAAGGCCAAACTGATTGAATATGATGAGGAGGCGCAGCGGGAAGTCAAGTTCCTCGGGAAATATGCAGAGGCAAGGAGATATGGAGAGGGTGATAGGCCGGGCAAGACATTGGCTGGCATGATCCGTGCTCCGCGTTCCACCACCTACATCCCCGAGTTGATCAACACACAGGGGGCTACTGGCCGGGGGCAGGAGGATATCCTAGATGAGTTCTCTTCGTTCTATTCTAGACTTTACACTGCCACCCAGGAGACATGCCCAGAGGGTATGCAGTCCTTTCTTGACTCTCTGGAGCTGATCTGGTTTAGCCAACGGTACAGAGACTACATGGACTTCCCGATTACAGTAGAGGATGTCACACAGGTCATACGTAGCTTGCCCCTAGACAAGTCCCCCGGGTCTGATGGCCTAACCACCGCCTTTTATAAGGCATATGTGGAAGAACTAGCGCCACATCAGTTGGCACTCTATGAAAAAGCCCGTTCCACCGCCATATTACCCCCAACCATGTGCGAGGCAATCATAATCACTTTATTAAAACCCGGTAAACCTGAGACTGAACTCAATTCATATCGGCTGTTATCACTAATAAATGTAGACGTCAAAATTTTGGCCAAATTGATAGCCAATAGATTGCAACCCCTGCTTCCCCTCATCGCGCGCCCCGACCAATCGAGCTTCATCCCCGGGCGGTCTACTTCTCATAACCTCAGGACGATCTTCTCAGTGCTGCATTACCTCCATCCGGATGTACAGGCTGCCGCAGTTTTTCTCGATGCCACTAAGGCATTCGACACGCTCGAATGGCCGTATTTATTTGCTATTTTGGCCCGCATGGGGTTTAGCCCCCTTTTTCTCAATCTCATTAGATTGCTATATACCAAACCAACGGCTCGTATCAAAGTGAACGGCCTCCTGTCGGAACCCTTCCCTATCTCACGCGGCACGCGGCAGGGATGTCCCCTGTCCCCCCTGCTGTTCGCGATTGCGAAGGAACCCCTTGCCACACGTATCAGGCAACACCATACGGCCAGGGGAATAGGTTTCAGTACCAGAAGCCTCCTCATCTCACTTTATGCTGATGATGTCACATTTTACATCACAGACCCCGTGGTAAACCTAGACCCCCTCTTACGAGAATTTATTAGATTCGGTGGGCTGGCTGGTGTTTCTATCAATTGGGCTAAGTCCGTCGTGTTCCCATTAACGGATAATACAGTCCCGGTGACATCTGAGTTCCCTCTGAGATGGGAGACCGATACGGTCAAATACCTGGGCATCTGGATCAGCCGTAACCTGCAGGAAATATGGTCCTTAAATTACGGACGCGCTATTGTCTGGTTGGAGGAGAAGGTAAAACTATGGAGCAAACTCCCGCTATCCCTAGCAGGGAAAATTGCCCTAGCAAAAATGGTTATCTTACCAAAATTCCTTTATTTATTTGCTAATATCCCGATCCCTCTAACACACTCCTTTTTTAAGACCCTTAGATCGCTGCTGGTCTCTCTGGTTTGGGCAGGTGGGCAGGCTAGGGTTTCATGGGAGCTACTTACACTCCCATTGACACAGGGTGGTATGGGCGCTCTCGACATGCAGCTATATGCCTTATGCGCTCAGGCTCAGTTCCTACACCACTGGGTCCACCCAATGCCCTTTCAGCCCCATGTGGCTGTGGAGACCGATGCAGTTGCACCTGTCCCCATACATGTGGCGCTGTCTCGGCCATATCGCCGCCCTCGAGATGGCATAGATACCTCGGAGACCCTACGCTGGGCATGGGATGAACTGCGTAAGCAGGCGGGCGCTCCCGTGTTGTATGCCCCTTCGATACCATTAGCACACAACCCTATGTTACCAACTTTGAAAGATGGTATTGGCAAACCACTGGCGCAAAAAATGACCCTCCGCACGTTTGCTGATCTATATCCCGAAAACACATTTCGCTCCCCCCGACAGCAGATGAAGGTCACACGGTACCGTTTGCTGAACTCTTCCTATATCATAAATTGCGCGCTACCTGCCGTTCCCTCCATGACAGCTTTCCGGCGCCTCCTCCCTCACTGTCGGCATTAGAAAACCTGCTACGCTCCCCCTCACCCCGTAAACTCGTCATACCACTTTACACACAGATGCAGACCTCGGCTCCATTTGTGAAGCCCAAAGCATTGCAGGGCTGGAACGTGGAACTCCCTGTGCCACTGACTGAAGATCAATGGGCGTACTGTTGTCGCCAACTCACTGAACTGTCCCCAAATTATAGGCTTCGCCTGATTCACTTCAAATTCCTCCACAGATTTTACAGGACGCCCGTAGGTCTATATCGTATGGGACTCAGAGACGACGATAGCTGCTGGCGCTGCAGGTTTAAATCCGCCTCATTCTTACACATGGCATGGGACTGCCCGAGACTGGCGTCATTCTGGTCCACAATCTTCTCAATGATAAATCAGATCATTGGCACATCTCTAGCTTCCACCCCCCTACTAGGATTGCTGAGCTATGTTAAAGACACGCAACCCAAGACACGCAAACTTCATGCTCTACTTCTCCTGCTTGCAAAACGGCTGGTGGCGGTGCACTGGGGGAAGAGGAGGGTGCCCTCCATTAAGGAATGGATAAGGGACGTCACGTACGGCCACTCCCAACTCACCACATTTTGGGAACTGATGCCCCCCACCTCTAGACCTAGGGACATTTGGGAACCATTCATCACCTGGGCCCGGGAACGGCAGGGATCGGACGGGGATACATTGCTGCACACGAGGTCACCCGTTGGGCCACCGTAACTTGCTACACTAGTCTCTTCATGTAGTTACCCTGATGAACATGCACACAATATAAGCCGAGGCTCTAGATTTATAAACGACAGTCCCTCAGACGTATATTTCTTGATTGACATCACAATGAAGTAAATTGTAGGCTTGCATGACTAGCACTCGGGATGAAGGCACTTTCTGTACTAGCTTTGCAGTGATCCGTAAATGCAGTCTTTATTCATGGATATACATTGTCTATGCACTGGCTCGTTCTGTTGTTCGTGTTTATGTATTTACATATGAAAATGCCAATAAAAAAAAACTAAAAATAGTGCTTAAAAACACAAAGCACCATCTGTAGTTATCTGGTCGCCATGGACCGAGACAAAGTTCAGGCTGACTGGGATGGAGCATAGGCTGGATACAGGTCCCAGGTTAGGCCTGCTGCGAATTGTACCTTATTTCCTTGATACGGGTGTTGGGCCGTGCGAGGGCAGTTCCGAGGAGCGATGTGGAGTCCTGTGTTAAGTTGTGTTGCACCGGTATAGATGAGGTGCTGAGAAGGCGGTGATGCAAGGTCTGTGTTGAGTTGTGTAATGCTGCGTCAGTTCTGATGAGGAGCTGCGAGGGCTGCAAGGTGAGTGCATCACGATGCAACAGTTCCAATGAGAAGCTTTGAGGGCTGCGTCGGGATGCATCACACTGCGTTGGTTCTGATGGGGACCACAGCTGGGCTGGCTGAACCCCTTTATCCCACTTCCAAGGGTCCAGGACTGGAGAGGCACCACTTGGGGGGTTAGGACTCGCAGCAGGCAGAGCCCAGGTGCAGGGTTCAAGATGGTTGGAGCCTTTTCTGTCCATGTGGCTCTAGTCAGGAGGCCAGCCAACATGCCCTCAGAGTCACTCTGGTCCAGTCCTTCTTTCTCAGGCAGCAGGACAGCAGAGCAGTCCTTGAAGCAAAGCAGCGTGACAGCAGAGTAGCAGTGCAGCAGGGCAGTCCTTCTCCAGGGTCTTCCACAGGTCCAGACGTAATCTGAAGAGCTGGTCTGAGGGTCCAATATTTACACCTAGTGCCTAAGTTGGAGTGGGAGGAGTTTCTGAACTTTTCCCCTACAGAGGTGTGTGGAATTTCCTGCCTCCCTGCCCTGGTCCCAGTCTGTCTGGGGGCCTTTGAAGTGCAAGTGTAGTAGGTGACAGCTCCGTCTCCCAAGTCGAGCACCCAGACCCTTTATTGTGTTGCGGTCTGGGAGGAATACACAAAGGGTCATGGCTAACTCCACCTAGTCATGTGACCCAAAAACAGGCTGCAGGCACGGAATGGTTAGGACAAGAAAGTGCCAACTTTTTAAAAGTGGATTTTAAGAATTGTGACTTAAAATCTGACTTTACTATAAAGGAGGATTTTAAATTACAATTCCTCAGACACCAAATGTGACTTTCCTACCTGCTCCCAATCAAATGTTAGCACTTATTAAATGTACTAAGGTCATCCAATGTTAGCCTATGGGAGAGGTAGGCCTCACAGTAGTGAAAAACGAATGTGAGTTTTTTCACAGTAAAGACATGTAAAACTTAAAAGTACATGTCCAACTTTTTAATTACAATGCACCCTTCCCTATGAGCTGTTTAGAGACTGCCTTAGGGGTGACTTATATGTAATAAAAAGGGAGCTTAAGGCTTGGCAAGGGGGTTATTTTGCCTTGTCAAACTGGCAGTTTAAAACTGCTAGCAGGCTGCAATGGCAGGCCTGTGACTTGTTTTAAGGGGCTACCTAAGTGGGTGGCACAATAAGTGCTGTAGGCCCACTAGAAGCATTTAATTTACCAGCCCTGGTTATATGATATACCACTTTACTAGGGACTTATAAGTAAATGAAATATGGCAATCAGTTGTAAGCCAATTTTTCCATTTTTAGGGAGTGAGCACAAGTAGTTTAGCACTGGTTAGCAGTGGTAAAGTACACAGAGTCCTACGGCCAACATAAACAAATTCAGAGAAATAGGAGGGTGAAGGAAAAATGTTTGGGGTAAGACCACCCTAAGGCTGCCAGGTCTAACATATGCCATTACACCACTTTGAATAATTACGTATTATTCACAGTTAAAATTTACCACAGAACGCAAGTAGCTGTTATTTGCGGTGCTTTTGTTTAAATGCATCCGCGCACCAAAATTGACGCGCAGAAGCATTTTGCACTAAAATATACCACGACATGAGAGATTTGCATGTTGTGTAATTACGCATTAGTAAGGAAGCCAAAGAAACTGAATTAGGATCATAAAAGGGCCAGCAAACACATGGCCAAATCTCCGACTGACCTTACTCCATCAGGTCATCAGACATGTATGTCGGCGGCGGAGATGGAGTAGTCTGCGCCGTCAACATACTGAAGTTTCGTCCAACTCTAAATGAGGCGAGCGGAACTTCGCTTTGTCGGAGTTGGTTCTCCATTGCCATTGTGACAGAGTACCCTCACCCAAAGCTAAATCAGGTCCAAAGTCTTGAAAGGTAAACAAGTTGAACTATTTGTCTAAAGATGAGAAAGGCAGGGGCCGGCATCGGCCCCGCCGCCATTATGGCGGTCGTGCCGGTCCCACAACAACATGCAGGGAGGCGGGGGCGCAGTGCACGCCCCCGCCTCCTTGTTGGTAATCAGCGCATCACCCGGAAGTGATTGAATCACTTCCAGGTCGCGCGTCAGGGCAACGAAACGCCGGGGAACCGGTTCTGACTGGCCCCCGGCGTAAATCAGCATAAAAGGCTGGGGAGCGGCGAAAGCGCCGTCTGTGCACGCCGCTCCCTCAGCCGACATCACCACGGACCTTGCAAGGAGGTCCTAATCCTTTTTTCTTCTTTTATTTTTCAGGTCAATTTCGTCAGCTGAGTCGAGTCCTCGTCAGCTTCGCAGGAGTCGAGCTAGTCAATTTCGTCAGCCGAGTGGAGTGCGTGTCAGGCGTAGCGAAGAGCGGCCATGCGGGAGGGGCGATTTTGATCAGTTTCCCCTTGTTTCTCGTCTGGCATGGAGTGCTGCAGCAGCTGGCACGATCTCCGGTCAATTGCAATCGGCATCAGGGCACGGGTGCCGGTCGGGTCGGATCGGGTCAATTTCAAGACGCCGGCAGCTGGGGACAGATTTCGGATCAGTTTCACGGAGCAGTGAGTGGAGCGCGAAGGCTAATTAGCCTCGCGCCAGCAATTGATCAAGTTGTGCTTTATTTTTCAGACGGCGAATTCCGCCAAGCAGGGCATTGCACAGCGTATTGGGAAGGTGGCTTTCCTTTATTCTTCATCGAGTGGAAACGGATAAGCTGGGACAGACAACAGACCTCATTAGGAGGTCATAAATATCTCTTGCATTTATCTTACAGGCCTCACACAAGGAAGAGCTTCGGGAGGATTCTGGAAGTCTCTTGTACAGCTGGTGGGGCAAGCAGCAGAGAGTGGGGACACCCGCCGAAGCAGCTAATCGCAGTTAGGGCAGAGTTCCCAAGGAGACACTGACAGGCCTGCATTCCAGCGCTTCCGGGAGCCACGCGGGTTGGAGATTACTCACCCAACCCATTGGACTAGCCAGTGGGCGTGGCTCTGGTTGCGTGGGTGCTTGTGGCCGGTCGTGATCTCCCTACTATTGAGGTAAGGGTTTGGGCTGTGTTCCCAGGCCAGATTGTGGGGTGTGTGGCTAGTGTAGTTCACGTGGTTGCGCAATTTCCCAGCCATGGCATTAGCATTGTGGGGAGGCGTGTTTTTATAATCCACGGGTTAAAGCATTTTGTGGTTGTAGAATGATGGCCCCTAAGGCAAAGCGGAGCGACCAGCGCTCACGCATGGACAGTTTTATGGAGGCCATGATGCGAAAAATGGGGGACATGGAAGCAGCCATTGTGAGTTTAAAAGAGAAAGTGGAGGGGCAGGAGACACTGTTGAACGACCCAGGAGGGAAGGGGTAGCCCCTAGGGCAGCATTCCCTCCCATACCCAAGAGGAACAGATCTAAGAAAGGGGGAGCTCCACTTCGCAGGGAGGGGGAGGGAGCGAGTGGTGCCACGGAGCCAGTGGCCCACACTCCAGTCCCGAGGCCAGTAGAAAGCGAAGGGCCAACTGGGGTGGGCTCCTCACCAGGTATGGAGGGGGGAATAACCCGCCGGGGGCTGGGGGGCAACCTGGGCCAGCAGGTACTTGCGCAGAGGCTCCGCGCATCCCTAGTGCAGGGGCTCCTACTGGAGTTCATGCGGGTCAGCCGGATTTAGTGGCTAATTTAGCAGTGGTTCTTCCCTGGCTAGAGAGTGTGGGTAACTGTTCCCCGGCCACTGGCATTTCTGGTGTGGACGCGCTGGAGAAGGCCAAAAAGATAGTCGCGCAGTTAGATGGGGCGTCAGGTGAGGAGGTGCCCATCACAGTCAGTAGGGAAGTGCCAGCAGTAAACCCAGTGGTGGATGCAGTGGAACCGAAGCCAGCTGAGCCAGCGGAGGCGGCTTCGACAGGTAAGCCACAGACACTACCGGTGTTAGGAGTGGGGGAAGCGCGCACGCAAAGGGAGAAACTGTATAGGCATGTCACGCAGGACATGAAGGAGAAGATTTGGAAGGGGGGCTATGTCAACATTTTTTCATTGTTGTTAGATGAGACAGAAAGGGAAGAAGCTAAGAAAAAGAAGGATTGGATGCTCCCAAGGGAATGGGCAAGTGAATTGCTGAAATATAGGATAGAGGAGTCTCTGATTAATTGGGTTAGGGGTTCCTCTGTCTATTTGGCTGTCATGACTGACTGGTTCCCACATTTAGCCGGGGAAATGGCATGCTACCAAAATAGGATCACCATTGTGCATGATAAGAAGGGTGGTGTAGGGTGGTTGGAGTATGACAAGAGCTTCAGGAGAGCAAAGGCTTCGGACCCCATCCTCACATGGGATCAAATCGATATGATTTCATGGTTAGATCATGTAGGGAATGGGACACAAGATAATCCCAAAGAAATTCCAAAAGGGCAGTCCTTTGGGTCATTCCCCTCACCTAGTTTGGGTGGGGGAGGAGGAAAGAAAGGGGCATGCTGGGACTTTAACAGACGTGCATGCAATAGGGCAGCATTACAAATTAATGGGGTAACCCAATAAACGTCACAAGACCTGGGTACAATGCAGTAATGAAACAAGTGGTCCGTGACTGCTTTAGAGAAGAATAAATTATAATTTATCATGTGTGTGTAGCTTAAATAAGTCAAACACTGGTAAAAAATACCAAAAATAAATGCAACATGCCCTGCTGTCTAAGATAGCATTGTTCCAAACGTACAGTCAATGTAAAACAAAAAAGCGCCAAAGAATTGTTTAAGTTTAGTATATTTAATTTCATATACTTGAAACAGATCAAAATTAATTTGACAAAAGGAAGGTACAAAGGTTGCTCAAAGGAAGAGAGAAGAATGGGTGTGCTCGTGATTGGTAGGGAAAGGTGAATAGTCACAAATATTCAGAGCTTATACATTTTTACGGCTTTGGCAATGGACTGGTAAAGAGACCAGTACAGAAAGGCCTGTCCCAAACAAATCATTTATAACATTTTTTATATACTTTTTGTAAATGCATAAATGCAACATCAAGCGAAGGGGATGGGATGTGATACAGGCCGTTAGTGGGTGGGGTGCGTCGACATTTCGACTCGGCTTGTGCATAGAGGGTGACTTAAACCTCCGCTGCGAGTCTTCTTCAGGACGAAGGGGGGCGGGGGGCAACCTAATCCTGGTGCCACACAGGCATCTCAGGTACAACACTGGAGGTTGAATACTTAATGGCTCTGTCAGGGTTTTTCCAATAGTAGTGAGCTGAAATCCACTCGTGAGGGCCCACCTTGTGAAGTCCTCACCGGTATTTAAAACCGTAAATTAATTATGACATGGTCATCAGACAACTGAATTAATCTGTCAAGACCTTGAAAGAAAAACCGGGCGTCGCAGAATCCCTTCTGCCGAGTTCAAGTGCAAGGTTAATTATGACCATGTCATAATTAATTTACGGTTTTAAATACCGGTGAGGACTTCACAAGGTGGGCCCTCACGAGTGGATTTCAGCTCACTACTATTGGAAGATCACGCCCCATCCCCTTCGCTTGATGTTGCATTTACAAAAAGTATATAAAAAATGTTATAAATGATTTGTTTGGGACAGGCCTTTCTGTACTGGTCTCTTTACCAGTCCATTGCCAAAGCCGTAAAAATGTATAAACTCTGAATATTTGTGACTATTCACCTTTCCCTACCCATCACGAGCACACCCATTCTTCTCTCTTCCTTTGAGCAACCTTTGTACCTTCCTTTTGTCAAATTAATTTTGATCTGTTTCAAGTATATGAAATTAAATATACTGAACTTAAACAATTCTTTGGCACTTTTGTGTTTTACATTGACTGTACGTTTGGAACAATGCTATCTTAGACAGCAGGGTATGTTGCATTTATTTTTGGAATTTTTTACCAGTGTTTGACTTATTTAAGCTACACACACATGATAAATTATAATTTATTCTTCTCTAAAGCAGTCACGGACCACTTGTTTCATTACTGCAATAGGGCAGCAGGTATGTGCAAATTCAAGCACATGTGCTCTTTCTTTGGTAACACCTCTCATCCAGAGTCAAAGTGTTTCAAGAAATCAAAGGATAGGGGTGGTAAAAAACAAGATTGATGCTGGTGGCCTCGCCAAAGCCCGGTCCCCTATTGTGGAAAACTAGCTGCAATGGTTGTTAGCATCAGCTGAAGCCATTTTGTTTGTGGCAGCCATTTTAGTTAGCCATGTGCTCGCCATGTGCTTTCTCCCTCTTCACTGTTGCCTGCTCTTGTATTTCACTTGAGTCAGGAACTATAATTAACTCCTTCAGTACTGAGCCAGAGCCTTGCACATGCTCAGAAAGGTCTAGCTGCTAGAATGCACCTGCTCTTAGAGTAACTGTCAGGCTATTTTAACTAATATCAGCAATATTGTAAACCCTCCCACTCTGTTGACTAAGCAATTCTTATGTATCCTTATATGTAACTAGCTATTCATGTGCACACTTGTACCGCCTCTTTTTGAGTCTACATGCTAACTCAGCGGTAAACTGGGCATAAAAGGCCCAGGATCTTTGTATTCCTTAGACTGTCTCCTACAGTGGCCTGCGGGTACTGTATTGACACAGTCTCCCTTATGTGAGGTTAATAAAGTTGTTATTTTGATATTCCAGCTTCCGTGCCAATCTCTTCTTTGTTGGTTTAAGGACCAGGTGCATCAGTGAACCCCTAGAAAAGTTTTTTCTTCTACACCATGGCTGAATAGATATACTTGCCGTTCATCTGCAAAATTACTACTAGAAGGTTTTAGAGACGGTTTCAGGATTCCAGCATCTGATTATGTCGGGACAGCTGAATGCAAAAATCAGTTATCCGTGAGGGCTAACCCTGGGGTGGCGGCAGCAAAAATTGAGAAGGAGTTGCGCTTGGGCAGGATAGCGGGCCCATTTGATGGTATCCCAGTAGGAAATTTTGTTTGTTCTCCGCATGGGGTGGTGCCCAAATAAGAGCCAGGGGAATTCAGGTTGATCCATAATCTCTCAGCGCCCAAGGGTCAATCTCTAAATGATGCCATTCATGAGGGTTTGTGTTCAGTCAGGTATTCCTCCTTTGACCAGGCTGTCGAGATGCTTAGGGGTCTGGGTCCTGGCGCGCTTATGGCAAAGTCCGATATTGAGTCAGCATTCCGTTTGTTGCCAGTCCACCCTTTAGATTTCCACCTTCTAGGTTTCCAATTTAGGGGCAAGTTTTACATGGACAAATGCATGCCTATGGGGTGCTCAGTTTCCTGCGTGTACTTTGAGAAGTTCAGTTGTTTCCTCGAGTGGGCTTTCAGGCAAGCGACGGGGCATCAATATGTGCTGCATTACCTTGATGACTTTCTCTTCCTTGGAACACCGGGTTCTCCGGATTGCGGGCGGGCGATCCAACAATTTTGCTCGCTCACGCAGACTTTTGCTGTGCCATTGGCACAGGGTAAGACCGTAGGGCCATCCACAGTGATTGAATTTCTGGGGATCGAATTAGACTCTGCTCAGGGTTGCTCACGGCTGCCCAGGGAGAAGGTTTCTAAATTCAAGTTAGCACTACAACAATGCTTAGCCAAGGACAAAGTTACACTACACCAGTTGCAACAGACAGTCGGTCAGTTAAATTTTGCACTGCAAGTTATCCCAATGGCGAGGCCATTCTCACGATCCATTTCACAAGCCATGTCAGGACTTAAAGAAAAGCACCACCACAAGAGGTTAACCGGCGAGGTCAAGCAGGATATGCGGATTTGGATGGGTATTCCTGCGGGACTTTAATGGTACATTACTGTGGCCCGGCCCGCTCACATCCTGTTCAGAGTTGGATTTGATGACAGACTCGGCAGGTAGCGAGGGGTTTGGTGCTATACTTGGTACTGAGTGGGTGGCGCGACATTGGCCGACTTGGTGGAGTGAGATCGGGTTGACAAGCAACATTGGGTTCCTCGAGCTGTTTCCCATTTTTGTTGCACTGTCTGTCTGGCCAGAGCAACTAAAGAACAAAGCAGTTGTTTTCTGGTCAGATAACATGACGGTGGTGGAATGCATTAACAGTCAGTCAGCGAAGTGTAAAATGATCCTACGTCTGCTGAAGGAGATAATTTTAATGTGCATGAAATTGAATATGCAGTTTAGGGCTAAACATGTCCCGGGTGTGTTAAACCACGCCGCTGATGCGCTATCTCGTTTTAAGATGCAGGTATTCAGGTTGTCATGTGGTTTGTGGCCTCATGGTCTGCCCTGCTAAGTTGGCTTAGGCCTGTCTGCCATGTTGCCTTTTCTGCGCACGTTACTTTGTGACTTTGTTTTTCCAGCCTCTGCTTGTACCTGGCTATATTAGGACTGTCTGCATTTCTGCCTTTCACCTTTTCTCCTGTTCCCTGTGGGTTACATCTGCACAACATGTACAAGGTCGAAAAACAACGTCCCTTGTTCTTGCTGATCTGGCCAGTCCCTCGCACCTAGACATAACACTACGTACAGCTGCACTGGAGACATTTGTGTGCTTTTTAAAATTGTGATTTCACTGTTAGAGGCACTTGGAGAAAAACCTTTCCAGAGAGAAGAGCTGTGCTTGTCTGATGTAAACCTTGCATCTAGATATTGAGGTATGAGGGTCCGCCTGAGAAAGCCCAGAGGTTTTCTGTTTATATAATAAACTAGCTAATAGCACGGGGAGGGTGGTATGGTCATTTAGCCCTATATCCACTGCTTTATGAAATGCTTTCCCCGTTTGTATTCTATGGAATTGTAACTATGCTGATTATTTTATCCTTATGCATTATGCTGATAGTACTGGCACGTGTACTGTATCTTAGAGCACAATAGTTGAAATAAACATTTAAACTATACTGTGTCTCTTATTACGCATGTTGTGGACAGGTATGAGTGAGTTATTAAAGGGTGTTCTTGCTCCTGCGAGTCCTGAGAGAGAGATACCGTGTTCTGGGTTGTCTAATCATTGGTAGCATCGCTGCTCATGAGACGCTAAAGCTAGTCGGATTGGGATTGTGGGTGCTGAGGTGTATGGTCGGTTCACCACTATACTCCGAGGTCCTATTATCCTGTGCATAGCTCTGTGTATGTGCAGAATCCCTACAACATGGCGCAACCAACGAGTGGGCTGCTTATCTGCGAGACGCTTGAGTAGTACTTGTGCTTGTCCACAACCCCTTCACAGACGCTTCCGGAAGCGTGTGTGAAGGTGATACCTCCTATATTGACGTTTTTATAGGTTATTTCAAGCTTGAAGTTGTTAAAAGGTTTTTAAATACAACCCTATATTGTGCTGCCTCTTAATGGCTGTCCAAATTGCGGCACATAGCCGCGCAGCGCTCCGGGCTCACTTGACAGTGTATGGAGTGCCTGACGCGGGTGTCGATCTGATCTTTGTGGTACAAGCGGATCCCGCTTACCACTTTGAGGTCTTTTACTCTTGGGTCACCTTCCCGGCGGTGGATGGGACGGATAATCTGTTCCATGAATATACACTCACCGCTACACCTATAGTTTACAGGCCTTATCGAAATCTTGAAGTACCGCTCACGGCATGGCAACATTGTGTTTGGTTTAATGGCGCCCTCCCCCAACCGGTTACCCCGATTCGTTTAGGCCCTTTATCGATTCCAGGGGCCACTTGGCCAGTTTTGGCCGGGTATACCCCCACATCCGCGTTATATGACGCTAGCAGTTGCTGAACTGCGTGAATTGCATACGTCTTTGATACGTGTGCACAGAGCTTTAGTACAGTATGTTACAGGCAATATCCAGGGAGCCCCGCCTGGAGTTGCGGCGCATCCAGCTGGACCGGGCGGTGTAACCATAAGTCCCGTCATGGTTAATTCGGTGATGGGCAAGCGCCCACAAAATAAGGACGATTTGCCTTATTGGCTTGCAGAGAAATTTGACCAGCTGGAGGCAGTTTTTCCAAATACTTCTCCTGTGGAAAAACACAGGATTCTAACGATTAGTTTGCCAAAAGACTTAATTCCTGAGTTGACAGAATGCAACAACTGGGGTAAGGTATTCGCAGCAGTATATGCGAAGTGTTTCGGCACTCCTTCCATGACGGTTCTCCCCTCTGTAATTAAACGAGTGCAGGATGAGCATGGCCCTGAAGCGGCTGTGGAATTAGGGATGAGACTGGTGGGAGTGTTCGATGTAGTAGCTGATTTGATCCTTGCGAATGTCAAGGGCGATGCAGTTAACTTTCAAGTAGCTAATGCTTTGGCTTTGATCCCAGAACCGGACAGGCCGTGCGAATTACTGAAAATTATTGCCCAGGCTTACAAAACAATTGGCCGCAATAGCCTGGGAGTCAAGCCTTTTGCTAAAACGCAAACACAATCACAACCTCAACCGAAAACTCAATCTGAGAAGGATGAGAAGCCCTTCTTTACTAAAAAGAGCTGGAGGTTGAAAAAGCAGGGTAAGCAACAGAAGAAGCCAGGATCGCGAGGCGCATCCCCGGTTTCCGTCTCTTCTGAACGCACTTATGATTTGCGCGATAGGGCGAGAATTAAATCTCCAGAGAGATTCCAAGTCCCTGATTCGCGTTCTCCTCATTCTTCACAGGCAACAACAACCTCACAGGCTGGTGGAGGAGATCGCCAGGATAGAGGCAGGGGTCGTGAGGCTCCTCAGGGACGAGACCAACCTCGACAACCAGTCCGAGGGAAACCAGAAGAATTTCCACGTTCTCGCCCACAGTTTCAGAAGAAAAAAGTTGCAGCTGTAACAGCGAAGTATGCCACAAACGGTGAGAACGAGACTCCTGAATTGGACGTGGGCAGTGACGCTCCTAGACAGCGCCGCAGAAGTTACCATAGTGCGGGAGGCACTACGTCCTCATGTGGAGGCGACAGCAGCTGATACATTCATTACTGTTGAGACAGCTGACACCAGAGTGGCACCCCCTGACAGACTATATAATATTGTCATTCAAATTGAAGGTGACATACAGCGTGTTATTAAAGGGATTTGTTTGGGAAATCTGACCTCTTCGTACGACATTTTGTTGGCAGAGGCGGATTGGCCGCCCCCGTTCGTACTTGCTGCGCGTAGAGGGGAGGAGGTAATCCTTCCGAGCTTTTCTCGTCATGTCCCCAAGGACAAAGCGGAGGCTCTCGCAGCCGAGTGGGCTGCGTCCCTGGCTCTGGCATTATACCGCAACCACGTGGGCTGGGATGAAGACTCTCCCCCCCCATTATATTCCTTTGCGGTCGCTGCCACAGCCACAACCCCAATATCCCATCAAGCGGGAAGCTAAAGGTCCCGCCTCCGAAATTCTGACACAGTTGGAATATCAAGGAGTGATTGAAACATGTGTATCACCGATGAATAATCCCCTTTTCTCGGTTTCTAAACCCGATGGATCGTACCGCCTAGTTTTGGATTACCGACATTAGAACTCTCATTGTCGGACCTTTGCGGTACAAAATACACATAGTTCTGCGCTTGTAGACAGTCTTGTTCATAAAAAATATAAAACGACACTTGACTTATCCAATGGATTTTACACGCACAACTTGTCCCCGGAGTGCAGCCAATGGAGCGCTTTCACTTCCGGCGGTAAACAATTCAAATTCTGGTGTTTACCTATGGGCTACAAGAACAGTCCAGGTGTGTTCGCCGCCCATGTTGTCTCCTTGTTAGACAACATAGACCCAGATGCGTGTTCGTACGTCGATGATATCTATCTGACAGACGACGAACTGTGGCCGCATCTTTCCCGAGTGGACCGCATTATTCTTGAATTTGCGGTCTTGCGTTACAAATTCAACTTTGCCAAATCACACATTGCTGAATTTACCGTTTTGTTTTTGGGCTATGAGCTCAACAATGAAGGTAAGGGCTTAGCCCCCCATTTCTTGGAGAAATGCGCACTCTTGTGCCCTCCAACTACTCTGAAGAAGCTTCAGTCTTTACTGGGTTTTCTGAACTTCGGGCGTACTTATATTCCCGAATATGCCCAGCGTATCAAGCCTCTTTATGCCTTGATACAACCGAACTTTTCGAAGTCATGCTGGCTTCCCGAGCATTCCTCCATACTGCAATCTTTGCAGTCTGATCTACTTGAATCTAAATTCTTGTTGACTCGTGACAACCACACAAACCTGGTGATTAGAATCGTTCCAGGGGCAGTGGGTTTCACGTACTTAACCTTTAACGAAGGTGACACAGTACCGATTGCATACAAGTCACATCTTTACACTTCAGCAGAAATGCGCTTTTCCTCTGTGGAGAAAGTTCTGACTGCAGTGCAGATGGCGATTCTAAAGGAACGCGCACTGGCACAGAAAAAACGCATTTTGGTGGTAACACCATATCCTGCCCTTGAGGCAGTGACGAAAGCAAGTGTACCGAACTCTAAAGCTTTGCACCCCCGTTGGATACAATGGGCAACATCTTTGACGTCCCCGGATGTCACTTTTATCTTTGATTCGTCTCTTCAGACACAGGAGTTTTTACAGTATGAATTCGTTCATCCTCCTCCTCTGTCTTTGCTACCGCTTGAGGAGTACGAATGTATTATCTATACCAATGGTTCGTCACAACCGGCCACAGGTTCCAAGCATGCTTATTCCGCGGCATGTGGTATTGTTGCAGGTACCATGGTGAACGGCAAGTTCAAATCAACTGTAGTGCACACACAGGCACTAGGAGACTGTACCGCACAATTGGCCGAGCTGCGTGCTTTGGTGCTCGCACTTGAGTTCGCTAATCCAGATGTGACGACTCTTATTGTATGTGATTCTTACTACTGTGTTCAATCTTTCAATGACAATCTATTCTTTTGGTCGCAAAACGACTATAGAGATGCTAAAGGCAGCACAATTAAGCATAAGATGCTTTGGGTTCGAGTAGCAGATTTGAAACAACGTCTGCCTCTCACACAGGTGATTCACACTCTTGGCCACCAGCGTGTGGGCACACACGCTGTCGGTAACGGTTTGGCAGACGAGGCTGCCAAATCAGCAGTAGCCATGTGCTCAGTCGCAGCAGTTACAAGATCCATGACTAAGATAGATAATGATATTCTGGCAGCTATTGCTGCAACAAAGGAGGGTGCTAATTACCCACGGGGTTTCCCTTCCAAATACTCTTATCAGTTAGGTTCCGAACAGGCTCCTTTCGTAAGCATTCCTGACGTTGGTGATCGGCTGATTCCCAACGCGGACCGCAGACTTTCCTTGATAACGGCCGCACACGAAGGCATGGCTTCGGCACATGCAGGCGTGTCTGCGACGGTTTCCATCTTGCAGCAGCGTTACTGGTGGCGTGGTTTATACAAACAAACCCGTACTTATGTGCTTTCTTGTGACGTTTGTCAGCAGATTAAGCCTTCCACGGTTACACGCCCACCGCAAACACCGCTCTGCATTTCAAGCAGACCTTTTGCGTGTGTTTACCGGGATCACTGCGGTCCATTCTCTTCAGACCCTGCATATAAGTACATCTTGGTTGCAGTGGACTCGTGCACACTTTTCATCTGGGTTTGGCCACAACGGAGTGCTGACGCTCAAAATGTCATAAGGGATTTGCGTGTCTTTGTGGGAATTTTCACCTGTGGCACCTTCCATTCGGACCAAGGTCCAGCGTTCGCCTCTAAGGCTTACAAGGACGCAATGGGTTCACTGGGGGTGCGGGTGAAATTTTCGTCTCCATATCGGCCTGAGGGCAATTCGATTGTTGAACGAATGAACCGTGACTTAAAGCAATCCTTGACAGCTAGAGTCTTAGGTACTGGCAGGAACTGGCTGGCCCACTTGTATACCGTACAACGTGCACTTAATAATCTCCCTAGAAGACCTCTGGGTGGGCTGACCCCATACGAAATGCTCTTTGGCATATGAATGTTTGTGCCCGACCTTGATGGTCTAGACATGGTGGCGCAATCCGCAATCTTTGATGTCGATAACCATTTTACTATGTTACAGGACTTACAAGAAGACCGAGACAAACTTGCAAACGAACATTTACCTTCAGCCACAGACGCTGCGCTGCAGATTCCGGTTGCCGGCTGGCCTCCGAAGATTGGAGATCTGGTTCGAGAGAAGGTGGAGAACAAAAAAGAATTTGGCCCCTCTTATCGTGCACCGGTTCCAGTCCTTGGCTTGAAGGGTACTCGTAGAGTCATCTTACCACCGCTTCCTGGTCACAAAGAGAACAGATTCATCTCAGTGGACAATGTCAAGCTACAACATCTGGCCGATCCTGATTAGTGTAACACCAGCGGTCTCTTGTCCAGTCATTTCCCGGACAAATGTTTGTGGCCCACCAGCCCGAACGGTCACAGATGTTGCTATCGAGATGGTAGATTTGCCTGATCGCTTACTCGACTACCCGGCCTCCCCCTGCAACGAGGAGACTGAGTATACCTACCCCGCCAACGAGTCGGTGGCTCACTTACCAACAACGCCACTGAGCCCCACACGTTATTCCTTTGACTCGGATTCCACCTCAACGCTTATCCCGTCCAAATTCAGTATTTTTGTATCTTGGTTCAGAGACAATTTTTTGATTCCTCCATGGACATACATCTGGTTGGCACTTTTCCTGATTTTTTTTGTTCATGTCTATTGGCTTTATCACAATTTTCTTTCTACTCATCAATGGTCATTATTTGCCAGAACGCTCTGCCGTGAACTGTGTAGCTGGAACTTTGGCTCCGCATTCTTCTTCTCACATCATGAAGCGTGACCACACATTTGTGAACATTTCGGCTTTCCCAGTCGCTGATGGCATCGTATGGGATGCGGTAAATTTCCAAATTCATGGACCTACCGAGATTATTAATGTACCAAATGTCCTCCGTGTTTCAATGGGTGATGTCGTTAAAAGTAATATTCATTCTGACGATTGGGATGTGCATGCCGTTGAATCGTTATTTACCGATTTGAAATATTATGCTGCCTTTAATGCTGAAGATTTGTATATGAATTCTGCAAGTTATGCCGATTTATATTGTTACCAGCATTGGGGCAACCATTTCCTCCATATACCGAGTGCCCTTCGGGGTCCTGTTAATTACACCCTATGGGAACATTGTCCAACCCCTTTGCCAGGCAGCTCCCAAACTCTTAGAAACAAGTTTGCTTATTTTACCGACTTTAATAGATCGAACCCTGGGTCCTATTATTTTAAATTAAACACTTCATCTACACAGAAGATTATGTTGACCAACACCAAGTTGCTGTATTCGGGTTCCTTTTTGGCCGCCTTGGCTATGGGTGGTTATGAGCACTGGCGGGACACCATTGACTTGAAGTCTATTTGGGGCTCCAAATCATGGCAGGTGCAAGGCACAGAAGCCTTGCACCGTGCTTGCCCTCATCCCGACCCAAATTCTATTTTTAAATCATTCAATCTATCAAACAACGTGTTGGGGTTTGGCTACTTCCAAACAATTAAATGCACCTTCCATTCCTGTGTTGTCTTCCTCCACCAACGCAAGCTTGCATTTCAATATTTCCCTTACAGATTTGCAAGTTTTGTTTCAGAACAATTCATTTAATGTTTCCACGTTTGTTCAGTCACCCTGGTTGGCTTGGCCAACGGCCGCAGTTGCCTGCCAGCTGCGTTTTCATGACTCAGCTCATGGTTACAAACAGGATAGGCCAGACCCGAGGTTTTCTGACTCTCGTACTGTTACAACTTATTCTGTTGGTAAATTATGTAAACAGTGGTTGCAGCACTCTTCATTAGATTCTGTGAAACAGCATTTATCCCTCCTGTCAGGCAACATTGAACTGTCCGATTTTGTTCTGGGGCCTCGTGGCCCTCGACCTAAGAGATTCATTTATGAAACTTACAATGAGCTCTGGAAGCTTTCACAAATTGAAGCTGCCTCCCGTCTTCGGGAGATTGATCAAGCAAATTTAGAAAAGGTGCTTGCTGTTGTTGACAATAGTATTAATACCCTGTCTTCCCGCATTTACACATTAGAGAATATTGTTTCCTCTGTTGTTGATATTGTACAAGATGATGTTTCTGTGTTATATCATGGTCAAAATCAATTGCGTTCAGTGATGCAGTTTGCATGGACTTTGCAAACACTTAAAATGGGTAAAGTTCCTTGGCATTTTTTAAACACCTCTGCCTTATTTTTGCCTTTTAATTTAACTGAAAAACAGCAGTTCATGTCCATGAAAGATGCCACATACACTCTGTTACCATTCTCTGTAGCGGAATTGGATTCTGCAGTGTGGCTAGTTCACGGGGTTATCGCTTTACCTTTTTCTTTATTTGAGTTCAGTTCCTGCATGAAACATTATCCTGTTGGCCGTTTTTGGCCTTTAGGCAGTGCCTTCTTGCATGAACTTTGATCCCTGCCCTTCCTTTATAGATGCCTTAGGGACGGCAAGGAGGTCTTTCTCACAGGAGAGTCATGCGATTCTACTGTGGGTCATTCCCTTATTTGCAAAAACATTAAATTGCACGGAGCTTGTAACGTTTCGGCTCCGAATCTTGCTTGTGTTTTAAAGGGTATTCCTGCTCCTGCTATATCTCCTACTTTCACTGTGCTTGCAAATGGTAGCTATCTGCTTCTGAATAATCAGGACTGCTGTGGCATGCTAGCCGGCATACCCTATATTGTAACAGTTTCCCACAGAGTTGTCTGCTGCAAAAATGTGCTTTTCCCTCCCCCGCACGACATCATAGATAGTTCCATTTGGCCTTCCATTCCTACTTTGAAAGCGGATTTCAATAAATTGAGCAGAATAAAGGCACTATTATTGAACCAGGAGGTTATGCTCACATCCGCCCGGGAGACATTCATCCTCCAGGTGGCTAGTACCCACAGTGAAATACAGGCCCTTTTGAACACTAACCTCCCACAACATTTCGGTGAACTGATTCACCGTGTTTTTAATGCATCACGCACTGAAGGTCTGGTGCACTTTTTTAAAGTTGTGGGCTCTGGCCTTGTTACCTTCTTTCAAACTATCTTTGGTGTAATACCAGCTTTTATTCATTCCATTTTTTCCAGCGTCTTTGGCGGCTTTCCGTTGATCCTCGCCTTAGCGGCTGGTATATTGCTTTTGGTCTGTTTACTACTCAATGGCTGCGCTTCCTTGGGCCCTTCTCGACCCAGGTCGACTCCAGATGCTCCGTGAATGCATCCTCGCCGGCTTTGGCGTCCTGCCCTTGGCGACACTCAGTGTGTCCTACAGACTTTCTTTTCGCTTTGCGTATTTCACTTGCGTGCAACCTGTGATGACTTGCATCCGATGTCCTTTTTCATGGTCCTTGGATTATTGCCTCTCCAATACGTTTCTGTCTCGCCCGGATTTTGTCCCCTTGATGGGTCCCTTAGATGCCCATGAGCGGGACTGTTCCGGTGCTGGCTATATGGTGCATGCCGCTGCACTTGGAATTTTGGAGCAATGGGATGTCTGTGCGGCTGCTCAGAATCTCCTACAACACAGTTATATTGAGTATCACGCAAGTTGTCCCGCAATGCTGTTCACTGCTCCCTCTTACGGGGAACATGACTGCTGCTTTGATTTATTGGATTGGATGGCGTCTCTTTTTTCTGACGGTTCCAACGATGTCCTCTTGGAAAGTGTGGCGTTTTTCTGCACCTACACGTTAATGGATTGAAGGGGGCCTCCGCTTCCGGCCACACTGGATTTTTTTTTTCTCCCTACAGACGTTTCTGTTCTACTCATTCTATTTGAACTCTATCTTCGTCCTCTGTCTGGGCCGGTGGACTGTCCAGGGGAGGGTGTCATGTGGTTTGTGGCCTCATGGTCTGCCCTGCTAAGTTGGCTTAGGCCTGGCTGCCATGATGCATTTTCTGCGCACGTTACTTTGTGACTTTGTTTTTCCAGCCTCTGCTTGTGCCTGGCTATATTAGGACTGTCTGCATTTCTGCCTTTCACCTTTTCTCCTGTTCCCTGTGGGTTACATCTGCACAACATGTACAAGGTCGAAAAACAACGTCCCTTGTTCTTGCTGATCTGGCCAGTCCCTCGCACCTAGACATAACACTACGTACAGCTGCACTGGAGAAATTCGTGTGCTTTTTAATATTGTGATTTCACTGTTAGAGGCACTTTGAGAAAAACCTTTCCAGAGAGAAGAGCTGTGCTTGTCTGATGATGTAAACCTTGCATCTAGATATTGAGGTATGAGGGTCCGCCTGACAAAGCCCAGAGGTTTTCTGTTTATATAATAAACTAGCTAATAGCACGGGGAGGGTGGTATGGTCATTTAGCTCTATATCCACTGCTTTATGAAATGCTTTCCCCGTTTGTATTCTATGGAATTGTAACTATGCTGATTATTTTATCCTTATGCATTATGCTGATAGTACTGGCACGTGTACTGAATCTTAGAGCACGATAGTTGAAATAAACATTTAAACTATACTGTGTCTCTTATTACGCATGTTGTGGACAGGTATGAGTGAGTTATGAAAGGGTGTTCTTGCTCCTGCGAGTCCTGAGAGAGAGATACCGTGTTCTGGGTTGTCTAATCATTGGTAGCATCGCTGCTCATGAGACGCTAAAGCTAGTCGGATTGGGATTGTGGGTGCTGAGGTGTATGGTCGGCTCACCACTATACTCTGAGGTCCTATTATCCTGCGCATAGCTCTGTGTATGTGCAGAATCCCTACAACAAGGTCACATCTCCTGGGAGCAGTAGAGAACCCAACGCCTTTCCCAGAACAGCTTTGGCAAGTTGGTGCCCCCAACTACCGGATCTCGTGGCAGCTAGCCTAGCGCCAGGAACAAGGAAGGCATATGAAGGGGCGTTCTGGGCTTACTGTACTTTCTTAGGGGGCGAATGGGAGGAGCATTGGCAAGATTCCGGGGCAATTTTTTCATACCTTAAAGCATTGAAAGATGAGGGGCGCTCAGTGGCAGTGGCTAGGAGGCACATGGCAGCTATCTCTTTCTTTGCACAAGCAAAAAATGGGATAGACCCCACTAATACATTCATAGTGAGGAAAGCATTAAAAGGTTGGCAGCGCCTGCAGGGATCACTACCAGATACGAGGCGTCCAATTGGTCTTAACACCTTGGCCGCAATTTTGGGAGGGCTGGGCCAGG
The DNA here is from genome assembly GCA_963921515.1 of Calotriton arnoldi. Classification (NCBI taxonomy): domain Eukaryota; kingdom Metazoa; phylum Chordata; class Amphibia; order Caudata; family Salamandridae; genus Calotriton; species Calotriton arnoldi. The sequence continues at coordinate 6,536,077 of CAWUFW010000046.1, read as the reverse complement.
TTTGCAGTACCGAGGCAGAAACCTTCTCGTTTAGGGCCGCTTTTACGTTAGCATTCTACGGCGCTTTTAGTATAGGCGAATTGGTGGCAAAAAACAAGCACGATGAGAAAGGGGGACTGCAGTTTAGTCATGTAAAAATCCAGGGGGACTCATTGTTCATATCGGTGCAAAGATCCAAGACTGATCAGAATGCACGAGGGGAAGGAGTGGTGTTGCGACGGGCGCAGGGGAACCCGTGCTGCCCCATCACCAACTTAGAGGCCTTTTTGCCACACAGGCCCAAGAGTGAGGGGGGGGCCTCTGTTAATGCACGCGAAGGGTACCCCGCTCACCAAATTTCAATTTAGAAGGGTCATGGACATGGCAGTGCAGAGGGCGGATCTGGACCCCAGCAGTTTTGGGACACACTTTTAGAATAGGGGCCGCCACCGAAGCAGTGGCGAGAGGTTTCAAAGCAGGGGAAGTACAGAGGATTGGAAGGTGGTCATCCAATTGTTACAAGCGCTATGTGCGGCTGCATATGCTTTGATATCGCGTGGAAGGTTTCACTTACGGCGCTTTCTTTCTGTTCAAGTTGCAGTTTCTCGGTCCTGTCACGCAGGGAGGGAATTAGCGGCAGTCCATCAACAGTCAAGAAACACGAGGGGACAGGTTGACGCCTGGAAGAACGTCGAACACCACGCTTGGATTATTGGTCATTCCTATGTGTCACGCTTAAGCACATTTTTTCTTGCAGGTAATATTGAATCACGAGCCAGGCAGGTTGGTTTTAGGGTCTCCTTTCATGGACGGGGGGGGGCCTGCGTTTTGAACAGTTCAGGGCTCTAGTGGGAGAGTTACTCGATCAAGTAGGGACCCCCCCTAAAGTTTTCATTCTGCATCTGGGTGGTAACGATTTGGTACAGCTGGGTAGAAGGGGTCTAGTGGAAACTCTGTCCACGGAAATTGGGTGGTTGGCTAGACGCTGCCCTGGGTCTATCTTGGTATGGTCTCATATGATCCCAAGGTTGCAGTGGCGGGGGGCGGGAGTCCGTGAAGGCCCTGAATCACTCAGTGCAAAGAATCAATAACAAAATGGATAGACTCTTTAGGTCCTCACAGCTGCAGACCATAGCACATGGGTGTATCAGGGCTGACCCCTGTTACTTACAGGATGGGGTTCACTTGTCCAGGTTAGGAAATGAGCTGTTCATGGGAAATCTTCTGGCCTGGCTGGCAGGGTCACAGATCAGGACATGACCTTTGTGAGGGCTGAAAGGGGGAGGCCTGATAGTCGGGCAACTATGCAGGCCTGTGGCGGTAAGGTCATCATTGGTGAGCTTAAATTTAAGGTCTTTGGGGGCGCCGCCATTTTTAATGGGGACGCCCGGGGGGGGGAAGGGACAAGTGGTCCTCATCAAACTCCTGGGGCAGTTACAGCCGGTTGGCTGGAAGGGTGCGGGGGGTGGGGAGTTATGCTTTCCAGTAGGCTGGTTGGCCACCCCGCACGCGCACAAGGGTGCAAGTAAGCTGCGCATGACTGCATGGGCCCCTTATGGAGATAATTTTTGGGCGTAGGGGGTGATCGGGGGGGAAGTACCCTCCCGGGGAACCGGGCCCCCTGCGCATGCGCACTACGGTTGGGGTGCGGGCATAGATTGATCGGGATCTGGGGGCCAGTTATGACCTTGCTGTGGGCTCAAACAGGGATACGCAGAAAGGTAATAATATTTGTTTTGAATGTGTAGTCTAGGATAGGAATGTCTATGTATTAGAAGTTTGTTAAGGTTAGGAAAAAGACATGTGTACCTATCAATGTAACAATGTGGACTTTCTGCGTATTGTGTGTATATACTGTAAATATACTTTATTGTTTGAATATTAATTTTTTAAGTTTTTGTTAATAAATACGGGCGGGGTTAATGACCCCTAAATCCAAAAATTGTGGTTTCATTGGATTGATCACCTGGGGGAAGATGGGAGGTGAGCATTTGAGGACACCGAGGTTGGGGCCCCATCACCCAGGGAGGGGTACACGGTTAGAGGGGGACTTAGGCCATACCAGGCCATAGAGAAAGGCAGGGGCCTGCATCGGCCCCGCCGCCATTATGGCGGTTGTGCCGGTCCCACAACGACATGCTGGGAGGCGGGGGCGCAGTGCATGCCCCGCCTCCTTGTTGATAATCACCGCGTCACCCGGAAGTGATTGAATCACTTCCGGGTCGCGCGTCAGGGCAACGAAACGCCGGGGAACCGGTTCTGACCGGCACCCGGCGTAAATCAGCATAAAAGGCTGGGGAGCGGCAAAAGCGCCCTCTGTGCACGCCGCTCCCTCAGCCGACATCACCACAGACCTCGCAAGGAGGTCCTAATCCTTTTTTCTCCCACCCACCATCCCCTAGAGCTGAAGTTTTGGGTAATATGTTTGCTGTGAGGTGTTTTTTCTTTCTCAACAGAATGATAATGTTATGTTTCGTGATGTTTTTCTCCTAAAACAAGAATGCGTTTTATAAATGTTCTGTTACAGGTTCATCGCTTATTGTCAATTTTAAAGTTGTTATTGTCGTATTTTGATTATGCTATTCCTTGGTCGGCGGTAAGGTCATGATTGGTGAGCTTAAATTTAAGGTCTTTGGGGGTGCCGCCATTTTTAATGGGGACGCCCAGGGGGGGGGGGGGGAGGGGGACAAGTGGTCTCTCATCAAACTCCTGGGGCAGTTACAGCCGGTTGGCTGGAAGGGTGCGGGGGGAGGGGAGTTACGCTTTCCAGTAGGCTGGTTGGCCACCCCGCACGCACACAAGGGCGCAAGTAAGCTGCGCATGACTGCATGGGCCCCTTATGGAGATAATTTTTGGGCGTAGGGGGTGTTCGGGGAGGGAAGTACCCTCCCGGGGAACCGGGCCCCCTGCGCATGCGCACTCCGGTTGGGGTGCGGGCATAGATTGATCGGGATCTGGGGGCCAGTTATGACCTTGCCGTGGGCTCAAACAGGGATACGCAGAAAGGTAATAATATTTGTTTTGAATGTGTAGTCTAGGATAGGAATGTCTATGAATTAGAAGTTTGTTAAGGTTAGGAAAAATACATATGTACCTATCAATGTAACAATGTGGACTTTCTGCGTATTGTGTGTATATACTGTAAATATACTTTATTGTTTGAATATTAATTTTTTACGTTTTTGTTAATAAATACGGCCGGGGGTTTACAACCCCTAAATCCAAAAATTGTGGTTTCATTGGATTGATCACCTGGGGGAAGATGGGAGGTGAGCATTTGAGGACACCGAGGTTGGGGCCCCATCACCCAGGGAGGGGTACACGGTTAGAGGGGGACTTAGGCCGTACCTGGCCATATTGAATTTGCCTCCGGAAACCTCAGCCTTGCATGGGAAAGACTGATTGAAGGTAGTATGGGCCCATTTCTGGTTAAAATGATAGAACTACTGCATCACAATACTGCTGCAAGAGTCTGTTTTGCGAAAGAAGGGGAACTGAGTGATCCTTTTCTTTGTACCCTTTAGGATACTTCAAGGATGTAGTATTGTACTCACCTTATTCAATCTTTTACACAACCAAAATCCGGTTGCAAAGCATCGAAAAGTTACTGAAACCTCAAAGATGGTGGTAACCCATTTGCAAAAGTGAAGGGGTACCCTGGAGACCCCTTCCACTTTGTAAATAAAAACAAAAAGTTGGTATGGGGATATTCACTGTCAACTCTTAAAAAAAACATTCTTAAAGGCAGCCCTGTTTCCTTTAATAAAAATGGGCTGCCTATTTAACAAAGAATACCTTTTTATTGATTTAACACCAATCACAGACATGGTGGTCTGCTGACCTCAGACTATCCCTATGATGGACTCCAAACGTAGTGAGTAATAATTTGCAACCTACCTCATTAATATTCATGAGGCAGGTCAAATTGCAATCCACTATGATTCAGAATTGTAAAAAGCATCCTTTTAGTGTGATCCAGCGCGATATTAGCAAACAGCATTCATACACTAGAAACTCACTTGGGCCCATACATTCATACTACGCTAATACTTACGCTGGGGTTATCAGTTGTACTCTTTATCAAAATCCCTGCTACCAATTACCTTCCGATTGAAGAGTAATGACTTACCAATGAATCCTTTGCTAATTGGGAAGTTTAAAATGAGTGACATTCAATATAGTACATAATCCTGAAATAACCACTGAGTCAGGAAGTTTTATAATGTTTATCTAAAGTTTTAGCAGAGTAAATTACAGAACCACATGGTACTTAATCGCATATCACGGATGAAGCATAGAATAATAATTTTGATTAATGACGGTCCCTCAGAAAGGAGAAGATAGAGACAGCAGCGCAACTAAGGTTGCATTTATATTTACCTAATTGCGAGAACCAAACCCCTTGGCCAAGGAGTTGGAAAGAATAGGACCCTGGGAAGGATGAAGAGCAAAGACCTCCTCCAGGTTCAGGACAGGACCGGTGACCTCTCTACAACGACGCCTGCGTCGTTCCCCTCTCTGATACTCAGCTTCTCATTGATTCTCTCGTGCCTTCCTTCTAATGGACTCCGCCGCCCCCTCCTCAGGACCTCTCTGGACAGCGGTTCAGTCTGCAATCGATCAGCTTGGCAGTCTGGAGCTAGAAGCTAACTAATTAGCTAATTCTATATCTATTATACCCTTCTACGCCCATGTACTTCCCCTTAATGTTGCTAAAATATGGGACCACTACTTCTGATTGGACAGGGACAGGGGGTTGATCCTCACACCATATTGATTTGGTTCGAATTCTAAAGCCCATTGTCTTTAAACTACCGCCCATTCAATTTAATACATTTGCTTTATTTCCCACCCGTCTCACGACAAATGTTATATATTCTTCATATACAAAGTTTCAATTATCAACAGGAAAAGGCAAGAGCACAGCAGCTTCGGCCATCAGGTCATGGCCTTGGACGACGTCCAGGTTGACTTCATTCTTATTCTTTGGCAGCCAAGCAGGGCACATGCGCAGATTCATTGCCTCTCGAGTTTCAGATCACCAACCCCAGGCCCAAGTTTACGAACTAATAAAAGTCAAAGAAGGAAATATTAAAATCACAAATAAAATGTTTCACTGTATACCCACTCTTTCTACTCTATTCCCATTTACTTATAAATCTATCCCGCATTAGTAGCGTTAAGAAAACGACAAATTAATAATAACACAAGAGCAAGCTGAAGCATGTGAAAACATCAAGCAGCCATTTTAATACACACTGCGCAGAAGCAGAAATTTCCCACCAAGCAAAGAAAGACGTCACACCATGTGATATGGATGAGACCTGCGCAGTAAGGTTCCCGCGCTTTAGCGGCCATTTTAGATTCTAGAGAAGCGTTATTCGTTAGTTAGAACACATAGGCAAGCTTCCTTGCTATTCATGTAGTGTATGCAAGTTAATACGAACAATACAAGATTAATGAATTAATACTGTGAGTAGATTGCATTCGAGCAAGTCTCATTTGTGAGTCCTTGCTCCATCAATCCCCTCTCTGATGGCGTTTAAGAGCCATCAAATACTACCCATAATCAGATGCCAACTTTTAGCAAAGTTTCATTTTCATTTTTACACTTTCTATTTTTACCATCCCCTTTCAATTTCTTGTATAATTCACTTCTCCACTCTTCGAGTTCTATTTCGTCAATCTTTCTCTTCTTCCCCTTTCCTGTCACATTATATGTTCCATTCTTTCTACAACATTTGCACCATATTATTATTGTCAGTACTATTATTGCTAACCCTGCTAGGGGTACTAATATTTGACCTATAAGTCCTTTTCCTACATTAGAAAACCAGGTACCAATTGACGCAATACTACTTGTCAATCTTTCCCATACACTATCAACTTCCAGTGGTTTTAGTTCTTTCTCAAGTTTAGTTATATTCTGTATATACGTTCCAATTTCTGCACTTTTATCAGGAATGTAAGTGCAACAATGTTTCGTCTTCAGTAATTTACAGACTCCGCCCTCTTTTGCCAATAAAATATCAAGAGCAAGGCGATTTTGTATAACCATAGATCTAATCGCAACCATCTCCGCATTAATCATTAGAAATCCACAAGCAGTATCCGTTGATAAATTATCAACCACTGTAGACAATTTACATATTTTCCTAGAGTTCAGAATTATTCCCACTGAAGGTATCAATGCACCAAATATATCACCTACAATTTCAGAAAAACTAGCTCTTTTACTACGTGTTAATTCGCCATTATTTTCATTGTTCCCAGTGTTTCTTTTTACGTGGTATATTTTTGGAAATACTATTCCAAAATAACAACTTCCATACCACCGTGCAGGAAGCCTAAAGTAAGCCTTATTCCCACACACATAATAGATTCCAGGAAAAACTGAATTTGTTCCTCCTTTGATTCCCCAACCTCCAAGAATTAAGAAATTGTGTTCACATTCACTGGTACAGATGAAAACATTGTTATAATCAGTCTTTAATCTATGTGGACAAATTTTGCCTGTCTTTACAAAATCCAGAGCCATAGCAGCTTGAGCCTTGCCAGATGTGTAACTCCCTTCTTTCTCAGCCCAAGGTGGCAAATGAGCCTTATGCTCAGAAGCTTTCTTTTGAAAATCTTGTCTTCTATCTTCTACTAAATTCAAAAATATCTTTTCTTCTTCATGTAAAGAACATGTTAGATTGTGTCTATGTGCATGTGTTATGTCTATTGATTTCATTGTTAAGAAAAATTCTCCCATAAACTGTGCGTCTTGACTACTAAGCACTGGGTTCATACTCTTTCGAATCGGAACCTCAGAAAATATCACATTTATGTTTGAATAATAATATTTAAGTCTCCCTGTTCTATAAAATAAACTAGATAAAACACTACATGATATGCCATATGTCAATGGTAAGTGATGATATGTTAATCCTTCTGCTACTGATTCAGGTAACTTCATACAGACATAACAATTACTAACTTCCATGGTATCTACATATTGAAATAATAACTTTGTGAAAACATTTAAACTAGTGTCGTTATCAGTTATTTCATGATGAAATTCTGGTTCATTTTCTGCCATTAGTTCTACTCTATTACCCTTCATATTTGCTGTCCTTTCCTTAGTTTCGTTATTAATCTTTTTATCCATTATTATAAGGTAAGGGACTGCTACGATCAGGACTAACCATACTACAAGCACCATCACTATACTACATGTGCATATTGCACAGCATCTTCTACAACATCTCTGTTTTGGTCTCCCAGCAACTCTATCATCAGGCATTTCGACAAGGAAGATTGCTCTTCTTATCTGTTTTCGCTTTTTCTTTATTTTATTAATTTGCTTGGTCAAGGTGGTCTTGTTTCTTTCTCATACGTCAGTTCTGTGCTTGTTCCTTCGTCACCACTTTCACTTGACTCTGAGCTTTCGTAATCTTCAAGAATGATGTAAGTCCAATCAGGACCCTTGAATTTGTTATTCACAAGTTTCAGTCTTTTACTTCTTCTTTTCTCAGTTCTGTTTTCTTGTTCGGTTTGACTTGTTACTTCATTTACTTGATCTGGATCGTCACTTCTGGTTGTTATGTGGTATTTTACTCTTTTAATAACACTAGGCCAATGATCACCTTTTCTTGTTTTCTTTGTTTGCACTGTTTCTTTATTGTTGCCTTCAGCAATCTCTTTATTTTCACTGTTTGTCACTTTTTCGTTTTCTGCAATTACTGTTTTTCTTTCTTGTTCTTTTTCAGGTCTTATTGGTTTCTCTGCCCAGCTCCTCTGTGAGTTTCCAATAACTGACCTTGTTCTTTGTTTAATTCTTGATGTTCATGTTTCTCAAGATCTTTTTCTTCTGTGTACTTTTCTGGATCTAACTGGTTCTGATCAGGGCTTATTGCACTTTGTACTTCTGCAGCCTGACCGGGTTCTTCTAAACCTGTCTGTCCCTGCTCAAAAATTGTTGATTCTTCATTAATTTGAGCCCAGTTTCCTATCCCTATCTGGTCCTGCTCAGGTTCTTTTTATTGTATGTTCTTCTTTTCCCTGAGCTGCTTCTTCTTCACCTATCTGATCTTCTTCAATTTCTTCCAAATTTGATTGACTTCTTGTTCTGTGGTAAACTTCAGGAATTTCTACCACCGGTATCCAGTCCTGACTTGTGCTCGGTTGTTCTTCTGCAGCTTCTCTTGAATCTCAAGCCTGAGATTCTTCAGCTGGGCAACCTTCAGCTTCCTCAGTGATTGATGCTGACTGAGGATTTTCTTCTTCAGGGTCTGGTACTCTTTTGGTGTGGCTTACATGAATCCAATTAGGAAATCCTGCACACTTCACTGCTGTATTGGTAGTCAGTATGACCTGACAAGGTTTTCCCCATCTAGGTGATAGACACGTCTCTCTGGTGTGATTCTTCACTACCACCCAATCACCAGGATTCAGATCATGTTCTCGTTCAGGCTGCCTCGAAACTGCGTCTTCTCCAACCTGATGAGAGACAGAACGCACTAGGTCATCCAATCCTTTGCAATAATCCAGAACCATATCATCAGATATATTCAGCAGTTTGTTTATGGGAACATGTGCTTGTCTCATTGCTCTTCCCATCATTATCTCATGTGGGCTCAGTCCCGTATTTCTATCAGGAATGCTTCTTAGTCCCATTAAGACAAGTGGCAAGGCATCTGGCCACTCCAATGATGTTGATGCACACATTTTTCCCAGTCTGGATTTTATAGTGCCATTCAATTGTTCAACCACTCCAGAAGCCTCTGGACGATATGCACAGTGCAATTTGGAATGCTTCACAGATTATTTGAATCACTTCACTGTTAAAATGTTTTTCTCTATCTGATTCCAAAGTTACTGGGAAACCAAACCTAGGAATGAGTTCTCGTAGTAACAGCTTTGCGACTGTAATGCTGTCACTTCTCCTGGTAGGGTAAGCCTCCACCCACTTTGAAAACAGACATACTATGACTAGTACATATTTCAACCCTCTGCATGGTGGTAACTGAATAAAATAAAACTGGAGTCTTATAAATGGACCCTCTGCCTTTCCAATTTTTCCAAACCCAATTATTGTTTTTCTTCCTGGATTATGCATCTGGCAAGTCAAACACCTCTGGCAAAGGCTCTCTGCTACCGCCCTGAACTTGGGATTATACCAGTTCTGTCTGAAAAGCCTAATCATTGCATCTCTCCCTATGTGTGTGTCTCCATGGTACATCCTGGCCATTTGAGAGAGCAGACAGTCAGGCATGACTGGTCTGCCATCAGCACAAATCCACACTTCATCATCTCCTCGTTGGGAACAACCCACTTTGACCCATGTTTTCTTCTCATTTTCATCAGCATCCTCTTGCAATCTCTTAACATCATTCCAAGTTTCAGGTGGCATATACAGCATAAGTTGGCAGCTGATTCCCATTCTTTCCACCCTCTTATTGACTGACAATCTATTTTTGGCAAAATGTTGAGCCACAAGATCTGCATATCGGTTGCCAATTACCACCCAGTCATCTCCTGACTGGTGTGCGCCACACTTCACCACAGCCAATTCTTTTGGTGATTGTATTGCTTCCAGCAATTCCCTTATAAACTGTCCATTTTTAATGGGAGATCCTGAAGAAGTCATGAAATCCCTCTGCATCCATAGTTGGCCAAAATCATGCACAACCCCGTAACCATATTGGCTATCTGTAAATATAGTTGCTTTTTGATTCCTCCCAATTTTGCAAGCCTTTATCAATGCAATCAATTCAGCTACTTGTGCAGATTTTACTCCTGGTAAATAGGATGCTTCGACTATTCCAGTTAATTCACATACTGCATATGCTGCAGTCAGTTTACCATCTTCATGCCTCTGGCATGAACCATCAACAAACAGCTCCCTGTCTGGCTTCTTTAGGGGCATTTCCTGAATGTCAGGTCGTGGTTTTGTACATAACTCTGTGACTTGTAAACAATCATCTTCTTCTTCTTCATCTTTGATTTCCTCATGATATGGGTCTGGTAGTAAGGTAGCGGGATTTACTATTGTGCACCTCACTATGTTCACATTTTCAGCACCCATTATTATTCTCTCATATTTAGTCAGCCGACTAGGAGTAAGATGCTAAGTTTGAGTTCTTGTCAACAGAATTACAACTGCATGTGGAACAAATACCTTTACTGGGTGTCCCATTACAATTGACTCACTTTGTTCAATACTTAAACAGGTAGCCGCCACTGCTTTTAAGCAACCTGGCAACGCGGCTGCCACTGGATCCAATGTAGCAGAAAAATATGCTATAGGACCTCTGTCTAGACCATGTCTTTGAGTTAAAACTGAAAGTGCACAATTTTCTCTCTCATGACAGAACAATGCGAAGCTTCTCTTATAGTCGGGCATGCCTAGGGCCGGTGCTGAGCACAGAGCATTTCTCAATTTTACAAAAGCTCCTACACTCTCATCATCCCATTCAACTGGGTCCTTGGCTTTCTTTTTTGTCATTTAAATTAGGGGCTTCGCTAACAAGGAGAATCCTAGTATCCATTGCCGACAGTAACCTACTATTCCTAGGAACATTCTTACTTCTCTTTGGGTTACAGGCATTTGCATTTTCTTAATCAATTGTACTCTTTCCGAGGTTATTCTTCTTTTTCCCCTCTCAATTTGGTGTCCCAGATATTTAACTGCTGTTGTACAGAACTGCAATTTTTCTGGTGAGACTTTATGCCCTTCTTCAGCTAAAAGGTTTAATAGTGCAATGGAATCAACAACACAGTCCTCTCTGGTGTTCGATGCCACCAGTAAGTCGTCGATATATTGCACTAGGACTGAGCTTCCTGGCATCACTAGTTTCTCAAGGCATTTTTTCAATATCTGATTAAAGATGGAAGGACTTTCTGTGTACCCCTGAGGAACACGATTCCATACATAGACTTTGTTCTCAAATTTAAATGAAAAAAGATACTGGCTGTCTGGGTGCAATGGTATTGAAAAGAATGCTTGGCATAAATCAATCACAGTGAACCATCCTGCACTCCAAGGAATCTGGTATAGAATTACTGCAGGATTTGGCACTATAGGACAACATGGTTCCACAATCTTATTAATTTTCCGCAGGTCTTGAACAATCCTATATTTTCCGCTAGGTTTCTTTAAACCCATTATTGGTGAATTACATGGGCTGCTCATTACTTCTCTTAGTATGTTTTGTTCTACCATTCGATTGATTTCTTCAATGACTCCTGTCTTTACTTCTGCACTCATTTTGTACTGTCTAGTATTTGGGAAAATCGCACCTTCTTTTACAGTAATTTTAACTGGGTCTATTTTGGCCATAAGTCCTACTTCCTTTCCTGTGAAATCCCATACTGTGGGGTTTACTGTAGTTTTTAATTCTTCTGGCAGCTCATCTTTTGTTATCAAAGAAAACATCTCATCTACCTCTGTACCTTGTTTTGCAATCATAAACTTATATACATGATCTTCATCTGGGGTCTGAACTGCCACACCATCCGGTGTGCAGAAAATTGTGCAATTCATCTTGCATAGCAAATCACGGCCTAATAAATTTACTGGACTGGAATCACACACTACAAATTGATGCATTTCTCTGAAATTTCCAATTTTAACTTCCATTGGTTCGGTAAGAGGTGTTCTAATCTTTCGATTAGCTACTCCTACTACTTGGATAGCTTCTCCAGAGAGAGGAAGGTCTGGAATGTCTGCTGTTCTCACAGTAGACCGGGTAGCACCAGTGTCCAAAAGGAAAGTAATATCATTACCTTTCACATTCCCTTCAACATATGGACCTGACTGATCTACCGATAAGGATGCGCCAAGTACGCACTCTTTCTCCCCCTCTCCTAGGCACCGTCTTGACAGAAATCGTCCTGTAAAAGAAACTGTGATGTTACATAATCATTCTTACCACTTCCTCCTTGATATCTGACGTCTGTACCGTGGTTTGCTCTGCTTACATTACCCTGAATAGGTGCAGGTGGCAACTGACTCTGAGGATTTACACCCTGCTGTGAGTCATTCTGCGTCTGTGGATTTAAATTTTGATTTGGGCCATTATTATTCCGAATCTTTTTACATTCATCCTTCCAATGCCCCAATTTTCCGCATCCATGACAAGGAAATTTCTTTTTAGCTTCTTCTCTACTCATTCGTCCTCTCACTTTTCCACCATTCCCAGTATCGCCATTCGTTCCAGAATCCTTTCCTTGATTCTCACTTGGATTATCCAAATTAATTCCCTGTTTCTCAGCCATTTTCACCTGTGCCCACATCACCTTTTCCTGCAATTTCTTGTGCCTATCCTCAATATCATCTCCACAGTATTTCGCATATTTCAGAATCTCGTCTATGGGTTTCCCCTGCCAACACAACATGTGTTGTTTAATCATCTGACAAATCTCTGGCTTCAGACCATAAACGAATCGATACACAAACTGACTCATGTTCTTGTCTCCAATGTCCTCAAATCCACTATACTGCTTAAATACCTGCAATAAACGCTCATAATAGGCGTGTACCGATTCACTGGCTTCTTGGGTGGTTCGGTCTATTTTCACCCAATCCGTTTCTTTCGGTGGTATTTTGCCTTTCAAGTAAGTTATCACCTGCTGATACTTTTTCATTACATCATTTGACGCTGCACCTGTCTTTGGATCTCTAGGATACTCGTCACTTGGCCAATCCACTGTAATTTTACAATCTGTCCACAAATCGGCAGGTACCACAATGTCAAATAAGCCATCTAAATCTTTCAACAATACCTTTGACACTTTCACAAACCTCTCAACCTGCTTGTACCATTCAATTGGTTTTTCTCTCAACTTTGGAAAATCATTCGTAAAGGACAAAATATCCTGTCTGCTCCATGGGACATGTACATATCCCCCTCCTGGAACTTCTCGCATCGGATACATTTGGTCTGCTTTCCCTGTCTCTTTCATCACATATTCAGATGCTGTTCTGCTTGATCGTGCCTCTTCCTTTTTCTTGTCCCATCTAGTTCTCCATTTATCTAGCTCTCCCCATTTCTGTAAGACTATCATTAATTCTTTTACTTGCAATTTTCTTCCAGAGGCATTCATGTTTTCTAAGTCTTTGTCTGAAAAATCTGCTCTATAGGGTTTCTGCAACACTTTTGATCTCCCTATTTCAATTCCCATCTGCAGAGCTAAATCTGATAATTTTTCATGAAATATTTTTACATTTCTGGTGATACTTCTGCATATGAACAATAATTCTTCTTCATTGTAAGCATTTAGGCGATCTAATCCCACATTTCCTGCTATTATTTCTTCCAATTCAACTTTTAATTTATAAATATCCAAAATTTTTGGAGGTGTATACTGCTGATCTGATCCTTGTGCCCACCTTTCTAAGTCTTCGGGTGTTACTACAGTGACACTTTTTGCTCCCGATGAAGTTATTAGGTTTATATCTTTCGAGCACCCAGGTGTAGTTCTCCTGGGAGTACTATTGACAGAATCCCGAATTGGTAAATCCATTAATGATATTGTTGATTCACAATCACTAAAATGATCCTCAACCATTACTGTTGCTTCAGGTTTAGGAATATTCACAGGAGTAGGCATAGCTAGTGGCGGAGGACAGTTTCCCTGATTACCATATAATGGGACTACTGGACCAATTGTTACAGGTATGGTCAAAGAGTCAGGATGCACTTTTATCTGTGTTATTTTCTGTATTAATTCTGCTCTGGTCTTCTCTAGGGCTTCTCTTTCTTTATCGTGAAGTATTCTACTAGGGGTGAAATCATGCATTACCTGTGGTACTAATGGAGTTTTTAACGGTGGTGCACTTGGAGTGCATCCACTTGTCCCTTCCTGATATGGTGGAGGGTTCCTTAATATTTCTTCTATAAATTCATCTTCGGAATCTCCATTTCTCATTAAATGTTTTGTCTTTTCTGTGCATTTGCTTCCTAATTTTTCTTCTGCTGTTAACAATGGATATAATCCTTCTGTAAGCATTGCCCTCCTCCATTGTTTCATCTGACCGTCCCTAGTCTCATGTTGATTTCTGGGAAAAAATCCTCTATAACCCCTATTACTCCTGGATCGGTCACGCTCAAATGCCTCGGTTTCCCATTCCTCTAAGGCTTCGTATTTAGTTAATCTAGGTCTGGGTTCCAAATCGTTCATGCTCAATCTCAAATTTTGAAGAATTCTTCCATTGAAGGTACCATTCTCGGGGAATGCTAATATTCCATCATTTTTGGTATATTCTATCCAATTCTCTATCCATACACAAGTATGATAACCTCTCTCCATCATCATGAATGAAGCGGGCGTTTTAGCTGGTGGAATGATAATTCCTTCCCTAGTTTTGATTGGTTTATCCTTTTTAAAATAGTTCTTAATCTTTTGCAGAAAGGACATTTTTCTCTTCTCTCCGTACATTCTATCTAATCTTCGGTGTATAAAATTATATTCTGCAAACCCTAAATATCTCCTATCCGGTCGAGTTCCTGTTAAAGTTGGATCGCGTTTTAACATGCAATCTCTTATCCACTAAGATTTTAGCTTCTATGATATCAACCAATCAAGTGTCTGCTAACTTTTATTTCTGAACCAATCCTAGCGCGGCCTTTCTGTGACGTTTGTCTGTCAACCCCTCCTTTACAATCTGCTCTTCTCTGTCCCTCGCTTGTTTCAACCAACCCCAGCCTGGCACCTGTGACGTCAGTACTGCTTCTGACTACTGACCCCTCCTTTACAAGGGTCTTTTCACACCCGCTGTTTCAACCAATCCCAGCGCGGCGTTTTCTGACGTCAGCTCCCTCTCCGGCAGCTGACCCTCCCTTTACAAAATCTTACGCAAAACTTATTTTCTCTACAAATCTTATTTAAATTTTCAGTAACGACATAAAACATTCGCTATCGTGCCAGTTTCTCTAAATTTCGAAAAGATAGTTTCCTTTCACACTTAGTAAAACTTTTCCGTTTACTAAACATACACTACGAGTAAAACCCTTCCGTTTACTCTTCACACAAGCTCCAAAAATACCTGTTACTTCTTCAATGTTACCCTTTCTAGGTGATATAACATCAAATTTTCACCAGCGTACTCCTTTGCTATTACTCACACGCATAGATTCCCTAACCAGTACTGATAGTCCTGCTTAACTTTTCAGTACTATTTCTGCCTGACAGATAACCTCACTGCAGTATGGCTTCCACTTACCACCCGCTATTCAATTTTCCACAGGGATTCTAGATAACATAGAACAAACTTTGAATACACGGATGTTAGTTCATAAAAATAAAATTCTCGTTACCCAATTAACAAAGAGTAACCATCCTCTGATTACCAGAAAACTGATCCAGCGCGATATTAGCAAACAGCATTCATACACTAGAAACTCACTTGGGCCCATACATTCATACTACGCTAATACTTACGCTGGGGTTATCAGTTGTACTCTTTATCAAAATCCCTGCTACCAATTACCTTCCGATTGAAGAGTAATGACTTACCAATGAATCCTTTGCTAATTGGGAAGTTTAAAATGAGTGACATTCAATATAGTACATAATCCTGAAATAACCACTGAGTCAGGAAGTTTTATAATGTTTATCTAAAGTTTTAGCAGAGTAAATTACAGAACCACATGGTACTTAATCGCATATCACGGATGAAGCATAGAATAATAATTTTGATTAATGACGGTCCCTCAGAAAGGAGAAGATAGAGACAGCAGCGCAACTAAGGTTGCATTTATATTTACCTAATTGCGAGAACCAAACCCCTTGGCCAAGGAGTTGGAAAGAATAGGACCCTCGGAAGGATGTAGAGCAAAGACCTCCTCCAGGTTCAGGACAGGACCGGTGACCTCTCTACAACGACGCCTGCGTCGTTCCCCTCTCTGATACTCGGCTTCTCCTTGATTCTCTTGTGCCTTCCTTCTAATGGACTCCGCCGCCCCCTCCTCAGGACCTCTCTGGACAGCGGTTCAGTCTGCAATCGATCAGCTTGGCAGTCTGGAGCTAGAAGCTAACTAATTAGCTAATTCTATATCTATTATACCCTTCTATGCCCATGTACCTCCCCTTAATGTTGCTAAAATATGGGACCACTACTTCTGATTGGACAGGGGGTTGATCCTCACACCATATTGATTTGGTTCGAATTCTAAAGCCCATTGTCTTTAAACTACCGCTCATTCAATTTAATACATTTGCTTTATTTCCCACCCGTCTCACGACAAATGTTATATATTCTTCATATACAAAGTTTCAATTATCAACAGGAAAAGGCAAGAGCACAGCAGCTTCAGCCATCAGGTCATGGCCTTGGACGACGTCCAGGTTGACTTCATTCTTATTCTTTGGCAGCCAAGCAGGGCACATGCGCAGATTCATTGCCTCTCGAGTTTCAGATCACCAACCCCAGGCCCAAGTTTACGAACTAATAAAAGTCAAAGAAGGAAATATTAATATCACAAATAAAATGTTTCACTGTATACCCACTCTTTCTACTCTATTCCCATTTACTTATAAATCTATCCCGCATTAGTAGCGTTAAGAAAACGACAAATTAATAATAACACAAGAGCAAGCTGAAGCATGTGAAAACATCAAGCAGCCATTTTAATACACACTGCGCAGAAGCAGAAATTTCCCACCAAGCAAAGAAAGACGTCACACCATGTGATATGGATGAGACATGCGCAGTAAGGTTCCCGCGCTTTAGCGGCATTTTAGATTATAGACAAGCGTTATTCGTTAGTTAGAACACATAGGCAAGCTTCCTTGCTATTCATGTAGTGTATGCAAGTTAATACGAACAATACAAGATTAATGAATTAATACTGTGAGCAGATTGCATTCGAGCAAGTCTCATTTGTGAGTCCTTGCTCCATCAAGTGCATATGTCGGTTTGTAAAATTATTATGAATAACTGGTCATTAATTCTGGTTGCAAATGGCAACCAGTATTATTGTGATCAGTATTTTGCGACCGGTTAAATTACGATCTACCCTGATGATTTTTTATGAGGTTAGGACATTATTGACACATGTAGTTAATTGGACGATAAAGTTCCGCCCACCCATAGGCAAGGGTCACCCACCTATGTTGGGTGGCAGGCCCCAGTATAGCACAAGAGAAATAGGTTGAAACCAGGCACTATAAATCAGGAATGTCTGATCTTTTACTATTGACATTATAAGACTGTGTAAATAGATATGCAGCACCTTTCATGCAACAATTTATTTATGTAATGCAGTTTTATATAGCATGAACCAGCCTCACCTGAGTGGCATTGATGTGAGCTTGTGAGTTCAAACTTTGATTCAGGAAGCCTAGAGATTTCACATTCACAACAATAGGGGTTTGCAGGTCTGCAATAGTTATACTCTCAGCCATGCTTGCACCAGTGCGGCTCAGTGTGGGGGAGAGATGAGAAGTGTAAGAGTAAGGGTTACTGGTTGAGGGGGGTGAAACCTTTCCCACGCAGCAACCACAATCCTTGTCAGGGTGAAGTCATAAGCAAATCCCAAATTAACCTGGGCTCAACCCTCCGGTAGCTTGGCACAGAGCAGTCAGGCTTAACTTAGAGGCAATGTGTAAAGTATTTATGCAGCACTTCAAACAGTAATAAAGTGAAAACAAAACACAAGAAAAATCCCTCACCAATTTAGAGAAATAGAGTCAATTTTAATAAATAAATCAAGACGAAACAACAATAATGCATTCAGTTGAATCGGGAACATGCAAGTTTAAAGATTTCAGTGAAAATAGTGCCAACAAGCACAAAGCACTAACTGTGGATATCTGGTCGCGCTAGACTGGGACAAAGTCACAACTTCAGGTCAACTGCGATAGAGTGTGGGCCGACTACAAGATCCCACCTAGGCCCGCTGAACAAGAGTACCTTAAATCCTGGGTGCAAAGAGTTGTGGAGTCACATGTTGAGGATGCGTTGGGCAGCCAAGGCGATGCAAAGTCCTGGTCGGATATGTGCCATGCAGCATCAGTTCCAAGGAGCTGCGAGCCTGCGATGCAAGGTTCTGTGTCATCATCCAGGCTGCCATCGACGAGAGGCTTGCGATGTGAGGGCCTGCATTATACAGCACGCCGCTAAATGCCCCGTGGGATTTAACCTGTGAATTCAGATTTTATTTTGGATTGTGAGCCAACATTACAAATGAACGTGAAGACTCTAACTTTTGTAAACTTTAAGCCTTGAGAAAGCCCCAGGCCTATCAGCCCTAGGGGGTGAAACACGTGTTGGCTGTTTCTACAGCTATACTGTATAACGGATTGTCACAGCTGTCCTTCAGCTATACTGTATAACGGATTGTCACTCGGAAAACAGAAAAATATAATAAAGTAAAACTGGATCAACACATATATGGATTGGAGCAAGCTTTACTAACATAAGGGGAGACACTCCTACGCTTCTTTGAACTAGAAATATAATGGAGGATGCAAGGGTCTATACCCCGTTGGAGTGAACACCCGCCAATAAGGAGGGATTTTAAACGGTAGACAGAGGGGGCAGGACCCTTTTCGGTGTGTTTGCTGCATTGGGGATACGTCACGCAGTGGCGGTTCCGATATGGCTGCAGGCTCTGATGTGAAGTTCTTGCTTCGGGAAAGTCCATGCAGCAGAGGCGATGCGTTGGGTCTGCTTGGGATTGCGCCGCGCAGCAGAGGATATGCATTGGTTCTGCAGGATCCACAGATGGGCTGTCAGAGCACCTTCAGGCCCACTTCCAAGGGTCCAGGACTGGGGTGGCACCACTTGGCAGGGTAGGAGTCACAGATAACAAAGTCCAGGTGCTGGGTTCACGTTTGTTGGAGCCTTCTGTCACTGAGGTTCTAGCCAGGAGTCCAGCCAACTAGCCCTTGGAGTCCCACTGGGGTCCTGGGTTCAACATATGCAGGTCAAGTCCTTCTCACCCAGGAAAGAGGGCAGCAGGAAGAAGGTCAGCAGGGCAGCAGTCCTTCAGCGCAGCAGTCCAGCAGAGTGGCAGTCCTTTTCTCAGCACCGCAGTCCTTCCTGGCAGAGTCCACAGGTCCAGAAGAGTACTGAAGAGTTGGGGTCCGAGGTCCAACATTTATACCTGGTGCCTACTTTCTAGAGAACCCCCTCCCCCCCAAGGTATCAGGCATCCCATTCTTCCCTGTCCTGGACCCAGGTTGTCTAGGGTCACAATGGACTAGTGACAATCCCTTTTTGATTTGCAAGTGTGGTAAGTGACAGTTCCTCATTAAATCAGAGTGGCCCATCCTGCCAAAACCATTCTTCCCTTTGTCTCACAGTCTGGGAGCAATACACAAAGAGCAACTGCCAGCTACACCTAATCATGTGAATCAGGATCAGGCTGCAGGCACCAAATGGTTAGGACAAGAAAATGCCAACTGTCTAAAAGTGGCATTTTCAGAATTGTGATTAAAATTCGAACTTTACCAATGAAGAGGGTTTTTAATTGCAATTCTTTAGACGCAAAACTCGACCTGACAACCTGCTCTGAATTGAAAGTTACAGCTTATTAAATGTAATAAGGTAACTCCAATGTTATCCAATGGGGGAGATAGGCCTTGCAGTACTGAAAAATGAATTTAGAAGTTTTTCACTACCAGGACACGTAAATCTTAAAAGTACATGTCCTACTTTTTAAATACACTATACCCTGCCCTCTTGGCTGTTTAAAGCCTAACCTAGGGGTGAAATATGTATTAAAAAGGAAGGTTTGGGGCCTGGCAAAAAGTTTATTTTGCCAGGTTGAAAAAGTGGTTTAAAACTACACACACAGGCTGCAATGGCAGGCCGAGGATATGTTTGAAGGTCTACTTACGTGGATGGCACAATCAGTGCTGCAGGCCTATGGCTATATATCTGCCCCTCTAAATTAGGCAAGTAGCCAAACCTCCGACGGCCCTTACTACTCCACCAGGTCATCGGAGAAGTTTGATCACAGCGGAAATGTAGTAGTCTCTGCTGTGGTCAAACTATAAATCAGGCAGGTGGACCATAGTCTTGGCGACGGAGTTTCCTTTCGCTCAAGGTGTAGATCTGGCCCTCTGTCTTCCAGAGAGTTCACTATCAAGTGGCAAAAAAACACGATTGGACGGCCTGAAACGTAAGTTTCATTTGCATGTTGTCCACACAGACTATTCCCAAACCACTTCGAACAAACACAGCATATTTTACAAAATCCGTTCTCAAATTACAGACACATTCAAAGAGCTTTTCGCCTAAACCATTCAAAGGTGAGCACAGAGCCTGCCACACAAACTAAACTCAAAGCCATGTTGCAATAGAGAGTGATCTGGAGTCTTACAAGCGTCACTCGCGGCACTTTAAAACCAAAGACAGACACAGCGCTATGGCAGCTGACAAGCATTTTCTTTGTCGCAGCATGGCGCCCATGTTTCTTGATGTACTTTGGTATGAAGCTTGGCGCTCGTGATGGGCTGGAGTGAAGGGTGGCGTCTCTCGCGGGCCCTCGTTTTAAGATCACAGTGCTGACAGCTGAGAGGTGTGCAGGTGAGTGATGGATCGCAGCGTGAATGCCAGTGAAAGGCCCGCGCGCTCGCTGCGCTGTCGGCCAGCATCCTCGCGATAATTATGGGGCCTTTCAAAGAGCGCAGGCGTCTGTCCGCGCCCTGCACCGCAGACAACTACAGAGACTTTCAGGACCGGCCTTATCCCCCATCTTTATCATTTCTCAAAGCTGCCATTTAGTCTCAAGCTTCTGTAAAGTCCCCACGGTCGCTCTAAACAATAGCGCAGTTAAAGTGCACTTGGCACTGGGCCTACAGGAGAGCGGGCTGATATGGACATCAAAGCCGGTATGCATGCCTGTCATTCCAGCCCGGCAGAAGAAGCTGGGCACAAAGGCAACTCAGTCTGAACAGAGACGCCATCGCAGTGAAGGTTTCCACAGGAGAACCTGGGGCTGCCACATACTCTAAAGCTCGCGGGCACAAGGCTGCTCGCCTCCAAATGCTCGGGTGTGTGATCGCCATGCATAGAATGCCGGAGAAATATACAGCCAGGGTCGTTCTTGGGCCTGGGCAAGCTGGGCACAGGCCCATGGCGCCTAGATTTAGAGGGGCGCCCTATGAGCGGACTTAGGTAACTTTTTTTATTATCTCAGGCCGACAGTGCCTGTTCATTTTCTCTATAAAGCTTCATTCTCTTCTTTAATCCTCATAGAGTTATCCCCCCCTTCTCACTCACGCCACATCTCACTTCCAATTTACTATCTGAAGAGGTGTTTCAGGTGAAGAAGGAGGGGAAGTAATTTGTGTTCACAGACCACTCACTGCTGAGGTAATCATCCAGTCAGTACCTGACCTGTAAACACAAAAGGCCCCACCCACCATCCCTCCCCACTAACATCAGCAGCAAGGAGGAAAATTAGGGGCAAGAGGTGGTCAGTAGCAACAAGGCCCCTTTTGTCACCCAGGCTCGCTTTGAAACATTCTCTGCTGGGGATCTTCTGATAAAGTAAGTGCCCCCAGCTGGAGCAGCAGCGATTCATATTTTACTCATCAATAAGTTATATTTGTAAAAGCACACAGTTACCCTCAGGAGGGTGTCGTGGCGCTAGGCAAACATAATGTGTACAGCACACAGCAGTGTCCGACAGTAGTGCAAGTTTATCTTATTCTCACAGAAAGCATATCACAGAAGCAGCACTGTTAAGCTGAATGTCTTAGTGATGGCTATTATATACTGAGGAGACTAAGGGAGGGTGGATTTGGAGGGGTGCTGTTGTAACGGTATCACTGCCGCGTGCCATGGACATGGCACGCGACAGTGAATAACGTTGTCCACCTTCACGCTATGGCACGAGCTGCCAACCTGGCTTAACCATTGGTTCCCCAACGTTCCACTTACCGTTAAGGTCGTTACTGTTTAGGGTAACCGTTAGGCTATGGTCTGAGGTTTTCGCAGAGCTGAGGAGCTGTTCACATGTGTTGGGGCTGTTTGAATAAAGCTTCTTATTTCAACCTACTTCTGCCTTGCGTCTTCAATACAACAAGTGGCGACGAGGATGGGATCTACCAACAGCCCCTCACATTCAGCAAGGAACCGTCGCAAGGTATTCGGAAAATCAACTTCGCAGTGGCACAGCACAGCAACTCCAGTCTTCCTTCATCCAGCCAGAAGAGAACCTCTCCGCTGTATCCTGGCTTCCGTGAGCCCTCCTGTTTCTGGACGGCATTCTGCGATTCATTCTATGCGGTGAGAGTTTTCCTTGATGGTTTGCACGGAGCGATGTTGAACCTGTGGAAGCTCACAGCGGAATGATGACGCAACGTAGTATACGTCATCAGTGACACTCCTGAGGATCAAAACAACGCGCCCCACTCCCTCTTAAAATCGACGTAAACCCACGTCGGTCGGCCATATTGAGGGTAATTTGTTTAAAAGAATAAAACAAACAACTGCTGGGCATTGAACGCTGGAATCCTCAAACCTCGGGTACCGTTCGGTTTGGCTTCGGCCGCAGCACTCTTTCAAAGAGTTATGTCAACCATTTTTGAAGATGCTGCTGGCATTAAGTTTTTTCAGGACGATATCCTGATCATGGGCAGCAACCAAACGGAGCATGACGCACGTTTAAAACATGTATGCGAGATTTTAAAATGTAATGGTTTAACTGTTGAACTTGATAAATGTAAGTTTTCTCAATCCTGTGTCAACTATTTGGGTCATTGTATAAGTCAGGAAGGTATCCGACCAAAAAAAAGTCTGGTGGAAGCTATTCTCCAAGCACCCTGCCCGACCAGCAAAGATGATGTGAGAGCTTTTCTGGGGTTAACTGAATACTATTCGAAATGTATACAAAATTTTTCTGAAAAAACTTACCACATTCGACAACTTCTTAAGAATATGACGAAATTCGCTTGGTCCCATTCATGCCAAATTGCTTTTGACAACATAAAAAAGAAATTAGTAGTGCACCTTTTCTCAAAGGTTTTGATCCCACGGCTCAAATTGTTGTAACCACTGATGCCAGCAACAAAGGGCTAGGTGCTGTCCTATCACAAAAAGACCCCGAAAACAATGAATGGGTTGTTGCATTTGCGTCTCGTTCCCTAACCCCAGCCGAAGAAAAATATTCAGTGATTGAACGCGAAATGCTTGCTTGCTCATGGGGACTCAACTACTTCAGAGTGTATGTCTGGGGTTATAATGTTATCTTGCGCACAGATCACAAACCCCTCATCAAAATTCTTTCAGCTGCAGGGTTACAAAATGCCTCCCCCAGACTTAGCAAGATGTCAATTAAATTACTTGATTATTGTTACACTGTTGAATACTGGCCTGGTGTCAAAAACAAGGTAGCAGACTTTTTAAGTAGACTACCCTTACCTTGTGAAAGTATTGAAGATGAACAAGATGACATTGGAAATGTAGCCTGGTTGTTTGATGTGGATTTTGTAGGTATCACTAAAACTGAATGGAAGGAGCACATGTTGAAAGACACCACTCTTCAACAAGTATGCAAGTACATCAACACTCGTTGGCCTGACAAGAAACTTCTCAAAGAAGAGATAAGGTTTTTCTGGGAACTAAGAAATGAATTGAGTTATGAGAACAACATCCTATTCAGAATGGGAAAAGCCATTCCCCCAACTTGCTAAGAAAAAGAATCCTCAAACTCTGCCACATTGGTCATCTAGGCATATCAAAAACCAAACTCAGAATTAAAAACAGTTATTGGTGGCCAGGGGTTGATAAGCAAATTGAAGTCATGGTCAGAGACTGCCAAGATTGCAATGACTCCGACAAAAGTCTCAAATTAACCAAAATTCCCCTACATCCCTTAGCATCCCCCAGTATGCCTTGGGAAAGGTTAGGGTTAGATATTGCAGGACCCATAGAAGGCCATAATGGTGAACTAAAGTACATTCTAGTGGTCATGGATCATTTTTCAAAATGGCCGGAAATCAAAATTGTTCCCCATGCTGACAGTACGAGTATCATTTCATTTCTGGACAAATTGTTCATGTGTGAAGGATTACCCAAGTGCATTCTCACGGACAATGGACCTCAATTCTCATCTGAAGCATTCCTATCTTTCCTCAAAAGAAATTGCATAACTCACAACACAACTTCATTATATCATCCAGAAGGGAATGGCCTTGTGGAGCAGCTTCAATAGAGTTTTGAAAGGGAACATACAACTTTCCAGAAACAGTAATCTCAACTGGGAAAAAGAGATCTTTAAGCTCATTTGGGCTTACAGAATTACACCCAATACCAGTACCAAGCAATCTCCTTTTGTTCTTATGAGGAGCAGGAAACCCATCAGCAAGGACTTGGGTTGGATGGATTCGTCAAAACGGATTGAATGGTCACCTGAAATTGTTAGAAACAACATTGAAAAGGCACAACAATGTTACAAAGAATGGTATGACAATCGTTATGGTGTCAAGGATCACACATTCAATGTGGGTGATCTGGTCAAAGTTCGCTTTGAAAGGAAAGTGAAGAAGGGGAAAGTAGATACTCATCACCTATTCGGATAAGTAAAGTGTTTAAATGTTCTGTCAAACTTAGTGATGGCAAAGTGTGGCACATGAACAGACTAGCCAAGTGTAGTTATGACGGTAAAAGAATGATTCAGCCTTGTGCTAGTAATGTCAATAATGATTTATGGGTGGATTATGATGAACCAGGTAATGCGAACAGGTCATCAAACATGTATGACGAATTGCTTGCTAATTACAATGGATCTGATGATGATGCTGTTCCCACTTCCTTGGCACCTACTGATCACCTCCCGCCTGTTCGGAGTGATGAAATTAATTCACACTCAGACTCAGATGTAGGGGTTGACAGTCACGGTGTCTCAGGGAGATTTGGTAGACCCATCAGCAAACCCAAAAAATTTGACGACTTTATTTGTGACTAACCCATCATTTCTGTTTTGTTCTAAGAGGGAAGATGTGTTGTAACGGTATCACTGCCGCGTGCCATGGACATGGCACGCGACAGTGAATAACGTTGTCCACCTTCACGCTATGGCACGAGCTGCCAACCTGGCTTAACCATTGGTTCCCCAACGTTCCACTTACCGTTAAGGTCGTTACTGTTTAGGGTAACCGTTAGGCTATGGTCTGAGGTTTTCGCAGAGCTGAGGAGCTGTTCACATGTGTTGGGGCTGTTTGAATAAAGCTTCTTATTTCAACCTACTTCTGCCTTGCGTCTTCAATACAACAGGTGCCAAATTTGGTTTTGTCCAGGGCGCAATTTAAGCAAAGAACAGCCTTGTAAACAGCATCAGAGTTGGGAGCTTGGATTCATGTGCACTGCCCTGGAACTCAGTAGCAATTGTATAGTAAGACTTATAACATGGCCGCATGATAGAGGGACGTAAAGACAGATATGGCAATGTTTACAACTTAGGTTTTGCCTGCTGTATGTGAATATGATGTGGCCGAATACTCTCTCTGCTCCTCCTACTTTAATTTTAATATGGATTTATCGCAATGTCAACACTTCTGTACA
The DNA here is from genome assembly GCA_963921515.1 of Calotriton arnoldi. Taxonomy (NCBI): domain Eukaryota; kingdom Metazoa; phylum Chordata; class Amphibia; order Caudata; family Salamandridae; genus Calotriton; species Calotriton arnoldi. The sequence goes on along the minus strand of CAWUFW010000046.1, from coordinate 6,510,594 downwards.
AAGCCTTCTCCAGGTCATTATGTTGTGTGGTAGCTTAATGCATTCTGGGTGTTGTAGTCTTGTTTTGCTTCCATTCAATTAATCAAATTAACAAATCTGACTGGAGAGTGTGTCCATCATGAGCTTCCGTAGTTTTATGCACTATCTGCGAGGATTCACATTGTTCCACCTATGATAAGTTCATGTTTGGCCCAGTCAACACTCCTACACAATCACTCACATCTTTTTGCAGCTTACATATTACTTTAATGCTCTCTACTGGGTCACTGGATGGTGGTCTTTAGGCTGGGGCAACATCAACAAACAATGACTGAAACGGCATGAGGCATTAGGTCCTCCAAGAGGAAGACAGGTCCACAGGTGAAGTGTATGTTAAAAATATGGAAGTCCCTCAACAAAGCGCTGAGTAACGTAAGAATACGTGTAGCTTCCTGAGTTTCCCCATGAAAAGCTCCAAACTTTCTAGTGGTGAAGATCAGCAGCTGCAACTTATGAGTGTGGATCAAGAAGACTAGGGAGCCTGGCAGAACCCACCCACCTCAGGTCAATATGTGTTAGTACAATCAATCAACGCTCAGCACCCAAATAGTGTGGACAAACCCCCTGAAACACAACCATCACGCCATGTCTTCTGTGTGCTGAGGCTTTTGTATATTCAGAGTGAACACCAAAGATTTTGTTTTGCCCCACTGTAGAGAGCGGAGAAGTCCGCCTGCGCCCTGCCTGCTCACTTCATGCAGGCAGCGTGAAGTTTAATTTAACCAGGGGTGTACTGGTAAAGCCTGGCTCCAGTACTTCCGGCACAGACTGTGCAGGTGACTGCAATAGCAATACAATCTTCATGTGCCTGGATCTGGGGTATTGTGGCGTAGCTACAGTTTGTCATTTTTAAACTCCCTGAAAGATGGTTAACGGTCCATCTAAATGACTGTGCTGAAAGAGAGTACCGAATGGAGCAGAGCACTCAGTGAACAGGTACTCCTGAATGGACCTCCGTTCACCAGCCTAGCAGTCTGATCCACTACAGAGCAGGCACAGCAGCTCAGTTTTATTGAACATTAAACTACTTTTTTTATAAATGGCATCACACAAATGAAATCACATTGAAATTAAGGCAGAAAAGAAAGAAATGTGTGACTAAATGGCTTGCAGGTTGTTTTATTTGCTCATTCCACTAATTTACACCTTAAACTGGTAAATTCAGCAACAGATACTCGGACCCGGTTTAATAAATCAAAGAACAGATAGGATCACACAACCCCAGCAGCCCCCAGCCGCCGCAGCCGCAAATAGCAGTAGGACCCGGACCCCCCAGGATGATCCCCCGCCCTGCCCCCAGGTGGTCCAGCCCACAATCAATACTACTACTTCGAGAGAGTGGGTATAAATCGGCCATGTTTAATTTCCAAACAATCATAAACAAAAAACGTTTACATCTTATACATTTATGGTCTTAATATTTCACTTTTAATATCGACATTTATCCTCCAATATCATCAGCACCAGTTATGGAAATTTACTTTGCTCCAGCACCAAGGGGCCCTCTGGCTCGCATCCCCTGAACTGAGAACCACGCAAGGCGCAACCCACCTGCGTCCTTGAGCGGTGGGCCCCAGCCCTCTGGTCCTTGTCCGCCATTTTCGGGGCCCACCCCTCTACCACCAGGCTGCCAAGGAGGCTCGTAGGGAATACCCAGTTGCCGCTGCCCCATGCCCTAGTTCGTGACCTGGCGCCCTTGCCTCCCCAGCCGGTGACCCCATTCTCCCTGCGGAGAGCTTACCGTCTCTCCCCTCAGTGCTGGCCTAGGGAGTACGTAAGGAGGACTCCCGTTAACCCTGTAAGTCAATGTTCTGTGGTCTCTTTTCCGCCACTAGGGTGACCAGGGCCCACAGGTCCTTCACCCTCCCCACCACAAAACAAGTTCTGCACAAAAGACCATATTCCTTTGATCCATATGTCCGTTCCAATGTCTGACAAGTGTACACCATCCTGGTGAAACATTATATCTCCTGTGATCATCCGGTGCGGTATATGACACAAGCGGCCCGGACCTGAGCACAGCTTGGCCAATTCCCCATTGAGTCGCCTTACTGACACATTTAAGGCTCGTGATCTTACTCCAGCGCCCCATGTCCGGCGTGGTATCATACATGACCAGGCTATCCGTGCCCGGGGAAGGCCCGCCCCAGCCATGCACACTCCGTCAATATGGCTTCCCTGACCGCCAGGCGTCCTCGATCAACCATGTCGTTGCCGCCCAAATGTAAAATAATTAAATCCGGGGACTGCTGTCCCTCGTGTGCTCTTGTCTCCTCAACCAGCTGCCGCAGCTGCCGGATCCGCAAGCCCCCGACACCTCGCCATAGGAACGACATCCCTTTCAGACCCGGTTGTTTCGACACTCGCTGCTGTTGTAACCGGACCGTGGCGCACCGTACGAACGAGTGCCCCAACACCCATACCACCTTCGCGGGCATACTAATTGTCGGGAAAGAAATGGAAAAGTCAGAATGGGCCTGTCAACAAATCTGTGTATCCACTTACAGTAATTCAGGCCGCACGTATCGCTTAAAACACTCTGATGACCAGCGCCCAACCCTTTTTACTGCCTCTGCTGGCAGGCCGGCGCCCGCCGCTAAAGTCGCCGCACCAATTCTAAACGAGTGTGACGAATATCCTGCCGAAATCACCCCCAGACTTGCCAATGCCTGCCTAAAAACTGCCTTGAATTGATATTGGGACAGGCAATCCCCTTGTTCATGTATGAACAGAGCCTGCCCCTTCCCTACGAGGCGGATCGCTAAGTATGCTTCCATCAAAGCTACCGGGCAAATTATTATCCCAGGAGCAGGACTAAGGCGAATCGTGGACCCCTTCCCTAATGGGTCGGTTTTTGACTTCCGAAGGGTCACTACCAAACTACCCTGGACTCATTTGGAGTCGCGTAGCTGCAGCCCCCCTAACTGATCGGACTTGGAGGTCCCTACCAATTCCCCTAACCGAAAGGCCCCGTAAAAGGCCAGGGAGAAAGCGGCCCCAAATAGGGTGCTCTCATATGATGAGCGGCATACCGCGTGCAGAGACCCAATCATGTCGCCCAGCATCTTCACATCTAGGGGCCTTCTGCTGTCCCTTTTGACCCCCTCCAACCGGGCCCATCCTGTCAGAGCTTTCTTGACTACAAATGCTGCACTTGGGTCGTGCTCCCCCGCTAACTTGGCAAAGAATCCTACAGCGGTCACGTGCGCCCTAGCATAAGAGACTGGCCTGCCCTGATCCTTCAATGTTTGTAAGAAACCGCATATTGCCCCAGCCGAAAATAGGCCCATTATCCCTGCGCGCTGGACAAACATCCTGTATGACTTGAAAGGTTGTTGGTAAGTTCTCCTAGTGCGTTTACTCAGTGAGGCACCTACCAGCCCCGCTAAAGCGGGGCTCCAATCCCCCACAGTGATGTCAGGAACACTGTCATCTGATCCTCTGCCCGTGGGTGATACCTCCGGAATTCCTGCAACTTGGAGCGAGACAAAGCGTCAGCAGCCTGATTCTCTACACCTGGAATATGTGCCGCTTTAAACAGCAGGTTCAGCCTCAAGCATGCCAGCACTAAATGTTTCAATAACCTCAGTATATGTTTACACGTAGCCCCCTGCCTATTGATTGCCTCCACTACTCCCATGTTGTCTGACCAGAATACCACAGATTTGTTCTCAAAGAACTTGGCCCACACAGTTACTGCCACCACGATTGGGAACAACTCCAAAAAGGCTATGTTCCTAGTCAAACCGCTCTCATGCCATGCAGCCGGCCAATCGCCCCTGCACCAGCGTGATCCTAAAATTGCTCCAAAACCTATGCTACCTGCTGAGTCCGTGAGCAAGCCTAAGTCCGTACTGGACACTGGCGGAGCAGGCCATACCACCTTACCATTGAAGTCGCTTAAGAAACTGCGCCATACTCTCAGGTCTTCCCTCACCTCTGACTGCAAGCGCACATGATGGTGTTTTTGAGTCAACCCCACCATTGCCCGTGCTATTGACCTTGAGAAGGGACGCCCCATCGGGATGATCCGAAGGGCGAAGTTCAACTGACCCACTAACACCTGGAGTTGGTGTAAGGTTACTTTAGCTCCTGCCAGTGCTGAATCAATTGCTTGGGAGAAGGCCCTCACTTTGTCCATTGGTAACCTGCATTCCCCCGCTACTGTGTCTATCTCAATTCCCAAGAAAGACATGCATGTTGCAGGACCTACCGTCTTCCCAGGCGCCAATGGCACTCGGAATTCTTCAAACATGGCGACTAGCTGCCCCAACGCCTGAGCACATTCCCCTGATGTTGCAGGGCCCATGACCATAAAATTGTCCAAATAATGTACAATGTCCCTACGCCCAGTCCTGAAGGTAAACAGCCACTGAAGCATGGAGCTAAACGTCTCAAAGTATCTGCATGACACCGCGCAGCCCATTGGCATACACATGTCATAGTAGAACTGGTGATTGAGCTGAAAGCCTAGCAAGTGATAATCGTCAGGGTGAACCGGCAAGAGCCGGAAAGCGGACTCAATGTCCGTTTTTGCCATGAAGGCGTTCTGCCCCAAGTCGCGCAGCCTCTGGAGTGCCATATCAAAGGAAGAGTAAGTCACCGAGCACAAGGATGGATCTATGGCATCATTCACTGAGGCTCCCTTTGGCGCTGATAAGTTATGAATCATCCTACCCTGGCCTGGCTCCTTCTTAGGAACCACTCCCAGTGGTGAACAAACATAGCCCAGCAACGGGGGAGCAGGGAAAGGGCCCGCCACCCGTCCCAATGCCCGTTCCTTCTCCACCTTTTGTGCCACTACTGTGGGTTGCATGCGCGCTGACAACAGATTATTGCAATGATCCACTGGAGGTACCCCCTGCGCTGGAATGCGAAAGCCTGTGGAAAACCCCTGATACAAGGTCTTGGCTGCCAACCTATCCGGGTACTGATTCAGCCAAAAAATCAGCCTCCCTACGTCCACTGGCGTGGGTAGACTATTGTTGCGCTGGCATGTGCTCCCTACCTCTCTCTTGATTTTTTAATACACTTGAACTCGGGGTGAGAGGGGTGACCGCAGAATGCGCAGGCGTGCTTGAACTTACATTGCCCTGTAGGCCAAGTACACGTTTTTCTGTTAAATGCCCAGCACGTCCCTTTTTTCTCCCCAGGCCCGCCCTGAGAGGTCCGAAAGGGCTGCTTCATGTGTTGTGCTTTATTATTTACGTTTTCTAGCCACACATTTACCTCCGTCTGATCCCACCCCATGTCAGGGTCCTCAACTTTCGCCCATCTGAAGTCCCTGTCATAATCTAACCATGCCATGCCGCCATACACTGTGTGGGCCTTCAGAATCTTGTTAGCGTAGTATATCAAAGGTATTGCCAGCTCAGGTTTCTTTTCTAACATCACAGTTGTAAAAACCTAAAAACCGAACATCCAATTAGTAATCGATTCTTCCACCCTCGGTCTCCTGTCTTTGAAAGAACCTTCCTTCCCCTCTTTCTCTTTAGCTTCCACCTCCCTTCTCTTTGGCCTGATTAAGGCGAATATATCCACGAATTCTCCCTTCCAAATCTTTTCCTTTGTGTCAAGAAGGACATGTGTTGCGATTTTCCCAGGCTTAGATAAGACTGTATCTTGCCCCCCAACTGCTTTAGACCCCTTGTCTGAGTCTTTGCTTGAGCTCCCAGCCGCCTTACCTGTTGCGGTCACTGTGTTTTCTGGTTGAGCAGGGGCCGCTTGACCCACCGCCAGAAGGGGAGCGCTTATACTTTTGTCCTGTATTTTTTCCAAGAGAGCCACTTGTTTACTAATTTCGCTGAGTGCACTCTCTGTAGCCGATGGTGGTGCCCACGGTGCCACTGCCACCCCACTGGTCTTGCTCCCCCCCGCCGGTGCTGCCAGCTGTGCTAACAGGGTAGCCACTGAAGACAGTATACTAGCTGTGGCGTCCTGAGCCCCTCCCGCAGGTACCTCGGGTATGGGGGGCACTATGACTGCTGCCTCGTCCGGCACTACCGGGGTGGGGATATGTGGCGCGGGCACTAACGCCTTCAACGCCCCCCTAATCTCCGCCAATATTGCTCCCACATCATTCCCTGGTTCTGGCTGTGGTGCTGCCTTAGGAACTGGCTGAGGGGCTTCATTAAGTAATGGTTGTGGGGCGCTGGAGATATTGGCAATGCGGGTACATCCGGTACTGGCTGCAGGGGTACCCGGGGTCTTGGGCGCACTGGTTCTGGCTGTGGGGGAACTATGGGGGCATCAGGCACCCGAGGCCGCCCTTTAGGTACCCCGCTCCCATGGCCCTTCTTTCCTTTCGCACCCTTCCCACTCCCGCCCTTGTCTTTGCTCGGCTGCATCCTGGGCCTCTTTACCAGGGGAGGGAATGCAGCTTTGGGAGGGACAATGGTTCTGCGAGGGCGGTCCCTTAACCCCGGCTCTGGTGCCTGTTCCTCATCTGACTCTGGGGCCTGACCCCCTCGATCCTCCTCGCCCTCCTCTACATCCCTGCTGAGCTTTGCCAGCACTAGCATGAGCAATTGCGCGAGATCGGGGTCTTTGTCCTTCCTTTTTTGGTTGCGTCCCTTTGCTGGCATTCTGTGACCTGCTTTGCCCTGATCCCTGCACCAGCTGGCTTGCTAAGACTAACGTTACTCCAGCTGGCTTGCCTAAGACTAATGGTACTCCCAATTGGTCGATCCTCGCACTGGGCACGCTAGCTTGCACCAACTCTAACGCTCTGCCCAATTCCCGGATCGATCCGCTTTTCAGGGTTGCCCCCCCCCCGCTAAGGCTCCCGGATCAGGTAGGAAGGCGCTGCTGCCCGCCCGCGCTCACACGATGCGCACCGGGATATCGAGGGAACCCCCTGGCAGCCGCGGAGGGTAGATGGTGCCTCACCCTGCCCGAGTGGTCGAAACCCTTGCCACCGGCCTCCCACGGCTGCCCCAAGGCCCCCTGAGACCCCGACACCTTACCTCCTGATCCGCCAAGCCCGATCGCGTTCGCCTCTCTAATCCGACGCCAAGTCCCCGACTCCGTGAGCGCTTGAGCGCGCCGATCTCGCCTCCAAAGCGCCGATCACGCCTCCTCTCCGTCCGGACTCGATGCCCGATAATCCCTCAGATGGCGGGTCCTCCGGTCCCCACAAGAACGGCCGATCCACGTGGTCCCGATTCCGATTCAGAGATGCCGGCAGTCCCGTGGTCCGGCGCAGGAAAAAGAGATTCAGAGATGCCGGCAGTCCCGTGGTCCGGCGCAGGAAAAAGAGAGGCAGAGCTGGGTGGCACAGAAGCCTAAATAGGCTTATTGCCTCCACCCATTCCCACGCCGGAAACACGTCACTGGGGGACCCGGAAGTACTTCCTCGGGCCGGTCGCCAATCGGGCTAACCCGGCCGATGTGTGGGGGCGTGGCGAGGATCCGGGAGGCCGGGCCCTAATGGCGCGCTCTTCAAATCTCGCGCTTCTCCAAAGACGAGCTCCACGACCTTTAATAAGATGATGCAAGCCTTCGCATCCTCCCTCCTCCATAGGAAGATGGAAGGCCTGCATGATCCACGTCTATGAAGATGTTTGTTGTAAGATGGAATCTAGGAATGTTGCTTCTTGGTCTCCATGTGCAGAGAGTCCGAATCTTTGATCTGAACAGTAGAAGTGAGTGCATCACTTGCCCTAAAGTGTGTCAAGTGTTCTTTTATGAAGTAACATAGCTTTTTTACCCAGAAGCCATCATTTACAGTTCTGAAACTTTTTTTGCATACAGCCCGGCAGAACTCTATTGGCAGGGCCACCGGGATTATGTGATTCTGCTGTCGCACTGTTTTTGCATGATTAGGAATTTGCTGTATTTGCCCCATAATCTGTCATCTGATGCACAATCCGAAGATTTTAACATAAAAAATGTTTTCTGGCCCACATGGATCAAAATTTTGATGAACCTTGCCCCGCAGTGGTGGCCGTTTTCAAAGGTTGAGTGGTCATCTTTCAGTTGCTTATTACTGCATTTGGATGTTAAACTGGTACTAATGAGGTAAACCTTTGCCCACATAGTATTAATGTGAAAAAATTTCAAAATTCTGAAGTAATACTATCACAAATGTGCAGCACGCAGTCACATAATTTGCCTTTTCTTGCCGCAAAATTTGGTCAACCCTACTGCATTATTTGGTTCTCCCCTGCCCCATAATTTCAGTGTCTCTGCCTACAAATATATGCATGCTTATGTATGTGTGGGATATATATATAATCTATGGGTTTAGCAGCCCATCCTCTCTCTTCTGAGGAAAATGATCTCTGATTGTATCTTTTGCCTTTTACCCACTAACTCCTCCGAACCATAGAATATTGTGGCATACCATAGTCCTGATGTAAGTATTGCTTATTAATAATAAGAACTACGCATTTCAGCTACCTCCACAGCCTTTTTCGAGTTTAAAGTGACACACCTCTCATCGGCAACATAAAGGAAGCACTACGATTAACATAAAAGACATACTACGAGCGCAAGCCTGGCTGCGTGCATGAACTAAAACAAAACAAAACAATATACATAATCATTGCAGCCACCAAAATTACATTACATTATTAGTTCATATGCTTCTGTACAATAATAGGAAAAATGAATAAAGATATATATATAAGACAATATCCAATGATTTAAACAATACGCACAAGAATAGACATCGATAACGCACATGCTATTTGGCCCACATCATAGACATTAACAACAGACTACACGTTTTCCTGTTTTTCAACATGATAATGTTAAAACATTATATATAGTCCATATATCAACTATAATACCGGATATAAATAAATGTGCTTATTACGATAGTGGAAAGATCATGATAATGATGTCAAAGCATAGGACTTGCCCGTCTTGGAAGCCTTGACTATACAAACAAGCAAAAATGGATAGGCTGTTGTGACATCTGGATGGCTGATGAAAAATGCAACATTTGTAAGCAGCACCAAATACGATAGACATCATTTCATGAAAACGTGTAGTCGGTCTTCAAGGTTGATGGTTATTGGGCATGTCCTATGCTTTGCCATCATTGTCATGATCTTTTCATTATCATATTAATACAATGGTGGGAAGGGGGAGTTAGTGCTGTAGTGTCGGGACCGCCCTTGTAATGAACCACCAGTGCCACAGGTAGAATTGTATATCTCTTTATTCAGAGAGGGAGAGCTGGCACATCCTTGATACCAGCCCGCCTTGCATACACGTCCTCGCCTATCCCACAAGGCCACACAGGAAGTGACGTGGTGCTAGAACAACTAGAGTGCGACGCCACACATCTCCCCCCCTTAACAACAATACAAAAGATAACTGTACAATGCATCTGCGTGCTGCATGGGTATACATGTTGGATCAACGATGGAACAACAATGTGACTGTTTTTTACAACAGGCTGAAAGCTAGGGCGGAGGAGAAAGGATGCGGGAGAGAGGGAGAGAGGGAGAGAGAGAGAGAGATATATATATACATATATATATATATATGACAGCCAAGAGGTGAGAAGGAATGAGGGGGAAGGAAGTGGATTACATATCATACTCGCTGTATTTCCTGGGTAACACCACTGTCCTGTCAGTGCGGGTACGCGTGAGAGGGACCTGTGGTAAGTGTGTTTCCCCTGAGCGGGAATTGCTTTCCTTTGTGCTCCCTTCCGGGCCCTTGTCGTGTGAGGAGGAAGCCCCTTGCGTGATGTCTGGGTTGCCCCTGTCATTGGTTACCTGAGGTGGAGTGTGCTGTGTGGAATCAGAGTTGTTCCTTTCTGCCATGGTACCTGCATCACCCCCTGTCCCCCTCATCGTGCTGTTCCTCTGTGTACTTGAGGTGACGCCTCCTTCCTCATAGTCCGATTCCCCTCCACTATATCCAGTGCTAGTGGTAGCGTTGTCCTTGTTTCACCCGATGACTTTGTTGCATTTGGCCATTCTGCCTTGCGACCACACCTTGCCATCGCTCAGTAAGGCGGAGCATGAGTAAAGTTCTCTGATTTGTAGAGTCTTGCTGAACTTGCTGTCGCCTTTCTTCCCCAGGTTGCCCAGTTTTACCCGTACCCAATCTCCCGTTGCTAAGGAGACCTCTTGTACTCTGTGCCTCCTATCATAGTTGGCTTTGTAAGTTTTCTGTGCTTTCTCTAAGTTGCTTCTGACCACCGCTGGTGACCATTTGCTTGGTAGTTGCAGGTTCATCCAAACGTGGTTGTCTCTGGTGAAAGGTTCCCTTCCTCTGAGGATTTTGAACGGGCTGTATCCTGTTAGGGTGGGTGTTATTCGATATGCCCACACCGTGTTCTTGATTTCCGTTTCCCAGTTCTTACCTGCGCTAATGGCCGCTTGAACGGAACCCATAATCACTCTATTGAATCGTTCCGCTAGACCATTACCTGCAGGGTGATACACTGGCATGTGTTTTGCCATGACTCCATTCCTCCTGAGGAAAGCCGTCCACTTCTCCGAAGTGAACTGGGGACCATTATCACATGTAATCACTTTCGGAATGCCTTCCCTCAAGAACGCGTTGGTGAGAAAAGAAATGACAGCATCGGTGTCCACCTTCTCGCAGACTTCTACCTCTGGCCACTTGGCGTATCTGTCAACCAGGATGATCACATATTTGGGTATCCCCCAAGAATCCAATACGGGGCCAAAATCTCGACTGACAATTCCTCCCAGGGGTTGTTGGGCATGAGGAACTCACCCATAGGGGGTTGTAGCATGGTCAGTGATTTGTCTGCATTGGCGCAATGCTCACATGCTCTGGCATACCTCTCCACGGAGGTGTCGATGGCTGGCCACCAGTACGACTGTTTCACTCTCTTCTTTAACTTCACGATCCCCAGGTGTCCTTCATGCGTTATGTTGAGGACGCGGTCCACTAATTCTCGCGGGGGGACTACTTTGCCTCCTCTTAACAAAAAGATGGTGTCATCGCTGATGGACAGTTCGTCGCGTACCTCCCAATATTTTCTGAGGTCGTCTCTCAAGTGCCTCTTCTCGGGCCATCCTCGTGTGACACACAGTTTCACTTGCGATAGTACTGAATCCTTGTCGTAGGCCGCCTCCCAATCCTGAGCACTGATAATGTCCTCTTGGTCTGTTGTGAATGCCACACTGTATTCGTCCCACTCGCTGTGGGTTGGTGCCCCCTCCCAGGCAGCAGAACGACTAAGATAATCCGCCACCTTGTTCTTAGTTCCTGGCAGGTATTCTACGTCGTAGACAAAATCCAAGAGTCTGAGTGTCATCTTGGCGATGCGTGGAGTAGCCGTGGCGTTGCCACTGGACGTGAGAACCTTTATCAACGGTTTATGGTCCGTCCTGAGTGTGAACCGGGAACCCCAGAGGTATTGACAACATTTTTCCATAGCCCAAATGGACGCCAACATTTCTTTTTCGATGGCGCTGAATTTCTCCTCATTAGGGGCGAGGGAACGTGAGGCAAACCCTATGGTGGTTTCCGTGCCATCCGTGGAACGTTGGGACAGGACAGCCCCTAAACCTTTGTCGCTGGCATCGGTTGTCAATATGCTGGGAGCTGAGTCGTCAAAGCCGTGCAGGGAAATGGCATCGCAAATGTCTCTCTTGATGCTCTCGAATTCTATATCAGACTCCGACGTCCAGCTGAAACTGTTTTTTTCCTTCAACATTTGGCGCATGCTGTGTGTTTTCGTGGCGAAGTTTCTGACAAACTTGCTGTGAAATTCAGCTAACCCCAGAAAGGAGCGGACCTCATCCTTGTTACGTGGCGTGGGTGCAGACATGATGGCTTCAACGTTCGCCTTCTTGGGAGTAATCCCTTTGTCGCTGATCTCGTGCCCTAAATATGTGACGGTGTGTAGGCCGAATCTGCATTTCTCCAGTTCCGCCGTGAGACCATTGGCTGCTAATTTCCATAGCACTGTTCTCAGTTTGTCGTCGTGCTCTGCTTTGTTCTTCCCCATGACGAGTATGTCGTCCTGGAAATATAAGACGCCGCTGAGATCCTTGAATAACCTGTGCATAAGTTTTTGAAATACAGCAGCGGCGGACGCCAGGCCGAATGGCATTCGCCGAAATCTGTAGCAGCCGAATGGGGTGATGAAGGAGGTCAGCTTCCTGCATGAGGGGTGAAGCGATATTTGATGATACGCCGCTGTGAGGTCTATCGCAGAAAACCACTTGACTCCCTTGGTCTGGGCCAACAGTTCGTTGATTCTCGGCAGCGGGAATTTGTCCACAACTATGTTCTTGTTCAATTCTCTGAGGTCTATGCAGAGGCGTACTTTGCCACTTGGTTTCCGTGCTACAACCAAGGGCGCCAACCACTCTGCACTCTCGATGGGCTCTATGATGCCGTTGTCTTCCAGGCGCTGCAACTCAAGCTGCACCGCTTCCCGACAGTTGAAGAGAATATTCCAAACTTTATGGCTGACTGGGACTGCGCCATCTTTTAGCAGTTTCTTGTGCATGAATTTTGAGAGTTTCCCTATGGCTCCGCCGAAGACTTCGGGAAATTCTTCTTGCCACGGGGATCCTTCAGACAGGGATGAGTCACTCGTCATGAGTACTTGTGTTTCTCCGCTGGGGTTGAGTTGGATGCCTAAATCCCCTTGGTCGGCCCATCCAAGGACGGAAGGCCCCTTTTCAGCAACGTACAATTTGCCCATTGTTTATCTCCCCTTGAAGTCGAACTTAAGCCATCTGAACCCGACCATGGGGATTTTCTCTCCCGTGAAGGTGACGGGGTGTATGTCGGTGGGGTGTAGGTGACTCCCTACCGTGGTGGCAAAGTCCCTTTCCCAGATATCTCTTTGGATTATGGTGTACGGGGACCCTGAATCAGCTACCATAGAAAACTGTACACCCCCAATGGTCAACATGCAGGAGGGTTTTTTCCGGCTGTTACAATCAATGCCCATAACATGGTCCCCAATACATAGAATACAATCATCGTCACCACCCTCCCCATCTTCTACATCCGATTCATACATGACACATTTAACTGTAGAATTGCTGGGTTTCCGTCTGCAGACCTTACCGAAATGTCCCACCAGCCCACAAAATGAACACGGAAGGCAGGGCATCTCTTGTCATGTGCCAAGTGAGACTGACTGCCACATCTGTAGCAACTACCTTTTTTGTCACTGGGATGTCTGATGGGCCCGGCATGCTTATTTATGGGCCTCCTACTCTGCTTGTGCCCTGCACTGTGGGTGGGCTTGTCACTAGAGCCTTGTTTGTCGCTCACTTTGCACACTGCGGGCCTACTGTCACTCTCCTTCTTAGCTGCTGCAGCACAGCGTTTGGACAGTTCCGCCCTTTTGACGATCGCTATGATCTCACTCAGGGGTGCCTCCCCGCAAACCCATCATTTCTCCTGTACACTCGTGTTCACTGTGTGCATTATGATCTGATCTCGCACCAATTCGTCATGGGGTTGGCCAAATTTGCAATTCACTGCTAGTTTTTTCAGCGCTGCTACATAGTCTTCTACTGTTTCTGTGTCATTTTGTTTCCGCAAAAAATTGTATCTGTCTATGGCAGTGCAAATAACTGGTTGATAATGACAATCTAAATCGTCTAAGGCATGCTGGAACACGTCCGTGTCCTCTGCTTCTCTAGTTTTCTTTACCATACCCTCGTAGACTCTCAACCCTTCCGGACCCAGATTGTGCAATAGAATTCCTCCTCCCCTTCATCCTCCAGGGCGGATAAGTAGTTGAGGAAGTAGCACTTCCAACCGGCCCACTTCATGTCCGGCTCCCCTGGCTGCGGGAGGAAGGGAACTGGGTTGGTCAGGGAGAAGGTTTGTGCACACATCGTGCTTGACAGGCAGCAGAGGATAGGTGAAGACTGCTCACTTGAGAAGGAGGTGTTTTATATCCAGCTCCTGTGCTCCTGGAATGCTTGTCCTAGGAGTGAAGAGGTGTGTGCCTTGCACTGCAGGGCTATGCGCTCAGGACGCGCAGCAGGGATAGCCTGGAGGTCGACAGCTGAAAGGATGGCTTCCGTGGACACTTGCCTTTGAGCTGCTCGGTGGCTTACTGAAGGCATGGATTGCCAGGGTGCTGGGCGGGCAGGATGCGTGTCCTCACTCACGCTCGTCCGAGATGGCCGATATTTGTGTTTTGGAAGATGGCCGCCGACGCGTAGTGCGCCTTATCCGGCGCGAGAATTGGCGCGTACTTCAAACTTGCTGGGAGCGGTCGCCAGGGATTAACTGCAGTAGACGCGGTGCCGCGCTTGGAGGAGTTGGCGCGTAGGACCCCAACTGTTAGCAGCGGCGCCGCTGCTCTCCCTCTCCGACTGACCTTCGTGGTGGTGATCGTGGCTGCAGCTGCGTCTCGTAATGAACTGCAGGCACGGTGCTGGTCACAGGCTCTCTGTGCTTTGCAGGCTGAACGCGGAGGTTCGTCCGACTCGTCGCCAGTTTGTAGTGTCGGGACCGCCCTTGTAATGAACCACCAGTGCCACAGGTAGAACTGTATATCTCTTTATTCAGAGAGGGAGAGCCGGCACATCCTTGATACAGCCCGCCGTGCATACACGTCCTCGCCTATCCCACAAGGCCACACAGGAAGTGACGTGGTGCTAGAACAACTAGAGTGCGACGCCACAAGTGCCAAGATGGATAAGGTGAACAGGCACATGGAGGATGACTGAGAGGATACAGGCTTAGCATGTGTGAAAATGAAATGTGAAATATTACACTAGAAGAACGAGAAATGGGACTCCACACAGACATGATGGGATGAAAAATCAGCTGGATGAGGGAGGATGAAAAAGGTATATGGGAGAGAATTGGCATATCTAGACACTAGTGAGATGAGAGATGTGACCTAGGCACAAAAAAGTTGTGAAAAGAGAGAGAGAGAGAGACAGAAGGCAAATGATTTAGAGTGCCAAGTTACACACAAAGCGAAACGGAGGACTGAGTGAAAACATGGATCTGAAAAAGGCACAAGATGGATGAGTGACGGAGGAAGACACCGTTGGGCTGGACAAATGAAGCAAGGAGCAAGAAAGATGAGAGAGAGGTGCATGATGGATGACTGAGATGACAAAAGCACAAGGCAGAAGAGTATGGACACCAAAGGAGATGATAGAGCAGGGTGGAGACTAACAGGGACATTTACCCTTGCTGGACAGGCCATCAATCTGCTGGTGCAGTGGACACCCTGCCTTTACGGTCCCAGCTGAGCCCAACCCACTATATTACAAATTCCAGAAATGCTCTGTTATGAGTAAACCTTGCCTCATGAAGGACTCTTCAATACCCAACTACCTTCTATAGCGTCGACACCCGACTCCAGATTTTAAAAAGTTTATGTTTTCTTAGTGATTGGTCACTACAAAAACACACTAAATAAATGACCTTCTACTTCACCTTGACCTAAATATATTAGCAAAAATGGAAACATGGTTCTGCCCCTTTCAGCCCTTGGTATTGTCTTGCCACACCCATAAGCTATATAAGGTTCGTGTGCAACACTCTCAAAAATGGGTAGAGATGACGATTTTTTAACTTCAAAATTGCTACAAGATTCCTGCACCCCTCTTCCTGATTTTGATCCACCTAAATTAAAGGTCATAATTATTAGGACTTCACCTCGACCAGTGATGCTTTGCATTAAGGTTTGTGCTTCCATTTTGGTAAATCTTTATGTCATTTTCTAGTGTCCGGCCTATCGCAATCTTCCTATGTACAACTAGGTGATTTCATTATTTGAGCCAATCAGCAAAAACTATCAGAACAGTATTTAAACTTCAGCACTACTCTGCTGACCCAACCCACTCAGCAGGCCAATGTCAATTTATTTACTCTTGTTCCTAACCTACCAGGAGAGTTGTGTTGCCACCCGGACAGACTGTTCCCTTTCTTACTTGCCTTCCTAAGCAGACCGGGAATCCTACTTTGCAGGTTTCTGCCACCTTTCAGCCTTGGGCCAAGCTGTCCAATCCAATTTCCCTAACTCCGTTCCTGCGGTTTCCACTGACTTTGTATATGTGTTACTCAAACGAACGATTGGATCATCTGCAACCTCAACCAAACACTTTCCCTTAAATGTCCAGACATAAGCATACTCGGCCCTCTACCCCATTGTTTTGAACCAAACCTCCCACTAGGAAAACTGTGATAGAGTGGATGGAGCACGATTGGCACCAAAACTATGAACTTCATCTAAAACCTGAATATAAGTCTAAAGTCTCCATTTATAATAAAGCTATCTTCTCCATTAAGTGACCCACATGTATTAAGTCAGCCACCTCTCCCTGGGAGGACATTAGGAATACTCGCCTGCCCTCGGTGTCTAACAACTCCAGTTCCAGTCCCTTTCTCTGGCTCATCCACAGGCCAGACTTGCTCAATTCTTGTCACTTTACTGGCACCTTCCTGTGCAAGAAAACCAAATAAGAATTGCCATTTTCCATCCTAATACAATGGTTATGTTGTGACAAATCTCCTGGTTCGGCAAGAAGAAGAAGAAAGGTCAGTCACATTATAATAAATTCTTTACATTGTACAGGTGATGAAATGATATAACTTTCTTATTTTTCCCCTATGCTCATTTAAGGCAGATCTAGAGTTTGGCGGAGAGTGTACTCCATTGCGAAGCTGAAGGTCCACCCACCTCATCTAGAGTCTGGCGGACCTTCAGTAGGTTAATGGTGGAGATTACTCCGACATACACTTGCGATGTAGTAATGGCTATTGGAGATTTTGCCATTTGTCAATTGGTAAGTTTTCACAGTCTGTCAACACCAGGTAAAGCCTGGCAGTAAGGGTCAGTGAAAACTGCAAAATGACGCCAACTCCATGGAAGAAAACTCTCATGGCGAGGATGTCATTGTGTTTTTCATTCTCAAAAACACAATCCTAGTTTGGGATTTTGTTTTTGAAAAAAAAAAATTATCATATGGCTCTATCATGTTGTTGTAGCTGGCCGTCAAACTTTCAATGCATTTACTGGAACCGTTGTGACAGCAGTTACTGGAAATAAAAGAGATGTCCGCTAGGCTGGCAGACAGCTCTAAATTTGCCGGGCAGAGTACCCTCACCATGGCGGGAGTAAAATACTCTGCTATGGCCAACGGTACATACTCCGTCCGCCAAAGTATAAATCAGAAGCTTAGTTTTTAGCATTCCTCAAACCAGACTAGCCTAAAGTGAAATTTTACCAAACGTTCATTCACAAATTTCTCTCTTAGAAAATGCTAGCTTATCCACCCATGGTGAGCCTAAATCCATGAAAAACTTGCAGATGCTTGGGGCCCCCATTCTGTGTAGACCCAGGGAATATTATTTGCATACTTTTACCCCACTACTATGTTCGTATGTAGGGACCACAATTGAAGTGAGATTTTGCATCAGTGTTTCAAAATTTGCTTTGGTGTGCCAGGTCTCCTGGATGGCATATCGTGAGGATAAATGATAGAGTCCTATTTGTAGATTACCAGTGGTGCGTTGTGTTTGAAAATATATGGCTTTGTTATGTTCCCTTCATAGAGTGATTATCAGCTCCTGAAGCACACCGTCCGTATGCAACATTCTGGGCTGAGGTCAATTTACATTTCTTTCTAGAGGTAAGCAACAATTGAGCATCTGGAGTACCCAAATCCATATAAAACCTTTACACATCATATAACTGCATGAGACCCTGTAGAGCAGATTTTTGGCTTCCCCTTTCCAGAATCCTGTTTCTGTGTGATGGAGCCAGATCAGAAATGTGATCAAATTCATGTGGTGCAAGTTCTCTGAGTTCCTTTTTTAGCAACTTAAATTCTTGATTTCTATACCTGCCTGACTCTGATCATTCTGACACCTTCAGACACAGTGATATTGGTTACTTGAGATCTGAACATTGTAACTCTGATGTTTTCTATTTAAAGGCCATGAATTGCCATTTATATAAATCTGAATCTTAATATCAACCTTTTATTATATACATTAATAGTATTTTTTTGTGATTCCGTGCATCCCACACTGCGTGTCTTTCCATAGATTATCACTAGTCACAGGACGAGTTAATTATTTAATATGAGAGAATTTGCTTCACACTCGGCATAAACTTGATCAATTACTTGAAACATGACATTTGGCATATCCTCACAAGAGGTTCGAGCAGTACGGCTTCAGAAAATGAGTTGTACCATGTTTGAGAGCAGAAATATGGTGTTGTCTACTTTTTCCTAGTTTCAGGATACATTTTTTGTATCAGACAACTTAATTGCAAAGATATAAATGATGGTCCATTCAGCTTCTTCCTAGCTGGTTTGCACTACATAAATACCAATGCATGTGTACATAGATACATTTTGGGAGTGCATCCTAGCTTAAGCAAACTTCATGTTGTGCAGCATAGTTTGCCGTATTTCCATTTCAAACCCTACAGTTTCAAGCAATGCTGTGCCACATGATGATTTCAAAATGGAATTCAACAACCAGGACTAGATTACAACTAAATCCTTTATTTTAATGATCAAAATGGATCTATTGTGTGTATTTGTAGTATATAATTTGACTCTACGTAAGCATCTCATTTATTTTTATCCTGTAGATCGAATTTACTATGTATCAACCATGTATGATCCTTCAACAATCCACACACTTACAATGCACCAATTATGCACTACGGCTGACAGGTTGCAAGGTCTAGAATTCCCTTTTGCCATTCATTGTGCAACACGCTTCTCTCACTCACACATGTGCCACCCTGCTGCAAGAGAAACACACCTTCCAAATGTAAATCGTTACTGTTTGTGTTTTTCTTGTTCATAATTGACATTCAGTGCAGTGTGCAGTAAATTAATAAAGCCATCTGTAGGAAAGTAGGATCTGCTTTTATGGTTACCCCCACTTTTTGCCTGGTGCTATGCTGTTTCTGACTAGTCTGACTGGGGTCCTGCTAATCAGGACCCCCGTCTCTGTGCTTTCTCCCTTAAATTTGTATGGTAAGTACTTAGGTACATCCCAGATTGGATACTGGTGTACCCTTATCAGTCCCTAGTATATGGTACTGAGGTACCCAGGGCATAGGTACACCAGGGGTCCCCATGGGCTGAAGCATGTATTATGTCACCCATGAGGGACCACTCAAACTGTAACTACAGGCCTGCCATTGCAGCCTGTGTAAGCTGGTGCTAGCACCAGTTACGAAAGATATAGGTTTACCTATATCTAAGGTCTCTGCACTTAAAACCTATAAGTCACCCCTAAAGCTGGCCTTTCAATTCTGAAGGCAGGGTGCTCGGTTCTAAGTGTAAGGGTGCCCCTGCATGAGCATGACACCCCTACAACCTTCGGAGTCCATCCTCCCAGGTTGTAAGTGCATCAGCCATTAAGATACATAGGGTGGCAATACGTCATTACGCGATGACCATCTCTAAACTGGCTGTAACGAACCCTATCATGTTTAGTATCAAACATGTTGGAATCATACCCCCACACTGTAAACAGTGTGGGAGGTACGATTCCATGCACTGTAAAGCTCCTCCGGTAGGCCCTCAGTGCTCCCAATCCCAGTCTTCTAGACTCAGACATCACAACATGGATGCTGCCGACCAGAGACACGATTCTGCCCTCCTGCTGCTCAGCCAAGCTCGAGCAGGGGAAGGCAGAACAATAGGTATCCTGTTACAGGGAGGTGTGATCACCTCCCAAACAGGGTTTAGTGTATTGGGGCCGGGTGAGAGCGCTTGCAGGTGCCACTCAGTCTGCTTGAAGGGCACATTTGGTGCCCTCCTTGAATAGTCCATTTCAAACCAGCTCAGGGAGCCGTTGGCTCCCGCTCTGGCGCGAAACTGGACAAAGGACATGGGAGTATCCGCCCCACTGTCCGACCCCTCCCCTGGGAGGTAACGCTGAATCGTCCCAACCCTTTCTTTATGGTACTTAAGGGCTTACCTGAGGGTGGGTCCCTAGATTCGTCGTGGGACAAGATTCATTTCAAGACACCACTTCTTCTTCGACCGTCTGGGCACTCTGGACTTCGCTCTGGGCATCACTCCTGCTCCTCCTGATCTCGTCGCCCTGCTTGTCTGCTGCAACGTCCATGCCTGTGCTCCATACAGGAACCTTCCAAGGCCTGTGGGCATCCAAGACACCTGAAGGAATCTCCCTTGAAGTGAAGGCATTCGTGAGCGGCAGGTCTCACGGGTGGGAGGGCAGGGGGGTTTGATTTAACAGCAAAACAAAAAAAATAGACTTACCTTTCCGCCGGCCGGGTCCCGCATCTTCTCCCGCATCTTCTTGGCTCCTGCTCCTTCTCTCCTGCCTCCGGCAGGAACAGGAAGCAGGCAGCCAGGCTCGCTCCGGACCCTCCCCTAAGCCAATCACAACGCTGCAAGCAGAGTTGTGGTTGGTGGGGACGCCGCCCAACCAGGGGCTTACGGGGAGGCCCTGTTCTTGCAGCCTGCATGGAGAAGATCAGAGTGTGCATGACTGGTTTGGGCGACCCCAGAGGGCCGACCAAACAGTCATTGCACCCTCAGAAGTGGGGACACCACTCCTCCCCTACCCTGGCTGTTCGCAGAGCAGCCACGCCCACCCGCCCGCAACCAAACATAAAATGGTAATAACTGAAAGTTTTATGTTTTATGATTCTGCTTATGTCTTCCGCACCTCCTGGTCACCCCTGAGTGGCTTAGACTCTGTCACCTCTGCTTGCAGGTATTTCTCATCCTGAATCCACCTTTGGGTTCCACCGGACACTTTCATCTTCTCCAGCAGCGGCATCTTCCTGAAGTCTCCCATTGAGTTCGATGGCGGATTCCGACACCACTTCACACCTATGCACCCGGCTTCCCAGGTGTAGGTATCCTGGTTCCTGGGGTATCCACGGGTGGGGTGGCTCTCCAAACTTCTGTCTTCCGTGGTGTTTCTTCAGGGTCCACTGGGAAGGGTCCGTCTACTTTAAAATTGCAACCGCGACTTACCAATTGACTTGCATTGATTCCGCTGTCGTGTTCCCACTCTGCACACGGCCTCTGTGGGGCTTCTGGTTACTTACCTCGGGTGGTTCCTTGGGTACCTGGCACTTCTACGTCTTCAGGGTATAGTCTTGACACGAATCCTGATTCGCATACCACTATTTTAGTATATGGTTTGGTCTCCCCCTGGTGACCACTGTGTATTTTGTGCTACTCACCTGTTTCCATTTAAAAGTATTGTATGCATTGTGTATATCTCCGGCTAGGAGATATCTGTAGGTGTTAGTGAGTGTCTTATAATAAATACATATTTTTATAAATACACTGTGTGGTTATTTTTCCATTAATCTCTACCTATAAGATTATGTTCTGGTAAACCCAACTGCTTTACACTCCTTCTGGACTAAGCCTGAAGGCTGCTCTCCACAGCTACCACTTAGAGAGCTTTCTAAGGTTGTCTAAGACCACTAAAATCACCATAAGGGTTGTCTGGATTGGTGCAGGGTGCCCACTTACATAAGCGTGCAGCATATACCAAGCCAGCTTCTCACACCATCCTATAGGCGTCTTCTGCAAGGTGTGTAACCTTCAGGAGTGGATACTATTTTGAAGGGTCTGCATCAATGAAAATGTACCCTAAAGCCACTCTTGACTTCTTTCTTGATCCCTTTGGGGATATTCTGGAGATGTTATGATAAATTCCAGATTATGTCCTTGATTTTCACCCAGTAGGAGATTGAGGTGCAAACTGTCAAGTTTGCATTAACCTGGTAATTTGAATCCAACAAGAGCAGTGTTTATCTTCTCAATTACCTGAACCCACTGACAACCATGCGAAGGACGCTATGCTGGTCTGCAGTTGACCCGGGTAAATGGGAAAGAGACGCTAGAGAGAAACATAGAGACTGGATACATTCACTTTGCCTGCTCTTACAGATGGGCTCAACCTGCTAAATGGGTGTGCTAATATCTAAAATAAGGGATAACTCGTTTAGTTTTTAATCATTGAAATTCTAAACCACTTTCCTAATCATATATATTTTATACCATGTGACAATCTCTGTATTTGCGACTCCATAGGTGGCTGAAATTCTGGAACTTCCTAGGCTAAAGTAGAAATGGAAGAGGCTCCATCAACTTGGGGGAGCTGCGCAATATGCCGACGAGCCGTGGCCCAAACTGGTTTTGCAACGCGAGCCGCTGCAACCTTTCGGTGTAGGTCGGTGAGGGATTGGCTGGCCGGGGCGCAGCACTTGAAAGCACTAAGGGCCAGATGTACGATCCTAGTAAATTGCGACTTGCAATTTGCGCTCGATTGCGAGTCGCAAATTGCGAGTCGCACTTATTATGTACAACAGTGTCAGTGACACTGATTGAGATTCTCAATGGGGTCGCAAAATGCGAGGCTCATTAATATTAATGAGGCACTCGCATTTTGCGACCCCATTGGGAATGGCTGGCCCTCCCAGGGATGGTGGCCTGCCGGGCTCAGCAGACCACCATGTCTGGGACTGCTTTTAAATAAAGCAGCTTTCTTTTTTTTAAATGCAGCCCGTTTTCTTTGAAGGAAAACGGGATGCATTCAAAAAATTAAAAATTAAACATTTTTGTTTCATTTTTTAAGGGCAGGCAGTGGTCCCTCGGAGCGAGTCTCTAAACACTTTTTTGCGAGTCGCAATTCATTTGCGACTCGCAAAATTGTCTTAGTCCATGGCCATACCAATTTTAGCATGCGCAATCGGGTCGCTAACCCATTTGCGCATGCTAAAATTGGTCGTACATCTGGCCCTAAATTGCTTCTGGGGTTGTTCCCAACAATGCAGCAGCCCCGCCCCTTAAAAGGCACCGCAAGCGGGTCTCTTTTCTCGCTCACCGCCACAAAGGACGCCAGGAAGGATTCCCTCCTCGTTTCTCCCTGCATTTGCATTAGTGTGCATAGTAATAGCTTGTGTCATGTCTAACCCTCTTTTTATCTTGCAGGTCATATTTATTATGTCATATTTATGTTGGTCGGCGGGTGAGGTCATGATTGGTGGGACAGTTTGGGTCCATGTAAGGCATCCTTTTAGACCATGAATAGCACTGGTGTCACAGGACCCTCCAAGGGGTGCTGCCAGCAAGTCGAAAGAAGGTTGCAAGGGCATGGGGTTGGAGGCAGTCGCTGACACGTGGTCCTTACCTGTCATCCATCCGCGCAGGCGCAGTGAGTGCAAGCTAGCACAGGCACTTGGGGAGGGGAAGATGCCCTACCGGGCAGATGGGCCCCTTACACAGGAACATCTCGGTATGGGAGGTCGGAGTTTGGGGGTCCTCCCCTAAGGAAGGACCCATCCATGTCCATTCTATAGGACAAGGAGTTTTAAGAGGAAGGGACACTGGAACCAGTCATGATCTCATACCTAAAAGTATGTTTTGAAGAATACACAGGAACAACCTTAGCTATGGTTAGGTAAATACCATGTAGAAGCATCTCTGTTAATTCTAGGTCTTAAGTTCTGTAAGCAAAAATTGTACAATTGTGAGTTACTGTGCATAAAGTGATAAAAAGTTTGTTTTTTGTATATATGTGTAAATAAATATGGCCGGGGTCTTATGACTCCTAACCCGAAGAACTTAATTGGTGTTCTTCCTCAGTGACATGGGTCTTTTGTGTGGGGGGGGGTAGTTTTTTTTTCCCCCCAAGGGACATCGACGTTTACCTAGCCATATGAAACGTTTACAACAAATGCACGGGAATACCTGTTCAACAACACTTGTCTTAGTGTTGATAACTACCTTCTGTGATTCCTAAATGAAATCAGTGCTCAGGATGATTTTTAATGTAACAAGTTCATCAGCTGTAACCTAATGAATACACATTAATATTGTATCTTTTCCCTTGGCAACAAACACTCACTTCCCCACCACTGTTAGTATCTTAGTATCAAATGTGACTCAGGAGGAGCAAATCTACTCACCTGTCAATTAAATGCAAGGAGGACTTCCGGCAAGATTTTCTAACAGGGGCGGTCACGATCTGTCATGGCCAGAGGGCTGCTTATCAAGAACATTTTCTACTTGAGCTGCAGCACAATCAACTCGAATGGCCTTGTGTTCTTGCGCACTGCATGATGCTGTTCGCACTGAATTTTGAGCGTGGAACGCGTTACCAGCACTAAATCTCACAGCGAATGCATATTTCTGCCCATTGGCGGACCTCCGCGGAATCTCACTGAGTTATTATGTAACTCCGTAGAATTCCACAGATTGAAAATCCGTGAGTTCTGCCCACCCCTTCAGGAAGGCTGATGACAGTCAGATGCAGAGGTGTCAAACTCCATTGTGCTCTTCTTTTGGATACTTCTGCTTGGAGTCAGCATCATCACTACCTGCTGTGAGAACCATGATCTTGCACAAATGCTGTGCCTGAGGAGCAACCACAACATAGCGTCTGAAGGAAAACCAACCCCAACCAGTCCTGAGACAATAAGAGTAGATGCACATCCCATGCCTGGAAAAGATGTTTAAAAGTGAGATACAAACCACCACACTTTGATCCAGTTTCAAGATTTTCTTGTCTAATAAAGGAAGTGTTCCATAGAGTTTTGAAAGACTGCTTTTTTACCAGAACTGATGCCTGCATGACAGCCAAACTCCCAGAGGTGAGGACCTTATCCCAGAGACCCCAACTGCCAAAGATGAGCACCTGTCTGCATCTCCCGATGGGGTGCAACTACCAAAAATGAGCACCTGCCTTTCTGCATCACCCCCCAGAGCGCCTGCTGCAGGAGACGAGATCCTGTCTGCACCGGCCCAAGAGCATGTATATGCATTGACTCTGAGGCTGTATTATCTGATGAGTCAACACATGCGCTGTTCAATTCCAGTGGTCCTGAGAGGTGCACAACTGCCATCTATAATCCTCTGAAGCCAATACCCAAGCCTGAGGGTGAGAGATTGCTGACCACCCTAGGCCAGGCCACTCACCCTACTGCTGCTGAACAAGAAACATTGGGCTGGGCCCGCTTGACTTGAGGCTGTGCCTGATATGTGCAAATGGAATTTTGCCTCCTATAACGATAACCTTTACCAGAATTAACTTGTTGGCCTACAGACTATTGAACTGACCAACAGGCTGACATTTGAGATAATTGTTTGTGATCTGCACATGTGCCTAATCTATGCTTTTTCCTGTATCTTGGCCAAGGTTGCCCTAGAGGGGCGAACTCTCCCAGAGAGAGAGAAGGGAAGGGGGCACCATTGAGGGTAGTACCATTTCACTAGGCCTAGTGGGGCTATTGCTACCTTGTAACTGGAATCACCCATTGGAGTGTGCAGTTTTATGTTTTTCAAGATAAGATAAGACAAAAAAAAGATATACACTGAGGTGTATATTAAATTATTGAGTGTATATTGCCCCTCACACTACTTCCCTGAGTAGCCTTTGACTGGCCGCCCTCACTACCCTGAGAGTCAAGTGCAAAAAGGATTTGCTTGGCCCAGATTGCGGAGCCATAGTAGGATGGACCACATTACACCAATGGTAAATAGCCTCAGCCATCACTGTTGGGGCCCATTAGCCTCTATCAGCTCCGTGCTCCCCAAACACAGTCTGACAACATCTCCATTGGCTAATAACTGAACGTCTGTTCTAGCAATATATATTGACATGCCAATGAGGTGATTTGCAGTGGATGTTTCCTTGCTCTGACCTCTCCATTGTCTTCAGTTGGATAAGGCTCCAGTATGGATGTAAGATCATGGCACAGGTCTCTGCTGTATCAAGAGACAATGGATATGATGCTACATACCATGACTGCAGCAGTTGCAGTTTCCATGACCCTCTTTTTATAGGCGACAAGGCACCTACTCTTGCTGGCTGGAATGAACAAGCCAGTGAGAAGCGTTGGTAAATAATCCAGCACAACAGCTAATCAAGTCAAAACAGGATAAAGATGCCATCATTCATCCCATACATGGTTGAGATCCGTTATGGTCAGAACCACCTATCTGGGCTTTCTTTAACTAAAAACAGTAAAACCCTAATTTCCCTTTTACTCCAAGGTTTATTTGATGAGAGGTCTTTGTATGTTTGCAATTATACAGAATTTTCCAGTGCAACTATAGCTGAAGAATTCTGTCATCTTTGGGATGCTGAAGCTGGTACTAAGGTGCAGAGAATGTTAGTCAGTTGAATCTGGAGGCAAACAGAGTAGGGGTGGACGCTAGCGGCCGCAGGCATTATATAGATAACTCTAGGTAATCCTTTACACAGGTAGCACTTGTATGGCTCAGAATTTAGGATACCCTGGGACCTCTCCAACGCTTGAAGATTCCAGTTTTCTGATGCCACAAACTATCTCCTTAAGCCAACTACATTCCTCAGTCAGAGCTTTGCTAAATAAGAGATGGACTCTAGAGTAAATTGTACTCCTGTGACTTGCCAGGAGTCCATATTTTAACAGCATCGAGGTACCTGGGTGTTTTCCCCAGATTTCTTTTTGTGCAGCAGTAAGACTGTCAGAATCTGATTGATGAACATGTCTGTGGGAAATGGTGCAGAACACTCAATGCTGGGTACAAATCTTATATAAAGTGGGAGGGATACAGAACAAGTTGAATGGAATCCTTCTGCCAGAAAGAGTTGTATGCATGCACAAAACTGTTCACTAAATGATCATTAGGGAAATCAAGTACAAGATTCCGTGTAAATTATCCTCACAACGTATTTGTGAGGTAGACATCAGAGTGATGTATTTACTTTTGTCTTCACTCATATAGAATTGACTACAGCATGAGTCACTAGTATTGTTACAAATGCAATCATAAGCCTGATCAGGGGCTTAAGTGCCATACACAGTCTGACAAATAAATGTGCCTATTCATTAAAGTTAAGAAAATAATGTTTTGCAACTACTAAAGTGGGCATGCTTTCAATTCCTCCTAAGTGTGCACCGAGTAAATTTTCTGAAATTGTGTCTTGACCCGTCTTGCATTATGAAGTTAGATGCATTATGAAGAGTGAGTTTATTCAATAGAAAAAGTAGAGGCTTTACTTATTATAAGGTGTAGCCCACTTGTCTGTAAGTTCATGACAAATCAGATACTAGTGTGTCGTGTGATTTAAAGCATTCAGGATGATTCAGCCTCAGACTGTGAGGTTTGCACTAACCTGGTCATCCAGATCCTTCAGGAGTGATGCTAATTTGCACACTTCCCTAAACCCAATGATAACCAAGTGAATGGTATGTATTCTAGTCAGCAGTAGTAAATAGGAATAGGGAATAGGAGAAGAGAGTAAGAAACTGAGATATTGGATATCTTCACTCTGCCTGTTCTTAAACCTGGGTTCAACCTGCACTGCAGAAGCGTTGCTATCTACAACAAGGAATAACACTTTTAGTGTTTAAACATTTATATTCCAATTCGTTATTCCTAATATGACATACAATATACCTTGAGACAATCTCTGTATAACTGACTCTCTATAGGAGGTTGAAAGTCTAACATCCTAGAGCTGAAATAAATATTTTTTTGTGCAGATAATTTAATAGTTTACCACAATACAAACGGAAAACAAAGCTTTAACGCAAGAAAGACATGCACTCCAGGAGATCAGGACCATGAAGAATAATGTAGCAGATTCCATATGACAATATCATTTTACAGCATTATGTATATAATCATACATGGATGGGAGAAAGCATGAGAGCGTCATTTCAAAGTAGACAATGAAATCATTACATATATCATTCGTGAGTCAACACGGTCATATTAGAAAGATACAGGATGGAGTGTACCACGAACTAGGTCCTCTGGCCCGAGAAAGAAAAGAGTAATAGAGAGACAGAAGGAGAGACGAAAGGTGGGGGAAAGGGAGGTATATGGCTACACTGGGTGGATAGGAATGGGTCTTGGCTAAAAACCAAGTATAGAATGCTTTTGAGGTAAAAACATGGGGAGAGTTATGGTGGTTTGTTCTACTGTAGTTACTCATCGAAAGCATCCCATAGTCATAGAGACCTCAAGTGGTCATGGAATTTGGAATTTAAGGTGTGATCTGCTCCTCTAACTGAGCAAAGTAGGTTCCGTCATTTATCATAGGCGGTGGGAGTGGTGGATTTCCAATCCGAGAGAACAGTCTTGGTACCCAGGGAGAGAAGACGGTCAACAAGTAAGGAGGTGTGGGGGGTCAAAGTCACAAGCCAGAGGATTCGCACGTAGACTGAGAGCTGCTGGGAGGGAATCAATTTCTATTGGTATTTTTGTGATTTGGCGCAGCAGATCTTGGATTTTTATCCATAGTGGGAGAGTCATCTTGCAGTGGTAGAACATGTGTTTTTAGTTCATCGGGTTCTTTCCCACAGCGCCAGCATGAAGTCGAGTCCCTCAGCCCCAACTTGTGAAGTCTGGATGGGGTCCAGTATGTTTTATGGATGGACCAAAATCTGGATTGTGCCAGAGTGGGGGAGATTTTAGCTTCGAAAGGAGAGCTCCAAATTTTTCACCAAGCTGATTTGTTAATATGGGGAGGAGTCGTCGAGGGGAAGTATGGTTCCCATTTCTTGTTAAATATTTTCAGAGCCTGTCCATCGTGTGTATCAAGGAACTTGTATAAGTGGGAAGCGGTGTGGCCATTTCTTTTAATATGACCTAATAAGGTGAGGAGGTCTGGATCATAGAGGGGGGTGGCTTAAGTTTACTGAGTGTGCTCTTGGGTAGTAGGAATTTGCAGAACTCAATATTAGGTAAATTAAAGTCTTTTTGTAGGATGGAGAAGGGGATTAGATTGATCCATGACCTGAGACAGAATATGTTGTTTATACCCTTTTGAGCTCATGTATCCAAAAAGAGTGTCTTACCATCCTATTTGATCGAACGGTTATACCATAAGGAGGCTGGGGTCGAGCCACGTGTTTGTTTTTGTAGTCTTTTGTCTAATAGAAGGAGTGATGTTATCAATGTCCAATATAATTTGACTGGAGTGTGAAGGGGGATTTTTGAGATGTTATGGATTGTAAAAGTAGAGCTGAGGGGGAATGGTGCAAGGATGTGGGCCTCAATATCAAGCCATGGTGGGGTGGGGTTCTTTTGGATTCAACTACCATGCACCTTGGGCAATCAAGTAAGTGCTTTGGTAGCGCGAGTAGTCTAGGATGTTTACACCTCCAGAGGATTTATTCCTCTTTAGGACCTTCGTAGAGATCCTCGTTTTTTTCTCTTTCCAAATGATTTCTGAGGTAGTTATGTCTGCAGATTTAAAGAAGGAGGGGGATAGGGACATCGGGAGCATGCTGGATATAAAGTTAATTAGGGGCGCTATCATCATCTTCACTGAGTTCACTCGACACCACCAGGTAATATTTTTAGGAAACCATGTGGAGAGAAGTTCCTTGATTTTAGTTAGGGTCTTTTGCTCATTCAGTGTAACAGTGTTTGAAGTCTAAAGAGAACCAGATACCCAGATATTTAATGATTTAATGGCCGTCGGTTGCTATTTCAGACCTGATTCACCAATGACCTCTGATGTACAGTGGACATTGAGCGGAAAAATGTTTTGTCTTTATTTAGCGAGTAGCCCGCCACCTGTAAGTATCTGTTTATTTCATACATGATAACTGGAATGGCTCGTGGTGCATCCTCAGAAAACAGCAGAATGTCGTCCGCACAGCCGGCAACTACTTGTCTGCCAGAGGCAAATTTGATACCTGGGATCATTAGATTGTTCCTGAGGGAAGCTATGTGCAATTCGATGACCAGTAGAACAAGCATTGGCATAGCCAATAGGTCTCGCTTTTGGGACCTTATAAGTATTTAGTTATGCAGCACAATATCCTTGGTGCAACAACATCTACTGTTGCATGGCTAAACACTTATAAGGTCCCAAAGGCGAGACCTATTGGCTATGCCAATGCTTGTTGTTGCTTATTGCTGTATTTGAATATTAAACGGGTACTGATGAGGTGCAAACAATGCCCAGACAATGTTAACAAGTGTTAAAAGGAAACATAATGGTCATCCTATTACAAAATGTGCTGCATAACACTGCATAATTTGGATTTTCTTATTACATAATTTACTTAACCTTGCCACATAATTTGGCCCTCCCCTGCCGCATGATTCCGATGGCCCTGTTCATACTCCACCCCAAACTCTGGGCTGCGCTTTGAATACATTGACACAGCGCACACAAATAAATAGAATGAAAAATGTAGAAAGTATGCGCCGTTTTCGGTTTGAATGGAGGAATAAGCCAGGCGCTCTGTGCTGAGACAATGAACCTAGTTAACAAAAAAATATAATGTTGTCGACTTGTAAAGTTGTTGCTTAGCGTTAAAGATACCTACCCGGCCGCAGGGAAGCTGAAACCAGACCTCAAATCCTGCCATTCCATCACTGAAGTATAGATGGCACTGTTTGCTAAGCTACCTCATTAGGAGGAGACCTGATAACTGCCCTTTGATGTACTAACACAATCACGTTGGAAGTCCATGTTTCCTTAGTTACAGCAGCACTTTTCTCTTGTGCTTTTAATGTGGACGTAATTAGGTTTTGAGAGCTGAATGTATGCAAGATAGTTTAATTATTAGACACACGGCTTCAGAAAACAGCTTAGGAGGTCAGAGCACACTGGTTCTTGGTCCCTCGTTTGAAGAGGGTCGGCGGGGAGTTTAACAAGCATTTGAAGGCACGAGCGGGGAGGAGGGGGGGCGACGCCAGTGGTGCGCGCGCGCGCGCCACAGCGAGCGATCTGTTTCCAATTATCGCGCCCGCATCTGGGCACGAAAATTGGAAACAGATGTCTGCCCTGCGCGTAACCGCAGGGAAAAGGCCATGACGCACGAGCGTCTGGTCAGCTTTCGGAACCCCCTAACTTAAAGTCTCGCCAGAGCAGCGCTTGCGCGCTACTCGAGGCTCGACCTAAAAAGTAGTGGGGATAAGGGGCAAACTTGACGGGTACCTTGAGAGAGAGAAAAGGATTGAGATAGGTGGCCATTGACTTGCACCCTAGCCTTTGGGTCTGCATAGAGGGCCATAGTCATGCATATGAAGTCCTCGCCCATGTGGTATTTGTGTAAGACGGCATGCAAGATAGGCCAGGATTCCTTGTCAAAGGCCTTTTCTGAGTCCAACGGCAAGGCCGCTGTTGGGGAGAGGGATAGCTTAGCTCTTTCTAGGACATAGCAGAACGTCCTAATATTGTCTGCCGCCAGCCTGTATTTGAGGAAAACTGTTTGCTAGTTGGGAATCAGTCGTTGGATGACCAACTCTAAGCGGCGGGCTATGATTTTTGCGTAGATTTTGCAGTCAATATTTATAAGGGACATCGGTCTATAATCTTTTACATTCAGGTGGTCTTTCCCTTCTTTATGTATTACCACTAAAGTAGCTTCCGTTGCTGAGTAAGAGATGCGGCCTGTGAATGTGAAATCCTTAAAGACTGCATGTAAGGAGTCTGACACCCCATCACTAAATGTCTTATAGAATTTTGCAGAGTAGCCATCTGGGCTGGTACCTTCTCGATATTAAGGGTTACTTCCTCATTGGGTTTATTAATCGTCAGTTGGTCTTGCTGCGAGATGGTGGGAGGTTTCACGAGTTAATATATTCATTTATTGTGGTTTCGGGGGTGTCGGTATGGGAGTTATAGGTCTGCATAGAACTTTTTGAAGGCCCCAAGAATGTCTAGGGTGGATGTAACACCTACCCCATCCGGGTTTCCTATAGCCTATATGAGGAATCTGTTTTTAGTGTATTTTTAAGTAGTTTGCAAGGGATTTCCCTGTTTTCTTATTGTTACATAGCTTGCCTGCTTTGATCACATCCATCTAATTCTGGGCCCTCTGGCTCAAGCAGTGCTTAATTTGTAAAATAAGAGGTGCCGGGGCTCACGTTTTCTTCAGAAGCCCGCCGCTTCTGAATGCCTGGGTTGTTCCTCTGTGCTGGTCGATGTATACTTGCAGTGCACCAGTTATTTATGCATTATGTACGCAGCCTCAGACGATAATATAACCAGGGGCAACACTTTTTATTCTTTATGTGTTTGGAAAAATTAAACGCGATTCAGACGTGCTAGAAGTTGAGCCTTTGGCAAACAGACTGCATACAAATTAAAGCAGCGAAGCCTTAACTCTCTGAGATGTCCCGCACTTTAGATGAAACGCTCTATATTAGTCATTCCAGTAGTGTAGTAAGGGTGACATGGGCCTAATGCAATCATGGAAAGTGGTCCTCCCTGTCCCTTTTAGGAAGTAAAATGCTGCCATAATATACCAGGTGAAGCATCCAACGAGTTACATCTTTTATTTTATTTTCAGTTTGGGACCAACAACAACTGGACAAAAAAACCTGTAGTCCCAGCCCTGTAAAAAAAGTGCTGGTGCTGAGCACCGGAAAGCACCGGCTCAAATTAAGCACTGGGCTCAAGATTTTATTGTATTCATACTGTTCTGCACTCAGTTTGGGGCGAGGGCCGGACCTTTATTTTGGTTGATTTGAGTGCTCAAGGAGTGGATGAAGCGCTCCAATTCTTTGAGGAGATTTAAGTAGGCTTTGTTCTTTGCAGCTGTGAAATTTATCAATATCCCCCTTAGGGTGGCCTTAAGGGCGTCCCAGCGTGTCATGGGAGTTGTCTCATCTGGGGCATTTTCTTTGAGAAAGTTGGTAATAGCCATTCTTATCTGTGCCACGTTATCTGGGTCTTCCAGAAGGACATCATTTAGACGCCACTGGCAAGGCGGTGGATGAGGGACCATGAGTGTTAATTGAGTTGAGACGCAGGCGTGATCAGAGATCAGAATTGGCTCAATCTTCGGTGAGTGGGAGAGTTGAAGTGAAGAGCTACTTGTCATGATATAGTCGATAAGCATAAAAGAGTGATAGGGTGCAAAGTAGAATGTGTAGTTGCTCCCCGTAGGGTTATGGAGATGCCAAATGTCTACTAGGTAATTGTTTTTACAACATGATGTCATTGTTTGTGTGCTCTATTAGCTATAAATTTGTGGCAGAGACCCTATCGAAATTTCCACCCATAGGAAGGTTAAAGTCTCCCCAGGACAATACCCATGCTGTCTAGGAGGTCCGAGAGTTCTCTATCTAGATTGTTCCAAAAATCGGAGGCATTGTCATTTGGCGCATAAATGTTTACTCTATAGAATTGTAGATACCCCCTTTTCAACTAAGATATGAGCCACTTGCCTTCCTGATCGTAGGTGTGTGAAATGACTGATATGTCAGATTTTTTTAGATTAACGTTACTTCCTCATTCTTTCTATGTTGGGCCGGGGAGATTCCAACATCTGAAATCCAGGGGGCTATAGAATTTTGCGTCTTGGATAGATTTTAAGTGGGTCTCGTGTAGGAGGATGATGTCCCCTTTAAGTTTGTTACAGTAGTCTGCCACTACTATTCTTCAGACCAGTTGATTAAGTCCCTTCATGTTTAAAGAGAGTATATTTAGAGCCTGGGTCATGGGGGCGACTGCGGTTTCTACGATCCTCTGATGAAAGCATGAGAGGCATGCGGCCTTTAAGTGAGCGTAGGTAACAATATGTGTGTTTTAGTGTATCCCGGTTTTTTCTCATGGGAGCATGAAATTCATACAAGGCAAAGGAGAAGGGTCCTATTCAGTGGCTATTGTCGGTCATCCCACTCAGGTAGCCAGGGGGTTGGGGAGAGGGGAAAGCCAGAGTAAGAGAGAAGGATAGTTAAGAAGAGAAGCACCAGAGGAGCAAAACCTGTGAGCAACAATAAAGCAAAATCAACTTAAACCAAATCCTCCCACCCACCCATGGAATACATAGACAACGCTTTCCCCCACCCATGTTCTAAGTGGGGAGTTTTGGGCCATGAGAAGGCCTGTCCTAAAGCCGGCCGGGAGGCTACCCAGCCCTGCAGTTATATGTTTTGTTGATAAATTCAGGGAAATGGTCAGTTCAATGGAAGGACTGGGGAGAAGTATGGGGGAGAATGAGGGAGAAGGTGGGGTGTAAAATGTGTGTCCTGGTGTTGTGGAGGGGAAAATATTGGAGTTACTGCGTGGAGGTTTTGGGTGGAGAAGGAAAATGGTGGGTAAGAGCCCGGGCGATGTTGCAAGAGGACTGTAACCCTCAGTCAAGTTTGCGAACTCAGCGAGACAGGATAAGGGATATACATAGTTGCCTGGGGGAATACTTTTTGGTAATCAAGTCTCCAGGCAGTATAGGAACTATGTATGTTCAAGAGCCAAGAGTGGGTTGAGGGTGGCCTTGTTTCTGGTCCCTATGTGATGTGGGGGGCATGGGGGTGGGGAGGGTGTAGGGTGTTACATAGCAGCTGTATGGTAGAACCTACACATAACACTTAACTCCAGGTAGCTATCCATCAAACAGTAATGCTATAAGTCTCGAACCAGCGACTATTGTAACTTATGTATGTATGCACTATGTTATAGAGCACCAGAAGAAAGTTGGTATAGTAGTAAACATACATTTAGAAGTATATAACAGGATTACAACTAAATAATTCAATCACACGTTTCTTACGTGACTAGCCGGTTGGCATATGTTGTTAGGTCACCCTTGCAGGATCTCTGTCAGAACCTCGAGGAGAGAAAGCATAGTGGCAAACGTTCAAACCAGGGAGATCATGTGGGCTAGGTCCTGTTAGGGTAAAGTCAGAGTATAAGACATTCTGGGGCAGCGAGAGCTCTTGAGATTCCCCAGAGATCAGTTCCACAGAGTTCTGATCGCGCCTCACTGGTCTTTGCTCAATGTTTGTAGTTCATTGTTCATTGGCCGTTGAATGTTGTGTTGTAATGTGGATGTTTCTCAGAAAGCCTTTCATTGTACATTGTGGATAGGAATTTTCTGGCGTAGGTTGTTAGATCTACATTGCGGACTGTACGGAAGAATTCAGAAATTTCTGTAGTTCGGAAGGGTCTCTGTAGATCAGTGTCTTCCCTTGGATGACAATTCGGAATTTTGTGGGTCCCACAAATCCGTACTGGATATTGTGGTCCTTCAGAGTCTGGCGTAGGGGAGGAAGCCTTTTCTGATAGTAACTGTGTCTTTCGAGTAGTCTTTCGCAATGTTAATTTTTGAGCCATTCCAGATCACATGTTGAGATTTCCTCATGTGGGCAAGTATGATTTCTGCATGATGGCATCTTAGTGGTTTGAAAATCATAGCTCTGGGTCACGCATTGGGAGGGGTGGAGCATGGGTTGCCCATTGGGACTCGATGAGCACGTTCTATCTCGAAATCTCGGTTAATTGTGATACCCAGAGTGCTTGGCAACCAGGCTTCCAGGAACTCTACACACGAGTTTGTGCCTTCTTCCACTCTTTCTGGTAGTCCAAAGATGCGCAGATTTCCTCTGCGGTTTCGATCCTCCAAATCAGATATATCTTTCAAGAGTGTTTTGATTTTGTTGGTGGTCGCATCCACTCTAATCTTTTCATGTGCAGTTTTGTCCTCCAGTGTGGTAATTCTTGTTTCAGCTTCTGGTAGGTTTCCTGACATGGTCTGAAGATCATTTCTTAAGGCTTGGATGTCACGGTGCATCACATCAGTTTTCACCTTTGTCTCTTGAACAAGGCTGTGTAGTGCGCTGAGGTGTTGGAGGATCATTTATAGGCAGGCCCTTGTGTCTTGCTTGGTTTTGATCAGTGAGTCAGGGATGGGGGGTTCTGCCTTTGTACATTTTAGTGAAGCTTTATTCTCTTTAATGTCTTTAGGATCCTTACCTCTGTGTTCCACCATCCCAGATATTTTAAGAGGTACCACCTGATGGGAGTGGAATTATGTTGATGGAGTCCTTTGCTTACTTTGTCTTTTTCTGGCGTGTCTGACTGGTATTTAGGTATATTGAATTGCAGTACTCCTCTACGTGAACGTGTGTGGGGTTTTAAGCTCCTGAAGTTGAGGGATAGTAAGCTCAGTGCTAGACAGTCATCGCGTTCTACACGCAATTAGATAATGTGACGAGAAGCAGACTTGCAACAGACTATGCTCCCCGCCATCATGTTTTACCTTGTTGGCCCCGCTAGGGGACACTGGCCAGGCACACTGCATAGTGGAGGAGGGCCCCAAATTTTTTCTCGCTGGACTCAACAATGCCACGGTTAGTTAATCGGTGTTTAGATGGGAATTGCTACCCGGTAGATTGCTGTTAGGTAGTTGTCAGCCATGCAGCACTTGAGATCTGGGGCATTTGCCTATGCACATCCATTGCTGGCCGTGAGATTGGATGTAGTTATTTGAGGGAGACTGGATTAATGGTGTTAGAGCTGTCACATATATTTAGGAGTGCAGGTGGTCTAGACACACTTGGGATTAATGCCGATTATGCGCTGTTTTGCCTCGAACTCAGACACAGTGATCATGCAGGACCACTCAATTAAGTATGTACTGTCTCGTGGGTTAGAGGAGCTTGCAGTGGTCAGCGTTCCATTGGCAATCATGCTTTGAACAGAGGTCTGCAATTAGTTGACTTCTTTAAGATCGGCAGGTGTCTCCCGGGATGGTATGTGCATGCAGGGCTGCACAGATAGTTGCGCAGTGGTTCAGGAGCTCGGTGTGGCGTGCGAGGCCGCTCGGATTCTGCTGTGCTCAGGGTTGAAAAAGTCACTGGAGAATGTGCAGTGGGTGTAAACAGTTTTCCCTGTTAGTCAGCGTGGGTGGCCAGCGCGAACTGGCATGAGAAGACCCCCACTCTAGTAGTGGAAAAATATGGTGATTGAGCACTGCTGTTGGCGTGTGAGCAGATGGTGGCCGCGTATGCGGGTGGCAGTGATGGAGTTAGATATGTTTGGCTACACTAGCAGCTGCAGTCGCATGCTTCATAGCAGTGTATTTATGAGTCCAATGCACCTCCTACCTATTGATGAGCACCAGCGATCACTGCGGCAGTGTCAGGGCCCCCGTGGTTTGTGTGTTGGGGACTGCCATATTGCCGCCATGTTGTGGCCTTCGAGCCTGTGAGGGGGGACGTCCATCCGAGTCAATCCGTTGATTCTGGATTATTTCTGCACTACATTTTAGTCCCTGATACAGTGGCACCTCCTGTGTTCAGATTTTTGAGTGTGTTGGTGAGCTGTTAGCTCACCAGGACTCTGCTACTGCAAGGTAGGGAGAGGAGCGGTCGGATCAACCGGCAATCTTGCTCTAGCTCAAGCCATGCCCCCCACAGCTGAAATATAAATGAAACCATTATGATGCATATACAAAATAACCAGAGTTGTAATATGCATTTCTATGTAGACGGCTGCCTTCAATCATTTGTATATCAAGTCTGTGATCAGAAATATTCTTAATATAACAAGTTCATCAATTGTAACATAATAAATAAACATTAGTATTGTGCTGCTGTTCCTGAAAATATGCATTGACTTCCCCCATCACTGACAATACCGTAATACCACATGTGATTCAAATAGTATAAACAAAGTGTGCATAAGTTCAGGATTGCTCTTGCTTCTCTTGAAATTCCTTCAGTGCAATAGAGTTCTTAGAACTTAGAAAGGATGCATCCTGCACTAGTGTGAAATCCAAAGTCTAAATCCTTGATCTCAAGTATATTCCAGAATACTTCTCTGTATCCAGTTTTCTTTGGTAACTTCAGATGAAGAGCAATGAGTTACAATCTCTTAGTAACAAGGTTTTCAACTGCAATGATAAAGCATCATGACTGCCTAGCACTGAACACTCTGAATATGAGGGACAAATACTCTATGAATTCAAGATGGCCGCCACCATTGCAAGTCCGGTGATGCTCTGGGACATGTAGGCTGAGGAAAGCTCTAAAACATGAGAGATTTCTACTCTATGAATCCAAGATGGCTGCCACCATTGCAAATCTTGTGAGAGTCTTGTGGTGCTTTAGGGCATGTTATCTGTCTTCACTCAACTTGTGCATTTTGCATAGCCTCTCAATGATGGTGCCTACATTCTGCATGTACTGGTGACCTCCTAATGAGAGGTGAGGTGCAGTGGCCAGGGCAGCTGACTTCGGAGCACAGGGTTCACGGTTCGATGCCCCGGCTCCGGCGACAGCTCAGCACCAAGTGACTCTGGGCAATAGCTCACTTAATTTCCACGACGGCCCCCAGCGCCTTGAGACCCGTAAGGGTGAGTAGCTGCGCTATATAAAAACGGACTTACCTCCTCAGCAGACGAACACACGAGGCACAAAGAAGTTTGGAGGAGTGTGTCTCTATTCCTGCCCGGCATACATAGTAGGCTTGGGGTAATTTTAATGACTTCAGAGTAATCAAAGTAATTTCAGTAATTTCGTGTTACTCTTTGATGCAGGGTTACCAATAATAATGTGATTGCACCTGCTCGCGTAATGAAGAGTAATTTGGAAGAAAAACTTCTACTTCGAGAGCACATTTAGCAAGCGTGAGCGGCTCCTTACACTGCTGTTTATGTTCTGTTCCATTAAGTGCTATTTTCTTATTGCAGAATGCATCCTTGCATCCATTTTGGGTGGGAGGGATCCTGGTAGCCCATTGGCTAGTGTCATCATCATCCCCCAGGGATCTTTCTGGGCATGAATATATGGCTTGAGGAAATGTCGCTCCCAAACCCCAGATCAAACAATTGACTCCAGTAGTCAGTCAGCTGACCCCCTAGAACCAGCACCAGGGCTAGGAAAGCTGCAGGTGCCCAGCTTGGCAAGTCAGTAGATACTTCTGGAGATTCACCGCTGACCACCGCAAGAGACCATTCCTCAATGGCCAAAACTTGTACCTGAGTCTGTCGGACCAGGGAGTGTCTTCTGAGTCCAGATTGGTCACCCAAGAGGGACACTAGCCTCCACCAAAGGATATTGCTGGACCAGCTGTGGACCAAGACCGATAGCCCAGCAGCAGCTAGCCTTCTACTGGCTCAAAGAAGACTTTGAGGGACCCGACCTCTGTGGCCAAAGTTGCCGCACCTCATCCGTAGACCGAGGAATAACCACAAGGACACCCTGTTGACAGCACAGCACCCAGTGCATCCTTGAGCATCCTCCATCTCCTGCATCCTCAGCATCAGGACCACTCCATTAAGGTCCATGGCGGTTGAGATGTAAAGTTCAGAAGTGGACTGGATAACTCCTTGGTGACCAGGTAACTGTCCAAATACTCCTTATTCCCCCCTTACCTTCTCCCTGCTGGAGATTTGCAGTGGTGTAGCAAGGAGGGTGGCGGGCAGGCCGCCCAGGGCGGCACGAGTTTTGGGGGCGGCTGCTCCCTACTCCCCCCGCTTTTACCTGGGCCGTTGCAGCAAACGCAGGGATCATCAGCACTCCCCCGCTCTTACCTGCGGCTGTCGCGGCAAACGCAGGGATCGCCATCCAGTCCCTGCTCTTACTTGCGGCCGTCGCAGGGCAGCAAACGTAGGGGCCGCCATGGGCAGCAAAATGTCTAGCTATGCCACTGTGGATTTGATCACACCAGTCAGGCCCGAGTAGCCAAACACAACTCTTTCTAACTTTTCAAAAGTTTCCAAACTTTACAGTTGCCAATGCTTATTTGTAGTGTGACAAAAAGTTCTGACGTTTACAATTACTTTGAAAATCTATATCTCCAGAACCCTCCAGTGGGTTTTGTTTATCTTGGACTCTAAAAATTCATAAAAATATAATCTATTTTTATAGATTGGTGCCGGATTTCTTTTGTGTTGTGTGACTTTCTTATTTGTTTGTTTAGTGCTTCTAAATGCTTCACACTAGTACCTTTGTTTGAGCCTTGCTGCTGAGCTAAAGGTTTAGCAAATGAGCCTGACTCGACCCAAGACAGTTTTTGTGAGTGTATTACACAGTAAGGTTGCACGACCCTACCATATAATACACCCAAATCCTCATAACTGCTATAATCCTATGTCTCAATTTGCGTTAGTCGTACTATCTGGGAAGAATGAACCCATTGAAATAGAGACATGCTTCAGATACTGCAAAAAGCATATATTGCTATACTGAACACAACCAATTCTCTTGCTGATGAGGGAAGCTCTTTTATTGAGGGCTTCACGAACTGACACTCGCACAAAAGCATATCTTACTCATATGTCAAAATTTACTTCTAGGGCAGGGCTCTTAATGATTAATGCTTTGAGGATGAAAGAATTATGAATGAGCTGTCAGCTGAGTCTGGATTATGATGTGATCATTGACCAAGAAGGACTCATTAGAATAGGAATCTTATCTGAGGGAATGGGTGTATTCTGTGTCACTAAACGGGCTGTCCTGGGTAGGAAAGTATTCAAAGGCTTAGGCAATGAGGAAGGCTCAGCAGAAGACTCTTTAGAACCACATGACACGCCCAATCTTTTTACACTTTTATCCTCGGACTGACCACCAGATCATTGTCTCTTTTGCCAGAAGGGTTTGTTCTTGTCTTTATCTTTGGTGTCAGTTTCAGCCATACAAAGGAAAAATATCCTTTATCCATCCAGGAAATACAGCACCTTCCACTGCCTGTCCTTAGGTCCTTCATTACTACTCACTGCTGCATGGCTGGAATTGTCGGATTTCCATTGGTTTGCTTTGTGTCCAGTCATTTCTGAATGCTGGAATCGTATCTTTAGCCGATTGTCAGAAATATTAAGCGGGAAGTTACAGATACTGCCACAGCAGGGCCATATCACATGCACAAGAAGGGACCGGGCCTACCAGTTTAGGCTGGACTAAACCTACCGGACCTCAACTAACATTGAGATTAATTGAGGCATTTTACTTATCATTTTTTGTTTTACTCACTCAGAGGTCATAAATGCGATGTGTAGCCCCAGACAGGACTCCGGTACCTCACTGTGCCATACAACTCACGTTGCATTTCACTGATGAAGACTACCACGGCCAGTCAAGGCTGGTCTAGGGATATTTGTGAGACTGTTCTTAAGGTACATGCCTAATTGATGTGGTTTTAAAATTATTGCATCCATTTATTAAAATTATTACAATTTGTTGTATAATGTAAACGTCTTTTCAATACAAAAACATCGGGACTCAAGAAGAATGTAGGGACTGCCCTCATTACAGAAACTAAAGCAGGTGTAGTCAAGTCCTTAGCTTTGATTTCTTCTTTTCCAACGTTATTTATAGCACATCATTTGCTTGGCCCTTAAACGGTACCTTTTCCAGTTAAAACAAACGCTAAAAACCATATTAGTCGGGCCCTGGCTTTGACCAATACTACCTGGGCTAGTCTAGTCTTTTATAGCCGGATCAAAAGAGATTTGCATATGGTTTGTCGCTGTACTGGCACAGTTACCAACATAACAATGGGGACCAGGAACTACGGAGTACCTACCGTGGCTAAATTAATTCAAATTCCACCTAACACCTTTTTAGGTCTCGCCTGGCGTTAGCAGCGCGCATGCGCTGCACTCGCCATGCGAGGGCTTCTTGTAATCGATACAGTTTTGGAAGTGGAGTGTAGGCTCCGCCCCCTGTTTCCATTCGCTAGCGTCATCGTGCATGCTAAACCCTGGCTTCCCATTGTTTGTGAGGCTTTTAAGTCCCTCCTGGTTACCACCCTGTCCACTTTTAGCCCCGCCCACCGGGACTGGATGCTTTATGTGCGGCGTGTTACTATCTCCTTTAATTAGAGGGTGAGGATTTTTTTTTTGTCATTCCGGCTGGAGCGCGGCGCATGCTGTTTATTTAGTGTCATTCCGGCTTGTTATTTATTAATTTTTACTTTACATCGGAGCGCGGCGCGCACGCTGTTTATTTATTATTTTTACTTTACATCGGAGCGCAGCGCCCACTTTAGGGACACCGCGCTCCGTTTATTTATTTATTTTATACCGGATGCCTGCGCTCCGTTAAATATTCGCGCCTAAGTTTCTGTTCTCCGTAGCACTTAAATACCGCTACTTAATCAAGTATCGCTTGTGCCTGATTACGCAGAGTACAGCTGCTTTTCTGCGGAGCGTGGCGCGCACGCTGTTCATTTATTATTTTTTACTTTACATCGGAGCGCGGCGCCCACTTTAGGGACACCGCGCTCCGTTTATTTATTTATTTTATACCGGATGCCCGCGCTCCGTTAAATATTCGCGCCTTAGTTTCTGTTCTCCGTAGCACTTAAATACCGCTACTTAATCAAGTATCGCTTGTGCCTGATCACGCAGAGTACAGCTGGTTTTCTGCAGCAAGTAAAGGCATTGCCGGAACAACGAGGCTTTTCAAGTGCTCCTCTCTAATCACTGCTGTTTATAGGGTGTGTTGCTGCAATAGGATTCTCTCCGTCTTGAAGTTTACAGTCTCTGTGACTTTTACTACTGTAAAATCCTTAGCTGGGTATAAATTGCTGTCAGCGGCGAAGGTCCAGAGCTCGACAACAAAATATCTGGCCTTATATTCCAACTTTGAAAACAGGCCTTAGTTGCCGTGACGTGTGTGTGTGAGAGAGCTTTTGGGGTTCGGCGTGTCTGAGGACCGTACCTCAGTCTGTGTGTGTCACAGTGGTGATTAACTGTTCATGTGTTTGTCCGTGTGTGTGTGAGACAAAGAGAGATTGATTCTATCTGTCGGTGCCTGTCGTACGTGTTGGTAGAGTTCAGTGTCCTCCAGCCTGTGTGTGCAGGAGCAGTGATGACGTGTGAGATGTTCTGCGCGTGTGTTTGTAGTGTTAAATGTGCCCTAGTATGCTCCTACTTGTGTTTTTGTGTACAGACTACACTGCTCAGGAATGTGATCACAAACAGGGGCTCATTGCCTGCTTTCACAATCCCCCTGCTAACTGCGCACCCCCTCCCGATGAAACGTGACCCGTCCCTCCCACACCTCTCGCCTGCCTTCACAGCCGGGAGCGCAGCCTCGTAACAGGGCGCTCGGCAGCTGCCTGCCCTGCGTGGGTCAGGAGAGGCGTCTGCGCACTTAACCCCCTCCCTGTCTCCTTTTCTTTCTAACTCGTTCTGTCAGTCTCTCCTTCTTCTTTTGGGTGTCCTTTTCACCCTCTGCCCCACACTTCTATGACACTCTCTTTGTCATCTTTCCTCTCCATCCTCTTCCCTCTTTTTTCTCTCCATAGCATATTGCGCTATTTCTTTCACAGTCTCTCGGTACTTTCCAACGCTCATTGTCTTCCCTTGCACTTTCTTTCTCCTTTATTTGTTTCGTTGTGTGCCTATGTGTCCCTTGGTCTGTGTTGCTCCTCCGCCTCCCTCTCTTTCTTTTGCTCTCCTTTCTATTCCCTCTCTCCTCCCCCTCTCTTTCTTTGCTGTTCCGCTGCCCGTCTTCCCTTTTCTCTCGATCCCCACTTATCTCTCCATTCTCCTCGGCCCATCTTGCTGCTGTCTCTTTCTTTCCCATATCTCCCCCTCTCTCTCTCCTCTTCTCTCTTTCTCCACATTCTATGATTTCTCTTTGGTCTTCTTTCCGCGCTCACTTCCCGCGCCCGTTTCCTCATTCTTCGCGGTCTCTTCGCCCCGCTCTTGCTTCTGTCTTTCTCTCTCTCTCCTCTGCCTGGCTTTGTGTCAGTGGGAATGCTGTGATTTGGGAGCCAAGCTCGCCTGCTCAGTTTTTCCAGAGCATCATTTGGAAGGAAGAAAGTAGTGTCTGAATAAGAGTCCTTCCCGCCACATACACCTTCCTTCTCTTCCCTCGGTGTGTCACCCTGTTCGCGCGTGTGTGCATGTCTGCGTGCGCATATCGCAAGTGAGTGCACCCATAGTTGCCAAGGTTTCAGATTGCTATGAGTGACATTTTCAAAATTTAAATGCAATTATGAGTGACATTTCAACGAGTAAGAGTGACACTTTCTTGCGAGCAAAAAAATCAAGCAATGAAGAAAGGGAAACATAAAAATGTCAGAAATGAATCAGACCGAGAAACTGTAAGATTTTAAAACTGGTGCAAACAACTGCGGTGGCTGACCCATAATTACAATGAAATTATGAAAATGTCACATATAGCCATCTGAAACCTTGGCAGTTATTGGCAGACTGGCCTGTACCCTCACCTTGGAGAATGCCTTACCAAGAGTTAATGAACGCCTTTGCCTCACTTATGCTTCAGTCCTTCTGAAACAGACAGATGGAATCAGGAGCAGAAATCGAAGCTCTCAGCCGGCGGGGCCCATTCAGCAGTATCCTTACTTAACAAGCATTGAAAATGCAATAGGTCTCGCCTTTGATTAAGTTAAAGCCATTTGCTTTGCTAATGGTATTGTATTCTAGCTTTGCATTATTTAGTGTATATTTGTGATATGTTGTAGTTGTATGTAGTTAGAATTGTTTTGTTAGCTGTGTAGT
Organism: Calotriton arnoldi; assembly: GCA_963921515.1. Lineage (NCBI taxonomy): Eukaryota > Metazoa > Chordata > Amphibia > Caudata > Salamandridae > Calotriton > Calotriton arnoldi. Next base: position 6,466,433 of record CAWUFW010000046.1, on the reverse strand, counting down.
AGTTTAAAGCATAGCGTTAGTAGGAAAAGAGCAGTGTTTCAGATTTGGGAGGTGAATGAATAGAAGAATAGTATGTGTTAATTTTGCATAGTGAGGATTACAATAGCATAAGACAGACGAAAGGGGCGAGGGGAGAGCAAATATATGCAAATATATGCACATATCACAAATATACACTAAATAATGCAAAGCTAGAATACAATACCATTAGCAAAGCAAATGGCTTTAACTTATTCAAAGGCGAGACCTATTGCATTTTCAATGCTTGTTGTTTTTCTCAGCGGAAATATAGAAGCCATGCTCCGGGGACTGGCATACACGCCATCAATCACACATCAAATCCGCCGAGGCGCTCAAAAGTCACCAACTACTGTCTGGGAGAAAGGAGGGTCAATCACATCTCCAGGCGATAGACACCTTTCAGAGACAACCGCTAGATGGCGTCACCTTCCGTCACTCCCTTTCACACTCACTGACACACAGGTTGCATATGCTCACAGAAGCCACCACGGGGGGCTCAAGTGCTTCATACACGCCGCCTGCATTTTACAGGGCAATGCCCTTTGGAAAGATGACCACATCCATCCATGAAAGGGAAAACTTTTTGGCAAGCAATACAGGTGGGTGACACGGCACTTCTGTGCCACAAAACAGCAAAAATAGAAAAATGCATTCACAAATTCTTGTCAGTATGACTTGGCCACACTTCCTTCTACCCGTCCTCCCTTTACCCAATCCTTTTAATCTCCCCTTTCCTCCTTTTCTGCATGCCTTTCTCCCGGCTATCTTCCTTTCCCTCCCGCCACCACTCACACTTCTCTATCCCACAATAATAAATATTATTCCCACTTAAATTTCTGTCTGTGTCCTGCACCCCATCAGTCCGCCAATCTCCTCACAGGAAATGAGCGAGCGGCCTGCACTGTGATAGCGCCACGGCCAAAGACAACGCGAAACCAGAGCCCGCCTTATCTGCTGCGGCTGGCCCGGCTTGACAGGTCATCAGATTGTATTGTCAGCCTGGCTCATAATTAATATATTTATCAAATTAATTACTGGAAAGATCTGGGGCCGCGGCCCGGTACACAGGGCCTAAATTCATGGGATTTGGCTCTGCATGCAGGTAATAAGCGGCCTGTCAGGGAGATGGGCTTGGCCCAGCCCTGAGGCCTGACAGACAAATTGCCTCTCTTATGGGCAATGATACCGAGAATTGGAGGGACGGAAAGGACGTGTCATGAGGCGGTGACTGGCACAATGGCGGCCTTGTCTGGGCTTCTGGCCGGATAGAATGCCGGCAGCTCCGCGTTCCATCACTGAGGAGAAGGCTTGTGGCCTAGTCTGGTTAACCAGGTTCACTAATCCCTTTGGGAGCTTGTCTTTTGTGTTGTGTTATTTCAGGATTGTGGCTAGGCTGTGACGTGTCATGGCCTATGGAACGACTGAAAAGAAGAACACAGAATCAGTCGGAGGTCATATAAGTTCCTAAGGCGGCAGGCTCAGGTCTGTGACCAGCAGTGCTCTCAGACAGGTGCCTGGAAAAGAAAGAACAGCGGGTCTAGACAGGAGTCACTCAGTGGCAGGTGTCTCTGAAAGGAAAGTCTAGCAGAAGTGGCCCAGAGTCAGACACACGAGATGCCTCTGAAAAGAAAGGACAGCGCATTTGTGCCATAGTCAGTCACCTCAGGCCAGTGCATCTGAAAGGAAAGGATGGCAGGAAACACTTTTGGAGTCAGTCATCGAGATGTCTCAAGTTGTCCAATCTCAGCTAGTTAGCAGCCCAATGTTCTTTTTCACGCATTCAAGCGCATCTGGCATTGAGCACTTCCCAGTTCTGAAATTGTAAGAAGTTCTACGGTCTGTTTTTCGGTCTGGCTTGACAGTGCATCTGTTTGGTAACCTTATGACGTCAATACAGAGCTGAGCGAGGGGCTCGAGCTCTGCCCATATGTTGATTCCCCCGAGTACAGCATTTGATTGGGCAGAAGCTGTGTCGTTCAACTGAAAAAGAGCGCTTGTATTGCACTTTTGTGCCACGTGGGAAAGCTTATGGTCAAAACAGCAGGCCTGTGTTGGCGCTGTTGGCGAGGCCAATGATGAAGACCTAATCTATTATGAAGAGTTATGATAAAGGCAGTAGGAGTGGCACATTTACTGTGCAAAACATACGTTAACATTAGTAGGCATCTAAGAGTGAATTGTTACTACTCTGTCGTAAAGCCTAAAGAGATATATTTTTTTATATGGAACCTTACAGATTACGATAATAGGAAGGGTTTTGGTGTGAATTATTCCCGCTGACAAATCACGGGAATAGAAGATTTGCTCTGTGGTAATCCTTGGTAAGCCTTTATAGCAGAGACAGTATTTTCCTTTGCCAATTTTACTTGTATATGTATTTCTAATTTTATGAGTTTATGCCTGATGGTTGCATTGTACGAAAGCTTACGCTCAATATCATGGAACAAACTTGGTTAAGTTGACAAACCAGTGACAATGGCTATAGGTCTGATTGGTTCGCTGGGAAAAGTTATGTCCAATCAATCACCCTGTCTTCAGAAAAGAATGGGCCCAGATCGCGTGGCATTGTACCCGCGACTGGTTAGTGTTGATCATAAAAACTGCCCTGAGATTATCAGAGGCAATATTTGTGGAGATACAACTCACCGAGAACCACTTTAAGACCACACTGACTGGTTACAAAAAGAAACTTGACGAGCTCAACAAAGAGGTCAACGAATATAAAGAAAATCTGACCCAATCTAAGGCCCAGAAATTTCAAAAAGATCTCAAACGCTTTGCCTTTAACAAGGTCTACCCATATGCAGATCCTGAATACACTCCCCCCACCAGGAGTGCTAGTAACTCTGAAGTTTCAGAGGATGACGCCTCCACAACTAGTGGCTCTAGTGGGGGTAGCTATAAATCTAGACAGAGAGGAAGGGGTAGAATTAGGCAACAATATAATCAACAACCATGGCCCCAATTTTCCACCCCTGGGGGTGGTTTCTTCCCTAACCAGTTCCAGCAGCCGCAGCATCCCATGATGGGCTGGAATCCAGCTTTCATGCAGATGCCTCCCTTGCCCCAAAACATGTATAGGCCGCCTTTTTTAGAGAGGGGCAGGAGGGGGAGAGGAAGGAGAAGAGGGGCAAATCAGGTCCACTGGCAACAAGAAGACCCGGTGGGAAACAACACTCGCAGCAGGACCAAGGAACAGACAGCGGGACCAAGCAATCTGAGAGTCTAGTGACCAACCTATCCAAACTGATCCTCACCCCGACAGAAATGAGCGTACTTGAAAAGGGTTTGGGATTTGTTCCAACGGCACGGCTTGACAAGTTCCGCCTCCATTGTGAGCTGTCGGACTTTTTTAGAAAACTCAAACTGAGGGCCTACTTTGAAAAAACAGAACCAGCGGAAGTACCTAGCACCACGGGCGAAACTGGTCTTAGGTTGAAATCCACCTTTTGCCCACCCCCTCATACTGTCCCGGTAGAGATATTGACCTTTGAGCAGGCTGTCTTTAATGATATGGAGAAATTTGTAGACCCGAGCACATTTAAGAATCTGAGTGCTACTGAGTTCCTCGCCCTCCAAAATCTGCAAAGTAAGGACACCATCGTAATTAAGCCTGCAGATAAAGGAGGGGGCTTGGTCATTCTAGATAAAGAAGATTATGATACCGAATGTAGACGTCTCCTACACGACCGAAAAAACTATACTCCATTGTCAACAGATCCCACACCCTCACTCAAAGCAGAAATTGCTAGTCTGGTGAGCTGCGCCGAAGCAAATGGTCACATCTCCAAGCAAGAATTAGACTTCCTCACCGCTGGTGACAGTGTCATCCCGTACTTTTACACCTTACCAAAGACACACAAGAACAGGATTCCTCCACCAGGGCGCCCGATTGTTTCGGGTATCGGGTCCTTGTTGGAACCACTATCAAGGTTTTGTGACTTTTTCCTTAAACCATTGATACAGAAAACTTCCACCTACCTTAAGGATACCAAGACCCTACTGGCTTTCCTGCAGAATCTCTTTGTAGACGAAGACTCCACCATACTGGTCACTTTGGACATTGAGAGCCTGTACACTAGTATCCCCCAGGATGCAACGATTAGGGTACTAGCTAAGGCACTAGCAGAGACGACTTGGGAGTACAACACCCCGCAACAGTTCATTATCGAATGTGCCACCTTGGCACTGAAACCAAAAAAATTTAAGTACGAAGGAGAGCTGTTTCTGCAGACAACAGGAACTTCTATGGGCAGCACCTTTGCCCCGAGTGTGGCCAGTCTTTATGTACATGACTTCGAACAGAAGTACATCCTGGCCGAAGATAACCCCTTTGCGTCTTACATATCCTGCTGGAGAAGATATATAGACGAAGTCCTTGTCATTTGGCAAGGACCTCAAGACATCCTGATGGACTTCTTCGAATGGATCAATGCCTGTGATGCCAATTTGCGGTTCACTCACACCCATGATAGGAAAGAGATGGTCTTCCTGGATGTTACCATCTCCAAGGAAGAAGGGAGACTAACAACCAAGACATATTATAAACCAACGGCGAAAACAATCTTCTAGCCTTCTCTAGTTTCCATCCAAGAACCCTTCGTGAGAATCTTCCGTATGGACAGTACCTCAGAATCAGGAGGAATTGTAGCAGTACTGATGATTACCGCACCCAAGCCACTGACTTATCTAAAAAACTACGTAATCGTGGCTACCCTGAGAATATTCTCAAAAAGAGCTACAAGCGAGCAAGGAACCAGCCTCGCGAAACCCTCTTAGAAGATATCCCGAGGAGCGACGAGAAAACCCCACTGACATGCGTGACCACGTATAGTACGGCGTCGAATGCAGTCACGAAGTCTATCAATAGACATTGGAAAATTCTAGAAACTGGCAACAGAAAATGGGAAAAGACCCGCTTTTCATTTAAAAGAGCAAGAAGCCTCAGGGATTGTCTAGTACACACTCGCCCTAAAAAACCTGACACTAACACCAATCCGTCAGTACTTAACACATGGGGCTTACCGAGCGTTGTGGGTAATTTTCCCTGTGGCAACTGTAGTGTCTGCCACCTGACTTCTGCCTCCAAGACACTCGCACTTGAGCCTAACAAGATCTGGACCCAGAGAGCCCACACGAATTGTAATTCAAGCAACGTGATATATCTTATCACGTGCCCTTGTGGCCTACGATATCTGGGTATGATCACCCGGAAGATAAAACAACGTATATGTGAACACCGGAGCAACGTCCGATGTTAGAAAAATACCACTAAGATGACTGAACATTTTCTGCAGGCCAACCATACTACCAACGATATACACTGGACAGTAATCGAACAACTGAGACCCGGCAGAAACACACAGGGGGCCCTGTTTGAGAAACAGCAACGTTGGGTATATCGTTTGGCCACCCATAAGCAAGGAATGAATGACAACATTCCATGGGGGTCAGTCCTGAGACGGTAATCACTCTGTACCTTTTCATACCCTGTGACTTTTCTGGTACTGTAGATACACCTGACCATCTACATGGGTACACAGTCACTCAGTCACATGGTATCATGTAACAGTATTAAGTGCCGACCTCTCTACTGGTGTCCAGGAATAATTCCACCTATAATGGACCTACAGTCACTAATTATAGCTCAATGGTTGTTTCTACACCTTAATACAGACATCCGATCTAACTCTATAAAGAAACAATTTCTGGTCATTTACCCTAATCATCTGGTTTCTAGTTACCATACTCGTTCTTTTCTTAAAAAACAAAAAAATAGAAAACACGTACACAAGGTTGTAGTTTTATCAACCGCTATGTTTTTAAACCACTTTCTGGAGGTTAAATTCCACCGTTCTAGTTGCCCTGTATAACCATTTCCTAGACACATACCACTACGTTGGCATGGCCCTCGCACTATCAGGGACGCATGCGCATACCGCTCACTGACACCACTAATCTGTTGTGTGGTTAGCGGTACACTCCTCCCTTTGGGCATGGACGCATGCGTACGCACATACGCGCCGACGTCATGCCGTCGGCATAGCCTCCGCCCTCAGACACCGCCAGGGCTTCCGTTTAAATACACTCGATGGCAGACCTCTTACATCTTCGGGGTCCTGTAGACGGGCATGAACTAGGTGCCATACGGGCAGCAGACTTTGGAGTAGTAAGTGATCCAGCATTGACCGGGAGATAAAAGGTATTTGTTCTAAACCGTGCACCGTAAGAACTGATGGTGCGCTCTCTCCTTTTCTTTCCCACATTTAGCGTGTGACTATAAGTCACCGCCCCCTGCCAGGACCCATGATGTAAAACTTCTCTACATCTAATGTAAGCCTTGGCTCTCCCTTTTCTAACTGGCCATACCATCGACCAAACGACCGTACACACGTCTTTTTAAAGTCAGTTTCACTTTTTTTACGCAACTTTGATACGACTAGAGCAGGCAAACTTATAGTTTAAGCGCCGCTCATGGCATACTTTGCATACTCCACTTTGAAATTTTCACCTGGAAATTCTCCAGATCACTAAGTGTTAGTATTAGCATTGTGCTTAGTCAGCCATCCACACTAGCACCATGGCCAGAATAGCGCCTATTTGGTCACATACATTATCCACATGTGAACGCACGATTTTATGATGTTACAGCTAAGGGCACTTGCGACTGCATGAAAAGGATTGCTCACATTTGGACTGATTATCAGACTAAATATGGGTGAATTGTCATGTCTTTTGTCTGTTTTTCTCTGTGTCCTTCTCTCCCTACAGAGTCGTTTACGCATTCAGAAGTCCTGAAGGCGTCAATTGCGAACCGTGAGTAATTCGGTTCCCATTGCGGCCACTGGTTAGGGTGCACCTTAGCGAGTGCATACCGCTGTGGTACCTGGTCCTGATGAAAGCCTCGCGATTGGCATTTGGAGGCTGAAGCATGTAGACCTCATTTTTACTTAGGATGTGACTGACCAATTTACTCAGTCGCAACATCCACTGCACATTACACATTTTAATCTAGCCTTACTATCCCACCATTAAAAAAAATTCAGGAATAGTAAAGGCTATTTTATTCCTACTTTTGCACCATCACTTGCACTTACCACAAAACAAAAAAATCCCGCTCCGCTGTAGTCAGGCGTCGTAGCACACCGGAGAGGCACTCGGCCTCTCTGGTGGGAGCCCAATGATGAAGAATGTCACCAACTAGGTTAGTGAGTGAGGGCTCTTTTAAAAAACATGAGTGACTCCTGTTGATAGCCCTTTACCTTTTGGCTTCACTCTTTTGTTGTTTATTGAGTATTCCCCCGGGGGAACAAGAGTAGGTGCTAAAATTTCCCTCTCTCTCCTGTTGTTTATATATATTGAGGCAGCGCACAGCTGCAAGAGGTTCTTCTCTCTTTGCGTGTGAAACACTTTTGACAATAACTAGACCTGTTACCTACGGCATCGTAATGGAGAACCAAGGGCTAACCTTCAGCGAAGCGGAGGTAGATGCCATCCTGGCAGTTCCTCCCTTTTTGCGGATCCATCTATAGCACAAACCATCTCCCAAACAACAGAGTGGGAGAAGTTAACAGAGCAAAAGCGTAATCGCATTAGGACGATCTTACATGGCACTATTTTAACGGAGTACCTACGCAACAACATGGCACCCAAGGGCCTGCTGGTTACTAATGCCCCTAGAATTTGTTTGGAAGACCCTGTCTTCAGAAAAGAATGGGCCCAGATCGCGTGGCATTGTACCCGCGACTGGTTAGTGTTGATCATAAAAACTGCCCTGAGATTATCAGAGGCAATATTTGTGGAGATACAACTCACCGAGAACCACTTTAAGACCACACTGACTGGTTACAAAAAGAAACTTGACAAGCTCAACAAATAGGTCAACGAATATAAAGAAAATCTGACCCAATCTAAGGTCCAGAAATTTCAAAAAGATCTCAAACGCTTTGCCTTTAATAAGGTCTACCCATATGCAGATCCTGAATACACTCCCCCCACCAGGAATGCTAGTAACTCTGAAGTTTCAGAGGATGACGCCTCCACAACTAGTGGCTCTAGTGGGGGTAGCTATAAATCTAGACAGAGAGGAAGGGGTAGAATTAGGCAACAATATCATCAACAACCATGGCCCCAATTTTCCACCCCTGGGGGTGGTTTCTTCCCTAACCAGTTCCAGCAACCGCAGCATCCCATGATGGGCTGGAATCCAGCTTTCATGCAGATGTCTCCCTTCCCCCAAAACATGTATAGGCCGCCTTTTTTAGAGAGGGGCAGGAGGGTTAGAGGAAGGAGAAGAGGGGCAAATCAGGTCCACTGGCAACAAGAAGACCCGGTGGGAAACAACACTCGCAGCAGGACCAAGGAACAGACAGAGGGACCAAGCAATCAGAGAGTCTAGTGACCAACCTATCCAAACTGATCCTCACACCGACAGAAATGAGCGTACTTGAAAAGGGTTTGGGATTTGTTCCAACGGCACGGCTTGACAAGTTCCGCCTCCATTGTGAGCTGTCGGACTTTTTTAGAAAACTCAAACTGAGGGCCTACTTTGAAAAAACAGAACCAGCGGAAGTACCTAGCACCACGGGCGAAACTGGTCTTAGGTTGAAATCCACCTTCTGCCCACCCCCTCATACTGTCCCGGTAGAGATATTGACCTTTGAGCAGGCTGTCTTTAATGATATGGAGAAATTTGTAGACCCGAGCACATTTAAGAATCTGAGTGCTACTGAGTTCCTCGCCCTCCAAAATCTGCAAAGTAATGACACCATCGTAATGAAGCCTGCAGATAAAGGAGGGGGCTTGGTCATTCTAGATAAAGAAGAGTATGATACCGAATGTAGACGTCTCCTACACGACCGGAAAAACTATACTCCATTGTCAACAGATCCCACACCCTCACTCAAAGCAGAAATTGCTAGTCTGGTCAGCTGCGCCGAAGCAAATGGTCACATCTCCAAGCAAGAAGCAGACTTCCTCACCGCTGGTGACAGTGTCATCCCGTACTTTTACACCTTACCAAAGACACACAAGAACAGGATTCCTCCACCAGGGCGCCCGATTGTTTCGGGTATCGGGTCCTTGTTGGAACCACTATCAAGTTTTTGCGACTTTTTCCTTAAACCATTGATACAGAAAACTTCCACCTACCTTAAGGATACCAAGACCCTACTGGCTTTCCTGCAGAATCTCTTTGTAGACGAAGGCTCCACCATACTGGTCACGTTGGACATTGAGAGCCTGTACACTAGAATCCCCCAGGATGCAACGATTAGGGTACTAGCTAAGGCACTAGCAGAGACGACTTGGGAGTACAACACCCCGCAACAGTTCATTATCGAATGTGCCACCTTGGCACTGAAACCAAAAAAATTTGAGTACGAAGGAGAGCTGTTTCTGCAGACAACAGGAACTTCTATGGGCAGCACCTTTGCCCCGAGTGTGGCCAGTCTTTATGTACATGACTTCGAACAGAAGTACGTCCTGGCCGAAGATAACCCCTTTGCGTCTTACATATCCTGCTGGAGAAGATATATAGAGAAGTCCTTGTCATTTGGCAAGGACCTGAAGACATCCTGATGGACTTCTTCGAATAGATCAATGCCTGTGATGCCAATTTGAGGTTCACTCACACCCATGATAGGAAAGAGATGGTCTTCCTGGATGTTACCATCTCCAAGGAAGAAGGGAGACTAACAACCAAGACATATTATAAACCAACGGCGAAAAACAATCTTCTAGCCTTCTCTAGTTTCCATCCAAGAACCCTTCGTGAGAATCTTCCGTATGGACAGTACCTCAGAATCAGGAGGAATTGTAGCAGTACTGATGATTACCGCACCCAAGCCACTGACTTATCTAAAAAACTACGTAATCGTGGCTACCCTGAGAATATTCTCAAGAAGAGCTACAAGCGAGCCCTCTTAGAAGATATCCCGAGGAGCGACAAGAAAACCCCACTGACATGCGTGACCACGTATAGTACGGCGTCGAATGCAGTCACGAAGTCTATCAATAGACATTGGAAAATTCTAGAAACTGGCAACAGAAAATGGGAAAAGACCCGCTTTTCATTTAAAAGAGCAAGAAGCCTCAGGGATTGTCTAGTACACACTCGCCCTAAAGAACCTGACACTAACCCGTCAGTACTTAACACATGGGGCTTACCGAGCGTTGTGGGTAATTTTCCCTGTGGCAACTGTAGTGTCTGCCACCTGACTTCTGCCTCCAAGACACTAGCACTTGAGCCTAACAAGATCTGGACCCAGAGAGCCCACACAAATAGTAATTCAAGCAACGTGATATATCTTATCACGTGCCCTTGTGGCCTACGATATCTGGGTATGATCACCCGGAAGATAAAACAACGTATATGTGAACACCGGAGCAACATCCGATGTAAGAAAAATACCACTAAGATGACTGAACATTTTCTGCAGGCCAACCATACTACCAACGATATACGCTGGACAGTAATCGAACAACTGAGACCCGGCAGAAACACACAGGGGGCCCTGTTTGAGAAACAGCAACGTTGGGTATATCGTTTGGCCACCCATAAGCAAGGAATGAATGACAACATTCCATGGGGGTCAGTCCTGAGACGGTAATCACTCTGTACCTTTTCATACCCTGTGACTTTTCTGGTACTGTAGATACACCTGATCATCTACATGGCTACACAGTCACTCAGTCACATGGTATCATGTAACAGTATTAAGTGCCGACCTCTCTACTGGTGTCCAGGAATAATTCCACCTATAATGGACCTACAGTCACTAATTATAGCTCAATGGTTGTTTCTACACCTTAATACAGACATCCGATCTAACTCTATAAAGAAACAATTTCTGGTCATTTACCCTAATCATCTGGTTTCTAGTTACCATACTCGTTCTTTTCTTAAAAAACAAAAAAATAGAAAACACGTACACAAGGTTGTAGTTTTATCAACTGCTACGTTTTTAAACCACTTTCTGGAGGTTAAATTCCACCTTTCTAGTTGCCCTGTATAACCATCTTCCTAGACACATACCACTACATTGGCATGGCCCTCGCACTATCAGGGACGCATGTGCATACCGCTCACTGACACCCCTATGCTGTTGTGTGGTTGGTGGTACACTCCTCCCTTTGGGCATGGACGCATGCGTACGCACACACGCACCGACGTCATGCCGTCGGCATAGCCTCCGCCCTCAGACACCGCCAGGGCTTCCGTTTAAATACACTCGATGGCAGACCTCTTACATCTTCGGGGTCCTGTAGACGGGCATGAGCTAGGTGTCATACGGGCGGCAGATTTTGGAGTAGTAAGTGATCCAGCATTGACCGGGAGATAAAAGGTATTTGTTCTAAACCTTGCACCGTAAGAACTGATGGTGCGCTCTCTCCTTTTCTTTCCCACATTTAGCATGTGACTATAAGTCACCGCCCCCTGCCAGGACCCATGATGTAAAACTTCTCTACATCTAATGTAAGCCTTGGCTCTCCCTTTTCTAACTGGCCATACCATCGACCAAACGACCGTACACACGTCTTTTTAAAGTCAGTTTCACTTTTTTTACGCAACTTTGATACGACTAGAGCAGGCAAACTTATAGTTTAAGCGGTGCTCATGGCATACTTTGCATACTCCACTTTGAAATTTTCACCTGGAAATTCTCCAGATCACTAAGTGTTAGTATTAGCATTGTGCTTAGTCAGCCATCCACACTAGCACCATGGCCAGAATAGCGCCTATTTGGTCACATACATTATCCACATGTGAACGCACGATTTTATGATGTTACAGCTAAGGGCACTTGCGACTGCATGAAAAGGATCGCTCACATTTGGACTGATTATCAGACTAAATATGTGTGTTGATAGCCCTTTACCTTTTGGCTTCACTCTTTTGTTGTTTATTGAGTATTCCCCCGGGGGAACAAGAGTGGGTGCTAAAATTTCCCTCTCTCTCCTGTTGTTTATATACAATAAATCAATCAATCATGGGTTTGTAGAGCGCACGCTACTCACCCGGAACGGGTCTCAAGGTGCTGAGGGAGGGGGGCGGGGTCCGCAGATCCAGGAGGATCTCTGAGTTCCATCGAAGAACCAGGTCTTGAGGTCCTTTAGGAACTCAGAGAGTGATGCAGTCTGTCGGAGGGGAGAGGGAGGGAGTTCCATGCCTTGGCCGCGAGGAGGGAGAAGGAGTGCCCTCCTGTTCTGCTTTTCTTGATCCGAGGTACCGTAGCGAGGGAGAGCTGGGTCGAGCGGAGAGAACGCTGGGGAGCGTGGTACGCGAGGCAGTGGTTCAGGTTAGCGGGTCTGGTGTTGTGGAGGGCCATGTGTGCGTGGGTGAGAAGCTTGAAGGTGATTCTCTTCTCGACGGGGAGCCAGTGTAGGGTCCGTAGGTGTTAGCTGATGTGGCGCGGTAGATTGAGGACTAGTCTGGCGGTGGCGTTCTGGAGTTTGCGGGTGAGGTTCTTGTTGATCCCGGCGTAGAGTGCATTGCCGTAGTCCAGTCTGCTACTGATGGGGGTGTGTGTGACAGTTTTCCTGTGTTCGGGGGGATCCACTTGAAGGTCTTTCGGAGGAGGCGAACAGTGTGGTAGCAGGAGGAGGTGATGGCATTGATCTGGCAGTCCATTTTGAGTTCGGAGTCCAGGATGATTCCGAGGTTGCGTGCGTGGTACGTGGGGGGGTGGGGGGGGCGTCTCCGAGGGCAGGGGCCACCAGGTGTCGTTCCAGGCGTCAGGGTGTGGGCCATTGCCATAGGTCTTATCTGTTTATCATGACAATTTATGACAAAGGCAGTAAGCATAGTTTATTTATTGTGAAATGCATCTTCAAAAAGCTAATAGGGTGTTAACAGTGGTTAGTTCTCACACTACGCTACAGGCTGTAGACAGCTCACAGATTATCATAGTAGGCAAGGGTTTTGGTGTTTGTGACCTCCAACAACAATCCCTTGAGATAGATTTTAACTGTGAAAGAGGTGTTGTATATTGTTTTACAGACTGTAATTTTATACATATTTGTAATTTTATAGCTGTGAGTTTGATGTTTCCAGCTGATGCACACTTCATTTGGCCTATCTTGGTTATGGAGTCATTCCAATGGTAAAGTCTATAGGGCTTATTGGTCAATGGGTAAAGTTATGTCTGATTCAACGGGTTTAATCTTTTAATTCTGAAAGGTATGACAAAGCCAGTAAGCTGGACTTACCTATTGTGAAAAGCTCATGTTAAAGGCTTTTAACGGTGGATTGTTATTACACTGAGACAAATCTCACAGATTGCTGTGGTAAGAAAGGGGTTTTCTGTTGATGGCCCATTCCAACATACCATGGGGATAGAAGATTTGCCCTGTGAGCAAGACCTCTGACATCCCGGTCAGTGAACTCTACTCTCCCCTCACGCAGCTCTGTCGTTGCACCACTGCCCCCAGCACCTCTCCACTCTCTGGTAGGTGTTCGAAGCCCTCTTCCACCCGCAGGCCCCTGCCTGCGCCTCATCCCTGGTGGTCCAGTGGGAGAGCCTTGCTCTTCTGCTGGTCCGCTCAGCCTGCCTCTGTTGTTCTGTCTGTCTTTTTTCTCTGTTTTGTTTTTGTCTATTTGTCCTTTCATTCTGTTTAGACAATTTGTCTATTTGTCTTTTTGTCTATTTGTGCCTTCTGTTTTGCCTTTTTGTTTTTGTGCCTTTTTGCATTGTTTTCTTATGTTGCTGCTTTTTCCATTTTCTTTTCCGCTCCCTTTCCCACCGCTGCTGCCCCTGGGGCCCCTCCCCCCGGCCGGTTTCCGCTCCCGCCTCTCAGCTGCATTCCCTCCCACGTTCCCTATTTAATGGCAGCCGCTGCGCGACAGGGTGAGCAAGACCTCTGACCTCCTGGTCAGTGAACTCTGCTCTCCCCTCGCGCAGCTCCGTCGTTGCGCCGCTGCCCCCTGCACCTCTCCCCTCTCTGGTAGGTGTTCGAGGCCCTCCTCCACCCGCAGGCTCCTGCCTGCTCCTCATCCCTGGTGGTCCAGTGGGAGAGCCTTGCTCTTCTGCTGGTCCACTTAGCCTGCCCTCTGTTGTTCTGTTTGAATTTTTTTCTCTGTTTTGTTTTTGTCTATTTGTCCTTTTATTCAGTTTTGCCTTTTTGTCTATTTGTGCCTTCTGTTTTGCCTTTTTGTGCCTTTTTGCACTGTTTTCTTCTGTTGCTGCTTTTTTCCGTTTCCCTTTCTGCTCCCTTTCCCACCACTGTGCCTCCGCGGCCCTTCCCCCCCTGCCGGTTCCAGCCTCCCAACTGCGTTCCCTATTTAATGGCGGCCACCATGCGGGCGCGCCAAAGGCAAGCCCATCTGCGACGGTCTGTGACCCGACCGCGACCAGCGCCAGGGACACTGGTTCTCCGACTCCCCACCGCTACGACGCAGCCGCCCTCCACGCACTCAACCCCGGAAGAAATAACAACTGCCAGCTGTCGATGCCAGACACCACCCATGGCCAGTTTTCCTGCCGACACTGCCGCCAAACCTTTTTCAACCTCTGTACCCCCACGGCCACTGCCCACTCTCCGGACACCAGTGCACCCGAACCCCTGAGGTGCATCCTCCTCAACGTGCGCTCCCTGCACAGACACGCAGTAGAGATCTGGGACCTCCTCAACATGCTTTCTCCAGGCGTCGCCTTCCTCACGGAAACCTGGACCAACTCCACCTCCGCCCCTGACATCGCCACAGCCATCCCCGACCAACACAAGATCCAGAGGAAGGACCGCCCCAACCACCCAGGAGGAGGACTCACCATCCCGAACAAGAACTCCCTCCTACTCACCACTTTCAGCATGAATGACTCCTCGTCCCCCACGGAACACCTTCATTTCCTGATCCAGACCAGCCCCAGAACTAGCCTGCACGGCACCCTCACCTACAGACCTCCAGGACCACAAACCGCGTTCGCCACAGCCATCATGGACCTCATCGCGCCCCACGCCATCGCCTCCTTGGACTACATAATGCTCGGAGACCTGAACTTCCACCTCGACAACCTCAGTGACCCCAACTCCACCGCCCTCCTGGACAACCTCGCCAACATCAGACTGAAACAGCTTGTCACCACCCCTACCCACAAGGCAGGACACACCCTCGACCCCATCTTCACAGGAGTAAACAACATTCGCTTCAGCCACACCACACAGCCCCCCTGGATGGACCACCGCTGCGCACATTTCTCCTTTGAAAAAACAACCGCTCACAAACATATACCACGCCCTCCATGAAGGAATTGGAGCAAGGTCACTGAGGATCAACTCAACTCCACCCTCAACCACGATCCCCCTCCCACCACGACAATCGTCAACTCTGCAGCCAACGAACTCCACAGATGGATCACCAACTCTGCAGACAAGCTCGCCCTCCTCCGTAACTCCGACAGACAGCCCCCTATGCAAGCCACTTGGTTCACCACCGACCTCCGAGAATCCAGACGCACCTGCAGATGTCTCGAGAAAGTATGGAGAAACACCAAAACCTCGGCAGCTCGGACCACCTACAAGAACGCCATGACAGAGTACCACCAACGCATTAGATCCACTAAAAAGACCTTCATCCAGGACAAAATCCTCGCCAACCCCAGCAACTAGAAATAACTCTTCAGCATCATCAAGGAATTCACCAAACCCCCTAGCGAAGACTCAGACATCACACCTTCCCAGGACCTCTGCAACAAACTGGGATCCTACTTCCATCTCAAGATCAAGTCCCTTTATGACAATTTCAACGAACAGACACCTGAAGCTGAAACCACGCCTATCCCCAGCAATGTCAGCCAGCAGTAGCGGTCGGTGGTGGGAGTTCCGCCGGGTGCTGACGTGGGGCGGGGGAGGGCAGGGTGGGGGGTAGTAAACTACGGATTACGGCTGATTACAGGTAAGTAAACATATAAATAAATAAAACAAAGTTTGTTACGCGTGCTGCATCGCCAAATGCGATGCAGCGCGCGTATCGAACTTCGTTTTATTTATTTATATGTTTACTTACCTGTAATCAGCCGTAATCCGTAGTTTACTACCCCCCACCCTGCCCCTCCCCCACCCCACGTCAGCGCCCGGCGGAGCTCCCACCACCGACCGCTACTGCCAGCCAGCCCACCGTCTCAACCTGGACCCTGTTCACCTCCGAAGACATTGCCTCGACCATGAAGAGCGTTCACTCAGGAGCCCCCACAGACCCCTGCCTGCCACACATCTTCCACAAAGCCGCCGCCGCCATAGCTCCCAAACTACGACGCACCATCAACGCCTCCTTCGAATCCTGCACTTTTCCCGATGACTGGAAACGTGCGGAAGTCAAGCCCCTCCTCAAGAAGCCCTCCGCAGACCCTACGGACCTCAGAAACTACAGACCCATCTCTCTCTTCCCCTTCGCGGCCTAAGTCACCAAGAAGATCGTCAACAGCCAACTCACAAACGTCATTAAAGCCAACTTCATCCTCGACTCTTCCCAATCTGTATTACGCAGCAACCACAGCACCGAGACCGCCCTCCTCGCCGCCACTGATGACATCCACACCCTCCTCGACCAGGGCCACACGGCGGCCCTCATCTTACTTGACCTCTCTGCAGCCTTCAACACCGCCTCCCACCGCACTCTCACCACCAGACTCCAAGACTCCGGTATACAGGGAACTGCCCTCGACTGGATCCGCTCTTTCCTCACCGGCATAACCCAAAGAATCAGACTTCTGCCTTTCCTCTCCAAACCCACAGAGATCAACTGCGGAGTACCCCAAGGATTGTCGCTCAGCCCCACGCTCTTCAACATCTACATGGCCCCCCTCGCCGCCATTGTCAGAAAACATGGGCTCAGCATAGTATCCTACGCTGCCGACACCGAGCTCATCCTCTCCCTCACGAGGCAACCCGACATCACCAGACTCAGCTTCCAGGAACGAATGAAAGTCGTTGCATCCTGGTTGAGCAGCAGCTGTCTGAAGCTCAACTTGGAGAAGACAGAAGTCCTCATCTTCGGACCCACCCCTTCAGCAAGGGACAACACTTGGTGGCCCCCACCCTCATCACCCCACCCCACTCCCACGGACCTCGCCCGCAACCTCTGCATCATACTCGACTCCTCCCTCACCATGACCAGACAGATCAATGCCATCTCCTCCTCGTGCTACAACACACTCCACATCCTTCACAAGACATTCAAGTGGGTCCCCCACGAATTAAGAAAGACAGACAATCACCCATGCACTCATCACCAGCAGACTGGTTTACGGAAACGCCCTCTACACTGGAATCAACAAATCCCTGCTTCGGAAACTCCAGACCATCCAGAACACCGCTGCCAGGCTCATCCTCGGCATCCCACGACATGAACATATCACCAAGCACCTACAACACCTCCACTGGCTCCCCGTCGAGAAGAGAGTAACCTTCAAGCTAATCCCTTCACAACACCGGACCCCAATACCTCAACCATAGAGTCTCCTTCCACGTACCCAAGATAAACCTCTGCTCCGCCGACCTCGCCCTCGCCGAAACCCCCGAGCATACGCAGAGCCAGAACGGGTGGAAGAGCCTATTCTTACATCGCAGCAAAGACCTGGAATGAACTCCCGCTCAACATCAGACGTTCCCCCACTCTGCACATCTTCAGAAAGAACCTCAAGACCTGGCTCTTCAGCTGAATCAGAGCTGCACGACCTCACCCTACCTCCCCCCCCCCCTCCATGTGGCTTGAGACCCTCACGGGTGAGGAGCGCGCTTCACAAATCCCTGATTGATTGATTGATTGGCCTTACTAGGCTCCCTTGGGATTGATTTCATATTGTTTTGACAACTGTAAATTTGTGCATATTTATAATTTATCTGGCATAGGTTGTTGAATTTGTGTTTGAATTTGGTTGAGTAAGTAGGGGAATGCAAGAATGAGTCAGTAAATGGATGAACAGATTCATGAGCACAAGGATGAGTGATGGAGTACATGTATGATGACTTAGTTATTGCCAAAACCTCCCAATGACTGAAGATGCATTTTCATTTACATGTCAGACATATTGGTATTGCCAATGCTTGCTTTAGGTCTCTCGAACTTATAGTTATGCAGTCCTCTTTGTAAATGCAAGGCTATATGTACCAAGTTGCAAAGAGAAAACATGGCTCACACCAGTCACTAGACAACTTGAAAACTATGGTGGTAACAAGTTCAGCCTATACCTTTGAAAGAAATGCCTAATAGGGCCGGGGCCTCTTTGTGCAGTGCTTCAAAAATGACGGTGGATGTGGGAAAGTTAGTCATATGTTAGACCAGGGTTTCTAAAGGTTGGTAGGGATGTGAAAAAGTCAGTCACATTTCAGTCTATTGCATTTGAAAGAAAGTTGGTGATGGAGAAAATACAGCGACATACAAGGTACCATTATGGATTCAATTTTAGAGCTGAGGGAGAGTCTGTTACATGTAAGGCAAGTACATTTCGTAGCCCATAGGTTTTGAGCAGATACGTACAAGGGAGGCATATCTGACCATGCGACAGGGATGAGGCAGAGTCAGTCACCTAACTTGTAACTGACTTTCCACCATTCTTACCAATCTTCAATGTATTAATCTGCCAGTAATTCGTCTAATTTCCCCCCCATGCCGCAGTCTGTGTTTGCTTTTGAACCATGAAGTCAGGAAAAATAAAGCTATGTAGCTCGTATCTGGGCATTAGTAGTCTGGATCCCTTGGTTGTACCTTGGGGAAGAGAAAGATTGCGTAGAGGCCCCTAATATAGACGTGAGGATTATCAAGGCGGGGCCTGTTCATTCAAAAAGGGTAGGTTCATTAAAACCTGTGTAGATTTGCACCGTGCTTGAATTTACGTTTATACATATTACCAATTCACAAACCATTCCAGGCCTATGCCTGGAGAGCAGCGCCAGTCACATGGTTCTAGGAGAACTGTTGAGAAAGTCATGTGACTTTTTCAGGCCTAGGCATTTTTACTATAAGGAACAGTACACGCAGTACAATTTTGCACCAGAAAACACCAGTATCGATCTGCAAATGCACTTTCATTTTTTTCTCCATGGTTAAAATTCTTTTTACCCACGAAAAATTCCCCTTCCCTGGACCCCACTTAATTTTGTGGTATTCTTTTACCCCACCTATCCTGCAAATAGATTTACTCCAGCACTTGGTAGGAGCAAATTTTCCACCATTTACAGGTGTGAAAGGGTCAGAGAGGGCAGTTGTGAAGAATCAGAAACTGACATTTGTGTGCTTGCCCAAGCTCATCACTAACCACACTTATAGCACCCCCTTCTCACCCTTTGTGTGCATAATTGTGCTGTCATGGAGTAAAATTGCACAAATGTACATAGATTAACATGTGCTGTATATCATTTTGTGAATACCTTGCACGCTAAATCCAGCCATGTGTTTACGGCTGAAAATACCTTTGTGACCCAGGCTAACAGTGTACAGGCTATACAGGCTCGTTTCCTTGAAGAGATTTCAGTTTGTAGAACTAAAAGATTCATAAAAGGTAGTGCATGTGAACGTATATGAATAACTACGAATACGCTACTTCTGCAATTCCCAAAAATTGACATAAGTAGGCCCTGGAATTTTGTGCCAGTCGAAGGCTCCCAAGCATTCTACTGGCAATGGAATGTGAGATTTTTACATAATGCTATTTCTCCATTTCAGAATTTAACCCAGAGATCAACAGCCACCCATTCAGGAGAGAAAACATGACAACGCTGATATGCATTTGTCGGGGGGAGTATACCCTAAAGCGTTGGATGTTATGGGGAGAGGGGAGAATGGAGAAGGGGGTGGTTCAGAATGACGAATGCCAGTGGCCTTGATGTGCCTTTAGGTTGCTTGCCAGAGACCTGAGGGGTTTGGTGGTGTGAGAATTCCTTCTGTTTGCCGTGCCCCCTCCCTTTTTAGCATCTAGCTAAAGATAGTCTTAGCCGTCTGTTCCAGACACTAATGAGTTCCCTGCAGTACAAACTGTACACAGCACAGGGTACGATGCCTTACCCTTGCCATTTTATCAGCACTGATAGGGCTCTGAACTTTTCAGCATAGTAACTTACCATGCATGGTATTCTGCTGCCACCGTGTGTACCCTTGTTGGTGGTACAGGCATGCAAACCAGACGTTGTGTCATGTAAAAATGCTAGTTTACGTTTAGTGCGTCCCTGTAATCTAGAATGGTTGATGTGTGTTTTGGCTCAGTTTAGCAACTTCTTCGCCTTGCAACACACCTGTAAAATGGAACTAGCCTGTTACATGTTAACATGCCGCCGTTTGTTGTTGCACAGAAACAAAATGCTCATAACTAGTATATTGTAAGATGACCATACACAAGTAGTATCTGGCTTTGTAATGCATCTATTATAGTTTGAAGAAGTAGGACAGGTTGTCTCTTTCATGGAATGTCACCTAGTCGGGTTTCTGTGTCACGGGTGCTGGTAGCTGTTTTGCATTCCTCACCCGTAAATGTGCGACATGAATTTATGACAAAGAATTATCTCAATCTGCTGGTGGCAGTTGTTAGCATTCTCTCACCCCAGTCCAAATTTATTATCTGACTTTTAAAAAGCAATAAAAATCCTAAAGATCGGAGGAGCGCTGCCCAACCTGCTGTGAGCGCAGCAGGTAAACACAAATTAATAAATTGGCAATATCACTTTATTATAGTTTGGCACGGCTCACGCTGTTATAGCGGGAGTGTGAGGGCATGGGGCAGGGCATGGGGTAGGATGAATGCTGCCCCTGCCAGTGCGCATGTGTGATTGGCCGGCTGGTTTGCGACGGTGCCCCTATGTATGTAGGCAGCGACCACTGATCACTTTCATGCATTGGAACTGCTTGTACGCGACTGCCCTAGTCAGAGACTTTTGTTTGTGCAGTGATGTAATTTGATTTCATGCTAGTCTATGTCATTTATGTGTGCCTTTTTTCTACCTATTATTACAGGTTCAGCTGACAGTGAATGAAGCACACTGCAGGGTGCCACCACTGGTTGTATTTATCCATACCATTTTCTTTTTCATGTTATTTTGCAGAGTGGAAGTTTTGGTCCTAAAGAATGTCCTGAGGGTTTTTGTGTAGGCAGAAACATGTTGATCCCAGTGGTGGCTAACAACATTAAAAGAAGGTAGGGCGCAGACTGATGCTGAAAAACTCACCATATATGCTGCTGGTCCTCTGTCTGGTATGTCTCTCCTCTCCCAGTGGGATCCTAGAGGTGACGACGAGCAGGAAAGGGAAGGACTTCCTTCCTGCCAAGTGCAATGCGATTCCAACCAGTCCTGGAGCTGCTCTCATGCTGTTTTCAGCATGAGAACAGCTCCAGGATTGGTTGAAGCAGGCTAACCCAGAGGTCATTTGAGGCTAGGGGCCTGTGTCAGCAATCCCCCGGCTGTTTCACAACTCTGGGATTGCTGGGTTTGAAGTGCACATGTCGGGCTGGCCGTCACAAGACATATGGCCAATCCAACATTCACACTGGCAGGGGCAGAAGTCATCCTGCAATCTTCAGGAATCACCCCTGCCCTCACACTCGCGCTATAACAGAGTAGGCCAGCGGCAAACTATAATAAAATGGTATAGCCATTTGATTAATTTGTGTTTACCTGCTGCGCTCGCAGCAGGCGGGCAACACTCCTATGCCCTTTAGGAGGAACCGCCACTGGTTGACCCTTTACATTGGGTCAAATTACACCCAGATGTTTATAACATTAACCCATTGGGGACAACAATAACAGTGTATTTTCTCAGCTGCCTCTTCATTGTTTACATACCCACACCTACTACTACGAAGAATCTCCCTTTGACTAACTAACAACTCAAGAGCTTCCCCCTGTGGAGGGTTATAGCTAATACCACTATCTTCAAGGATTGTGGTGTGAGGAGGGGCCCTATAATGAAGGATGCCACCTCAGGGTGGGTGAGGACTTTCATCCTTTAAACTGATAGCACTTATCACAGACACACTGACGTTTCCTGCCCCGGTCTTTCTTCTTTTATTTTTAAACATTGATCACTAGCACCTTTTGTTTTTATTAAACTGTTATGTCTTCCATGCAGCCATGAAAAATGGGAGCATCCATGATAAATAAAAGTAGATACATAAATACATCAGTTCATTTGGAACAACCCATGGGAAATGCTGTTTCTCAATGAACTCAGTGTTTAGCACCAGACAATGAAACAATTAAAGAACCAATTCAAAACACCCAGAGTTACAGAAAAAGGCATTGAAAGAGAAGTTACAAAAGTAATGAGGATGTGACTGAAGGAAGCCTGGATGTTATTAGTCGAAGGCCCTCATTTAGAGGATGGCTGCCTGTCCGTCAGTTCGCTAGGGCAGTGAGTGCATATTCTCACCTCTCCTGGTAAACCAACCACCATATTTAGAGATCTCCAATAGCAGGTGGAAATTTCTGTACCTTCAGCAGAGCCACCATTAGGACTGCTCTATTGAAGGCACAGAAAATGTATTGAGTGGCTGCCATATATTTAAATCACCGGCTCAGCAAAGTTTTTTGTTCTTTAAAAACACATTCTGAAGTAAGAGTTTATATTGAAAAACAAAAACAAAAAATAAATGTCCCTGAAAGGCTTGGAGTTTTCTTGCAGTGTTTGGGGGGTAATTTCTTTGACCAACAGCCCACTATCCAATGGGCAGTCAGTCAAAGTTTTCTGCAGTAGAGCCAAAGTAGGCTCTGCCATCTGTAACACAGTGGTTACTCCAACTCTAACTATTGCAGGGGAAGCACAAGTTGACTGGCCAGGATATCTGCAATATTTTTGATGCACTATTCCACCTGCAAAACTCTAAATGTGGCTGAATTTCTCCTGCAATCGAAGAATGTGGGTGCTGTTTCTGCACTCTGCACTGTAACCTCTGCTATCCTGTAAAAAGTAAATATGTTACTTGATTAGCAAGGGACTAGAGTTGGTTTCAGTCAGTCACTCATGTATCCCATAAAGTCTTGAAGAAACAAAACTTGTAGCCAGCCTTTAGCACACATTGTTGTTGAGATGCTGATGATATACATGAGCATGCATGCATCTGTAATGTCCAAATTTGTCTTTTACAAAATATTCATTTACGTGAATGTTGTTCGTGGTTGGGTAAGTGGGGCTGGTGTGGGCTATTGCTCAGGTAATAGAAAGATCCCACAGTGAGTTGGTGTCGCATTTAACCACATCTGTCCCACCAAGTGTGAGATCTATTTGGTGTATATTAAGACACACCTCCATAAAAATCACACAGCCAAGGGGAAAAGGGTTGGGGTTTAATGAATGGATGTGGAATGGGATTTGGGGAAAGGTGTGCAAAGACAAACACAACACAAGAACAATATTCATAAGGGCGATGAGCAGCACATCATCATTATCAATCTGTTGTGGAAGGAAACAAAGTGCAATTAAATGCATTTGCAAACATTCCTTCTGCCCCAGAGACTCAAGTTATCAGATATCTAAATCATCTGTCTTCTAGTTTTAAAGAAAATCAAATAATAGAGGAGTGAATTGAACCCACCCAGTTCTAAAAGTATGATTAATAAAAGAAAAATGATACTGTATAGCCCAATTGTGTGGTGTATCTGCATTCTCCTCTGGAATGTCCATCACTCTTGGGTGCCTGTCTTTACCGGTCCAGTAGGTAAGCACAAGTGTTGAGCTCAGCTTTCTCCTTTCGCTCATGCAGGAGATGTGAAGGCCTGCAGATTGTAAAACAGGCATTGTATTGCAGAGTCAAGGAGAAGAACAGAAGGAAGGTAAGCTTCATGAGGAGTATACCAAGAAGTCTCAGAGATAGAGCAAAAAACAAGATGAATCTGAGTTTCACTTTTGCCACCAGTGCAACACACACACTCAGCAACATTTCCCAAATCAACACACCTCTCTCCATTTCAAATAGTTGAGTACAAGGCCTCAGAGTCATGTTTTCCCTTCGGAATCAATAACGTCCTCCTTCCAGCTGTTGATGAGGTAGTCCCACCCTGAGTCCTTCCATCCTCCTCCTGACTCCGAGTAACTCCGTCCCAGTCCCGACCCAAACAAGATAGACGTGTAGTGCACTGCTGTTGAAGAACAAGTAGAGAAACAGAATTGCAGTATTTTGTATATGGTTGTGTTTGTTACCTAAAGAGACTGGTCTGGACTCCGAAGAACCAGTAAAAAGGAGTGGAGCCTGCAAGTAAATCTCGCTAAGTGTGAAAGGGCTTATCACCTTCAGGGAAAATTATCACCCATCTGGCTCCAAACATTGCAAAGCATCGAAATCAAGTTTACAAATTAGTTGAACACCCTCCCTCACTGTCTGCCACCACATGAATCATCAATAATCACTCACAATCACTCAATAATATTCATTGGTGAAATAGTCACCTGTTCCAATCCAAGCACAGTAGTAAGTACACAATTGTATCTCCTCCTTGATGCAAGTAACACATTGGAATTTGCATTCTTGTAAATC
This sequence comes from Calotriton arnoldi, assembly GCA_963921515.1. NCBI lineage: Eukaryota > Metazoa > Chordata > Amphibia > Caudata > Salamandridae > Calotriton > Calotriton arnoldi. The sequence continues at coordinate 6,441,957 of CAWUFW010000046.1, read as the reverse complement.
AAATTATGTTCTGGGGCAGCCCTTCTAGGTGATGAAAAAAAGGGTAGGAGTGAACCGTACAGGTACATTTTCGCTAAGTAAGTTTGCCCAATCACCTTCAGGAAAAATGATCCCCAATAAGGGGAGTGGACCATACAGGTAAATTTAGAGTAAGTTTGGCCAATCACCTTCAGGAAAAATGTTCACCCATCAGCCCCCAAACATTGTAAATCTTTGAAATCAAGTTTACAAACAAGTTGAATACCATCCCTCACTGTATGCTGCCACATAAACAATCAATCATAACTCACAATCACTAACTCATTGTTGCAATAGGTGTAGTTACCTCTTCCACTCCAAGCACAGGTAGGTTTGGTAGTAGGTACACAATTGTATCTTCTGTGGCAGCTCTGCTAAGTGATGCAAAGAAGGATAGGCATGCGAGGTAGGCAGGCACTGTCTCCAATGTCATGAAGGAATTGTGGAGGCTTCTTCACTGCACACTGGTCCAACTGCAATTCGCCTATATATGAGACTAAAAAATGGTGGGTCAGCATATATCTGACACAAACATAATGTTCCACTAGCAATAATTTTTTTTTTTTTGCAAAGAAAGAAGTCAAACGAGAAATAATTAAAATCTATGGTGGCACTGACATACTCAGTCCAAAAAGTAAAGTTTGACTTCAAAATCAGGTGGTTCACCCAGAAATTGGTCAGCTAACACACTTGATTCTGACCAATCCTCCTCCTCCTGTGTTGTTTCCGGAACGGTGTAATTGTGTGGTATGAAATGCTGGTTCATTTTGAACATGGCCAATCACTACATATTTTGAGGTGAGCTACTGGTCCTTCTCACTGTAACAAGTGCACCAGCTGAACTGAACACACGCTCAGCAGACACACTGGCAATAGGACAAACCAGATACTTTATTGCCAGCCTGCTGAGCTCTGGCCATTGGCGGATCTTCCCATACCAATACATCAATGGGTTTTGATCCACATAGACCTCTTTTGGATCATCCAAATACTCCTGGGACATCTTCTGGATGGTCATTGGTGCTGCCACTTGCTCAACCTCTTTTGCCATCGCCTCTGGACTGGACTTAAGCCCTGCCATTTGCTACCAATCCAATGCAGAGGTTGGGTCCTATCCTTCTGTTGCTGTTGTTGTCAGTGTTCTGGTTGCTGGTGTAGGTTGCAGTGAGATAAGACTGCCCTCACTGGAAGTTAAAGGCAGCACCCCGGAACTGCAGAGTGAGACTCTAAGTTCCAACCAGTGTTCTTCCAGGTGTCCGGCTTTCTCAACAATCCACCTCTTGTATTTTGAAACATCCCCTTCAGAAAACAGAATGAATGTGGGCCCAATTTTTTTGTACCATGGATCAAGTACTGTGACACAGATGTACTGTTTGGACAAGATGATGTTATTTTGTAGCCTTCCATTACAAGCCAAGCGAAAGAGTAAGCTCTCAACCAAGGCATGCGCTTCTCTGTTTTTGTTCACACCTGCAAGTGTGAACCTTTCAGACACCTTCTTTAGCTGGTCTTGTAGCAGATGCAACAACGGGATAGCTTGGCCCATCGTACTGTCCTCCTTGCTAATTTGCCATGTGAAAACCTCAAAAGGGAGTAGCATCAGTGTCAGGCATTTGACTAGGCCCCATTTCTTCGCATCCATGGTCGTAGCTTTCTCAATTCTATCCTCTTCTCTTTGAATGACATAGTAGTTGATATGTTTGTAGTGCTCAAGCAGACGTAGCAGCATGTAATAGGTCAAGTTCCAACATATTGGCACCTCCTGTATCAGGGCTTTAACTGGTACTCTATTAGCACGCTGAATTATCTGCAACTACTTCCAGCTTTAAAAGAATGGCTGAAATGAGTGCAGATTCTTCTACGTCTTCTTTTTTGAGAAAGTCTTGCACCACCAGGTTGATGCAATGGGCCAAACACAGGACCCTGAAATAGCCAACGTCTGCGTGGCCTTGACTATGGGCCTTATTATGATGGCGGTCAGACGAACAACTGACCGCCATCATTTCAGGCACGGGACCATCCAACAAGAAATCGGCGGTCCCGACAGCCCAATTACGATGCGACCACCATGGAGGCAGTTGTAAAATGCTGTTTACCATTGCGGCTTGAGCAGCGGCCCAGGAAAAGGGTCGCTGCACAACCAGCAATGGTAAAGAGCATTTTTTAAATATCCATGCACCATGTGCCAGGCACATGGATGTTTGTGGGGGCACTACAGGTGCCCCCACACAAGGCCCCAGGGCCAAATAGTGGAGGCCCATTGGGGCCCTGCAAGGGGTCCCCAAAGTCCTTTTCAGACAGCCTTTCCATGGCGGTCAGACCACCATGGAAATGCTGTTGGAAAGGGACATTGTAATCCCTACGGCAGTGCCTGAGCAGGCACCGCCTTCATTGTAGGGATTTCAATCTGACCGATGCCACAATTGGCTCCTTGAGGCTGTCAGAAGCATCGGTCAGTCCCTCTGACAATTGCAGTCTGACAGACCGCGTCATGATGCAGCGGTCGGACCGCTATGCTGGATGTCAGTGGGACCCCCACCGACGGCCTGTCAGTGGCGGTGCCACCAACATCATAATCAGGCCCTATGTTACTGCCATTGTCCGAGGCAATGAATCAAATTCTGAGACCTCTGGGTTGCAGCCATTCAGACATATTACTGTTAAATTCGTCCAAGATGTTTGCAGCTGTATGTGATTTCTCCATAGCAAACATGGCTATTGTTGCATGCCGCCGAACGCTCCTAAAACCTTCTTCAGGGCCAAGGCCTGTAGATAGATTTTGCTTTACCCCCGCAAAAGAGATTCAGTGTACAGTGATGCACATGTAATCAGTCGTCTGACAACTGGTCCACTTGTCTATCGTCAAGTGGATAGTGTGAACAACACTTTGCTGCAAAGCTTGTCCAACCAATTGTAGCACATTGTGATACAGCGCTGGAACAGCAACTCTGTCAAAATAGGTCCGACTTGGAACCTTCCATTTTGGACAGATGGCTGCTATAAATTCTAAGAATCCCACTCTTTCAAAGAGGTCAGACACTAACATTTTTATCAGCTTCCCATTGTACAAATGTGCCGTTGGGTGGTTGTGGCCGTAGGGCCCCTCCTACCTAAACATGCCATAATAGCAGCCTGTATTTTTTTCTTCTTTTCTGGGGCCACTGATGCAGGCGACTTTTGAGAAGTAGTTGGTGGAAGACTCAGTGCGCATCATGATTGGGCAGTCACTGTATGCCGTGGTGTCTCCATCTGACTCTAAGCCTTGTGCCATTGTGAAGTCACTAAGGTGGGTGATTCTGCTGGGGCACTGCTGGGGACAGGGCTGCTTGGTGCGAAGATGTCACTTTCTTCTTCCCTATCATCACCTCCTACCATGACTGGACTTGTAGCTGATGTTTCCCCACTCTCCTCACTTTCAGCATTACAGCCACGTTCAGCAGTTTTTAAAGATGCTCTTTCCATCGGATTGCGTGATGTTTATTCACATGGGTATTTTGGCCTCCAGTACCATAATGTGAACCAGTTTACGAAACTCAAGGCACACGCCACACCAATCAAAACACAAATATGTTAGTTTTTTTTAGACATCAAATAAAGTTGATATTCCAGTTCTTCTGTATGTTCTTTTATTTTCTTTAGCCAAATGCCAACGCGTTTCGTCGCAGTGGGAGTTACCCTTAAGACTTCATCAGGGCTGCTAAAGTTGAGTTACTTTACAAAGAAACCTCCTTAAATCGAGTGCAATTTTAGAGGTTCCAACTAGCTTAGTTATTACACTTCCATTTCTCTAGTTTTATAAATTTCTCTCGTAGTCCCTCATTTCGCTGTGCGTTGCCACTTTAAACAGCTTCTGAGACTGTACTGCCTTTGCATAGGTTCTCAAACAATTCCTCTGCAAGTGTGTCTCGATCTAGATTATCACTCATTATTATCAATGGTCAATAAAGTGCCAAAGCAGCTGCCTAACCCTCAAGGAAAGACTTTTTACTGTTTGTGGGTGTATTGGTTCCTGGCGCTTACATGGAATACACTTAATATCCTTCACCTCAATTAAGGCGGTGCTCCTGAAAGGGGGAGACACACCCTGCTTTCCCCAATTGTCAATCCAAAGATTGAAACAGAACAGTTTACCAAATTCAAGGCACACGCCACACCAATCAAAAAACAAATATGTTATAGTTTTTTTTAGACATCAAATAAAGTTGATATTCCAGTTCTTCTGTATGTTCTTTTATTTTCTTTAGCCAAATGCCAACGCGTTTCGTTGCAGTGGGAGTTACCCTTACGACTTCATCAGGGCTGCTAAAGTTGAGTTACTTTACAAAGAAACCTCCTTAAATCGAGTGTGATTTTAGAGGTTCCAACTAGCTTAGTTATTCTACTTCAATTTCTCTAGTATTATAAATTTCTCTCGTAGTCCCTCATTTCGCTGTGCGTTGCCACTTTTAACAGCTTCTGAGACTGTACTGCCTTTGCATATGTTCTCAAACAATTCCTCTGCAAGTTTGTCTCGATCTAGATTATCACTCATTATTATTAATGCTCAATAAAGTGCCAATGCAGCTGCCTAACCCTCAAGGAAAGACTTTTTACTGTTTGTGGGTGTATTGGTTCCTGGCGCTTACATGGAATACACTTAACATCCTTCACCTCAATTAAGGCGGTGCTCCTGAAAGGGGGCGATACACCCTGCTTTCCCCAATTGTCAATCCAAAGATTGAAACAGAACAGTTTACCAAATTCAAGGCACACGCCACACCAATCAAAACACAAATATGTTATAGTGTTTTTTAGACTTCAAATAAAGTTGATATTCCAGTTCTTCTGTATGTTCTTTTTTTTTTCTTTAGCCAAATGCTAACGCGTTTCGTCGCAGTGGGAGTTACCCTTACGACTTCATCAGGGCTGCTAAAGTTGAGTTACTTTACAAAGAAACCTCCTTAAATCGAGTGAGATTTTAGAGGTTCCAACTAGCTTAGTTATTACACTTCAATTTCTCTTGTAATCCCTCATTTCGCTGTGCGTTGCCACTTTTAACAGCTTCTGAGACTGTACTGCCTTTGCATAGGTTCTCAAACAATTCCTCTGCAAGTTTGTCTTGATCAAGATTATCACTCATTATTATTAATGCTCAATAAAGTGCCAATGCAGCTGCCTCACCCTCAAGGAAAGACTTTTTACTGTTTGTGGGTGTATTGGTTCCTGGCGCTTACATGGAATACACTTAATATCCTTCACCTCAATTAAGGCGGTGCTCCTGAAAGGGGGAGATACACCCTGCCTTCCCCAATTGTCAATGCAAAGATTAAAACAGAGCAGTTTACCAAATTAAAGGCACACGCCACACCAATCAAAACACAAATATGTTATAGTTTTTTTAGACATCAAATAAAGTTGATATTCCAGTTCTTCTGTATGTTCTTTTATTTTCTTTAGCCAAATGCCAACGTGTTTCGTCGCAGTGGGATTTACCCTCACGACTTCATCAGGGCTGCTAAAATTGAGTTACTTTACAAAGAAACCTCCTTAAATCGAGTGCGATTTTAGAGGTTCCAACTAGCTTAGTTATTACACTTCCATTTCTCTAGTTTTATAAATTTGTCTCATAGTCCCTCATTTTGCTGTGTGTTGCCACTTTTAACAGCTTCTGAGACTGTACTGCCTTTGCATAGGTTCTCAAACAATTCCTCTGCAAGTTTGTCTCGATCTAGATTATCACTCATTATTATTAATGCTCAATAAAGTGCCAATGCAGCTGCCTAACCCTCAAGGAAATACTTTTTACTGTTTGTGGGTGTATTGGTTCCTGGCGCTTACATGGAATACACTTAATATCCTTCACCTCAATTAATGCGGTGCTCCTGAAAGGGGGAGATACACCCTGCTTTCCCCAATTGTCAATCCAAAGATTGAAACAGAACAGTTTACCAAATTCAAGGCACACGCCACACCAATCAAAACACAAATATGTTATAGTTTTTTTTAGACATCAAATAAAGTTGATATACCAGTACTTCTGTATTTTCTTTTATTTTCTTTAGCCAAATGCCAACGCGTTTCGTCGCAGTGGGAGTTACCCTTACGACTTCATCAGGGCTGCTAAAGTTGAGTTACTTTACAAAGAAACCTCCTTAAATCGAGTGCGATTTTAGAGGTTCCTACTAGCTTAGTTATTACACTTCAATTTCTCTAGTTTTATAAATTTCTCTCATAGTCCCTCATTTCGCTGTGCGTTGCCACTTTAAACAGCTTCTGAGACTGTACTGCCTTTGCATAGGTTCTCAAACAATTCCTCTGCAAGTTTGTCTCGATCTAGATTATCACTCATTATTATTAATGATCAATAAAGTGCCAATGCAGCTGCCTAACCCTCAAGGAAAGACTTTTTACTGTTTGTGGGTGTATTGGTTCCTGGCGCTTACATGGAATACACTTAATATCCTTCACCTCAATTAAGGCGGTGCTCCTGAAAGGGGCGATACACCCTGCTTTCCTCAATTGTCGATCCAAAGATTGAAACAGAACAGTTTACCAAATTTAAGGCACACGCCACACCAATCAAAACACAAATATGTTATAGATTTATTTAGACATCAAATAAAGTTGATATTCCAGTTCCTGTGTATGTTCTTTTATTTTCTTTAGCCAAATGCAACGCGTTTCGTCGCAGTGGGAGTTACCCTTACGACTTCATCAGGGCTGCTAAAGTTGAGTTACTTTACAAAGAAACCTCCTTAAATCGAGTGCGATTTTAGAGGTTCCAACGAGCTCAGTTATTACACTTTAATTTCTCTAGTTTTATAAATTTCTCTCGTAGTCCCTCATTTCGCTGTGCGTTGCCACTTTTAACAGCTTCTGAGACTGTACTGCCTTTGCATAGGGTCTCAAACAATTCCTCTGCAGGTTTGTCTCGATCTAGATTATCACTCATTATTATTAATGCTCAATAAAGTGCCAATGCAGCTGCCTAACCCTCTGTCAGGGGACACGGCAGCTTCGTTCGCGCAGGCAAGCGCTGAGGCTCGGGAATGACTTCAATTTCCAGCGGTCTTAGCGCGACGTCTGACGTCGGACGCCGCGCATCACGTGATGCGGAAGCAGTGAAGTAGCGAGGCTGCGGGGCAAGATGCCGCCGATTATTCCACTGGTTCCTGGATCTTTGCTGGCCGTTATCTTGTTGTTCTGTGTCGGGTAAGGGTGCCGTTGGCACAGCTTGTTCCATTTTACCCTTGTTGAAGTCCTGGTTGTAATCCTTGATGCCTATCTCTTCCAAGGGGGATTTTCGAGATTGGAGTGTTCTGTAGCTTACTTTTCCCTACGTTGGAAGAGCTCTTACCATATCCTGCCTGGAGCTCTTGCGAGGGAAAAGTACTTTGCTCACTTTTGTTACCTCAAGACGTTTTTGAGGATTACTTGGGTGTACTGTTCTATATTTCCCTGCGTTGGCGAACTCTTCCCTGAATCTTGCACACAGAGTTCATGCGAGGGAAATACTTTACTTTGCTCACTTTTGTTACCTCAAGACGTTATTGAGGATTACTTGGGTGTACTGTTCTATATTTCCCTGCGTTGGCGAACTCTTCCCTGAATCTTGCACACAGAGTTCATGCGAGGGAAATACTTTCTGATACTTTACGAGTTAGGGGTTGCCCTACCACCAGTTGTTTAAGTGAGGTGCTTCCTCTCGTGAGAGTGATGTAACTCTTCACGTCCAGAGAGGTACCTACATCTACTGGAATTCCTTGGTGCACTTGTATTGAATGCGACTCAGTGTTCATCACGCTGTACATATTGTTCTATCCTAAAGTGACGATTACAGCTACTCACATATTTTGCTTTTGCGATTTTCTTTTGTCCTCCACAGGGGTGTCATTGGCAAAGGGTCATATTGAGCGTCAGTGTTTACCTCGCAAACTCAGGTATAAACCTTTGTACATGAGATATTTATATATCATAGGTTTTGCTCATATGAACCTTTGTGTTTTCCAGCATACTTTTTGGATTAGAGGTTACTAGCTCAGCACCCCTGTTAGCCGGCAAATCTTTATTTTCTTTACAGGTTAGTGGAAGTATGGGTACCAAGGGAGGTTAAGAAAGAGAGAAAGGTGAAAGGTTCTCATAGTAATTATTTCTCTTCTTTGTGTCTTCCTACAGGTCTCCCTCCCTGCTGTCCCCATCCTTCCCTTCCCCCGCTTAACCACCCTTTAGTCTGTGTATTATTATCATCCAGACTTGGGGCTGTTGAGAGGTGGACCCCTAAGAGCATCAGTTCGATCCTGAGGATACGTTCAGGCCTGGGACAGAATAATCGGCCCACGAATAGATTTATCCTCCCGGTCGAGCTGATTTTGGTATGGTCACGTTAGATGACATCATGGCGGCCCTTGCCTTAGTACAGGTGGAGCTTTCGGCTTCACGTAATGAAACCGCCGCTTTACAAGCAAGGGTAGATGGAATGCAACGGAATCCGTTTGACTTTGGCAATCCTACACAACCCACAACTAGTTCTATGGTAGTGGAAATCCCAACACCTATACCTCTTGCCCCACCAGAAAAATTCACAGGAGACATACATAAGGTTCAGGTGTTTTTAACTCAGGTTCTACTGCACTTCAACTGCAAGCCTAAATTGTTTTCAACTAATCAGGCAAGAGTGTCTTTTCTCATTTCCTACCTAGCTGGAGATGCAGCTCAATGGGCCGTCCCTTTTGTCAGACGAGGTGATCCGATGTTACATGACTGGGAAGCCTTTAGGGAGGAGTTTGAAAAGACTTTTGACCGCAGGGCAGACACCTTTTCAGCTGATAGGGAATTACTGGAACTGAAGCAAGGGAACAAAGACCTATTAGGATACTTGAACACCTTCCGAAGGTTGGTAGCAGAAACACAATGGCCTGAAAGTAAACAGTCAGCTATTGTCTGTCAGGGCCTTAGAGAAGAATTAAAGGATGTGATTGCACAAGTGGATCCCCAACCTCAGACGTGTTCTGCGTTAATTGATTTGACCATGCGGTTGGATCATAGATTGAGGGAACGCAGAGGGGAAGGCAAGAAAAAAGAGAGATACCCCCCTCGTTTTGAAAGAACAAGGTCCCTGGAACCTGGAGTGTCCACATCGGAACCCATGGAAATCAGAACGGTGAGAGCCTCATTGACGGTGGACGAATGAGATCACAGGAGATAAAACGGATTGTGTTTATATTGTGGGAAGAAGGGCCATTATCTGAGGGAGTGCCCAATAAAACCCAAGTTCAGTCGTGCACGCCTGGGAACTTCTATGGTGAATAATCCGAAGTCTTTGACGGAAAACTGAAGAGCTCGAGACGCATAGAAGGGGAGTCTTCGAGTATAATGTGCATCCCTTCCCTAAAGAAAGAACCTGTTGTCATTAAGGAACATTTCTTTATACCTATATTAGTGTATATCAATCAAGAACCCTGTACCACACAAGCCATGGTGGACTCTGGAGCTACAGGTTGTTTCATGGATACTACAGAAGCCCACAGATTAGGGGTCCAACTTGTCTCCAAAACCATACCGGAGGTGGTATTTGCAGTGGATGGCAAACAATTGGAATCTGGTCTCATATGCCAGGCCACCGAACCGTGTATTGTGGAATGCATCAAAGGACATCAAGAACTCTTATCTTTTAACATCATTCAAGCCCCGTTATATGGTGTAATATTGGGGTTGCCTTGGCTCTCCATTCACAACCCCGATATTGACTGGAGTCAGAAAACTTTGAGCATGAATTCTGAATATTGTAAGGAACAGTGTTGGAAACTCTCTAAACCGCTTGCTCCCTTTGGAGAAACTCATCTTCACATTGCCACCGCTGCAGAGAAAGAGATTGAACTGCCTTCATGCTATCAACAGTTTAAAGATGTATTCGATGACCAGATGGCGGAAGTACTGCCTCCCCACAGGCCCTACGATTGTAGGATCGATTTGAAGCCGGGTTCAGTGGTACCTTGTGGCAGGGTTTATGCCTTAACCGAGCCCGAAAACAAACATATGCGCCAGTATTTGGATAAGTATTTGGCTTTGGGGTTTATCCATCCATCCAGTTCTCCTGCGGCTTCCCCTCTATTTTTCATACCCAAAGCGAACGGAGAGTTAAGGACATGTATTGACTTTCGTGCCCTAAATACCATCACCATACGTAACCAGTATCCACTCCCTCTGATTTCTGTACTATTGGAGCAGGTGAAGGGAGCAGTGATATTCACAAAATTAGATCTTCGCGGAGCATACCATCTGGTAAGGATACGTCAGGGAGACGAATGGAAGACTGCATTCAAGACTAGGTATGGGCTATACAAGTACCTAGTTATGCCTTTCGGCCTATGCAATGCACCTGCGGCGTTCCAATTCTTCCTAAACGATGTCTTACGGGAATACCTGGACCGGATAGTTGTAGTGTACATCGACGACACCTTGATTTACTCTACACAAGAAGAAGATCATGTGAGACATGTGAGTTTGATACTACAGGCTTTGAGGGAACACCATCTTTTTTGCAAGATCAGCAAATGTGAGTTCCATGTCTCGACAGTAGAGTTTTTGGGTGTAATGCTCACTCCTTCAGGCAGGAAATGGCGGGGCGCAAGGTGAGAGCTATTACTGAATGGCCTTGTCCAAAGAATGTCAAAGATATACAGTGTTTTATGGGATTCGCAAATTTCTATAGGCGTTTTATATCCCAATTTTCCAACAAAGCAGCACCCCTTACTCGCCTGACTAAGAAGGATGTACCGTTTCAGTGGACACAGGAAGCCCAGAAGGCATTCGATGTACTAAAAGAAGCGTTAATTACTGCTCCCATATTAACGCACGCCAATCCCATCTTGCCATTCATACTGGAAGCGGATGCCTCCGATGTGGCGATTGGAGCAGTTCTTTCCCAGCGAGATACCACCACCGGACAAATGCATCCGGTTGCTTTTATGTCAAAGAAACTAAACAGAGCAGAACAAAATTATACCATAACAGAAAAAGAATTGCTTGCTATCAAAGAAGCATTTGGGGAATGGAGGCATTGGCTGTTAGGAGCACAACATACTGTCACCGTGTATACGGATCACCGTAATCTTCAATTTCTAAAGACCGCTCGCCAACTTACTCCTCGCTTACTACGGTGGATGACGTTTTTTGAAGAATATAACTTCATAGTAACATTCCGTCCTGGAAGCATAAACAAAAAAGCTGATTGCTTTGTCCAGACAAGATTCCACAGTAGTACCCTGGACCAACCCAGAAAGATCTATCCTTGATCCTCAAAAGGTTATCGGAGTAGTGCATGTTGACCAGTTCCTACGAGAAGTTGGGAAAGGACTCCAGACCTTTCAATGGAAGGAGTGGTTGAAATAGCATCCGGAATGGACAAAGAAACAAGGTGTTGTCAGGAAAGGGACTCAGGTTCTTGTTCCCACTTTTAAATTGAGACAAATAGTCTTTCAATGGTGCCACACAGATCCTAGTGCTGGTCATCATGGCAAGGATAAAACTTGTGAAAAAATCTTGCGTCAGTTCTGGTGGCCTTCTCTCAGAAAAGACATTCCTGAATGGATAAAAGCTTGCATTGTGTGCGCGCAAACCAAGACCATACCAGGAAAACCACAAGGGCTATTGCAACCTCTACCCACTCCGGATGTTCCGTAGGAAAGATTTTCGTTGGATTTCATAGTTGGGCTTCCATCAGATAAAGGGCATACCGTGATTCTGGTCATCATTGACTTCTTAACAAAGATGGGGCATTTTGTGGCCTGCAAAACAATTCCTACAGCAGGACATCTGGCCAAACTTTTGATGGAACATGTAGTGAGATTGCATGGCTTGCCTAAGGTGATTGTGTCAGACCGTGGGACCCAGTTTACAGCCAAATTCTGGAAAGTTTGGTGTTCAGCGTTACACATCTCGTCAGCCTTAACAACTAGTTTTCACCCCCAGACAGACAGAAAGACTAAATCGGACATTGAAACAGTATTTACGTAGTTATGTTGACCATAATACAGACACCTGGGTGGAGTGGTTGTGGTTAGCTGAAATTGCATATAACAATGCCCAACACAGTTCCACCAAGCACTCTCCTTTCTATAGCACCTACGGTTATCACCAACGTTTTATACCATTCAGTACGCCAGGCAGGTGTGAACGTATTCCAGAAGTACAGGAAAGAATAGTGCAGATACGAAAGGTCCTGCAAACACAAAGAAACATTTGATTCATGCTAAGGTGTTGTATAAAAGACAGGCTGACAAACATCGCAGACCAGGGCCCACTTACAGGAAAGGGGACTTAGTGTGGCTATCAACACGTAATATCCGATTCAAGAGATATAGCGTGTTCAATCCCAGGTATATAGGCCCCTACAGAGTAGTGAGACTAATTAACCCGGTGGCAGTGAAGATAGCTCTACCCTCTCATATGAAAATTCACCCTGTGTTCCACGTCTCTTTGTTGAAACCTGCTTACGGTCCTGCGCATGCTAGACCAGCGCCGGTATGGATAGATCAGAATGAGGAGTATGTAGTCGCTAGAATCCTTGATTCCAAGATCTGTCGTAACAAACTCTGGTTTTTGATTGCATGGATGGGGTATGGTGCTGATGAGAACTCTTGGGAGCCTGAATCATCGGTGCATGCTCCTAGACTGGTTGCTGCTTTTTACAGACGACACCCCAATAAGCCATGCGCCTGCCTGTGCTCTCCGGGAGGGGGATGTACTGTCAGGGGACACGGCAGCTTCGTTCGCGCAGGCAAGCGCTGAGGCTCGGGAATGACTTCAATTCCCAGCGGTCTTAGCGCGACGTCTGACGTCGGACGCCGCGCATCACGTGATGCGGAAGCAGTGAAGTAGCGAGGCTGCGGGGCAAGACGCCGCCGATTATTCCACTGGTTCCTGGATCTTTGCTGGCCGTTATCTTGTTGTTCTATGTCGGGTAAGGGTGCCGTTGGCACCGCTTGTTCCATTTTACCCTTGTTGAAGTCCTGGTTGTAATCCTTGATGCCTATCTCTTCCAAGGGGGATTTTCGAGATTGGAGTGTTCTGTAGCTTACTTTTCCCTACGTTGGAAGAGCTCTTACCATATCCTGCCGGAGCTCTTGCGAGGGAAAAGTACTTTGCTCACTTTTGTTACCTCAAGACGTTATTGAGGATTACTTGGGTGTACTGTTCTATATTTCCCTGCGTTGGCGAACTCTTCCCTGAATCTTGCACACAGAGTTCATGCGAGGGAAATACTTTCTGATACTTTACGAGTTAGTGGTTGCCCTACCACCAGTTGTTTAAGTGAGGTGCTTCCTCTCGTGAGAGTGATGTAACTCTTCATGTCCAGAGAGGTACCTACATCTACTGGAATTCCTTGGTGCACTTGTATTGAATGTGACTCAGTGTTCATCACGCTGTACATATTGTTCTATCCTAAAGTGACGATTACAGCTACTCACATATTTTGCTTTCGCTATTTTCTTTTGTCCTCCACAGGGGTGTCATTGACAAAGGGTCATATTGAGCGTCAGTGTTTACCTCGCAAACTCAGGTATAAACCTTTGTACATGAGATATTTATATATCATATGGAAGAATAGGTTTTGCTCATATGAACCTTTGGGTTTTCCAGCATACTGTATGAATTAGAGGTTACTAGCTCAGCACCCCTGTTAGCCGGCAAATCTTTATTTTCTTTACAGGTTAGTGGAAGTATGGGTACCAAGGGAGGTTAAGAAAGAGAGAAAGGTGAAAGGTTCTCATAGTAATTATTTCTCTTCTTTGTGTCTTACTACGGATCTCCCTCCCTGCTGTCCCCATCCTTCCCTTCCCCCGCTTAACCACCCTTTAGTCTGTGTATTATTATTATCCAGACTTGGGGCTGTTGAGAGGTGGACCCCTAAGAGCATCGGTTCGATCCTGAGGATACGTTCAGGCCTGGGACACCCTCAAGGAAAGACTTTTTACTGTTTGTGGGTGTATTGGTTCCTTGCGCTTACATGGAATACACTTAATATCCTTCACCTCAATTAAGGCGGTGCTCCTGAAAGGGGGAGATACACCCTGCTTTCCCCAATTGTCAATCCAAAGATTGAAACAGAACAGTTTACCAAATTCAAGGCACACGCCACACCAATCAAAACACAAATATGTTATCGTTTTTTTTAGACATCAAATAAAGTTGATATTCCAGTTCTTCTGTATGTTCTTTTATTTTCTTTAGCCAAATGCCAACGCGTTTCGTTGCAGTGGGAGTTACCCTTTCGACGCGTTGGCATTTGGCTAAAGAAAATAAAAGAACATACAGAAGAACTGGAATATCAACTTTATTTGATGTCTAAAACTATACCTTAATGTGAACCAGGCTTACCTCGACGAACATTCATGTGGCAAATGGTGCATATTGCAATGTGCTCCCTCTGTGTGCTAACCTTAAAAAAGTCCCAAACTAAGGAGAAGTACTTTTTTACTGGGCCACTGCCATTGCCTGAAGAAGAACTGGAGGTAGGCGGGCGTGTCGTCGATTTCCTCTCTGCAGTGCATACTTCTACTAAGGTAGGGGTTAGTGCAGGTCTCAGCTGGGGCTTTGCAAACATGGGAGCTGGTGGTGCTACCTATGCCACATCCATTGGAGCAGGTTGAATAGCAATATCAGACTCCTCTGTGCCACTTCCTCAATGACTAGCTCGTTGTTGTTATCCTCCTCATCATCCCCATCCATAATTCTAAAGCTTTCAGGAACTCTTCTCTTCCCTTGCCTCTCCAGGCATCTCCTGGACTCTGGCAGGGTCAATGCCGTGTCCCTAACATCATCAGAAGTGGTGCTTGGAGAAGATGATGGAGTAGTACCCTTCCTTTTCCTTGCTGGAGGTCTAGGAGCCAATGATTCTAAAAGAGGCTGTTCTCACTTGGCAGGAATCTCGACGACCTGTTCTTCTCCAGCATCTGGAAGACGTAGCATTGTTGGCTGTGGCTACTGTCCAGTTTACTCTGTTTCCTGAAACGATTGGGTACTACTTTGTGAAAGGGACAAATCCAATTCAACGTCATTGCTTGTCGGCATCGCCATGATTGCAGTGTCTTCCTCACTGACAGACATAGTCTTGGGCTTAGGTTGGGGTGGTGCTGTTGATGTGGGAGTGCTGCTCCAGCCTGTTCTCCGGAGGCCAGAACGGCAGGCACACAACATTGTCTGAAAAAGGTTTGGGCCAACACGCCACTGGTGAAAAGCTGCTTCTTCTCACTGACCACTTTCTAGGAAGCAACTTTCTTTGGGGCCGTCTTAAAGCTCTTCGTTGGCAGTGGCACTAAGCTGCACAAGCGGAAGAGATTGGAAGACTGACGTCACTGTACAGGCCTTCTGTTTGGCAGTACTGCAGGTGATGTCTCTTCTTCTCTTGTGCACCTAAAAGCAAACAAGCAAGAAAAACATTTAGTGAAACGTAGCATTGTAGCAGTTTGAATTAGTACAGACAAAGGCAATATTAGTGTGGTTGGTTACTTAGGTAATAATATATCAACCACTTTAAAGTCAAATCGCACCACCATTCCATAAAATGTTATTTCCCTTCAGGATAACACAACATACAGATAGAGCTCTTTCCTTTATGTCCATATATTCTAAAGGAGACATCTGTGGCACTAAGTAAACTGCATTGATAATGGAATAATAATCTTTAAAAAAAATTGAGGTTAGTGTGCGCCTATCGCAGGCAATGTGGTCCAGGGGGAAATGGAATAATCATTAAAAGAGTGAATGATGCTGATGTGTCTGCAGTGCACTGCAGCAAGTGTCCAGGAGGAAATTTAATTATACCTAAGAAATCTGAATGCTGTTGTGTGCCTTTGCAACTATGGCGTTAGATGGATGGATCGACCGAGGCAAAATGAGAAAAACAAAAATGAATTAAAAATTTTAAAAATAAATAAATACATTTAACATTTAAAAAATGTAAAGAAATTAAAAGAAAAAAGAATAAATAAAAAGAAAAGCAATTATGATCAATAATTGCTGATGTTTGTATGGGAGGATGAGAAGAAACCTATTGTGAGGCAAGGAGGTGCAAAATCAAAAAAATGCATGTTATATATAAGCACAGTTGATCAAAATCATATTCTTAATATACATACTACAATGATCTTCAAGTTTATTATTAAACCCAGCCTTAACCCTGACACACTTGGAAATTAACGCCCTATCTCCCTCCTCCCCGGGATCAGCAAAATGCTAGAAAAACATGTTAACTCAGTTATCTCTGCTTTTCTCGAATCTCATAACATATTTCACTCGTCGCAAACTGGATTTCGCCCCCAACACGGGACTGAAACCGTGCTTCTGGCAGTGGTTGAAAATGACAAAAAGATCCTAGACAAAGGAGGATCAACAGCTATCATCCTTCTGGACCTCAGTGCCGCTTTTGACACTGTTAATTATGACATCCTGATCCACAGACTGAGGAATGTTGGTCTATCAGGCAGTGTCATCACCTGGCTACAGTTCTTCCTCGAGGACAGGAGCTTCCAAGTCTTTGAAGGAGATAACTCCTCAAATCGTATTCCACTTGGCTGCGGCGTCCCTCAGGGCTCATCCCTGAGCCCGACGTTGTTCAATGTCTACATGAGTCCACTGGCACAGATTGTCCTCCCCTTCGGGATAGACATTGTAACGTATGCTGATGACACCCAATTAGTGGTGGCCCTAAATCATCCAGGATCTACCGCGACCAGTCTAGGCCCCTGCCTTGAGAGAGTCGCCAAATGGATGGAACTCTCCTTCCTCAAACTGAATGGAGATAAAACGGAGCTCATGCTGCTGGGCAACTCACCCATCTCTGGCATCGGCCCAGCATGGCCAAGCTGTCTTGGCTCCCCACCCACGCCCAAAAACCAGATCAAAAGTCTTGGCATGTGGCTAGACCAGTCACTTACTTTTGATCATCAGGCAACCAAACTGGCCGCATCCTGCTATGGTATCCTGCGAATGCTCCGTAAAGTTCTTCTGCTCCTTCCATTTTCAGCAAGAGGACTCATGGACCAGGCCTTAATCCTTTCTCACATCGACTATGGAAATGCTTTGCATCTAGGAGCTCCTAGGGTGACCACAAACAAACTGCAAGTCATCCATAATTGTGCAGCACTGATGCTTTTTATGATTCCCAACAGCCACTCTGCAAGACCTGCACTGAAAACCCTGCACTGGCTCCCGGTTGCGGATAGAATAAAATTCAAGTCTTTATGTATTGCTCACAAATCCTTCTGTAAGAAAGGCCCCCCCATTCTCCAAGCCATCATTTCCCCTTACCACCCAAACAGATGCCTCCGATCATCCAGTCTCTACCTAGCTTCGGTCCCCAAAATCAACAGGATGAGAAGTGGTGGTATTTCTTTCTGTTTCACCTCTGCCAAGCTCTGGAACACCCTTCCCCTCCACCTACGCTCAGAACCAAATCTTCTCCCCTTTCGTAAACATCTGAAAACTTGTTTTTTTCAAAACCCCACCTATTAAGCTGTCGTAACCTGCCTTTCTCTCGGCTAGTGCTGAGACGCCTTCGGGTAGCCATGCGCTCTACAAATATCCATAACATAACATATCACATCCATCCATGCAAGCCTATGTCAAAGGCACACTGGCTAGATCCACAAAATGGGTGCCAGCCACATGGTCAAACAACAGCGGTAAGCAATGAGGGGTGGGGAACAAAGAACACATGCAAGCCTATGGACACATATTCCATAAAATGGCCCCCAGCTACATGGCATAGAGAACAAAGACAAATCAATGGTAGCCTATGGCAAACACTCACACACACTCACACACAATTAATTCAGCAATACCAAAAACGAAAATTAACTGAGTTATAAAAATTTTACAAACACATCCTCCCAAGGCATCAAATATTACACTATTCCACACTAAGTATCCCACGATCTGGAGAACAAGGTTTACGAGTTCCTAAAGCTAACCCCGGTGAGTTAGATATGGGAAGATCCTATTTGAAGCAATCAGATGTTACACACTAGAGATTGGGGAAGGAAACAAGTCCTTTTGTTTGTATTACCCTCACACACCCTACAGGTGTCATGCTTCATCATCGGGTCACCCTGACGCCTAGAAGTCAGGGTGGGCTCAACCGTATTCCAGGGAGCTCTTGGTGAGATATGGCCAGGGGGAGTTAAAGATTAAAAATCCGCAGACAGATCCCAGTATCCCTTTATTCGTGGAACTGTCAGGGATATTAAAATCCAAAATGGAGGGTCGCTGGGAGTTTTATGGTCCTATGACCCTAGTGCCAACATGTTTCAGTCCTTGTATGGCCAAAGCGGTCCTGGACTTTCTTCAGGGCAAGAAGAACGCAATCTCCTCCCTGGTTGTAGCCGGAAAGGGGAATCCCTATCCTGTTTTAAATGTAAGGGCAGGTAGCTGCTCCTTAGAGACAAGCAAGAGATCAATTTATCTTTGTTTCCATTGATGAAGCATGACACCACTAGGGTGTATGAGGGTAATATAAACAAA
Organism: Calotriton arnoldi; assembly: GCA_963921515.1. Taxonomy (NCBI): domain Eukaryota; kingdom Metazoa; phylum Chordata; class Amphibia; order Caudata; family Salamandridae; genus Calotriton; species Calotriton arnoldi. The sequence goes on along the minus strand of CAWUFW010000046.1, from coordinate 6,423,438 downwards.
AGGACTTGTTTCCTTCCCCACTCTCTAGTGTGTAACATCTGATTGCTTCAAATAGGATCTTCCCATATCTAACTCACCGGGGTTAGCTTTAGGAACTGGTGAACCTTGTTCACCAGACCGTGGGATACTTAGTGTGGAATAGTGTCTAACACGGGAGGACGTACTCCCACAAGAGATTGCCTCTCAGCCCTTACGGCACAGGGGAAGGTTTCTTTCCCTACTGCCATAGTTTTTTCATCAAATATTACACGACATATACACTTTTGATACACAAAATCAATGTGAAAAATATAAAAAACCACCATATTTTTTATTTAATCCAATGCCATCCTAGCCCTAATTGATGTTTTTAAACAACATATACCACAGAAACTCTTGTTTCATGCACCCATGACTAGCAGAGGCCTAGGCCTACTGACTGGATGACCCCTTGGCAGACTAGGCCATATAGTAAAATAAATAAATATTGCAAATTTAACAAACATGGAGAAAATGTACTGAACTGCGCAACATTGTTCCTTTGTAAAAGAAGAAAAATGAAATGCAAAAATATAACTAGGCCCCTACTAAAACTGCAGGCCACCCACCACGATAAATTTGAAAATTTGATTGAAAGTGCAAATAAATACTGGTGCATGCCCTCTATCAAACAAACAACACCATTATACAACAGTTGCTGAACTTCCTTGTGAAATCTCAAATCCAATTTTATATATATATATATATATATATATATATCAGACAAAGAGAGTGATCCTTCCAGCTCCAAATCCAAATGAAAAGTGACCAGGAGATGGACAAAGCACTGGGAAGAGCCTGCTGGACAGGAACAAGAAATGGGGTCTCTGGGGCACTTCCTTACTGTTGAAAAAAAAGTAAAACAAAAAAGGTTTCTCGCACAAAAAAACTCCAGAGGTCAGTTGGAGAAGAAAATCCACTCAAAAACCTCCTATTGTAGATTTAGCTGCTTCTCAAGTACAAAAGATACTCGAGTAGTGCATTTGCGAGCGACACTACATTGGCACTGTCGTGCTGGAAGCCGCATGAGTGGGCGCGAGGTCTCGCATGCGCTCACTAGCAGCCTGAGAATATCGTGAAGCTCACAAGTGAGCGCCAAAACAAACCTCGAGCGCACAAACGGAAAAAAAACTTTGCTTTGCGCCCGGAAAGCAGAATGCAGGAACTCCGCGCTCTGCCGCGGAGCGAGGAGTACCCGAATTCCGCAAAAATATTTGTAAGGTAATCCAGTCACCAGCATGGTTCATGAGGCGAACTGCAGGAAGAGAACTTGCAACTCAAAAATGCCTAGTTCTGTCCAGTGTGACTACAGTGTATCAAGAGGTATGAGTACTGCTGCTGCTCACCATGCGACATGCCAAAGAGGATCACAATCAATGATGTAATGTGAAGCCTACCTCCTCAGCCCAGGGGTTGCAACTTCCCAGGACACAGCACCCAACAACCAGGCAAACCACATTGCTCACCCAAGTAATGGCAGCAGGGATTGAGGCTCCCATCCATGGTCCCACACCACTTCAGAGGAAACTGCTGGTGGGATACAGGCAAGCACCAACCAGAGATTCGACAACAGCATCTTCTGCAAACTGGTAACAGGGGAATGAAAGAAAGAGGCTAAGCCTGTAACTTGAACTGTAAAGACCCTCCTGCCCTTGGCATAGCAATTTCAATGGAAATCTTTTAATTCAAGATCACACTAACTGACATACAGGTTCACACCTCATGTTGATTGCCTAGTGAACTTGGTCTGGGTAGTAGTGCGGGGTGGAGCCAGGGAGATAGTCATTCCTAACTACTGGATCTTCCAGTTTCTTGCAGCTGACATGACAAAATAAGAGCGTAGCACATTTAGGCCACCCCCAAGGTTCAAGAGCACACTTTCCTTTCACCTTCCCAATATTGTTAGTGCGCCACTGATTACACTGGTAAGTGATAGTTGTTCTTGGGCCACCCATCTAGCTGCTCTGGTGCCTGTGAAATGTATTGTGTTCCCAGCAAACATGGGTGCGCACTATACCTTTAAATGATCAAATAAGACATTCCCCTGATGCACATGGCCACCTGAGGATGAGGCATTGCAGCTGCTGCTGTAAGCACTTGCGCACTGGCTGTGGGGAACAGCAGCGCTTACTAAATCCAAGCACTGCTGAATCCAGTGTCACACTGATGATCCATGTCATGAGTCTGCAAAGAAAATCTTTCAATTGCAAATGAGGTTTTTTCCAGTCGACAAGTAGTCACAGGCACATCTTCCTCTGGTGGTAAAATCACCAAACATGTGATCCAGCGCTAACAATAAAAATATTTCTCCTATATAACTCGGTCATCCAGGTACAACTATCTCTCCAATACACAGACTATATCCATATGACGGTGGGGCCCATTGACACCGCATATACATTCACTTACTCATTTATTCCCTGGATTACCTCCGTCCTTAACCTAGGAGAAAAAACAGTATAACGATTTGCTGGAAGGAGACGGGATACCTCTTTTTAACACGACATAATGTTTCTCATTGCTTTTAAGGTATTCCGCTCATTGGTCGATGGACCAACTAGTAGGAATCAGTTGATGGTGATTAAGACCAGCTCAATCACAATAAACTCTTTAACATTTTACCTTAATTATTGAGCTAAAGAATCACTGAGTCATTTGTTTAAAGATAATAAAGTTTATATAAGTTATAGAAACAATGCATAAGTTTAAGTTTATCACTCAGATTATTACATTTATCATTATTATAAGAATAAATTGAAATAACAATGCATACCTATTGGATGGAAGATAAAGTTTGTTACAGCAAGAACTTCAAAAGATCTATCTATCTGTCTTGGAAAAATCTAATAGCTCTAAATGAAAAATCTATCATGAATAAAAAGGTTCTTAAAAAGCAGCATCTTATACCTAGGGAAAATAGCAGCAGCAGCTTCGATCATCCGCAACAGCAACTCTGCACCCGCAACTCATCTATCCGCAATCTCAGCTCTCTCTTCTCCAAACAGTACGCTCGCTCATCATCATCAAGAAAAATAATAATACTAATACCAACCAACCCCTCCCGGAGTAGGTCTTCTTATACCCTAATTCTCGCTTACTAAATAAAATGTTGCCTCTTTATGGCGTGATTCTCTCTCATTGGTTCATTCAAGTCCATATACATTTTTATCAAACTTCCTTGTCTTAACCAGTTCTTTGTGGAATGTCCATGCTTGCATCGTTTCCCACAGTTCATGACATTACTCATCAGTTTCGATCAGTCCAATTTGTATCAATTTCTGTTACTTCTTAGATTCAATAGTTCCGTTTGTCCATTTATTCATTTTGACTTCTCACGCTTCTTGCTGATCATCTTCGCACACATTTGCTCAGTAAGGTCACAATAGCCTTGACCATACTTCCATCCTAGGCTCTCAGCACGAACACGTGGTCATTCTTTTTCACAGCCTTTCTCCTTTTTCCACACGGCTTCTTGCACATGCGTATTCTAGCTCATGGCGGCCATTTTATATCGCTGCTCAACAGGCCTAAGCGCACTATTTTCAAAGATAAACAAAATATTGTTAAAATAAAGAATATAAACCTTTTCGTTTCCCTCCCGTCTTTCTACGTACCCCAATTAGGTATTACCTAGCAAAAAGCAACATATAAAGCCGTCCCTTACTTACCATCGCTTTATTTTGCCACCACACGTTTTATTTTCAAAGCACAAATCATGCGTTTATTATTTTATTAGTACGCAAATATTAGATTATGTTAGACACGTCAACAATTATAAGTAGATTAATTTGCACACAAAATAGCGTATTACCTTTAACCCTTCACATGTAACATACATTGTTGGTTATTTACTTAAACGAACATGTTTATTAATTAATTTACGTAAATTATTAGGAGGTTAAAATTTTTTCATTTATCCTGCTCCATCAACTCCCCCCTTTGGTGATTTTTAATATCACCACAAAACCCAAGTTATACAATTCTCTCAGACAGCATATTTCTTTTATCCGTTTGCTTTTGTTAGTTCACACAACTGTATCCCTTTCAACTTGTCTCTTGGTCTTCTTGTACATGTTCTCTTTTATCTCTTCTAGCTCTATTTCACCCATTTCTCTCTCTCTCTCCTTGTTTATCATGTTTTCTTTTTCTATTTTATTCTGTCTTCTTCTTTTCTTTATACATGTAATTACAAGCTTCAGCACTAAAATTATTATTATTATCATGGTTGCTATTATTATAACTTTCCCTATTATTAATCCACTCATTCTTGTTAACCAATTTATTACTGAAGAAAACCCTTTACCAAGTTTTCCAAATGCACTTTCAACCTCCAGTGGAACAAGTTCTTTGTTCAAACTTGTAATATTCTTTATATACTTTTGTATATTTTCACTTTTATCTGGAATGTAAGTGCAACAATGTTGGACTTTCAGCATTCCACAGACTCCACCCTCTTTTGCCAAAAGAATGTCAAGGGCAAGTCGATTTTGCATCACCATAGCTCTCATGGCAACCATCTCGGTATTTACCATCAAGAACCCTCCAGCAGTATCTGTAGATAAACGATCTACCACTGTGGATAATTTCCGAATTTTAAATGCATTCAAAGATATTCCCACTGCTGGTATCAATGCACCAAAAATATCACCTACTATTTCTGAAAAACTTTCCCTTTTTCTACGTGTAAAGGTATTTATCATTTTGTGTGTTCCTTTTTCTTTTCTATCCATATGAAAAATCTTTGGAAAGACCAGGCCTAAATAACATGACCCATACCAATGGTCCGGCAACCTGTAATAAGCCCTATTACCGTAAACATAATAGATCCCTGGAAATATTGGATCTTTTCCCTCTTTGAATCCCCATCCGCCTAAAATTTGATAATTGTCATGGCAAATACTGGAACCCACAAAATAATTGTCATATCTTGTCTTATTTCTTCTAATGTACAACCTTCCCTGTTGGGGCCAATCCAGAGTCATAGCTGCATTTGTCTTTTTCTTGTCATGATTGTCTTCCTCAAACGCCCAAAGAGGTGTTTTTGTCTCTTCTATCACTTTTCTTTGAAATTTCACTCTTCTTTCTTCAACCATCTCTAAAAATACTTTTTCTTCCTTCTTTAACTCACAGGTAAGGTTGTATTTAACTATATTATCTAATGTTAAAATCTTATCTTCTATAAAATATTCACCAAACGTTTTTCCCTCTTTTATTTTGTGTAGCTCGGGAACTACAGAAACTTTCGCAAAAATCTTATCTATGTCAGTGAAATAATATTCTAATCTACCTGTTTTATAAAATAAACTTGCTAAAACACTACATGTTATTCCATACGTCAAAGGAAGGTGATGATAAGTCACACCCTCTGTTACAGACGCAGGCAATTGCATACAAACATAGCAATCTCTTACATCCATTGTTTCTACATACTCATATAATAATTTAGTAAAAACATTCTTAGAAAAATCTGTTATTGATTTGTCTTTTTGTAACTCTGCACTACTTTTTAATATAACTGGTTCTTGAGTGTTAGCTCCTTTTTCTTTCTCTGTGTTATTAGACGTTTCTACTACAGCTAAACTAATTGGAATAGTGATTGCTAAAACCACCCATACTGTCATTAATAATCCTGTACAAAAGAAGCACATCTTACACCATCTACTTAAAAACTCACATCTACATTTTCTATCTCTAGTATCCTCCATTTTGTTTTATAACCTTATTTATTTATTTTCAAGAAAATTGTGTCACTACACCACAGAAATGACTTATTAGCCACTCTGCACTCCAATGTTTTTGTTTTTGCTTGGTACTTTCTTTTAATTCTTTTCAGAATTCTTTCTTTGTCAAATCCAGTATTTTGTCAAATCCGGTAGAAATTCGTCAGATCCAGTATTTTGTCAAGTCCGGTAGAAATTTGTTTAAATTTCTTCAAGTTTGTTGCACTTCACCTTCACCCATTAGGTTTCTTTGTTCTGGGTTCTCGTGGGTGTTCTTTTCTTGTTTGATATCAGTCAAAGCAAGATACAACCATTCAGGCGATCTATACTTCGGATTTACCTTCTTTACTCTTTTCGTTTTCTGCAAGTGTTTTCCACCTTGTTTTTCTTGCTCTTTCTGACTTGTTATTTCATTCACTTGTTCAGCACTTTTTCCATCTAACCTTATGATCCTGTATCTTAATTTTCTTACTTCGTTGGGCCAATTGTCTCCTTTTCTTGGCCTTTTTGCCTCACTTCCTTTTTCCTCTCTTTCTGTTTTCCAATTCCTTTTTCTTGACTCTAGTTTTTGGTTTCTTTCTTCTCCACTTTCTTCAGACTCTGTTTCAATTTTTTCTTTATTGTCTCTTATTTCAAATCTTATCATTTCATTTTCTTCCTCTACTTGTGGTTCTTTTCTTATCTTCCTTCGTTCACCTACTTCTGTCCCTCCTCGAGGTTCTTCCGAATTTGTGTCAATCTCTCTATCTGCTTCTAAATTTCCCTGTTCTTTTGTTTGGCTATCTGTCCCTATTGCTCCTCGGGGATCTTCCGATTTTTCTAACTTTCTGTTTGAAACTCTCCCTTCTTCATCTATTAATATTATCTCCGAAGGATTTTTACCACAACTTGTACTTGGTTGCTCACTGTTACTATCTTCTTGCTCAGTTTCTTCTCTTATGTTTTCAAATTTCCAATTTCTTTTCAGAATTTCCTCACAATCCGAATGATCTGTATCAGATTCTGAACTGGTATCTGATATTTCCAGATGTCGACTCACATGTCGATCTTCAGGTTCTGGAACTTCCACTATTTCCTCTACTTCTTCTGTCGTTGCACTTGTAGTTGGGTCTTCCAGATGTCGACTTACAGGTCGATCTTCAGATTCTGGCACCCTATTCGGTTCTTCTTCCGTTTCAGATGCTGAACTGTTATCCAACACTTCCAGATGTCGACTCACATGTCGATCTTCAGGTTCTGGAACTCTGATGGTGTGACTGGCATGCACCCAGTGTTTCACTCCTGCACATTTGACTGCAGTGGTTGTCACCAGGATCACCTGTCTTGGTTCGTCCCAACGAGGAACCAAACAGTTTCTTCTCCTGTGGACTTTTATGCGGACCCAATCTCCTGGATTCAAGTCGTGAGCTGGTTTTCTTTCAAGAGTAGTAGCATCCGGTCCAACCTGATGAAACACAGAACGCACCACATCAGCCAATCCTTTGCAATAATCCAGCACTAGATCATCAGTTATAGTCAGTAGTTTGTTGACAGGTACATGTGCTTGTCTCATTGCTCGTCCCATAATTATCTCATGGGGACTGAGTCCAGTTTTCCTTTCCGGAATACTTCTGATTGTCATTAAAACTAATGGCAAGGCATCTGGCCATTTGAGTCCTGTGGCTTGACACATTTTTCCTAACCTGTTCTTAATTGTTCCATTCACTTGCTCTACTATTCCAGAAGCCTCTGGTCTGTATGCACAATGCAGTTTCTGTTTAATACTAAGTGCTTCACAAATCAGTTTAATTAATTCATTTTGGAAATGTGTTCCTCTATCTGTTTCAATCGTGACTGGAAAACCATACCTCGGAATGAATTCTCGCAGCATAAGTTTTGCTACCGTGATTCCATCATTCCTTCTGGTCGGGTATGCTTCCACCCAACGGGAAAACAAACAGACGACTACGAGGACATACCTTAGTCTGTTGCTCGGGGGCATTTCTATAAAGTCCATTTGCATTCTAGTGAACGGACCTCCTTCTCGTCCTATTGTTCCTAGACTCACTACTGTCTTCCTTCCTGGATTTAATTGTTGACAAATAAGACATCTTTGACAAAGACTCTCAGCTATGGCTCTGAATTTTGGATTATACCATGTTTGTCTAAAAAGTCTGATCATTGAATCTCTCCCAATATGGGCTTGCCCATGGTACATCCGTGCCATGTCAGAAATCATGCTATCAGGCATAACTGGTCTTTCATCTCTGTAAACCCAAACATCATTTTCCTCATGTTTTCTACATCCTGCTTTTATCCATGTATCTTTTTCCTCATCATCTGCTGCTTCCTGTAACTGTCTCACCTCATCCCATGTCTCAACAGGGTTAGTAAAAAGCAAAGGACAAGAAATATGCTCTCTTTCTCGGCTCCTGTTCAAAGAGACCACATTCTTTGCACAGTACTGTGCAATCTCGTCAGCATACTTATTGCCGACAGTTATGTAGTCTTCCCCATTTTTATGTGCATTACACTTTACAACAGCAATCTGTTTAGGCAGCTGTATCGCCTCAAGCAACTTTTTCACAAAATCTCCATTTCTAATTGGCGTTCCTGCAGACGTCAAGAAACCTCTTTGTGACCAAATCTGACCAAAATCATGAACCACTCCAAAACCGTATTGGCTATCTGTCACAATCGTAACCCGTACATTTCTTCCCAACTTGCAGGCTTGAATCAGAGCTATCAGTTCTGCGACTTGGGCAGACCGTATCCCTTTCAGACAAGATGCTTCCATTACAGTTGCTACTGTGCAAACTGCATATGCTGCACTTAGAACTCCATCATTCGTTCTCAAACATGAGCCATCCACGAACAGAATATAATCTGATTCCTTTAAGGGCTCATCTCGTATGTCTGATCTCGGTTTTGTACAATATTCAAGCACATTCAGACAATCGTGATCTACTTCATCCATTTCAATCACACTCTCTTCATCTGGCAATGATGTCGAAGGATTCACATTCATACATCTGTCAATGGTCACATTATCTGCACTCAAAATTACTTTTTCATACCTAGTCAGCCGACTATGTGTCATGTAATGTGTTTTTGTTCTTGTCAAAAGAATTTCCACAGAATGGGGAACATATACTCTCAGTGGATATCCCATCACTATGCCTTCACTCTGTTCCAGACTCATACAAGTAGCAGCAACTGCTTTCAAACATCCAGGCAACGCTTTTGCTACAGGGTCTAAAACAGCTGAAAAATATGCAATGGGTCTTTTCATGGTTCCATGTCTCTGTACCAAGACTGAAAATGCACATCCATCTCTTTCACTGCAATACAACTCAAAGTCTTCCTCATAGTCAGGCATTCCCAATGCTGGAGCTTCACACAATTTCTTTTTCAGCTCTCTGAATGCTTTCATTTCCTCATCATTCATTTCAAAAGGATCTTTAACATCCTTCTTTGTCAGTTTTTGCAACTGCTTGGCGATCAACGAAAAACCGCTTATCCATTGTCGACAATATCCAACCATTCCCAGAAACATTCTTACCTCTCTTTGCGTCATTGGAGCTCTCATTCCTTGAATCATCTTTATTCTTTCAGTCGTTACCTTTCGCACTCCTTTCTCAATTTTATGCCCTAAATATTGAACTTCTTGTTGACAAAACTGCAATTTTGATGGGGACACTTTATGTCCTCTTTTGGCTAAATGATTCAGCAAAGCAATTGTATCATTGACACATGCTTCCTTCGTTTTTGATGCCACCAGTAGGTCATCAATATACTGAACCATCACTGACTTTGCTGGCATTTTTAAGTCTTCCAATGATTTCTTTAGAATCTGATTAAAGATTGAAGGGCTTTCTGTGTACCCTTGAGGAATTCGGCACCATGCCAAAATACGCTCTCCAAACCTAAACGCAAATAATGGCTGGCTATCTGGATGCAATGGAATAGAGAAAAATGCATGACATAAATCAATTACTGTGTACCATTCTGCTTCACGTGGAATCTGGTATAGAATCACAGCAGGGTTCGGTACTATTGGGCAACAAGGCACTACAATTTTGTTTACCGTCCTCAAATCCTGTACAATTCTATATGTTCCGTTTGGCTTTTTCAGTCCCATTGTTGGCGAATTACATGGACTGCTCATGATTTCTTTTAGAATCCCTTGTTCAACCATTTTATTTATTACTGGCGTTATTCCTTCAATTATTTCTGGTGTCAATTTATACTGGGGCGTATTTGGGTAACTCGTTCCCTCTTTTACGGAGATTTTAACGGGATCTACTTCTTTCATTAATCCTATATCTTCTCCTGTAAAGTCCCACACTTCCTCTTTCACTGTCTTTTTCAGTTCAATTGGGATTTTCTCTGCATCAAATACAGGAAACAAATCATTTACTTCTGGTTCTAAATTCACCAGTGTCATTTTATACAATACATCTTCATCTGGGGTCTGAAATGCAATTCCATCTGGAGTACAATAGATAGTGCAATTCATTTTGCACAATAGATCGCGTCCTAATAGGTTCACAGGACTACAATCGCATACCACAAATCGGTGCATTTCACTAAATGGACCAATCTTTACCTCCACTAATTTAGTAAGAGGCGTCTTAATTTGCTGATTTGATACTCCAACTACTTGGATATGTTCACCTGAGAGGGAAGGTTTGGAATTTCCACTGACCTAACAGTAGAACGGGTAGCTCCAGTGTCCACAAGGAATGTTACATTTGCACCATTCACTTCTCCATCCACAAATGGACCAGACTGATCTACCTCTAGAGTTGCGCCAAGCACGCACTCTTCCCCCTCTCCTAGGCACCGTCAGAAGCTTTCATCCGTTTCATCCTCATCCTGTCGTAACCAATATTGAGAAATGGCAGCTGCACGCGGCAACTGTGTTACCTGCTCTCCTCCGTAGAATCCTGTTTCTGCACTGAATTTCTGTTGGTTAACACTCTTGGGAAGTGGTGGTTGTGGCACCTGACTCTGCTGAGTAACTACCTCACTCTGCACCTGTGAATTTAATGATTGATTTTCCACATTAAGGTTTGGAGGAAATTTACACTCGTTTCTCCAATGCCCTAGCTTTCCGCAGTTGTGGCATGGCCACTTTTTCTTTGCCTCATCTATGCTCATTTGTCCTTTTCCTTTACCTATATTTGGTCGAAATCTAGCCTGTCCTGCTTCATTACCTGTATTACTCAATTGAGCTTCTTGTTTCTCTGCAACTTTCACCTGTGCCCACATGGCTTTTTCTTTCAATTTACGCTGTCTACTCTCAATATCATCACTGCAATACTTAGCATATCTCAAAACTTCGTCGACTGTGCTATTCTGCCAACAAATCATATGCTGTTTAATCATCTCACTTATCTCTGGTTTCAACCCATATACAAATCTATATACAAAATGACTCATATCCTTCTCATTTAGTGTCTCATAACCACTATACTGTTTGAAAACTAACAACAGTCTTTCATAGTAAGCATGCACTGATTCTTTACTTTCCTGCGTTGTTCTGTCTATTTTTACCCAATCTGTTTCTTTAGGTGGAATCTTATTCTTCAAAAAGGTAATTACTTGATCGTACTTTCTCATCACTTCTGGTCCTGGCGCTCCTGTTTTAGCATCCCTTGGATATTCTACAGTTGGCCAATCAATAGTAATCTTACATTCTGTCCACAAATCAGCTGGCACTACTATATCAAACAATCCATCCAAGTCTATCCACAACACCTTTGAAACTTTAACAAATCTCTCCACTTGTCTGTACCATTCTACTGGCTTCTCTCTCAACTTTGGGAAATCATTTGTAAATGACAGTATATCCTGTCTAGTCCATGGAACATGCACATAACTACCTCCTGGAGTTTCTCTCATCGGGTACTCCCTTACAACTGGTTCCTTATCTGTCACTGCAAAAGCCAAAGATGCTTTATCTGTTACTTTCTCGTTCTTTTTTATCCATCTACTTCTCCATCTATCCACATCACCCCATTTTCTCAATAAAACAATTAATTCTTTTATTTGGGTCAATCTTCCTGATGTGTTCAGATTCTCTATATCTTTCTCACAAAAATCTACTCTATATGGTTTCTGCAACGTTCTCACTTTTGCAAATTCTACTCCCAGTTCAATCGCTGTCTCTTCTAATTTGTCATGTAGATTTCTAGCTCTCCATGTAAGACTTTTGCACAAAAACATAATCTCATCATCCTGATAATTTTTTAATTTTTCTGTACCAATCGTTCCTAAAATCAATTCTTCCATGTCTATTTTTAACCTAATTACATCTAATGGTTTTACTTCTGTTTCTTTCGTTTTTAGCGTTTTCATCCATTCATTTAACTCATCTTGATTCGGACCTACAGGCGTACTATTTAATTCTATCCAATTGTTACTTCTTTCTGGTGTCCCTGATGCAGACTCCGTTACCATAGGTATTCTCCTGAACTCATTCTCATTTATCGTCAAATTAGTAGGTGGGCTTGGTATATAGGTACTAACCAAATGGTGTGCACCTTCATTGTTCAGTTCCATCCCTTCTCTTTTTCTTTGCAAATGTGAATTCATGGGAATCACTAAAGAACGTTCATCAATTTTCTGATTCTGAAAAATTGGCATTACTGGACCTATCGTTACTGGTACAGTTACAGCTTCCATATTCTTTGTCAATTCTCTTATTTTCTCAGTCAATTCTCTTGTGGTTTTTGCTAATTCAGTTGCATTGTCACTTTCTATCTCTTCATTCTGTGAAGTTTTTAATTGATCTTGTGACCTATTTATCTCATCTCTTCGTTCGGGAATTTTATTCCTCCCAGTTTCCATTAGTGGTGCATTAGGTGTCACCACCGCAGAAGTCTGTTGGTATGGAGGCGGGTTTCTGTTTAAAATATCTTCCAGCAATTCATCATCCGTTTCACTACCACCATACCCATACTTTTCTATAACTACATGTTTCTTTATCTCTGTACACTTTCTCTTTGCTTCTTCCTCTACTGTAAAAGCTGGAAACAAACCTCCTGTCATATTAGCACATCTCCAACGCTTTATTCTGTCCTCATGATTTACTCCCCATAACCTTCCAGGCACAAACTCATGATTCTTTAATCCTCTGAATCTCTCTCGTTCATACATCTCATCTTCCCATTCAGTTAAAGCTTCAAACTGTGTCGGTCTAGGTCTAGGTTCTAACATTGCCATCTTCTCTCTCAAATTCCGTAGTACAGCTACATTAAATGAACCATTCTCAGGGAAAGCCAATGCTCCATCATTCTTGGTATATTTTGTCCAATTTTCTAACCATATGCATGTATGATATCCATATTTCAGCATCATGTGCGAAGCTGGTGATTTCGGCGGAGGAATTACTTGTCCCTCTCTAGTCACTACCTTTTTGTCTTTCTTAAAGAAGTTCATAACTTTCGACATCCACGACGTTTTCTCTCTACCATACTCATAATAAGACATGATTCACAATCGCTTTCTCTCCTCAAACAATACGCAATTCAACACTGTTCTCTATGCGTTATTCCAACCAATACTAGCGCGACTCACACCAACACTCCAATCACAGCAGTTTCTGTCTACAGCGCACTGTCCAATCCCAGCGCGGCTTTTGTCTACGTCAGCTCTGCTCCTGTTTCTGTATGACTAACGCACTGTCCAATCCCAGCGCGGCTTTTGTCTATGTCAGTTCTGCTCTTGACCCCTCCTTTACAAAATTTATCGGCAATTTCTTTTTCAACAATTCTTCGTTAGTTACAACATTTAAAACACATTTCCATTGTCTGATTCGCTAAACCAAAGAGATAGCTTTGTCCATTTACACAAGAATTCTGTATTTCCAGTAGGCAGCGCTTACCTCTACCCTACCACAGAATTTTCCTGTTTCGCCGATAAAGTAGCACTTCCCTCTACCTTACCCTTCTTTCAAGCAAGCGGTAAACCCGTTTCTCTGGGGATAAAACACATGTGGAGACTATACTGCTCCTGAGAATTAAGGCCAGAGTTTCACAAGAAAACCGGTCGCTATTCCACTTCACACACCTTTTATGCGGAAATGTCCCTATCATAACACAACCTGTGTTATCACCAATATGAACTCAGACAATGCACTATTCCATGTGACTTCTCTTGCCACACGTGTTCCACTTCCTACTTCCCGGAAGCGTGAAAACTTACATATAACATAACGCGACTCAACATAAAGTGTTAGACATGAACTTATCAATAATCACTAATCAATAATCACCAAACTAATCTATAGTAACCATAACTCTGCTACCAAGAAATCTGATCCAGCGCTAACAATAAAAATATTTCTCCTATATAACTCGGTCATCCAGGTACAACTATCTCTCCAATACACAGACTATATCCATATGATGGTGGGGCCCATTGACACCGCATATACATTCACTTACTCATTTATTCCCTGGATTACCTCCGTCCTTAACCTAGGAGAAAAAACAGTATAACGATTTGCTGGAAGGAGACGGGATACCTCTTTTTAACACGACATAATATTTCTCATTGCTTTCTAAGGTATTCCGCTCATTGGTCGATGGACCAACTAGTAGGAATCAGTTGATGGTGATTAAGACCAGCTCAATCACAATAAACTCTTTAACATTTTACCTTAATTATTGAGCTAAAGAATCACTGAGTCATTTGTTTAAAGATAATAAAGTTTATATAAAGTTTTAGAAACAATGCATAAGTTTAAGTTTATCACTCAGATTATTACATGTATCATTATTATAAGAATAAATTGAAATAACAATGCATACCTATTGGATGGAAGATAAAGTTTGTTACAGCAAGAACTTCAAAAAGATCTATCTATCTGTCTTGGAAAAATCTAATAGCTCTAAATGAAAAATCTATCATGAATAAAAAGGTTCTTAAAAAGCAGCATCTTATACCTAGGGAAAATAGCAGCAGCAGCTTCGATCATCCGCAACAGCAACTCTGCACCCGCAACTCATCTATCCGCAATCTCAGCTCTCTCTTCTCCAAACAGTACGCTCGCTCATCATCATCAAGAAAAATAATAATACTAATACCAACCAACCCCTCCCGGAGTAGGTCTTCTTATACCCTAATTCTCGCTTACTAAATAAAATGTTGCCTCTTTATGGCGTGATTCTCTCTCATTGGTTCATTCAAGTCCATATACATTTTTATCAAACTTCCTTGTCTTAACCAGTTCTTTGTGGAATGTCCATGCTTGCATCGTTTCCCACAGTTCATGACATTACTCATCAGTTTCGATCAGTCCAATTTGTATCAATTTCTGTTACTTCTTAGATTCAATAGTTCCGTTTGTCCATTTATTCATTTTGACTTCTCACGCTTCTTGCTGATCATCTTGGCACACATTTGCTCAGTAAGGTCACAATAGCCTTGACCATACTTCCATCCTAGGCTCTCAGCACGAACACGTGGTCATTCTTTTTCACAGCCTTTCTCCTTTTTCCACACGGCTTCTTGCACATGCGTACTCTAGCTCATGGCGGCCATTTTATATCGCTGCTCAACAGGCCTAAGCGCACTATTTTCAAAGATAAACAAAATATTGTTAAAATAAAGAATATAAACCTTTTCGTTTCCCTCCCGTCTTTCTATGTACCTCAATTAGGTATTACCTAGCAAAAAGCAACATATAAAGCCGTCCCTTACTTACCATCGCTTTATTTTGCCACCACACGTTTTATTTTCAAAGCACAAATCATGCGTTTATTATTTTATTAGTACGCAAATATTAGATTATGTTAGACACGTCAACAATTATAAGTAGATTAATTTGCACACAAAATAGCGTATTACCTTTAACCCTTCACATGTAACATACATTGTTGGTTATTTACTTAAACGAACATGTTTATTAATTAATTTACGTAAATTATTAGGAGGTTAAAAATTTTTCATTTATCCTGCTCCATCACGTTAGTTCCAAGCTACAGCTGGTGCATCATCTTTGAATCTGTCTTCTGTTGTCACTTCTTGCTATCTCAAACCACCTTCCGATCAGAGTTTGGGGAGTGGGTTGACTCGGGCACACAGCAGTGGCCTGCATAAAAAACAAGTATTGGCAAAGCCAATAGGCCTCGCTATTGGCTCTGGCAATGCTTTGTAGCCATGCTGTACAGCAGCATGGATGCTTTGCAGTGTGGCTAAAACTAATTTTAAAAAGCGCTATGATGCAGGCATGGCTAATGCACCTTGTTTTGTAAGTGCATGAGCACTGATGCATCATAGTCCTTTTTTAGGTCGAGCCTGGGCAGCGCATGCGCTGCTCTGAAAGGCATGCTGTTTCAGGTATGGATTTGAAGCTCCGCCCACTCTCCGCCCATCTTTTGAATTGGCTGCTGTGACTGTCCTTAGTAAATGTTCGCTTTTGATTTATTAATAGGCTTATTAGTCCCTCCTTAGTATCTCCCTGTCTTCTTTTGTAACCTCCCACAGGACTGGACCTTTTACGTGTATTCTTACTGTATAGCTTGCATTAGCCCTTTGGAAGAACTATTTGCTTAATCTAAAGAGCACTGGTGGGACACCAGCTTTAGCAATGGGGGGGCGCGTTTTTTTTTGTTTTTGTATTTGCACCGTGCTATGCGCGCTTTCACTTTCACAATGGGACCACTCGCAGGACGGGCCACGCAGCTCGCTCAAATCGTTTTTGGGTTTTTGTTTACATTAAATCATGGCGGCCGCGCGCCTTGTGTGCAGCTCACTCAACTCGTTTTAAAAACAGCCCTGTGTCTAAAGGAAAGGGCTGACAGGAACACACGACTAAAAATGTGTAAAACTTTGCAAAAGGGGAATGTAAAGGATTACAACATGGGGTGACTCAGAATAAAAGAAATGCATTTTCCCTTTTATAGGTCAGCAGGTGCTGTTGATTACCACAGAGCAGGTGTAACGATGTTTTACAGTGGCTTAAGAGTTCTAGTAAAACAACTTAAAAAAATCAAATGGTCTTTTATCAGCCGTAACTCATTCACATTCATAAAAAGTTCTATCTTTACCTAGAGCGAACATTGCTATCTAGTGGAGAAATGAAGCGAGTCAGCTTACTGTATATAGTATTTACTCTCTTTTTTAGGTGTACATCAAGCATCTGTAGCGCATGCCCCATTAATAACAAGCATTTTCAATGCAATAGGTCTCACATTTGCAAGGGTTTCATCTATTGTAATTGTAAATGACCATACCTTTTATTTATATGTTGGTTTTTAAAACAGATAAATAAAGGCATTGTCATTTACAATGCCAATATCAAATGCAAGACTTATTGCATTGCAAATGCTTGTTATTATTATTTTTAGCCATGCTACACAGCAGCTATACTGCTTTACAGCATGGCTACAAATCATTGCAAAGTCGGCTACGCCCATGCTGTATAGCATGAACAAAAGGCAATGGCAGAGTCAATAGTCTCAAAGGTGAGACCTATTGGCTTTGCCAATGCTTGTTTACGCCTCAGCACAATACCGCTGTTATTCTGAGCAAATTTGTTAATCTCCCTATTCATGAAAAAGAAGAATTATATGAGATGGCAAAAAATACAATTGCATAACAAAAGCAATTGCGCCCATGTCCATGTATTATTGAAAATATATTTGGAAGCAGATTTGTCACAATAATAGCAGATAACGTTGGGTGTCACAATAAACATCCATTTCAAAGGAGAAAAGGGCTTCTTTGAAGTGTGTGTGGCACAGTAAAACACAGCTACAAATGGCAAGATGTTCAACAAGGACAACAGGGTAGAAGAAAAATAAAAGTACTGCCTCAGTCACAGCACGATCAGAGAAAGGACAGCAAGCAAGCTGAAGCAATCAGTGCTTGGTCCATGTTCCAGCCAAAAGAAGAGGAAGTGAAGCCAGCACACACTGGCCAATTAGAAGACAGCAAATAAGAGTGACAATGAAGCCAATGAATGTTAAGCATTGGGCGGACTGCAAGCTCCCTGTATACAATATCTCTTGCAAGCGAGAACGCATTCAACGCATGTGCTGTCGCAGGCTAGACCTAAAAATGAACTGCGATTCAGAGCACCACCACCATGTATACCCCCTTTATGAAGCGTAACTACCGTCAGCTTGCTGCACTCCAGGGCACACTGCAGGGCAACAAGAGTAACAAGGTATCACCACATTGCCTGGTGGTGCAGATCCATCAGTGTGCAACAGCTGGCCCGTGTTCAGTTCTTACTGCTTAGCTCCTCATGTAGAGTAAATTCATAAAATAGATCAAGCAGAACACCAAGAATGCATCAGTGTGCCACTTTTGAGGATTTACACTTCACCAAATTTCTGCAAAAGACAAACAGATTGGCTTTCACATTTCTTAATTAATATGGTACTGGTACAAAGTTGGTGATGTCACTTCGCTGTTCAGTGTTTTCAGACATGGACACAGACATTACCGCAGTCAAGAGTGGCAGAGTTAGATAGGGGGCCTCCTTGAAATAAATAGGGGCCTTGCGTGGAGGTGCACAGGTAGGCCTGTATGAGTGGTAGGTGGCAGTAGTAGCTTCAGGAGGGGGTGTTTGGGATTTTACACCCCCCCCGAATAAATGTATTTTCTGATGAATTGTTGGGTACAGGTGATTTCAGTCGGGTAAGGTGAGGTGTCTGTCGTATTTCACCTGTAATGTTTGCACGCAGACACTGACAAAACCAGTCACTCTCTCTGTTTTGAAAGCCCTAAAAAAATGTTGATTATTTGACAAAATATTGTGTTTTTCTCACTTAATACTCCTACCAATCGGCACTCCTCTCCCTTTCCACTGCCTCTAATACCGTTCTCATGCGCCCTGCTTGTTGTATAATGTATTTTAACATTATATGCCAGAGTGATTTTCGGGAAATCTGAATCTCACTCCCCCCCCAATCTTACTGGCCAAGCTACGCCCCTGAGTAAGGTCAATGCCTACATGAAGAGGTGGAATTATCGCTATTTCCTAATTAAAATACGGTCTGTTTGGGCTTTTTAAGTGTTAGTGCCCTGACTTTCTCAGGCCGGGGCAGTTACGCACATTATGACCACCAGGGTTGCCGAGGGTAGGGTTTGGGTATCTAGAGAACTGGGGTATTTTTTTTATTTTTTTAATAAAAGATACATTGTAAGCTATTTGTGAATCAAGCCGGAATACAGATCTGCGAAATTATTTCTTCCTTCCCGCATGCGACTGAACCCCAGCTTTACCTATTCGCGCAGACATCATTGTGAAGAGATTAGCATCAAAACTGTACGCTTCGGCAGTACATTCCCGGCAGGCGGTGGCCCTTCTGCTCCCAGCAGTATGCAATTCTGCAAAATAAAAAGAATGTGTTTAACCACTATTGTACGTCAATGTTGCCTTTTATTGACTGTTTCTACCAGCGCCAATATGGTGTCGCGTAATGGAGGGCTCATGAAATAACAGGATTTGCTTACATGCTTCAAAGAGCTCCCAATTTAGAGTTGAGCGAGTGTTGTGCCAAAGATCAGATGGTGTGTCAAGTGGTGCGACAAAGATTAGAGCCTCAATCTCCAGGATCATATATAGCGGCCCTCAACACCGGTTCACAGCTTCTCATATTCCCTGTGGCTTAAATAGAAAGCCTAGGAACATTATGTACCTTTCACAGCTTGTTAGAGTCTCTAAGAAAATGGACTTCTCTCACAGCGTATTATCTGGCGGAATTTTAAATGAAGGATTCATCTTTCAACGAAACAAAACTAGCCACTCGAGGAAAAAAAAATCCCTAAAGAAAATAAGCCATGCCTTCTGCAATAAAGGATTCTCTCCCATAAATTCACACTGAGTTCCCTGTAACAAAGATTCGTCTTAGATTAGGTAAGAATTTACCGAAAAAATGAGTTTTTCTGAGCTAATTTGAGTGAGAAAATGACTATGTATTTCCCAGTGCACTGCATAGCTCTCAGTCTTCAGTATATCTCAATAGATAGTAATAACTTTTTGGGTTGGGGATCTCACTGAAAAAAGAAAGTACAAGAACAATAAAATAAAAGCATCAGCAACATATACAAAGGCAGTCTGCAGTTAGGGGCAACATGTTTTTGCTGTCCCACAGATCCCATCACCTTCAGACATTAAGGGGCTGATTTCGAGTTTGGCGGTCCGGGGGTGGCGCAGCAGGTGCGCTGCGGCAACCGCCACAACAGCGGTCTGATTGCCGTGTTATGACTTTGGCGGTCTGACTGCCAAAAGACCGCTGGTACCGCCAGGGATCTGCGATCCCTGGCAGTCTTGTAGCGGTCTGAGGCTTGCAATATACTGGCGGTGACGCTGCGTCACCGCCAAGCATATTATGAGTTTCTTCACCGCCACAGTAATTATGGCGATGAGCCCACCATGAAAAGTATGGCAGTGAGGAAACTAAAGGGGCCCTGGAGAGCCCCCTGTTATCTCAGGGCCTGGGGATGCATGTAGGGGGCACATGGTGTTCCCCCCTGGATGCATGCACCCCCTGTTCCAGCAAGGCTTGGACTGCACAGTCCATGCCATGTAGGAATGGGCTTTGGCGGTTCCTCAGTGCTGCTTTCTTAAGGCTCACTTATGAGCCTTAGTACTGCACCGCCACTGGACTGCCCGCCAGACAAGGAGAAAACTCCTAATCTGGCAGGCGGGCGGTCAGCTGTCGAGTTTGGCAGTGTTAGGGAAGGCCCTGGCGTGGCGGCGTGCTCCCACACCTTTAAACTCATAATCAGGCCCTAAGTGATATGATGGGCTGGTCAGGACAGCCCCATTCTGTATGCATAGCCAGTAGTCAATGAGGATGGGTCTCTGTGGTCAGACCATTCTGATTGGTTTTTGGGCAGTCATGGAGACACCTCCTCAGGCAGTTCTGCAGTCCAAAGAGACGCGGGAAGCTAGAGCACAAGCAGTTGTCCTGTGCTGGAAAACTGACAGTGGCTTATTTGTTGTTTTTATATAGCACAGACTTTGCCCAAAGCCATTAGAGAGCCTTACAAGAGAGCATGAAGTGAGTTCTGGTTAACAAACATCATAAAACAACCTATTAGCACCAGGAAAACAAGGACCAAACAGTTCAGTCCAGCAGGGGAGTGATAAGATAAGTAGTTAGCTAACTATCATGGTACATCAGCAGCAAGGAACCAAGCAAATAGAGAAAAGAAACATTTTGTAACAGGAAAGACTGGTCCCTTCAACATAGGAGGTGTGAGCAACGATCCTCACTTTAACCAAAGTGTCTCTGAAATGAGGATTTTGAGTTCCCTTTTGAATTAGAACAGACAAAAGGTTGTACAAAGGGCTGGTAGGAAGGAGTTTCAAAGCCTTGTTGCACAACCATAGAATGTCTTTCTCATGCAGCGTTCTTGCCTGAAAGTAGGAGATTTGAGTAGGAGGAACTCAGCATTTCCTGATCCTTGTTGAGCTCCACAGACTTTCAGTTTCCCAACCAGGTAGGAGGGAGTGGAGTTGTAGAGCTGTGTGAATAATGCATGCAGTCTTAAATTGAGCTCTTGCATCAATGGGGAGTCATTGTAGAGTGCGAAGAATAGGAGAGATTTAGTACAATTTTCTGTAGCATTTCTCAAAATCGGCAGCTGTAGAGCCCTTCTTTTTGAGGACTTGGATGCAGATAAGTTACCATATTCTAATCTGAAAGGAGAATGATGATGATGATGAAAGTTATTTATAAAGCACACACAAATACCCAAAGAGGTGTCCTGGCACTAACCCAGAAAGCTGGCATAGCCAAACTTAGAGCTAGTTAAAAAGCCTTGTTTTCAAGCCTTTACGAAATATCCAATTTTCAGCTTCCAGTCTCAGTGAAATGGGTAGGATATTCCATACCTCCAGAGCCCAAAAAGAGAAAGATCTACCCCATTTTCCACTATTCTTGATTCTTTGTGGTGTAATTAGGCATGCAGTCTTGGATCTCAAGGCTGCGTTCGGAAAATACCTCCTAATTGTTTTGGTGATGCATATAGGTCCAGTTTATTAAAAGCTCTCTAGGCAACACTGGCTGATTCAAACATAGGGGGATATTAGCAACAACTTGCGATAATTATCGCAAACCACGCTTAGCGCGTTTTTTTTAATCGCCGCGTATCGCTGTATTTTATCGCGGAGATAACACGTTATTAGCAACGTTTATCTCCAATGCGATAAAATATCCAGCGATAGCGGCGAAATGCGTGAATATCGCTGGAAATCCAGATAATTATTGCTGGCATGCAAGGCGATAGGAAAACCGGCCGCTGTCGCCAGAAAGCTGTCGCTAACGCCTGTTAGCGACAGCTTGCTGATAAGGCGATAAAAATATCGCCGCTTTAGCGGCAAAAAGTGCCGCTAAAGTGGCAATACTGCCCTTGCTAATATGCCCCATAATTCTTTGTTTTATGGGGAGTCAAGGAAGTTCCTTCAAAGGCGCTGATGAATCACATTTCCTTCTGTTAGCAAGTTGGCAGCATAATTCTGGATGCATAGTCTAGAAAGAGTCTTTTGAGGAAATCCTAATTATAGGGCATTCTAGTAGTCCAGTCAAGATAAGACCAAACTCTGGACCACTGGAATGTGGGTTTGTTTAGGGAGGAAAGGTAGATGCTTACCCAGCTGTTTCAGCTGCCCAAATCAAACAGCAGAGACTGTGTTCACCTGCTTATCTAAGAGTAATTCAGCATCAATGATGACACCTAGGTTTTTCCCAACAAGAGCAGGGGTCAGCCCTTCCCCTAGGTTCCCCGGCCACCAATTTGGAAAGTAGGCCAAAGTTAATGGATCAAAGTGGATAAGCTCTGTCTTATTTTTGTTCAGTTTCAAGGTATTTTTACTCATCCATTGAATAACACCCAACATGCAATCATGGAAAGTATTGTAAGCTGTTACCTTTTCTGCAACTGTCACCACAATTTGAGTGTCATCAGTGTATATATTATTGAGAAACCAAATTTCCTAATCAATGAGGCCAAAGGAATCAATGTGGTAAAGGAACATTTGTTACGTTTTATAATGTATTATATATATATTCCAAGCGAGGAAAGGAATCCAAACACGAACAGAGATTCACGAGCCACACCAATCAAAAGCCTGAGGTATTTATTTTACTGGCAGCAAACTAACATGTTTTGACCACAGTCGTGGTCTTGGTCACATGACCTTCACTCATGATCCAATCACTTTTTAAAGGTCAAATCTGCGTCACATATGACGCGACATTTATTAACTAAACATAAAAGAAAAACTATAGAATTCTTGGGTCCAGTTAAAGAATTTTCTTTGAGAAAACAAAAACTTTAACTTGTCACATAGTACATACGTGAAAAATATTGTGATTTAAAGCAAAGTGAATCCAAGAAATATATTGTACATCACATTGTCCTTAACAACATATTATTATCTGCTTTGTGTTAATTGAACGTTATTGGATTATACAGTGTAGTGGAATGATTCAAAGGATAGTATTGTTCAGTAAATGACATCTTTGTATATTATCTCCATATAAACAAACAATGTCTTAAATCAGAACAATGGTCCCATTAAATTATGACAAAAAAAAGAAATTTTTTCATCAATACTGGTATAGTACCCCAACACATTGACATCCTTGTCATATTCATATTCTTCAGGTAGGCAGCTCATCCAAAAGTGATTCTCTAGTAGCTTATGTAGATTCATTTCATACTTGCATGTGCTGGTGACGTTCAAACAATAACCCTTGCCAACTATGGTGATTAAGGAGCAGTGACTGTTGCCTAAAACATCTCCCAACTCCATGCAGATATACGTTTATGTGAGTGATTACAGATAATTCGATTTGTGCTTGCCATAAAGTCCCTGTGGTTTAGAAAAAATATATAGAGAGAAAATAGTCATTATATCATATCAAAGATGGTTCAATACAAATCAATTCTTCATCGTTGTTCATCCCATAAGGGAAAACGGTACCAGCTTGTAAAATCAAACGGGATTCTAATCTGCGTGAGGAAGAGAGGCGGGTACCCCCTCTTTGGTGTTTCGGGGCCGTATCAAGACCGAAGAATTTTGCTTGGGTCCAATCACATGCATGTTTTGCATAGAAGTGTTTAGCTGTACTATAGCTAAAATCTCTGTTAGTAAAGGCTCTCCAATGCTTCAGTATGCTCTTTTTTACAGGAAAGGTTGTAGAGCCTATGTACCACATACCACAGGGACAGGTGATAACATAGACTACAAAATCAGTGCCACATGTTGTAAATTTGGGAATTTTCTATCTTCTCTGAATTCTTTCTAAAGTGACCATAGTGAAATTGTCACTGTATTTGCAGGCTTTGCAGTTTCCGCATTATTGGAACCCTTTAGCTTCTCTTAGCCAGTTGGTTTCCTTAGGGGAGAGATGGCTCTGTACAAGCATGTCTTTGAGTGAGAGACTTCTTTGATATTTTATAGAGGGAGTCATTCCTATCTTATTTCTCAGGATGGGATCTTGTCTTAATATACACCTCCTCTGTTTCAAGATTTTTCTTAGCTGTTCCGCCTTTCTGCTAAATTTAGTAATAATGGTGGTTTGGGGTGGTTGGAACAGGACTTCCTTTCTACTCAAAGTTTCAACTTTTTCATCTGCCTGTTTTAAAGCTTTTTATGGGTAACTCCTGGCACGTAGCCTGTTCATCATCTCCTGTTTAGTGCATTGGTAAGATTCTGCAGAACTGCAGTTGTGTTTTGCTCGAAGAAATTCACTGTAAGGAATACTCCATCTAAAGCTAGGTGGATGGCTACTTGAGGCATGTAATATAGAGTTACCTGCTGTTCTTTTTCTATAACGTTCAGTATTAATGGTACCATTCTCAACCACTAATCTAAGGTCTAAGAAGTCAATACTCTATTGGCTATGGTGCATGGTAAATCTTAGATTCATGCTATTGCCGTTCAATGTATTGGCGAACAGTATAAGATCTGATTCTGTTCCTTCCCACACAAAGAAAATAAATGTCGTCAATATATCTGAGCCAAAGGCTCACACTATCGGCCCAGTGCTCCATTTCACCACTCCAGAGCACCTGCTTCTCCCATCAACTTACAACCAGGTTGGCATAACTCTGGACAAAGCGGGTGCCCATAGAAGTTCCTTGTAATCTGTTTAAAATGCTCATTCTCAAACATGAATACATTCTCTTTGAGACATATCTCAATCGTGGTTAAAATCATATGTGTATGTTCCAATAAGTGGACGCTCCGGGTTTTAAAAAAATACTGGCATGCTTTTAAACCATCAGAGTGTCTAATGCTTGTGTATGAGCTTTCCACATCAAGGCATACTAACAATGATTATTGTTCAAACATAAGTTTTGTGTATTTTTTACAAAAAGTCTTCGGTATCTCTTATATAAGAGTTCAGATCTTTAACAAATGGAAACAGAAAATGGTTGATAAATATTGACGTATTTTCTAGAAGGCTGTTCTAAGATGAGATAATGGGTCTCCCAGGGGGTTCAAGAGCGTTCTTGTGTATCTTTGGTAATAGATATAATGTGGGTGTTGTGGGGGTATCGTTACGTAGAAACTGTCTTTCATCCCAGTTCAGTAGCTGTTTATCATACCAACCTTGGATCAAAGTGAAATATCTTTTATGTAGATTAGTTAGGTACGACTTATCCACTCTACAGTAACATGTCGCATTGTTTAGTTGTCGATACGCTTCCTTAACGTACATCCTTCTCGTCATAGGTACAACATTCCCACCTTTGTCAGATGGCTTAATGATAAGATTCGGGTCACTCTTTAATCTGGTTACTGCCTCCCACTGTTCACCAGTCATGTTCCTACTATGTGAAGCTTTCCTAATATGACTCAATAGATCCTGTGCCACCATATTACAAAACAAATCTATATTGTCTTTGATTGTTTGAGGTGTATACTTAGAAGATGCTCTAAATCTGGCCTCATCGGGATCATCTATATGTAACCTGTATTTCTGTGGAAGTTCGACCAGGTGAACTGGATCAAATGGATCAAAACGTTCACTTGTAGTACAGATTGACTATGGTGACTCAGATCATCAATGACATGTAATGTGGGAATGTCTTCAATAGCAAAGCTACGTTTTACTGCAAGTGGTTTACAATTAACCAAACACTATATTATAATTTTACAAAAATTACTATATAAAAAAATATCATTTTGAATGCACAAACACATAATAATAATATAATGATAAACAATATTAACAAAACGATTACATTCTAAGAATAATACATATAGTATTCCCACTCCAGTCTGTACAACGGTAGGGAAAGTGTTGGACTCAGGAGGGATAAAATGTACTATTCCCACTCCAGTCTGTGCAACCGTAGGTAAAAGCGTTGAACTCTAAAGGGGTAACATTTACTATTCCCACTCCAGTTGGTGCAACAGTAGGGAAAGCGTTGGACTCAGGATGAAAACTTTTACTATTCCCACTCCAGTCGGTGCAACAGAAGGGAAAGCGTTGGACTCAGAAGGGGTAAAATGTACAATTCCCACTCCAGTCTGTGCAACAGTACGGAATATGTTGGACTCTGAAGGGGTAACATTTACTATTCCCACTCTAGCTGTTGCAACAGTAGGGAAAGCGATGGACTCAGGAGGGGTAAAATGTACTACTCCCACTCCAGTTGAGGCAGCAGAAGGGAAAGCAATGGACTCAGGAGAATTTTTTTACTATTATCACTCCAGTCGGTGCAACAGGAGGGAAAGAATGGGACTCAGAAGGGGTAAAATTTACAATTCCCACTCCAGTCTGTGCAACAGTAGGAAACGTGTTGGACTCTGAAGGGGTAACATTTACGATTCCCACTCCAGTTGGTGCAAAGGTAGGGAAAGCGTTGGACTCAGGAGGGGTAAATGTACTATTCCCACTCCAGTCGGTACAACAAAAGGAAAAGCATTGGACTCAGGAGGGGCAACATTTACTATTTCTACTCCAGTTGGTGTAACAGCGGGGAAAGTACTTCACTTCACACACATACCATATTTTAATGCAAGTATTAATTTAATAAAATTATACAACTATTCACATAAAATTAAACATATACATTAAAAAATACAATTGAACAATTTAAATAATTATACATTTTTAAAATAATTAATATTAAAAATGATGGTTATTTATTAATTATTTCAGTAAAGTTCTACACTATATCCCCACAAACTTAGCAGCCCACATTTAACATATATCTAAAATAAAAAAAATGATAACACAATTAACATATTAAGTAAAAATAACATAATGACTAATAAATGAATAATGACTTGTTAAATAATTATTACTTAAATAACTTCCCACCCTACCCCCCAAAAAACCCCAACAACCCACATCTAATATATAACTTAAAAATATATTAACTACACAATTTACATAATTAATTATCAATTCAAAATATTAAAAATTAATTATTAAATAATTATTACTTAATTAACTTCCCACCCAATACCCCAACAAACCCAACAACCTGCACCTAAAATACAATTCCCAAAATGACAATAATTACACAATTTACATAATTAAATAACAATTAATTAATAAATATTCAATTATTATTTAATCAACTTTCCACCCTATACCTCTACAAACCCAACAACCCATACCTAAAATATAACTTGAAAAATTATTATAATTACACAATGTACATAATTAATCAACAATTAATTAATTAATTAATAATAAAGTAATAATTATTCAATTATTATTTATTTAACTCCCCATCGTATACCCCTACAAACCCAACAACCCACACCTAAAATATAACATACAAAATTACAATGACACCATTTAAATAATTCATCAACAATTAGTTAATTAATAATAAAGTATTAATTACTCAATTAATTAACTTCCCACCCCTAAACCCAACAAGTTGCACCTAAAATATAATGTCATTTTGTTTTATTAATTACACAATTTAAATCATTATCCAATAAGTGATTAATATTAATTTTAAAAAACATTAATTATACTTAATTAACTACCCACCCTCTACCCCTACAAACCTCACAGCCCGCTATAACACTATAAATTACGATTTTACAATTAAATAAAAAATATAAATAACTTAAAATGACAAACTATATTTAAAAACAGTAATTATGCAATCAATATAAAACATATACAATAAAATATTATTTAAAACATAAAAAAAGTTTTAAAAAACTATTTTTTGTCAACGATATTTTTGCACACAATATTTCTGCATCATGATATTAAAAACTCGATATTTCTGCATCTCGATATTTACAACTAGATATTTTGTCCAAATACCAGGGAGAGGATAGAACCCTGTGGAAGGTTGGTAGGTTGGTTTGGCCTGAGACACTATTTTCACTATTTGTAAACTGTTAGAAAAATAGGAGTCAAACGACTTAATGGAGTGTCCCATCGACACCTATTTATTCCTTCTGGATGCTAATCAAAGAATGGTGGTTGACTTTATCGAAGGGAGCCGAAGGGTCCATGGGCACAAACAGACAGTAGTTCCCTGAGTAGAAGAGGCAAAGACAGTCATTCACAATTTGCAGACTGGACTAGAACCCTGCCTGAAACCAGAGTGGTAAACACTGAAGAGGATATTGATCTGGCTGTGGAGCGATAGCTGTGATGCCTTGCAACTTTCTATTATCTTCTCTTAAAAGGAAAGAGTTGAAATTGTGCGAAAAGTATTCATGTCATCGATTTCAGTGTTGGGCTTTTTCAGGATGGGGAAGGCCTGGCCAATTTTCAGACTGTTGGAAAAAACTCCTTGTTTCAGTGAGGTTTACCAGGGAGGTCCAGTATGGTAGCAGCATCTTAGCCATTTCCTTGATCAGTGAGTCAGGCAATGCATTGGGGAGGTGATTGGAAGATTTGAGCTTAGTTATAGTTTCAAGTAACTCTGATTTAGATTGTGTCTAAGCGTGACCAGGTCAGCTTGACATTGAGTGTCAGTGTGCAATCATCTGGGATAGTGACTTTTCCTGGAAGTGATTGCTCACTAGGCTTTACTTTCTCTGCAAAGAAGATCTCAAATTCTTTACATTTTGAGGCTGGTGTGGAGACTGTGTTGGGAGTTCAATTGTTTTATCATATCAAAAAGTAACTTTAACTACATCAAGCGTGGATTTAACCTTGAAGATGTTCAATTTGTAGTTTCTACCGGCAGCCCTGAGAATAGTAAGATGTAACAAGGGTACTTGTCTCTAGATCTTCTCCAGATGCCTCAGATGACTCCTTTCAGGACATAGTTCCTATGAGAACCAGGGGAGAGAAGGCATGTTTACTCTTGCATTTCAGTGGAGCATAGTCATTAATTAGGTTTCCCATGCATTTTTGTAGTCTCCTGTTGTGGAATTATTGTCCTGTTGCAGGTGGTCATACCACTCCACAGCCTTGGGGTCTTCAATAGTCAGAAGTATGCCCTTGGAGATAATGAGGTCCAGAATAGACCCTTTGTAGTGTGCTAGATTCTCACAGTGTTGGAGGAGGTCATTGT
The DNA here is from genome assembly GCA_963921515.1 of Calotriton arnoldi. Classification (NCBI taxonomy): domain Eukaryota; kingdom Metazoa; phylum Chordata; class Amphibia; order Caudata; family Salamandridae; genus Calotriton; species Calotriton arnoldi. The sequence goes on along the minus strand of CAWUFW010000046.1, from coordinate 6,394,228 downwards.
CCCAAAGAAAAGAAGAGGTTAACAGGTTTGTTATTATCTTCACCACAGTGAAGATTGAAGTCTCCAAGTAAGATGAGGAACTCCGAGTGTATCAACTATGAGGATATCAGTTCCAAGCATTCCTTGGCGAATGTGATGTTTTCGCCAGGAGAGTGGTATATGATGTTCATCCTGAGATTATAGGTACCAATTGCAAGAGATAGGTATTGGAAAGAAGGGAGCTTTTTAGTTGGAAGTTATTTGCAGCTAAGTGTGCTTCTATGAATTACAGCTACAGCACCACCTTGCCTGATTTTATAGTCACTGAGGAGAATGGAATAACATGGTGGGAGAAGATGGTCTATGGTATTGTTTGAAGCATCATTCAACCAAGTTTCTGTGAGGACCAGGATATCAAGTTTGAGTTTCACATTCGTGTCTGAAAGCTCCAGGCAGCTTTTATGTAGCATGCATTGCAGAGTTGAGTGAGTGGTTTTGACAATAGGATAACTTGGGTGTTCGGTGGGAACCTGAATGAGGTTGGTGAGTCCCTTATTCCTGGTTTCAGGGTACTGTATTTCTGGATTGTTGGGATGGAGGAGGTGTCCTGAGCTTGACTATGGTTGGGCTTGTTGGCTACATTAATGTTATCATAGCTCTTGACAAGTTGTCTAAGTTCATCCTCATCCAATGTGGGATTTGTTCTGTTAGGTCTAGGTTCATGTTTCTTTCTAGGTAGATTGATACCCCAGGGGTTGTTCTTCAGAGAATAAGCACTAGGTTGAGGATTATTTGGCGAGTAGTAGTTGACTGTGGATAATGAGGATGAGAGTTGAGAAACTACCTGAGACAGAGAAGCCGTTTCATAGAAGAGTCAGAGGGCCAGATTACAAGTTTTGCAGTGCGACGCTGGGTCCACCCTGCCGCTGCACCACCAAAGCCGTGGTCGGGCCGCTCACCAGATTAGGAGCTTCCTCCTGTCTGGCAGGTCTTTTTTAGCATTCCCATGGCAGTGCCTCAAATAATGGGCACCGCAATGGGAACGCCAAAAACAGTTACTGCACAGCATGGACTGCTAAGTCCATGCCGTGCAGGAACTGGTGTGCATGCACACAGGGGGCACATGTTGTGCCTTCCTGTGTGCATCCACGTGGCATGAGGCACGAGGGGGCCCCTTTGTTTCCTCTCTGTCACAGTTTTCATGGAAGAGAAACCGCCATGAAAACCGTGTCAGAGACGAAACTTGTCATATGCTTGGCAGGACCGCAGCGGTCCCACCAAGCATATTACTGCCTCTACACCGCCGCACCACCGTTAGGGAACGATGGCTGCAGTGGGGCAATGGCGGTCCAATCGCCCTAATTGTAATTGGGTGGTCAAGAGACAGCCACTGCCATGCCCCTGCCAGTCTAGCGGTCCCTGGACCACCAGACTCGTAATCAAGTCCAGAGAGACTAAAAGCTCAGGCGAGGAAGGCAAGGGAGGCATAGTCGGGGTGTTTTGAAGGGATTCATCAGCATGGGGTGAGTTCAGGAAATATGTTTAACTGAGTTGAAATCTGAATAGAAAGCTTCAAATTTGTGGGAGAACCAACTGGAGAGCACACAGTGGCAGAAGGAGGGCAATAATTAGGATATGAGCTGGAAAAAGATGGGTAAAGGGGTGGCTTTCGTGCACTAGCTGAGGTAGTTATTGCATTGGTTATAGAGGGTAGTAGCGAGTTAGTTGGTGGGCAGTAGGCAGATGAGGAAGTACTGGGGAAGAGAGGAACAGGTGGGTGGGTGCGTTGATAGTAGGAAGTGTTGGTGGGGATAGGAGATAAAAGTGGTAGGAAGTAAGCAGGAGGGCTGTTGGGTAGAGCAATGGTTGTAATGGAGAGATTAATTGGACCAAGGCTGGTAGCTAAGTAGGTGAGTAGCAAACAGGAATAGGAAGGGTTTGAAGGGGCCGAGATCAGATCGATGGAGTGTTATAAGGGGAGAAGGTAGCAGGTAGAGTTGTGGGATGGATATTCAGGGTAGTGGTAGAACAGGAGTCAGGCAGAACAGTTGCTAGGGGGGTGAGTTAAAACATTATGGTGTAAAAAAGAATGTTTTAGAGGTAGAGGTGTTGCATTGGCTGGATAGGTGTGAAGGTTGTTAGGAGGAGGAGAGCTTTGTAGTGGTGAAGAGGCAAAGGGGGCCAAGACAAAGTTGGGCAGGTTGGGATCAGAAAGGAGTGAACCTTGGGGAGGAAGATAGCCAGGAGGATCATATCGTGGTTGGGTTGGTTAGGAGCAGGGAGATCTTAGAGTGGCAGTAGAAAGGAGAGGGAGTTAGGGTTGAGAGATTGAAAGAGACGATCTAGTAAGACTAGATCTGCATCACTGGATCGGAACATAATCTTTACATTATTGAAGATGAAAATAGAAAGATATCCACAGAAGTATGAATAGGGAGAAACCTTCAGCTTTAGCCCATAGTGAATCACATATGTTGAAGAGATATTTAGAGTTTTGTGTAAGATGTTGTGTCATCGGTCCATGTTGTGAGTAAAAAGTAGAAAATTGTTTTTGAGGGATCATTTCAGAGCACAGTGAAATGGGTCTGCAGTCAGAGTTTCTTATGTTTAAAAATGTTCATGGCATACTTTGATAACTTTGAAGGGTCAGTAATTTTAAAAGAACTGACTGCAGTTTTAATGAGGTATTTTGAAAGGGAGGAGGAGTATCTGATGACGGCTATCTGGAAGAGTCAGGGAAGTAAATCAGAAAGTGATTGAGTCGGTGGCACAAAATGAGTCATGACAGGATACAGGAGGTTGAGACTGACTAGGTAGTGGTACTGTCTGCATTAAGCAGTTTGCGGCGTGATCTTTGCCTCCCGAGTGAAGAGGAGCCTTGCTCTGGCAGGAAGGTCTTGTTTTGTTGGTCGATATGCTTTGCACTAGGAGGTAGGTATGGTCTCAGTTGGTGGTAGGCTTTGTTCTAGTAGGCAGGTCTTGTCTTCATTGGCTGCTTCTTTTTTAATTTGCCCCTTTAATAGATATTGGCATTTTTACCCAAACTCTGCTGCACAGGCAAACTCATTAAAAAAAATGAAATTCCCAGCCTATTCGCTGTTCTGAGAAAATGCTCACACCCACCTGGTTTCTTTCCAGGTGCTACAAATCAATCAGAACTTGTTTGAAAACCCACATTCTTTGTCTGTCTGATGTGCTATTTCTTTAAAATTGACTGTGTAGTAGGGACTTTGGGGCATATTAGCAAGGGCACTATCGCCGCTTTAGCGGCACTTTTTGCCGCTAAAGCGGCGATATTCTTATCGCCCTATCAGCAAACTGTCTCTAACAGCAGTTAGAGACAGTTTGTGGGCATTAGCGCCCGTTTTTTTACCGCTTTGCATGTCAGCGATATTTATCGCTAATGACATGCAAAGTGGGCGTTCCCGACGAACAAACCTGGGAAACACTCGCTAACAGGCCTATCGCCTATTAGCAAGGTGGCCATGGCCCCAGTTAGCGACGTGAAAAGTTGCGCTAACCGGGGTCATCGCCATTTATTTAACACCTGCAATTAGCAGGTGTTAGCCATACCTAACATGGGGGGGTGGATTATGCTGATACGACCACAGGGTCGTATCAGCAAGGTGTTCTCCCTTCTCCATGCAACATCGCTGGTTTTTCAGCGATGTTGGCCCATTTCCCCCGCTATCGCTGGAATATTCATCGCCATAGCGCTAATCGTTGCTAATACAGCGTTAGCGTGGCGATATATTCCAGCGATAGCCTGCGATAAACAAAATCACGCTAAGCAGGGTTAGCGATGATTATCGCCTCTTCTTGCTAATATGCCCCTTTATTTTTAAACTGCACATGTGTAGGATACTACATATTTAACACATTAAGTTGTCATGTTGAATTGCGGTAGCATTAAACAGATTCTTAATCTTCACTAGAGACCTGATAGAATGCATGTACACTATTTCACAAAAAAGAGATCTGACCATTTTTATTTCATTTCACATGTTTTTAGAATATTAGGTTCCCATGAAAATAGAAATTCAATTGACAAGATGCACAAATTGTCTTGCGATTTTCAAAACCTATGCTTGCAAATTATCAGGCTTTACAATTTCAGAACATATATATTGCTATGTACAAAAGGGACATTGCAAGGTGCAAATATCTTTCAACTTGCAGTGTTAACACTACAACTGTTGCTAGGCAAAGGGGTGGTAATAGGGCTCCCCTCCTTATTGGCTCACAGGGGTTTGAATTAATAACTCTGGAGGTTGCAAACTCAGTATCTATTCACAAAGTGAAGTCTATCCCAGAGAGGCATATTTCGCTGAGGGGGCAGATGACTTTCCCATAGACTGCTACGTGCTGTCTCTTATGATCTTTCCACATTGTTCTATGATTATTTGGTATTGCAGCTCCAGTTTTTGTAAAGGGAAAAGGTTGCAGTAATGCCATTTGCGATGGCAAATACAGACATGGGGTCTGCGGTCCCTTGCAGGTCTCCATTGCTGTATTTGCAGACATTTGTAAGGATTTGTAAAGGAAATGTTGATGTGTGCAGTGTTTGATTACAACAAATGGGGCAGGCATGAGTTCATATGCCTCACCGTAGAACCTCTGTGAAATAAAGCACTGCAGTGAAACCCAGTCAGCAGTACAAGTGCCCATAGCTTCATTATGGAACCTCAAAATTGGCATGCCAGAAAGTTTTAAAGAAAGAAAGGTCAAAATGCTATCAAAAAGATATCAACCATCTACTCATGCTTGATAGTATATCAGACTCTAAGTGCAGATGTTAGTCTTCAACATGTTTCTGGAAACATAAATCATTGATCATAAATCATGGATTTAGCAAATGGCTCTTTTCAAGACAAATTTACAAATCACACACACACTCAAATCTAAATGCTGCCATTAGTTTAGTTTTCCCTGTGGAAGAGACAGGAACCCACTGTGTCTGATCTTTCATTTGGTTTAGCCTGGTGCATAAAAATTGTAATTCAACGCTTTATAACGAGCTGGCCCGACTGACAATTTATTAAAATGTGAATTAACTCTTGTTTCCGTCATCAGGAACACACATTACGCTCTACCCTGAAGGCATGAACATTTTTGCTATTTGCTTTGGGTGTTTTTTAATACACAAATGCCTAATTTTCTACTTTTAATAATGTTTGATTAATTGAATAATTAAATTATGAATGAATGACGATCCCCATTCGGAGTTTGTGGGCAAGTAATCCTTTTCCTCGTTACCATGTGGTTGTCATTTTCATCACTGGTGACACCTATCAAGCCTCTCAACTGGTGGATGTAGATGTGACAGGGAACACCGACTGACCTGAAGATATCTCTTATGTAAGGCAAAATGCAGGATACAAGGATTCTGCAGGATACAAGGATTCTGCAGGAGGGCGGGGTCTGCGGATTCGCCTTCCAGGGCCTGATGCACAGATATCAGGCAAGGCAGGATGTGACGTGTCAGAGGTCAGACTGCAGAGGAAGTCACGCTGCCTGGCTTTGGCATTCACATGTCTCTGCTGTCTCTCGTACATGGACACTAAGCTACGTCCTCTGAGCAGCGCTGTCTGATTCTCAGTCACGGAAAACTCCCTCTGCACTGAAGGCTGAGGGTTCTGAAGTGAAGGCCATGACTGGCCTCAGGCAGAGGGGACGGTACTACCACCCTCTCCATCCAGGGAGTATTGGGCGAGATGGGGACAGATACATGATGATGCGGCAGTTGCAGTGATTGTGTAACTGGGAAGGGAAGTGCAGCAAGCCTCAGTGCGCACCGCGCCAATAGCTGGAAGGAGGGACGCGTCCCATGCATCACCCAATTCAGAAATAGAGGCAGCCCTCGTAGTACTGAGGGTGGCGGGCAGTCTGCCACCAGCAATGGAGGAAACTCACATGATGCCAGAACCCACATTAAAGCCCAGAAGGGTGGGCTGCCAGCAGTGGCCTCTCCCCTCCTCCATCCACATAGGGGAAGGAGTGCAGGGGCTCTACTTATAGGGTCCCTTACACACCCAAGACCGGAGGGACCCAGGGACCACAGAGATGAGCTAATGTTAAAGGGACAAGGATGGGCAGAAAGAGACTGGAGCAACCCCTACCTTGAGAGCAGCGGGGACCCCAAAGCTTCGATGGGCAGGGAAGCAGGGAGGGTTGGACAGAGGGAGTGGAAGTGCCCAGGCTGCAGACAAGGCGACCCCCAAAAGCATCGGATTGGGAAGACGGGAAGTCAGGCATTGGGTGAAGGGCTGGTGCCTAAGGGTCACCTGGGGGCCGGATTTTGATAGGAGTTCTATCAACCGGCCCACAGAGCCTTACTGTCTCTTCCCCGCCAGGCCACTGTAATGTGAGGCCAGCATCATGGGCAGGCAGGCTCGAGGGGGTAGCATGCAGCAACTTCGCTAGGCCAGTATTGTTCTGGTCGCTGCAGACTTTAGCTTCCCCCCTCTCTCCGTGGGTCCAGTGCAGACACCCAGAAGCAGTCTCCCACTCCCCTGCCCTGTTGTTAAACTAAGGTGCATGGCTGGGGGGCAGGTTATGTGGCCGTTGGGCCATCATCACCTCAGGTCCCCTGGAGCAGCAGCAGCTCTGTGATTTTCTTCACCCCTCACCTGCCAGGCCATTTCCCTGAGGCTATAACCAGGGCCACTGGAATTATGCAACAGGGGATGATAAAATTATGCAGCAGGCTTGACTAAATTATGCAGCAAGAAAGGCAAATTATGCAGTATTATGCGGCACAGTTTCTGATAAAATTACTTCATTTGGTCATTTTTAAACTTGTTAACACTGTTTGGGCATGAGTTGAACCTCCTTAGTACCCGTTTAATACTCAAGTATAGCAATAAGGTACAAAAGGTGACCAGTCAAGCTTTGCAAAGGTCCTTCCACTGTGCAGCAAAACGTGTTTTAACTAACTTTTGAACCGTTTGAGCTAGAAACAAATTTCTTTTTTTGCTAAAATCTGCAGATTATGTGGCCAATGATGGATTATGTGGCAAATGCAGCAAATCTACAGTTATGTGAAAATCACCATGGCCGAACAATCACATAATTCCAGTGGCCCTGGCTATAGCTGGCTGGGGAGAGTCAGTGAAGGGGCTTCACTGAGGGTCTGTTTTTGGCACCTCGGCTCCAGAGTCTTTCAGACCTTGATAGAGAGGGATATATGTTTGCAGAGACCTCACTGTGAGGTACCTTTCCCTGAGAGGAAAATTCAGAGGATGTTATGTTAGGGTCAGAGCTGCTGAATTTGGAACTATGTAAATAGGTTTGAGTCCCAGCCTCAGCTCAATATCCTGTGATTATGGGAAAATGACTTAATTGCCCAAAGTCTAAAATAAAAATAAATTTGATCTTCTGTAATGTGACTGGTGCTCATATCATGACTGCCCTTGGGCCGAGTTCATGCTATATAAAATTACAATAAAAAATAACCTGTTTTATCATGTTTTAAGAGTCTGCAAAGGCTGGAATATAATAATGAAGGTAGATTCTTTATACAATAATAAAAACATCAGTATTCCTTCTTAACATGGCTTTTCTGCTTTTTTTTAGTTTTAACTATCTGTAACGGATCATTAAAGCAGCTTTAGACCACATTTTCAACTGTGTTCACCTTATGGTAACTATTTAAAGTACACATTGGCCGGAGGAAAAATACCAACTTGTGGTATCTTGCCTTCTGCACTACTCTGTCCTTTCTCTGTGTCCTGTTCTCTGCTGCTCAGCCAGTCTCTGTGATGTCATGAAATGTTGCCTCTGTGTATGTTCAAGTGTATCTGTCAGTTCATCTATGTAGGCTGAGCAGCAGGGCTGCTGCTCCCGGTGGGGCTTTCCACCCTTTACCTGATTACTTTGGATTACAATGCTGCATATCCTGTAACTTCATCTTGTAAATAAAGCTACATCCTGGATACAGCTACAACCGGATTTGCATCCTTCTATAAGATTTCACACAACCTTTAGAGATTTTCTTCATTTTCGTACTGGCCAGCACATTAAAATGCCAGTAATCATGGTTAAAAAATATAGACACATAAGGAGTTGTGGCCTTTTGGCCACTTTATTTCACCTCACCCGCCCAGCCAAAATGTAGTGCTTCTAGTTTTCACCAATGTTTCTGGATCTATGAGCTTTCAAATACATAATTTATCAAACATTTCTCTAAAAATGAGCCTAATTAGAATAGCCAGATGCTGTTTCATAGATCTGGGAAGGTGGGCCACTTTTTTTGGCGGTGCACGGGCTAAATTGTGAGCCCAATCCGACCCTGAACCCCAACTCCTACAGCGAGGTGGGTGGGATCAGAAGCCGGAATGGAGTGCGTATTACAGGCATTCAGACAAAGATGCACAACATAGTTGGTGCCTGGGGATCAGACGGCAGGGGGTGCCCAATGCATGGTGCAGTGCTGGCTGCAACTGAAGATACCTCAAGAGGCAAGAAAAAGAACAGAAGGTCAAATGGGGTGATGGCTCTCAGATGGTCATGCGAAATAGCCAACACCCCATAGAGGACAAAGAGGCTTGCAGAGAGGCCTTGGGATGGCAACCTCAAGCGCCTGGAGTGGGATGGGGAGACCCAAGGCCCTGAGCACTGCGGCTATACAGGGATCCTGGTTAGGAGGATGGATGGATGGAGGTGTTGTCAGGTAATGTAGTGCCAGAGGCACTCCCATGTATTGGGACCACATGATGACCTTTGACTACCATTGTTTTAATTGATTTTAGGTGTTTTGATTTATTCTAGCTTGAATGTATGACATCATTTTTCCTGCATGTGCATTTTTCCTTGAAGATTTCTTGTAGCTTCAAAGTGGGAGTATTTGCTTTTTACAGCCTTGCCAGGAACAGAACATTTGGGATGTGCATTTGAAAGCATGAGAGAGAGAAAGGTGTGGAATGTACTTCTCTGTCTCGGACTGTAGTGTTATATGCAGTGGTGTTCAAGTGTGCATTATGTTGTACATTGGGAGATGAAGTGTGTAGTGTTATAGGCAGTGGTGCACAAATGTGCATTGTTTTTGCACATTGGGAAGTATTATGAAGTTCTTACTATTGGCTTTGACATGCCCTCATGCCATCTTGTCTAGCTTGAGCTTTGCGCACACAGGCAGGCCCCCAGATCACTCAAGTTGTTTAGGCTATACACGTTCAAGATTATTTTCTGTACTTTTGGAGACTTTCTCAAGCTTCCCTAAGATAAGAGGCTCGAACATGTGGGAGCGCAGAAAAATACGTGAGAATTCCTTTGCCTTTGGAGTGCTTACATGGAGAGTGGCCAACTCCAGTAAGTTTCCTTGGTGAAGAGGAGGTCCTCTTGGAAACTTCTAGTGCTTTGAAATGATAAAACTGGGGTTTGTTGACCTGGAAAGCGGGATTTTGGACCTGAATGAAGGCGGACGAGTCTAATTCAGTGTAGGAGTTCCCGGCTTGCTGAGTCTCTTGACCCCGGCTGTGAATCCCTCAGTCAGGAGTGGGCTAAGATGCTGTGTATGCAGCCGGTGATGTATACTTTTTGATTATTGGCATTGTGATGAGAGAGTGTCTCTGTGTGTACATTCAAGTCTCCAGCGGTTACAATCATCTGGATGTATTTAGTGTATATATCTTTATATCTTTTAATGCTTTCCTGTGTCTGCTTATTTGCATTTAACAGTGTTTATTTCTTGCGGTGGACGTCCAGTATTATTATCAATATTATCTGCTTGTAATTTATTCCATGTATTTTATGCCATGCATTTAACAGTTGCATTTGACTATTTGTAAGTGTGTTATTATTGCTTGCATATATATATATATATATATATATATCTGTATACATTTGCATATTGTTTTCATTTGACATCTGGGAAAGTCTTTCTGTTAGAGAGTGTTGCACAAATAAAACCCATGCTTTATTTTGAAAACTGTCTTTTGATGTGCCTCATTTTATGAGAGTGAAATCCCTTTCCAAGTGTTTTTATTGCTTTGCTGTGTGTGTGCCTCCGTGTGGTAGAGCTGTATTTTCTATTATTTGGGAGGGCGAAGCAATACAGGTAGAAGCGGACCACAAGGCACTGCATGATGATCAAGTGTAGTGGACATGGTGGTGAACCCGACATGGGTCCATGTGCTGGGTGACAGTGGAGTGAAAGTGGACATCCTGGAATCCTGTCAGTAGGGGTAGATCACATGACCAAGCACCCCCAGTGCCTGAAATAAAGGCGTCACAGAGGGTGGCTGGTTTGCAGACAAAAAAAGAGAGGGCGGTGAATAAGGCCCTCTCACATCAAGAAGACTGTCGACAGCGACCAAAGATCTAGAGGACAATGTAAGATGAACAGAGGGATGGGGAGGCAGCAGAGGCGTCAGCCCATAGCATGACCCTGAAGTCAACAGCAATGGTGCACAAGACAGGCCTTGGGCTTCAACAAGGTGATTATGGGCCCATTGGACAGATGGCACCCTCGGATAGGCCAAGTGGGTGTGTGGCATGGGGAGAGGAAGGTGGGCTGGAAGTGGAAGTGGAGAAGCCAGCCAGTCAAGTATTGGAGGACAAATGGTTACAGAGTTCAGATGAAGCAAGGAGAGAGGGAGACAAGTTCAGCTACAGATGTAGAGTCGAAGCAGAGGGTTTGGGAGTGGGCACAGGCCCAGGGTGACAGTGGGTAGTTGGACTTGGAAATGGATTGGGGTGTGCCCAATTCATGTGGTTGGTTTTTGTGTAATTTTCTCAAAATTGCATCAAATTATGTGTTATTACACAAAATACAAATTGGCATGTAGTGCAAAATGCATAAATACAAGGATGCATTTCATACTACAATAAGTAGAGCACCATTGCGCGCTCAAGTGTTCAGCTATCCCTTAGAACCCCATGAGTTTCAGCTGTTGACTGGTATTATTAAAGCGGGGGACGACACCCACCTTGTGGACAGAATGTACAGGGCTGCGATCTCCCTGCTGCCGTCGCGGGACACTGGGGTGCGAGCGGCCTGGGAACTACACCTTGGGCATCCTATTACGGATGCACAGTGGGGTAGGTGCTGTACACAAATACGACGGGTCTCCCCTAATCATCGTCATAAGTTGCTACATTTTAAATTCTTATGGAGGTCCTATAAGACACCCAATGCACTACATAAGATAGATCCATGCCGGTCACACTCCTGTCTGCGGTGCCATTCCCCAAATGCGGACTTTGCGCATGTCACATGGACATGCACCAAAATCAAGGGGTATTGGACGGCAATATTTGGGGAACTATCCCGTATGATAGAAATGGCGCTTGCGCCATCACCATTTATGGCGTTGCTTGGGTATACTCATGACCTCCCCAAGTCTAAACGGCGATTCGTCGCCATCGCATTGCTTATTGCCAAACGTGAAGTGGCCATTAATTGGGGTTGTCCACAAAGCCACACAGTACACTCATGGCTGCGCAGTATGACAAATTGTGATACTAACAGTGACAACTACGCACAGTTACAACCACCTTCTGCGCGACCCCTAGATATATGGCAACCATTTCACTCTTACCTGCGTGAAACACGGGACAATGACAACACCTCCACTCCGGCATGATACATTTCTAAATGGGATGAGATGCAGAGGGCAAATGTGGGGCATTTGTGACTCCATAGAGTTGTAATACTAAATATGTATGTTTACCGCTCTTTGTAACATGGATGTGTTGTACTCATTGATTTACTCTGTAATAACAGACTGCTATTTGTTAGGTGCTTTCCATTGTGCGGGTCATTCTCTGCACTGCACTGTAACCTTTCTATACAATATATGTTAAAATCAATAAAAAGAATTTAAAAAAAATAATAATAAGTAGAGCAAAAAAAAGCACAGCAAGCAGTGCATATGTGGTAATTTGGAGAATTCAGGGTATCGGGATGTGAGGGTGAAGGAGCATTGGAGTCTGCAGCTGGAGGATATGTTGGTGCAGGGGGGCTGAAATGTGGTTTGGGAATGGAAATGCTAGGCAGATCGGAGAGATGGAAGGTAAAGAAGTAAGGGTCTGAGCATTAGGGTTGGAAGCAATATGCCCCATAAGAGTGACAAGGAAGTTTCTAAAACAAAGATGGAAACAATGGCCCCTTGTTCTTTCACATTGATGCTTAGAGAGTGATGGTCAGCAGGGATTAGGGTGTTGAAGATATGTGTGAGCAAGGTCGTGTGGGATCATATGCATTTTTACACCCATTCCTTTCATATAGGGGATGCTATTGAGCAGTTTTGATTGGGACTAATGAAGGGAGAACTGAAGAGGCTGGGCAAATGGAAGACTGACATGTCTAGGGTTATGTTCGGCCAAGCAGGGCAGGAATTGGGGATTGACGTTGCTCTTTTTCATTGCCAATTCAATAGCAAAAGAGTGGTAAGGAGAAAAAAATATGGATTTGTGGACACTCCATTGTAAAATGGGCCGGTGCTTATGCAGGGAAGTGTGGCCGACCTGAGCCGCTGCTGATTGGCAGCAGGGAGTAGTGGTAGCTAGTACTCCAGTTCAAAGATAGCATGTCCCTTTGGCTGGCTGTCTTGCAATGGTCAGTCTGACATGCGTACTTTAGACCTCTCCAACCCAAGCTGTCTTAGACAGCTGGGTGGAGAGCATGTACAGGCCTCCAGTGCCTGTCGGAGCACTGACCCAGCCCCTACAGCCAATTCTGGCACTTCTCTCATGCTGGATTGTTTAGAGGAGTTGGCTTTGAGACCCCACACTGCCCTGGAGCCACGTACTGCAGGACCTGAGAGGAGTAGAGAAGCACATTTTTTCTTTTTAATTTACAATTGTTTTTTTACCCACTGACAGGCAGTGTGAGAGGCGCGCACTGCCTTCAGTCTCAACTCCAGAACTCTCACTCGTGGCCCATTATAAACACTGTTTATGACAGACCACGAGTCAGACCTATGGGGATGCGCCTAAGGGCATTCCTGGTTTCTCTCAGTGCCTGAAAAGTGGGTCTAAATATTCACCCGATAGCCCTACCACTTTCAAATCCATGGAGCCGCCACTGGCAGTGTGTTGGTATGATGGCCGGGGAGGTTTGTGATGGGGTCAGTTAATGGTCACATTTTGGGACACAAATCGCCACACCCTGATGCTGTACTGATTCAGGTGAGGGAAATTAACTTGGTACATGTGATAACGACATAGATAAGAAAGACTGACAGACAGAAGCAGGTGGAATAGTGGCCTTGTGTTGGACCCAATTTACCCCCACGAGGCTGAGAGTAACTGGAGGTGCCAGGAAGCCAGCTTCAATCAAGAAGGCACGAAGGGGTGTGAATCGAGTGGGCTTGGGTTTTTGTAAGGGTAAGGGACAGAAGTGGTGAGACGCACAGATACCGTGCACTATTACACTGTGTTGTTCTGGCACGTCCCTCTGTGAAACAGGGTTTATTTGGAAAAGGTGACAATGGTATTGGAAGACTGCTGGGTGAGGCAAGTGTAAGGAAAAGTAGGGGGAGACAAAAAGAAGGCATCAGGGGTTTTTGGTCGTGGCATGAGGTGCTCTAAAGAAGAGACTGGGTTAACAGGCAAATACAATAATGGAAGAGTAGGAGTAGAATGAGAATGAAAAGTCAACTGGGAAATAGATCTGGCTATGCAAGCATCAGAAAGCATTAGAGCAAAATGAAAAGGCACAGACGCTCAAAGACACCTTAAGATGGAGTTCACGAATATTACAGGAGAAGGGTTGGGTGCTTTAGGGGTGGAACTGTTTAGTGGCGCAGGGAAAAGATAGATATTCACAGTTTGTTGTTTAGGACATGTTAGAGTGTGCAGCATAACTAAAGGTTTGTTCAATGTGAGCGCATCCTGCTCCTGAATAAAGCGACCTTTGACCCCTCAAGAAGTGTGCCTAAGAAAGGGAGCGGGCATAGAGGTGCACACCCAGGCAGGTGTGGTGTTGGTGGAAACACACTGGAAGGGAAGCATACTGCACTGCTGAAGCGGTGCTTGGGGGCAAATGTACAAGATTAATGCAGTAATCTTTCCACATCATAAAGAGGTTATATGCAAAATGATGCCCCAAGTCTGGTTTCCACATATTTAAATATTGGCTGTGGCAATCGGTGACCAGAATGCTGACCCAGTTTGCTCCTTTGTTTTGCTAATAGTTTTTTTTACCAGTGACCCAAAGCAAGCGATGGTACCCTTTCCTCCATTCCTACAAAGTCCTGAAGTGTCACCCATCAGTTGTAAATTGTAATTTAGGTCCTAAAAGGAATCGTTTAGATCCCGAGAGTAGCTCTCTGGGGCTCCTGGGGTGGTGGATGCTCTGCCACAACCCTTGCAAGTGCCGACCGCCTACTTTATTTAGAAAAAAAGTGGATCATATGGTTCATTCCTAACGAAGGCGCTGCCGCTGACAAGGCAAAAGCATCAGAAATGGATGCCTTGCAAGCCTGAATGTCAGAGTGACCTACTCTGCATTCTTTTATTGTTTTTGAGAAATGAACCCCCAGGCAGGAGTTTCTATTTTTAATGGCAAGCAAGGGTTTGTACCTGAAAAAATAAATACCAAATGTATCAAAAACAAGGCAGTTTTCTCCCAGCAGGTGGGAGTCATAGTTGATTGTGTCTGCATGGGCCTACCATTTCTCACAAGGGCGATCAGGGCAGGGGAAGCCTGCATTGGGAAGACCGCTTCAAATATGGCGCACCTTCTGATGTACTAAAGAAAGAGCCTGAGGCAGACAGGTCACCATCAATGAGTCTGGGCCAGCAGAGTCGACAGAGGCACCACCGGTGCGCATCAGTCATTAGCCCGCCTCTGAAAGGGCTGGAGAGCTCTCCTTATGTATCAAGGACCAGGTGATCTTTGAACACTTGTCTGGATGTGGTCCACCTCCAAGGGAAGAGTTTGATGAATACAAAGAAGCAGTGGTGACTTCAGAATGTTTTGGAATGTACAACCTAATCTTGTAGTTTGCAGGCATGCAATTTTCTGCACGGAACAGCAACACTCAGGGGCAGATTTACAAGCCCCTTGCGCCACTTTTGCGTCATTTTTAACATGGGAAAAGTGACGTACGGGTGGCGCAAGGGCCTTGTAAATAAGCCCCTCAGAGTCTGCAAACTTGGGTGCACTCTTTATTTGTGTGAGTGGTGAGCTTGAGTCCAGAGAAAGATCAGAAGGAGAAGACTCCCTCCACGCTCAGGTGCGAGCAAGTGCAGCTTTACCTGTCTTTCCCCAAGCAGCCTCTCCTGTCCGGGGTTGAGGCGAGCACCTGCACACAGCTGCACAGTGGGAGGATGTTGTTGGAGTTGGCGCTGCCACTCTACTAGGCGCCTGTGCAAGCCTGCACGCAAGGAGAACTGTGCTGCAGCTTCCAGTTGGCAGTGTGCATTCGGAGAGACCCGGCCTCAACCTTTAACGGGTGCAGCTAAGCTTCTCGGACCCAAAATAACAGTAAAAGATGAGTGTCTAATAGACTCCCTAGCCTTGCCATCAATATTGTTGTATTTACAGACTTTGGAGAGTGAAAGGAGAGCGTACTTCACAATCCCGCGGGGCCAGTGTAATGTAGCTCACACGGATCTTGCATCAGTGCTTAATTTGTACAAAAAAAAAGAAGTTCTGGGGCCCTTGTCAGGAGGCCACTGCAGCTTGCACCCCCCAGTTCTCCCACAAGCACTGCCAATGACAGCACTATGACTACTAGACCTCACACTCATACAAGTGTGACAATTCAGACTTTAAATATACATTAAAATGGCTAATACATGCCGTCCAAGATATTCTTATCGCTTTGGGTGGCAGGTATTAGTGATTTTAATATATATTTATTTATTAAACAACAGCGGTTGTGTTACTTAAAAAATCAGGCAAAGAATGCCACCATGTGGCAGGCTGTCATGAAAGAGCCGGCGTTGACAATAAATAAAATGCTGGTGCCGAGCACCAGAAACCACGGGCTCAAATTAAGCACTGCTTGCAATACTCTCTGTAAAAACCCAGGAGCAGCCTGAAGAGAGGACTGGCTGACTCGTTACCCCCACAGTTCCCCACTGTTGAGGTTCAGCACCAATCACAGCAATGTGCTACGCAGGGCTGGAACAATTACCTACAGAGACCTGCTCCTGGGAGAAGAGGTCATTGAGGGTCGGGCAGTGGAGTCTTTGGAACCGTGTAGTGTAGTTCACAGCTGGCCTCACTGCTTTGTGCTCCTTTCTTATTTTTGGCGCTCCCTTGGTTCAATTCTTTAGTGAGATTGTTGTTGTTGCCTGCTCTTCCTTTTCCCCTTTACTAATTTTGTTTTTATCAGAGTCCTGGTTCAGCATTGAAGTATTCAAAACTCCTCCTATGACCACTCCGCCCATCTGGCATTTAGAGGTGCTTGGAGTCATCTTTCACACATCTTCCAGACCCAGGCTATCTCTCTCTTTCCTTGTTTTGTTCCCCTGTTTCCGCGGGTACCCCCTGTGGTAGCACAGTGTGGATCACCCACAGTAACATTGCCCTGCTGTTACATCACCACCACTACATCTACTTCAGCCGTCCAGGTTAGTTTTAAATTTTTTCCCCAAAACACTTTTATTATCCTACTTTTACATCAACTTTTTCTCCTTTATTTCTTAATTTCAATTGAAATAGTAATCCTTTCTCTCTTGCACATTTAGAATACTTTTCATTTATTGTGCATAAACTAGCCTCCACATTTATTCATTTTAATTTTTAATTACAATAAGCCCAAACTTTCTGTATAGTTTTTTCAGGTTTATTTTCAGTTATGATATACAACAAATTATCATTGTATGAATATAGACAGAAATTTCCAGCAGATAAAATCCAGGAGCATGGATATTGGCAGTGGGGATAGGGGCGGAGGCCAGAAGCCCCCTGCAGACCTGCCGGGGCCCTTTAGCACCATGTGATCCCAGGAGTCCCTCCGATCTATATAGGGTCCCCCCAAATGTTGTCTGTGGGTTCTGGAGTGATCACAGCCACTGAGGCCCCATTATCCACTGGTCTGGTGATGTCATGTATCATTTCGGCCCAAACCGGACAATCTTCATCCAACTTTTCATCTGTCCTCACCTCTCTCATATGCCTTCCTTCCGCCAAGGCCCATTGAGCGATATGTCTAGTCCACATGTGCAGACGGTGGCCCGCATGGGACAGCCATTGGATAGCCACTCTCTGTTTTGCCAAAACGAATCCAAGTCGTGGCAGTTTGTATTGCATCTTGCTTTTTTGGGGGGTATTTAAGTAAAAGCAAGAGGCAGTGCCTAATGCTAACCTCCAATTGAATGTGTATGTGACCCTCCTGAGGCTGTATACCAGCTACCTCCAATATGTTTCTATGTGTGCGCAGCTCCACAACACGTGAAGGAAGTCAGCCCACCCTGTTCCACATCTGGGACATGTATGTTGAGAGAACTGCACGGTGCAGCAAGTAAGTGTGCTAATTTGAAGCAAGCATTATTAGACACCCCTTCTACCAATGCCCGCGTTGTGCTCCATTCCTTATCCACCAGTGGCTCCGAAAGGTCTCTATCCCACCTCTGTCTCACTGGCATCTCCCTCTGCTGACTATCTTGCATGAGGACCGTGTGCAATCGGGACACAAAATGTCTGGGGGAACCCATGTTCGAGGGCACGTCTAATGTGACCTTTCTATATAGCTTATGATGTTATAATTAAATGAAATTAGAAACTTTGCTGTATCCTTTAAATTAATTTCATGATTTGGAAATTATTTTACATTAACCATCGAATCCTTTCCTTGAAAGAAAGTATTTCATTGATTTGGGATTAGTTTAGTTAGATTGGTTTAATTTAAAATCCTCGAGCTTGCATTGCAAATCATTCAATTAAAAACGTAAGTTTACTATCATAACATATCCCTGACTTTTTAATATTTTTAAGTCACTTTTAGATCATTTAATCTGAAAACCTAAACCTAAATTTTCTATTTATTCAAGGAGTTTAAATTAATTTATTAACTTAACTAATTTATAAACTATTTTACGTTTTTAATTAACACACAGGAACTCAAAATTAGTTATTTTACTCACTGGAAGCTATGCAGTGTCAGGTTGTTACTCACTATGTAAATATTTTGAGAATGTAGTGGAGGCGATGTAATGGTCAGTTGATGTAGCATAGGCGATATAGCTGTGGTATACCCCGTAAAGCCGAGCATTTTATCATAGAATAAAATGAGTTGGGCTATGGTCTGAAGTGTAATGTTTCCAATACCTGTTTCATCCACCCCTTTGAGTGTTTCTTACCAAGAAGTGATCCTATCAGGAGTACCGTTTGAGCAGCTGCGAAGACGGTAAACTGTACGCTTCCTTTAGGTGTGTTCTCTCACATGCCAACCATGCCTGGCAATTCCAATTACTCTCTCTTCCTCTTGTGCCATGGCCCTGGTTCCATCAGTCCTACTTAAAGTAGATGCCTAGACCCACCCATTGCCAGGCTACAACTCCTCACACTCGATGATCAGCTCCTGCTCTGTTGCTTTCAGAAATGAGTGTGGACTTCTATTGAAAGCATATTTGGATGCAACAGTAACTTTCCTGGATGCGCATCAGCGGAACAGACTTGAATATCTCCCCTGCCTATTTGTTTACGTCAGCGGTTCACACTGTCAGCTAAATGACAAGTATCACTGCTACTCCTTTTCTTTTTAACTGGTTTAATGCAAAGTTTTTGTCATTGTTAGGCCACTGATTTTCCAACCTCTACTATGCAAATGGGTTTCTCATGCAAATGCTTTCCCCTATACGCCTATGAATTTCTGAATCCCTTTCTCTTAGTGGAAACGTTAACCCCCAAACATTTAGGCTAAGATGCTTAATTATAATTGCCACTTTTTGGTCGCTGTTCCAGTCTGGTACTTCCCTGCTGAGAATCCATCCGATTAGTTGTATTGTATTGTAATTGTATTTATGTAGCGCTTACTACCTCTGATGAGGCGTCAAAGCGCTTTTTCGGCAAGTAGCACGCTACTCTGGAACCCAAAAAGGATTAGCGGTGAATTAGTATCGGGAAATATGAAATTAATTTAATCAGTGGACATGTGAGTTTGTAATTTGGATTCCTGCTTTACCATACCGTGCACGACTCCTGCAAGGATAGGATATATGGTCCTTCTTTACCGTACAATGCCCACCTCATGCAGGGATAGGATATATGTTCCTGCTTTACCATCCATGTGCACTTTCTGCAGGGAGAGAGTGTGCGTCGCTGCTATACTGTACCATGCACACCTCCTGCAGGGAGCGAGTGCAGGTCGCAGCTATACTGTACCATGCACACCTCCTGCCAGAGAGATGTTCAGTTCCACGCTTTGTTGGACCATGCGTAGCTCCTGCACAACGGTCTATTATCCTTCAGCACTTAGAAACTAGACGCAACCTGGATCCCCATACAAGAGGCGCTTGCCCTGTAACGTGCCCAGCAGAGAGCCCAGCATTTCGATATGTGATATAAACACCGGATTCCTGTTTGCATCTTCCTATCAAGGTGATGTCCGCTCCCCAAATCCCCTGGCCCTTCACTAATCCACCAAAAATCAAACATGAAAAGGATTTTCAATCAGGGATGTTCAAATTACTAATTACATGAGGAAAGCTTCACATAGTTCCTGATAATTGCTTTCAGGTAGCTCGCCAATTGTCTAACTTTCACTTTGCCTATGCCCGAGCCTAGAATATTTGTTTCTTAGATGCTTCTGAAATTGGATTGCCCTTTTCATGCAAATACTGTGAACCCTTGTTGCTCCTGTAACTCATAAGGGTAGTGAAGCAAATGGAAAAGGATAAAGTAGGGAATGGGAGCCATCTTCTAGCAGAATATAAAGAACAGAAAGTGTAATGATAAAGGGGGAAAAAACAAAAATGGGAGAAATCAGTAATTTAAAGCGCGGTCAGGTTAGGAGCTGGGTGGCATATTTGAAATGACAATTGGAATTTTAGTAATCAAAAATCACACTTGAGATTGAAAGAGGTTATGTTATGCAGATTTGTAGCGAACACTATCACCTGGGAGGGTATCCTCGGGCTGAGCAGGTGTGAGCCAAATCTAGGGCCTAGTGAGGATACTCGAAAAGCCAGGTCTTCAGCTTCTTGCAGAATTTAAGAAGTGAGGAGAAGGCACGTATGTTTAGTGGTAGGTCATTACACGCTTTAGGAGGGCTTTAGAAGAAGACAACCACCAGATCTGGTTTTCTGAATGCATGGCATGTGTGAAAGTAGAAGTCTGGATGGACGGAGGTGTCCGGAAGGTTTGTGAAAGCAGATGACGTTGTTGAGGTGTGCTGGGTCAGTGTTATGTAGTGCCTTGAAAGTGTGGGTGAGGAATTTTAATTGTGCTCATTTGTGTATGGAGAGTGAGTGGAGCTCCTTCAGTAGTGGTGTGGTGTGATGTGAGTGTAGTGTAGGCAGTTGAGAGTGATTCTGGCTGCTGAGTTCTGAATGGTCTGCAGCCTACTGGTGAGTTTTTTGTTGATCCCGGCATAGAGGATGCTCCTGTAGTCCAGCTTGCTCATGGCCAGAGTGTGCCTGAGGGTTTTCCAGGTTCTTATTGGTAGCCATTTGAAAATCTTCCTCAGCATTTTCAGATTATGGAGGCATAAGGTGGTGACGGCATTGACCTGGAGGCTCATGTCTAGTTTACTGTTAATGACGATCCCGAGGTTCTTGGCTTGGAGGGGGTGAGTGTCGGTCCTAGCTGTGTTGGCACCAGGTGGAGTCCCACAATAAAGCACTCTTCCCGAAGATCACGATTTCGGTCTTGTTGGTGTTCAGCTTTAGACAGTTGGTCTTTGTCCAGTGGGGGATTTAACTCATGCAGCCACTGAACTGGATCTAGGTACTGGACGTCTTGCTCGTGAGGGAGGGAATGAGATGCATGTCATCAGCATAGTAGAGGACAGTGATGTTGTGAGGGTGGATGATGCTGGCTAGAGGGATCGTGCATGCAGCGGTAAAGAAGAAAGCAGTCCCATTGTTGTATATAAATAACGCTGTCCATATGGTGGTTGCCATGTTGATGTGGGGTGTATAGCGTACTATCCAAAATGCATCATTGAGTTAAAAAAGGTAATAATGAAACCCAAAAATAACATTGGATTATGGGTAAGAACGGTATCAACTAAAAGGTAGGGAGAAAAGCCTGACACAAGAGAGAAGAAATATATATGGTAAATTTGTCTTCTGTACAATATGCACTATATTGAACACAAGGAAACAGGTTAAAGGTAGATGGTCAAAGTAAATCAGAATAAAATAAAACATGATAAGTAAATCGGGTGAGTGTGAATTGGGGTGTAGTGAAATACAGAGGTAAAAGAATACAAAGAATGGGATAATAATCAGAATTTGAGACAAAAAAATGTGTAACATGAATATTAAAGTAGTCTTGGTTTAATTGTAACGGCCATCTTGCCATGGTGATATTCAGGAAGTTAGAATCTAGGGACAGGGAACTCATATTAGTGCTAATGAAAAGGTTGGTCCTGGTCATATATTAGTGTTTATTGCAGACTGTGTTAAGAGGTTAGTTGTAAGTCAATTTGCTGATTAAATATTCAAAGCATTGTTTCGAAAAAAGTGTGGTAAAATAGCGAGTGCGTTAGAAGTGGATCAGTGCTAATAATTGTCTATAATAGCAATGTGCTGTTACAAGCCCATAATGGAACTAGGTAGAAACATGGTAGATAAAAGCGAATATGAAGTAAGTAAAAGGAGCCAAGGGAAATATACATTCAAAATCATGTCCGAATTAAATGTCAAAGCAGGGTGGAATATCAATTCAATAAAAAAGTGGATGATAATACTAACAACTTACAAGTATGTTGCTACATTGTTGGTAAACCCTTCCCCTCTATAGAACTATTTTACCTCTTTGGCGGCATGGAATCACTCAGGGTTTTGCACCCTTCAGCCTGAGACAAGCTCTTGCCTTATTAGCTTGTATACTAAAGTAAGTTTGGGATAATGTGTGACCGCAACATAGTATGCCATTGTCATTCTAATGATGCAACAGAAGCAAGCTGTCAGATCTAGAGCGCTGCGAAGAGGACAGAATCACCTGGCAGGACAAGCATGGTCAGAAGTGAAGGTAGCAGAAGGGTAATAGTAGCTACAAAACGAGTAGGCCGAGAGTGACTGGAGGTTAAAGAGAGGCGAGCTGGATGGCTGGGGCTGCCAGGGTACGAAATACAAGTCATCGATACAGGATTAGAATAGTGGGTGAAGGGGAGCGGAAAATTAAATAAAGAAATGGCAGAACTCAGTATAAATATACAGTAGGGGATACCCAGAGAAGTAAAGAAAGAGGAAATCAGCCACCCGGTGCAACCTAGACGCACAAGCTTTGTTAAAAAGAGAATCTTGGGGCGGTGGATGTCAGAAGGAGCCCAGAAACGAAAGGAATGTGCACAAGATGAAATACTGTAAGTGTAATGTTTATTTGAATAAATATAAAATGCACATCAGCCTGCATGTTACTTAATGCCCAGTGAACAATCTGAGAGGGGTAATGGATTGCCATCTCCATGCATCCTTCTTGTCTTTTCTGTTCTCAGGACTCCAGTTGAGCCACTGCTCACCTGGATCTTTCTGCCTTGCCCTGCTTCCCCGGATAGAGTTCACTCAGCCACTGGGCGCTTCCTCAGATGTTTAGTGAGCGGCCCACCACCCTCACATTCCTCCTCAATGTGACAGGCAGCTCTGGTACCTTCGCTCCTGGAGATACAACAGTTTTCCATCAAAGAGCTTCTCTAGAAATACCGTCAACAGGAGCATCATCTCTCAAGCGAGGTTCACTGTTTCAGAGGCAAAGTAGGCTCAATCTCTATTGGTCGTTCCCCTGCCACCTGCCGCTTCCTCTGATTTAAGCGGTCTGCCACGTATCCGTGTGCCCCTCACAAACACATGACTGGGCTTCTGCTGGTTTCAGGAGTTCCTTCTACACAGTGGCTTTTGCAATTGCACTTCACTCCTACGTCTGTGGGCTGCCTTGTTTTGTTGGGAGCTTGCCTCAATGCGCTCCTTGAACACGGGAGTCAGTGGGAGGATACTCAGATGCTGTCCTCAGAACACTCATGGAGTTGTCTGTTTGGGCACAGTCTGGAGGCCTCCATTTGCAGCCCGCCCCTGTTCTCTCTGTAAGCAGCATCACCACATCTCTGCTGCTCCTGCCTGGGCATAGCAGCACTTTCATGCTTGCTCTGCTCAACACTCGAGGAGTTCATGGATGGTGGTTTCAAGCGGGGGCTGGGTGCTCAATAATAGCACATATGATTTTGGCATTTTTGTGACTGGCTCACCCCTCGCAAGCGGTTCACCTCAATGAGTGAGGCCCTTGGGGTCCTGCTTCCACAACTCACTGAAAGACTCTCTCATAATTGCGCCCAACCACCCCTGGGGGACTCACTGATCCCACGGCTGAAATTCACTGTGCACTCCAGTGACTGCACCTTGCTCTGTTCACCTCACAGATCACCACACGTTCTCCTGCGATACGGTGCGTGTACCATTAAAAACTCCATTTTAATTTGAGTTGCCAATCTTATGGTGTAGCCTAAAGGTTTACTTCATGAACACTTTTCTTTAATTAAACAGGGGAGAAGAACATTTACTTTGGAAGAAACAACGCAACTTGGGAGAGAGTCCACTCTGCAGTGATGTTTGAACCACAACTGACTGCCTTCCACCCATTTGTGCCACCGCCCTCCAAATAACATGGAAACATGGAACACCCCGGGGGATATTTCCAAACTGTCCACTGGCTATGAAAAGAGTGTTCGTTTGCACAGAGTTTGCACCTCATTGCCGGTCACAAGACGTGATACATGTAATTAAAATGGATGGTCTGTGTCCGACAGAGGGAGATGCAATGCATAAACCCCTGCAAGAAAACTGGTGCCCCCATCATTGTTGACAACGCTAACTTGAGACGTTATGAGAACTAAACTCTGGAAACATTTCTGAGAAAGAAAGCATAATCCTGGTTCTGCCTTGAAAATCGACAAGCTCCCTGTGTTGTAGAGGAAGAAACACTATCCCTTCGAGGGATGGCTTTTTGCATGATTCAGTGCTAACTGCATCGCCACTGGTTTGGCTCAATGTGCAAGTTTGGTAACAAAAAACATTTTTAGCAACGGCCTTTCCCATCAGGAAAGACAAGAAAACAGATATCATAACCTAAAAATGCTAAACATAGCAATGAAAATGAACCAAGACATCTAAGAGAAGAAAAAAGACCTTATTGGTGCAAATCTGCATAATATCTAGAAAAAGAAAGACAAGATGTGACTTCCACTCATGCGCTTTGTGGGCAATTCATCATGCCCTTCTTATATGTGGCGTGAGTTCAGGGTCTTGTTAATGATTTTGGGACTTATTTACAAGCCCCTTGCACTGCCGGTATGGCACTTTGCCGATATTAAAAGTGATGCACTGGCGGCATAAGGGGCTTGTGAATCAGCAACTTTGTGCATTTATTTTTTTGTGCGTCATTAACTATGTGAGGAATGTAGTTTTACGCACGTATAAACATCTACACACTGACATTGTGTGTTTGCTTTTGAAACAAATGTCCTATGACATGTAGAAGTGTGTTTTCCTGACTCTTGGTAACTAGGCCTCAATTTAGGCCTAGCGGCCATCTTAATCAAAATAGAGTTCTACTCTGTCTTACCCCCTCCCCCCGCACTTTTCACTGTTTGATTAATTCTGCAACACACGTTCAAGCAGAGACATGCTTGTTTATTTCCACTGGCACTGTACTTGCTGTTTTTGAAGTAATCGCCTTATATTGCTCACAAAACTGTAACTACAGCAAATTAAGGTCCTTCTGTTAGCTCACTGTGATCTATTCATTCTTAATAATTTGCTGTTGTACATGTATCTAATTTGTTCCACCACCTCCGGATGACATTAGCATAGAGTGGGAAGAATCAGTACTGATGTAGTGAAATAGTGATTAGGTGCTGAAGCAATAATATGTTTAATAAAAAATGTTCTCATATTTTCTAATGAAATTATACATTTGCTCACACCATGATGAAGTTGAAGTTTCTGTGCTGAGAGAATATTTCCTATATAAACTCTTGCATTTGGGAGTAAACCAGAAGACTTTCTGATTCTACTAGGGATGCTGTCCATTTCTCTTTTTATTATGCTGCCCATTTGAGACTTCGAATATTTTTGATTTTGTGCTTCTCTGTAATGCTTTATTTGCTGAGAGCCTTTATCGCAATTATTTTGTACCGCATCTTTTGAATTTTGTAATAAATATCCATTAACTTTATTCCGCTGAACTAGAATTCAGTTATTGAGTGGGCCTTTTGAATAATTAAGATACAGAAAGTATGCTGTTCCTAATTACGAGACAAGGGAAAACTAGGGGAACCGGTCTTGGGTGGTCATGAGAAGTAGGAGGACGGGGATTCCTCCTCTTGGAATTTGGGGCCCTAACACACCTGGCTGGGTGTCATGCTTCATCATAGGGCTGCTCCTCGTCAGGTCGGGGCTGCAATACCTGACGGGCTCCCTATGAGGGGCTCTTTGGCGGAGATCTTTTATTCCAAATTGCCGTTTGGTGCCGTTGTGGGTGAGGGGCCTAACCAGTGTAGATGAGTGAGTGGAGGTGTGTAACCTGAAGGAAGTTTAAAACAGGTTTGGAAGTACCAACAAAAACAATTTTAATCAATAGGTCTCCCTACCTGATTAAAAGAAACAAAGGCGCATGTCTGAGGTTATGTCTCAGGTAGAGCGCTCTATTGTGTGGTCAACATGTTTCTCGCCTGGTAGTCAATCAATCTGTTGGCGATTCTTCAGGACCTTCTAAAAGGATATCTATCTACACACGGGTGGTTCTATGGTGTAATCTACCTCTTTAAATCAGCCTAACACATACTATGTGTAGTACCTGATAGAACATGACCAACCTGGTGAAGGAATAAAAACAAATATTAAGATCTGAGACTTCAGTATAAACAAAACTCTTGTGTTCCCTGTGTGACAAGCTCACAGCACACAGTGGTGATGGCCAAAAACATACACAATGTGAGTGCCGTGTGGGTGACTCTCACAGACCTTTTATCGTGAAAATTGCACCGGCACATATGGTGGAACACCACCATGGTTGCAGAAAGAAATGATGAACTCAACCCAGTCGGGTTTCTCATTTTACTTCATCAATACCCGGCAGGTATCACACAAGGAATTTCCTATGTACTGTGTGGGTTGTATGTTAAAAGAAAAGGAGATTAGAGCACAACACGTAAGATGCTGTAGGTACATGATTAGGTATATGGAGCAGTGAGGGGGTTGTTAAAACTATCAACAGTTAACGAGAGGCAGCCCTTAATATATGTTATGTAAACGGACTCGCCCAGATCATATGGTGGTCAAATAGACATGAGCTGGGTGTAAAACTTGTTTGTTAAAAGTTGCGTGTGTCCTGTCAGGACAGATATTTTTGTAAATGCCACATGTCAGGTTACAAAAGTCTAGAAACATTTGGTCTGTGGCGGGGGTACCAAAGATTGTTTTGGTGTGGTACAACAACTGCATAGATAATGGGTCCCCGCTAGGTGTACAAAAGCTCTCGTTGTTGTTTCGGTAAACTGTGCATAATGAAAACCAAACTAACGTTAGATGAGCTTGCGTGTTGCAGAGTAACTAAGAAAACCCCACCATTAAGGAGAATTATGAAGGCTCTGGGCAAAGTGTACCCCGAGAAGCACAGCGTTATCGGACACAAGGTACTAAAAGTTTGCTGAATCAGTAACAGGCTCTCTGACCTACCCACTTCTGCCGGGATTGGGAGGCAGTGGCGGCTGGTGACATTTGAAAGTGGTGAGGTGTAAAACAATTGTCGTACTTCAGTGCGGCGAGCGAGCGTAGCGAGCGAGCCTGAACCACCTACGGGGGGTTCGGGGGTTCTCCCCCCAAGAAAATTTTGAAAAAAGAGTGGGCAAATGGTGCATTTTCAAGCAAACCAGAAGGTGTGAAGAAAAGCTCAGTCAATACTGCTGTTTAGAGTTGTGGGAGTTAAGAAACCTTATAGAGGTTTGACACATAATGAGAATGCTCTGAGAATATGGAACTAAAATGAACAATTTACTGGTACCGCAGTAGCACAACTATTCTTAATCATACTGGATAGAACTACAAGCGAATATGTACAATACCATGATTGACAGGGTGATGAATTTACTTGGACACTAGCGCTTAGGGAATGTAGCAATTTCTCACTCCAAGGCTCTCAAACATATCTGCATTTCCTTCAGACACCTCTTATGCAAGTCAACAAATGAGTTGAGAACTGCGAAAACTATTCACACATCAACAATATGTTTTTGTGCAGTGCTTTGAGGCGCTGACCATACATGCAGACAGGGCTTCTCAGCGTTGGACACAGGTTGAGCGCACCATGCGTGGCGAAACACAGATGTGTCCCACACACACCACTGTAAAACACTGCCATTACAAGATGGAAGCCATGACAGGTGCATCACTATTAAGGCAGCTAACTAGAGGTGTAAACATGCTCAGTGCAACAGTGTTCCACTGTGGTACCAACAGACTCAAGTTATGATGCTGGCTGCGCCACTGCCCTGTGCTTCAGTTAACCATTTGCCAAACTCGTGCCACCTAGAAGCAGGCCTAACCACACTATTAGGCACTATATAAACAACTGCCTGCTGCCTACAATCAACGACAAAAGCTGGATAATGCAGCTGCACTGGCATGTTTGGGGGGAGGGAGTATACTGAAGTGGTAGATTGAAGCCAAAAACTGTGTTTCTCTTGCAAACATACCCCAAACAAATCTGTAACTCTTTTTCCTAAAAAGATATTTCCATTTGACAATTCTAATACACCCGATACAATTTTAAACACATCATCGGCAAATACTAAATTTAATGCTGGACAGTTGGCCCTGAACTAACTGTTTTCCTTTTTAACTTCCTAAGATCATTTAAGAATATTTTTCCTGCGATCCCCAGGCAGTCAGAGTGTGTAATAAAAGACGAAACAAAATGAACTAGGGAGTTATAAAAAAACACACATAGACGGACATTAGGCCAAAAGGAGCATGCAAGGAACAAGCGAAGGGTCTCCATGGATGTGCTCTGGTCAGTCATAGCACGGGGTGGAGCACGAGGTTAAGGCATCTGCTGCACAGTACTGGGACTCTGCATTTTATCAAACTCGGATGGGGGGATGGGATGGCACTAGATTTGAGTAACCAATACATCCGTCTGCACAAAAACACAATTACTTTGTAGTGGGCGCGACATTTTATGGTAAAGTGAGAGCAAACGCCGTCAGCAGCAGTCGTAGCGCAAATGTCGAGCTCTACTAGAAGTTAAGCACTCACAGGCAGCGCGGACTTGTTACAGGCATTTAGTAGACAGGATCTGCGGAGGCTGAAAAACACATTTTTTCTTCCCACGACGACTACACATAACCAGGAGGTCTCACGCTGTGCATTGTAACGCTCCGAAACTTCAGGCGTTACACTCATAACTCAAGCAGTAATAAAATGCTCAAAGTCTGGTGTTGTTTCTTACCTGTACGTTGTATAGGAAAATGTCATCACTGGAAGGGACCTGGTTGCTCTCAAAAACTGCACCTCAGTACTCGATGTTTATTCCATCAAAGTACCCTTCAACAATTATTTACTCCGCCCACACAGTCCCCTAGTCTGTGTCCAGCCTTGCTGCTATGGGAGACGGTGTAGCCGCTGCTTCCTATTCAAACTGACCAGATTTGTGCAAGAATGGACGCTGGTCTTTGAGGGGTTTCTTCTTAAGCTACCTCCCGATGAAGCAAAAACAATTCCCTCCATGTGCCTGTAATTGGGAACGTGGAAAGCCATCGATCTGGTGCAAGCTTCCCTTCCGTCTGCTCCTCTCCACTCCAGCAGTCATTAGAAGCCTAATGTGCACACATATGAAAGGATTGTACACACAGAAAGGACGTTCTAATGCACACAAGCAGGCATTAGAAGTCTAATGTGCACACATATGAAAGGGTGCCCACAAAGTGATGCCATGCAATGAATCTTAATCTCGAAGTACTAACCCGCAAGTAACATTATCCATGTGGCCAGACCCAGAAGCTCTTACCTGGAAATGACAGAACCTATCTTACCCGTGAGCCCCTAGCCACATATGTGGCCTATCCTAGAGACCCTGTTCCTACTCCGGAAGTGATCATGTTCATTCAATCTCCCCCGCCATGTAATGGACAGAAAATGATAATATAGGTGCCACCAACATTGGGATGCTCAAGGACCCGATGTGCCCACTTTTAAAACCATTGCAGCAGTGCAAAGCTCATGAAGTCGAGGAGCAGAAAGCGGCTGCAATTATCAGTATTCTCAAAGGCCCAAACCTACTAAGGAATTTAGACTGCTGTGCAATGTGCAGGAAGTGCTGTAGAAGAATAAAAAATAAAGCTGCAGCATGCTCGAACATATTTTTTTCGAACGACATAAACCATTTTATAAGGGGTTTGTTATTATTAGCAAATAGGAGCTGTCAAATTATTGAAAGATTTAAAGGAAATCCAAACTGTGATGAGTAAAAGTGCTTTAGCGTGTGTCTCTGTGAGAACGATACAAAAGCCTGTTTTCTACAGAAGTGCAAGGTCTGCATCCAGACTCTGTAATCTTACAATTGGCAGAGAAAAAACACAGACTGTTATCTGTAAAAGGAAGGTCATCATGTGTACTTAAATCCTTCGGGGGGAAAAAAGCAAACCCAGATGGAATGATAGACATGACAGAGGCAATCAAACATAGAACCTGTCTTTTCTACTAAAGGACTGACCTCGTAATAATGAAACTGAAAAAATACACGGTGTCTGATATGCCACACACAAAAAACAGTTATTTTCAAACTGGAAAATAGAATATATTTTTCAGGAACGCAGATCAAGTTGATAAAGTCTGCTTTCTATTAACTATACTAGAAAATCTAAGGTATTTCTACAGGCTACTTTTACAGGGGAAAAACATGCCTATATCCTATAAGCTGTAACCTTTTCTTTTTATGTTTTTAAAATCCAATTACCCAAATAATAGCATAGTATATTTGGCTGAAACACCACTTTATCAACCCTTTTTAAAAACTCTCAGAAGTAGAGGGAAAATGTAACTTTTAACAGGCTTAACACACATAGTGATAATTTGACACTACACCTGTCTAGTGCTGCCAGCCCTCTCATCACGTAGCGCAGGGTAAGCGAGGCAGTTCGCTCATGAGGAAATGCAGTTGAAGAATGAGTACTTTTGCAGCCTCTTCGCCAACGTATGGGGGTAGGATGTTTGTGAATTCAGAGAAAATAATCGAGTACTAGGATTACAAGTCATGGGATTCTCGCTGACATTCATAAACAGTAGAATAGATTAGCAGGCTTCATTACACACAACCCGGCGGAGGACAGTTCCAAAGTAGAAGGCGGAGGTGAAAACATTTTCTAGGCAAGTACATTGCGCAAGGATGCCTAACCCATCAGAGTATCAGTTTGCGAGTGTCAGTCAGTACGGTAATACTTGGCAATCTTACACCTATTACTCAAAACGACAGATTTGCAAATATCTGGGATTGGTGCATTTCACATCAAGGGAACAGCAGTTGCTTTTCTACATTTAGAATGATCTTAGGCTCTTTTCCATTGGGCCTGGTAGCCTTTTGGTAACGCAGTTATACAGAATCGATAATCAGCCCTGCGCTCAACTTGTCCCAAGCGGACACACCCATTTTGAATGAAGGGCACTTAATCTTGAAGAAACAGCGTTCAATTCTTAATACCCATACACCTCAGTCGCGGCCGGCATGACTCGGGGGGTACGCGCGCGGGGGGGGGAGGGTGGGAGACGTTTAATTTAATGATATGAATAAAATAAAAACAAATAAACTTACCATGCATCTCCTCCGGTCCCGCGTCGCATCACGTCTCCTCTCACAAGACGTGGAACTAACTTCTCCCCGCTCTTTTGCTTGACTGGCAAATTAGAAAACTGGATGCGACTGGGGGCGGCTACTCGGCTGTATCCTGGCATGTGACAGGGCATAGGGCGACTGTACGTCACCGCCCGAGCAGGATCTCATCTTCAAACTCCTGCACTACACTAGGCATGCGCAGCATACCTAATGTATTGTGAATGGAGTGGGGAGCTCAAAATAAAGAGCGCTCTTCTCGCAGATGCGCAGTAGGAGTCCTGGACTCCTGCTGCTCTCGCCTGCGTGCGCTGTGCGTTTGTTGACATGCGCACTTTCACCTGTGAAGCAGCTGCCAGCACAGGCCGGATTCCGGAAATGTAAACAGACGAATTGTCGCTGTCAAATCGTCTGCTTACATTCTTGCTGCCCCATTCTTTTTGTGTTGATTGCCTAGTGGGGCGCTGCCCCGGCGCCCCTATGGACCAGCCGCCACTGTTGGGAGGTACTGGGAAGGATTGTGGATCTGTTTAAATACTGGAAGTGACTCAGCCTGAATTAGCGGGAAACTCCCGGTTGACTGGCAGTCCGCACTAGACCGCTAAAGTCATAGGAGGGAAACCAGTATTCAGTGGGGGCCATCTTGGATGACGTGAAGTCCTGATCATGGGAGCCGCCATATTGGAGTGGGTTAGGGCTTCTCTCGTGGTGTGGAGTTGCTATTATGCTCCAACTAAGTCTAGTGGCGATAACTCACGTGTTGCCCTATATTAAATTAAAAGGAAGTTGCAATCCATTAGCCAAGCCATATTTAAAGAGGTTAGGTAAAATGATAATAATTTTATAAAGTCATAGGAGGGGAACTGGTATTCAGTGGGGGCCATCTTGGATGACGTGAAATCCTGATCATGGGAACCGCCATATTGGAGTGGGTTTCGCTCGTGGTGACTTCCCATTGATGGCAAGACCTGATGGCAAGCCCAATGCATTTCGGGACTTTATGGTCCCTTCCTCAGGGGCGGGTCTAAAAATGGCTCTAAGTGCCGCCGTAAGTTGCGAAACGTGGTTTCTCTGTTCCTAGTAATATAACCAAAGCAGTCCTTACAGAAAACTGGAGTGGCTTATGTAAAGGCGGGATGCGATAGTCATAATCATCAAAAATGTACGCTGAGAAAGTGAACGAAACGGGATGCGGTCGTCATGAACATAAAAAATGTGTGCGGAGAGCAACGAACATGGTGTCTTCCAAACAGGTCTTGCCATCAATGGGAAGTCAGCAGCAATTCCCATAGAATTTGGATTTTGAACATTTGTGTTTTGTGTAAACATTTGATTTTCATTGTAATTGTGTTTCATGTACAACATGTACAGTCACGGATAGTTGACATTAAGTGTATGAGTTTATTTAGTATATAATATAAAAACAAACGCATAATATGACTTCATGTGTTGATTTACTTGCTGTACATACTATATTTGGTATATAAATGTATAAAGTATGTTTTTAGAACCTTAGGTTCACATTGAACAGTGCTCACCACAATCAGGACGTTATTCCTGTCAGATTTTCTTTCACACTTGCTAGTGCTGTCAAAACTAGCCGTGGTGAAGCACCAGTTGTTTAAAAGGGATCACTTTTTTGAAATACATTAGGGAGTGCTCCTCCAACCCACACATTATTATTTACTGTATGATGATAACAGAGTGCACTCGGTATGTGATAAACCTCCAAGATGTCATATGGAGTCATGGTGATCTCCGTGGTTGAGGAGTTATCTAACCCTCGCTCATACATGCTAAGATGTTAGTGTGCATGTTGTAAAGTGAATGGGGATTCTGCAATATTGGCCTATGGGAGTGTCAAGTATTAAGTGTACTCCAAGGAATTTCCGCTCACACGAACTGCAATACATCCAATTGTATCTATATGATTACCTGCCCATGTGACCTCAGGTATATAGGTATGACCACCAGACCTGTGAAAACGTGCATCACGGAACACCGCAGTAATTTCCGGTGTCATAAACTTAACACGAAAATGTGTACACGTTTTAACCTACTGCAGCATTCACCTGACGCCCTACGATGGGTAATACTATAGGCACATCCCAAGATTAGTAAGGGGGCCCTGTTTATGAAAGAACAGAGATGGGTTTACCGTCTGTGAACCAATACACAAGGGTTGAATGAGGAAATTCCTTGGAGTACACTTAATACTTGACACTCCCATAGGCCAATAATGCAGAATCCCCATTCACTTTACAACATGCACACTAACATCTTAGCATGTATGAGCGAGGGTTAGATAACCCCTCAACTACGGAGATCACCATGACTCCATATGACACCTTGGAGGTTTATCACATACCGAGTGCACTCTGTTATCATCATACAGTAACCCACATGAATCATCTTGGGGTCCCAGTACATTTTACCTAACCTCACCATGACTACCTATGATACCTTGGAGGTTAATCACATACCGAGTGCACTCTGTTATTATCATTTTACATAACCTCTTTAAATATGGCTTGGCTAATGGATTGCAACTTCCTTTTAATTTAATATAGGGCAACACGTGAGTTATCGCCACTAGACTTAGTTGGAGCATAATAGCAACTCCACACCACGAGAGAAACCCACTCCAATATGGCGGTTCCCATGATCAGGATTTCACGTCATCCAAGATGGCCCCCACTGAATACCGGTTCCCCTCCTATGACTTTATAAAATTATTATCATTTTACCTAACCTCTTTAAATATGGCTTGGCTAATGGATTGCAACTTCCTTTTAATTTAATATAGGGCAACACGTGAGTTATCGCCACTAGGCTTAGTTGGAGCATAATAGCAACTCCACACCACGAGAGAAGCCCTAACCCACTCCAATATGGCGGCTCCCATGATCAGGACTTCACGTCATCCAAGATGGCCCCCACTGAATACCGGTTTCCCTCCTATGACTTTAGCGGTCTAGTGCGGACTGCGAGTCAACCGGGAGTTTCCCGCCAGGTCAGGCTGAGTCACTTTCAGTATTTAAACAGGTCCACAATCCTTCCCAGTACCTCCCGATCCCGGCAGAAGTGGGTAGGTCAGAGAGCCTGTTGCCGATTCAGCAAACGTGAGTACCTTGTGTCCGATAACGCTGTGCTTCTCGGGGTACACTTTGCCCAGAGCCTTCGTAATTCTCCTTAATGGTGGGGTTTTCTTAGTTACTCTGCAACATGCAAGCTCATCTAACGTTAGTTTGGTTTTCATTATGCACAGTTTACCAAAACAACGAGAGCTTTTGTACACCTAGCGGGGACCCATTATCTATGCAGTTGTTGTACCACACCAAACAATCTTTGGTACCCCCGCCACAGACCAAATGTTTCTAGACTATTGTAACCTGACATGTGGCATTTACACAAATATCTGTCCTGACAGGACACACGCAACTTTTAACAAACAAGTTTTACACCCAGCTCATGTCTATTTGACCACCATATGATCTGGGCGAGTCCGTTTACATAACATATATTAACGGCTGTCTCTCGTTAACTGTTGATAGTTTTAACAACCCCCTCACTGCTCCATATACCTAATCACGTACCTACATCTTACGTGTTGTGCTCTAAACTCCTTTTCTTTTAACCTACAACCCACACAGTACATAGTGAAATTCCTTGTGTGATACCTGCCGGGTATTGATGAAGTAAAATGAGAAACCGACTGGGGTGAGTTCATCATTTCTTGCTGCAACCATGGTGGTGTTCCACCATATGTGCCGGTGTAATTTTCACGATAAAAGGTCTGTGAGAGTCACCCACACGGCACTCACGTTGTGTATGTTTTTAGCCATCACCACTGTGTGCTGTGAGCTTGCCACACAGGGAACACAAGAGTTTTGTTTATACTGAAGTCTCAGATCTTAATATTTGTTTTTATTCCTTCACCAGGTTGGTCATGTTCTATCAGATACTACACATAGTATGTGTTAGGCTGGTTTAAAGAGGTAGATTACACCATAGAACCACCCGTGTGTAGATAGATTTGATTTTAGAAGGCCCTGACGAATCGCCACCAGATTGATTGACTACCAGGCGAGAAACATGTTGACCACACAATAGAGCGCCCTACCTGAGACATAACCTCAGACATGCGCCTTTGTTTCTTTTAATCAGGTAGGGAGACCTATTGATTAAAATTGTTTTTGTTGGTACTTCCAAACCTGTTTTAAACTTCCCTCAGGTTACACACCTCCACTCACTCATCTACACTGGTTAGGCCCCTCACCCACACAGCACCAAACGGCAATTTGGAATAAAAGATCTCCGACAAAGAGCCCCTCATAGGGAGCCCGTCAGGTATTGCAGCGCCGACCTGACGAGGAGCAGCCCTATGATGAAGCATGACACCCAGCCGGGTGTGTGAGGGCCCCAAATTCCAAGAGGAGGAATCCCCGTCCTCCTACTTCTCATGACCACGCAAAACTGGTTCCCCTCGTTTTCCCTTGTCTCGTAATTAGGAACAGCATGCTTTCTGTATCTTTACTAAGTTTGGGCACGTATGCTGGACCTGTCCAAAAAGCCCAGAGTCCCTCCTTTGTGATTGGTTCCTTTTAATT
The DNA here is from genome assembly GCA_963921515.1 of Calotriton arnoldi. Classification (NCBI taxonomy): domain Eukaryota; kingdom Metazoa; phylum Chordata; class Amphibia; order Caudata; family Salamandridae; genus Calotriton; species Calotriton arnoldi. Next base: position 6,358,699 of record CAWUFW010000046.1, on the reverse strand, counting down.
AATTGACAGTATTTCTGATAATTTGATGTGTTGGGAGTTGCCTTACCTCAGGGACACATTGCCTCATGAAATTGAGGTTTAACACTGCATCCGATTCATCAATATGTGGGCAAGTCTGTTGAGGTACATTTTTGGGTTGCAAGAATACTGTCCCTATCGTATGCTGTGAGTGTGGGCGTGCGTGTGTGATGTTGGAATGTCTGTGAGTATGTGATACAAAGTTACAGATGTGGGGATTTAGAAGACATGTCCTACTGTAGAAAAAAAATGTAAGCCATGTAGGAAAAGGGCCATTTTCTTTGGGTGTGCCAATTTCCACCTAGGGGAAAATCAGCATAGTAACTGAACTAAGGGTGATCATCATAAATTGAATACTGAGGTGGTATTAAGAGTGAGAGCTCATAGGGTGTTAAACAAAATGCTACCAACAGTAATCAGAGTTGATGGTCAAGAAGTATGCATGATGGTAGAATTGTGTGTGTGTTATTGGTAGCAAATTATTAAATAATTTATGGCCTGAAAGGAAACTACATCAGACAGATTCTGTTCTAAAGGAAACATGGGGCAGAGAATAAACATATTCATTTGACTGAAGCTGAAGTTTAAGGAGAGGCAAACCAAGGGCAACTTGTATGTAGTCAAGAAAGAAGAATCTATTTTATGATGGCCACATCAAGAGGATTTGGCTAATGAACTGGATCCCAGAGCCAATCCTCCAGTTTATGTGGTATAGAAAGACAAGTCAGAATGGCAAACATTTGAATATACTCTTTTAAAAAGAATTGTCTGTTTCAACAAGCTGGTTAAGGAAAACATTCATTTATCAGATAAGAGTAGGATAAGTTGGAAGAGAGCTTTACAAACTATCTTACTGTTCCTTTCAAAGAAGAAGAAGTTTAATAACATGGACATTAAGGTGGACCAGTTGGTCTGGGCAAAGTTTCCAAAGATTTAAGCAAGGGTACGGCTGTCTAGGCTTATCCCTTAAGAGCAATACAAGTTTTCAATACAGCAGCAACGGTAAAAGGTGGTATGTTGTGGAATTCAGGACATGCCTCAATATTAATGGCTCACTGGCATTCATGGTCAAATCTGTAGTTAGTAAGAACAATATGTCTGTGGATGGTACAGAGTCTTAAGTTGCGGGAAGGAGTGCTTCGGTGGACTTCAGTTGGTCCCCATGAGGAACTGCAGCACAGCATTGGATCTGGCCAAAGCCTGAAAAGTGACACAATTGTGCTGTATCTCAGGCATTATCACTAATGTTCTTTCGAGGTTTTCTTTGCTCTGGGGGAGATGTGGTATGATGTTGAGTGCATGAGGGATATGCTGAGCGTATGAACCAGATTTGTGGATCTGCACTACAGTTCTTAGATGCCATTCCTAAACTTTTTCCCCAGTATGCCTTAGAAATGGAAACCCATTCCCAAGGATATACTTAGAGACGAAGAGAGACAGTAGGTTGGAAAACAGATCAGGACTGGGCTCCACTGGAGCTGGAGTATGGACTTCACAGCCATGGATGTATGTGGATAGTCTGGGTGAGGTCTCCCAGAGCAGGAAACGATAACCTGTGCAGGCCTTTGCTGCTTCTCCAAAAGTAAGGTGATGACAAGCCCAATGGTGACTGGCATAAAACCCTCAAACGAAAGTTGTTAGGCAAATTGTTCATAACTAACTCTGACTTTATAGCCCCAGGACCTCTCGTACACTACCTCTTCATTGACCTGTGTCTCATAGGTCCCACCCCTAACCTGTGCTCTAATATCCACATATGCCCTTCTTCCACCTCTTCCAATGTCCTGCAGCTGTTCTCTTCTTCTAAATGCACTGCTTCCTTGATAACTCTCTAACTACACTTGTAGTCAGAGGCAATTGGCTCTGATGTGTTATGCTTATTTGTAATGCTTGCATGTCACCGGGAGGGTATTGTGGTGAATAAAAAAGAAGAGCCAGGTTTTCAGTTACCTGTGGAATGTAACTCAAAGGTAGAGCTGGCGACTCTCATGTGGAAGAAGAGGCCGTTCCAGGTTTCTTCCCTATTGATTTCTTCCTATGCTTAGAAAGTTCTGCTTTGAACATTCCATACCTTACTTTGGTAGGTTTACTAGGATGCTGACGTTGAATGATTGTTGTACATCCTGCTTCTGCTTTCATAAAATTTTTATTCGATGTGTTTTATTTTACTTTGCATATTCAGTGGTTCGAACTCTGTACATATGTGTTGGAGCACTTCTCTACATTAGAGGTTATCGTGCAACAATTTAAAATACCTTTAACAATACACTATAGTTGTTTTCTTGTTCATCCTCCTTCTCCCTTTCCTGTCCTTTCGGTTCTTTCTCCCCTATTGGCAGTGCTTAATTTGAGCCGGTGGTTGCCGGTGAGTATTTTCAGATCCTGCGGAACAGAGCCTTCCACACTGCAATTTCTCAGTTCTTGATTCTGCTCAGAGAACAATTCTTTTTCTGATGTGATAATAGGGCTGCCGAAAAAATCCTGACCGTAGCACTACTCAGGGACTCGTGACACTTGCACCACTAACAGCATCACTATTGCACTTAGAAACCCTTCTCATAATCCAGCATTTTCCATTTGCATAATGAAAATACTTTTTTGAGCTTAACAACTCTCATAGGCCTGGAGAATCTAAATCCCCCTCTTCAGTGTATCCTGGTGAATGTATCCTCACAAGATTCCCTACTGATATGTTAGAGAGGTCCAACCCATGGATCACCTCATAATGCGTCTTTGACTTCATTTGTTGGAACTCTATCTTGACCTTGGGTTCCCTAAGACCAACTGCAGTGTTTCTCCTTCTCCCATGTTAAAATTTACTCTTAAACCGCCAAGGACATATATTGTAAGTGAGGGGACTTCCCTACAAGAGACGGAATGGACTAATCCCAGGAACCGAATCAGTAGTAACTGTGTATGCTCACAGTGTTTCCCTCGTGGCAAGAGAGATTTGTATCTGACTTTAAAGAGCAAGATTAAACCTCTCCTTTAGGTATCAGTTTAGAAGTTCCACCTACCCATTACACTACAGATCATACAAAGCAGTTGTGATATGTTTGATGTTATAGAGTAGAAGAAATTCTGACATGTTTTTATAAATTATTTGTACACCATTATCAGTGATATGAGTGCCAGAAAACCCTTCCTTACTAATGACTTTCATGAGGAAATCCAGGATCTCTTGGCCATTCTTTCCACCAACTTCACTTCAAGCCATTTAAAATGGTAATTCATTAAAACTTGGGCATATTGCATGTTGTAGGCAGTTTCTTAAAGAAATCCAGCACTATGAAAGCCCACAATATATGATTCAAGCTTTGTCTATTGAATGCGTTACATAGGGTGACTATTAGTTTTAACATTCTTATTTTATGCAGTGCACACAACGCACATGCTAACTAAACAGTCCGCGTCAGCATCCACCCTTGGCCACCAAAATTGGGTCATCAAGAGATTCTTTAACACTGACATTCCCATATGTCCTTGATGGCAAATGTTTAAAATGGTTTTGTGGATTCCTTCAAGGGCAGCACATTTATCATTACCAAATAAAAAAATATCCAATACGCTCAACTCTGATGAAATTTGGGTGAATAAATTAAGGGCCCCATTATACTTTTTTTTAATTGAGTCATTTTTTAGCACAAAATATGTCCTTGTGTCTATTTTAGATGTGAGGGCATGTTTTGCACTAAAAAAAGCGCAAAATCATTTGTGACTCAAACAACAGCCGCTTGTGTTCTGTTGATTCGTGTTGTTGCGATAGGAGTTTTAACTAAATGCTATTTCAATTACACATTGAGGTGTAATAGAGTCATCTCTAGCATTTCGTGCAACAAGGATAACGTAAAATTCCAGAAATTATGTGGGATTATGCTGGAGTATTCAAAATTCACCCAGCCCTAGTTCAATGTTTCATCCTTCAAATCTTAGGAAATCATTACTCTTTAGACAACCCCTACCCATGCTGGGCACAAACATCACTTATGCATGCAGCAATATCCATTTGTCCCTCATCAGGATTAATCCTTTTGTTACTTGGGCAAGAGAGATGTTTGGTTCCTATTAAATATGTGTCAGAACCCCTTTCAGAGGGCAACGGAGCACGCAGGGGCTACTGGGCCCAACCTGTGGTGTTTGAAGTCTTTTACTCCTGATGTCCCGGGGCCCAATCTACTATGGCCAAATACTTGTTTTTATAAGAAAAATTAGTATTTTATTTCTAACTCCACACAGGCAAAGAAATGCGACATTAAAATGCAACAACACAATCCCTCTTGTGGTTGGGCCCCTGTCCCACCCATCTTCGTGTTACATGTTCAGGGTTATTCCCTATCCACTGGTGGCCGCATCAGGAAATGCAAACTATTAGGCTGTACTCAAGAGTTCTCTCTTTTGACCCTTTAGGAACTTAGTCCACTGTGTGTATGGTACCGCAGCACTGCTAACATTAAGTTCCCCTGGGGTCCAACTGGCCCACTTAACGCCTTACCCATTCTCGCAGCACAGAAGAGTTCAGCGATGCAGCTGGCACCTCCAAGCATGCACCCGCGGGTCCTGCTCAGTTTGGAGAAGTCGGCCTGCTCGGGGCCCAAGCGGAAGCATCTGGCGGCACAGGCTCTCTCCCCTGAGCGGCGCTGCCAGAGGTCACCCTGTTGTTGGAGCAGCTCCCCACTGGCGAGTACGCAGTAAGTTGATTTTCCTCAAGGGAGGGGAAGGAATCCTTTTTTTCAATTCCCAACTGGAGTCAGCGAGGGTTCGATGCCGTCCACAGCTTCTCCAGCAGTCTTCAGTGGTGAGTCGGGGGCAATTCCCCCGCAGTGTGGGTCCAAGCTGCGGATTGTAGTCTCAGTCTCTCCTTTGGGTGGTGGCCAAATCCTTTGGCAACATTGGAACTGCCAGCCCCTGCTAGAATACTGGGTTGCTGCGGTACAGGGTTGTCCGGGAGCAGGCTCTCGCAGCACCCGTGCCCCTGCCTAGACAGTCACAAGTCTTGGCCCTCCTTGAAATGGTAACTTTACCAGTAGCCCCCTCTGGCATATGAGGTCACTGCAGCGCTGCAGTGCAGGCATAGCAAGGCCCACATGGCGCTCAACACATGGCTCAGTCTACGGTGTCCCTCTCCTGGAATACAAGGGTTGCAAAAATGACTCTTGCACATGGGTGACAGCCCGATCAGTGCTCAGCAGAATCCTCACACAACGCACAGGGAGTCCTCAAGTTAGTGCTCCCAAGTGGACCTTGCTCCCTCCAAAGTTCTCCTCTTCCTCTCAGGATGCACTGGTCTTGGCAAGCAGGCAGGTGTTGGTGCTCCAGGGAGGTGGTCTTGTTTTTTTACAGAGTTTTATATAGCGCAAACTTGGAGATTAAGTGATTTTCCCAGAATCACAGGATGTTGCGTGTCCTTGCCGAGACTTGAACCCGGTTCCCCAGATTTGAGGTTGACCGCTCTAGCCATTAGGCTACATCCTTTCTCTGGGTGATGTCCCCTCACCCAGCAAGGAGACTAGCAGGCCTTGGTCCCCAGTCCTGGTCACAGGCTGAAGTCTTGCAGAGCTTCCCCTTCTCTCACAGCCCATCTGGCTGCTTGGCAGATTTCAAATCTTTGGGTACTCAACCTCCCCTTCTTATAGTCCTTTTCCAGACACCAAATATGATTTAGGGTCTGGGTCTTTGAAGTTTTATGTTGGGGCTCTGCTACTTTTGAAGTGGGCACTTCTCCTTTTGCTTCATGAAAGAGTCTGCCACAGCAGGCACAACTCCGGAGCTGATTGTCCACAACACAGTTACTGGGAGTGACCAGAGTTCACACCTGGATGTCATCCACACTGATATGTGCATCAATAGGTGAACCCCAGACTCCCAGCCCTACCCTTTATGATTCTCTGCTCAGCCCCTTCTCCCTTCCTCAGATTTCTCCAGGCCCCTTCCTTGTCATCTATCACTGAATCGAAGAGCAGTTATTTGAAATGTAAAGGGATTCTCTTCCTTTACCCTCCAGTGCGTCCCAACCCAGCGCACAGGAAGGCTGCAATACACAAACCTGTCTCTGGGAATTCCTCTCCTCCTCATGTCCTTACCAGGCAGGCCTGGGCTTCCCAAAATGGAACCTAGGGTCTTCCATACAATGTACCATTGCAGGTACACTCAGTCAGCACACTTTGTTTCAGCGCTAATACTTTTATGGATTGTGCCCTCACATGTACACATGCATTCAGCACACACACTGTTCAGCACTGAAGCTTTTCTATATTTCACCAGGGTGTGTTATCTACAAACACACACACTGCCATCACACACACTCACTATGTGCACCCTGCACAACACTTCACCCTTCATATTGTACTCCACTCAAGCACACATACACTCAGCACATGCACTGCACAGCACTACATCTCACATGTACTAACCACACAGGCACTACATAGTACTGCTCTAACCTTGTACTGTACCCTTCCCAGGCACACATACAACTAATGCAGAGTCACTATTCAAGCGCTATGCAGGACTCCACAACTTACCTGATGTAGGCCAAGGGTGACTTAAGCACACAGCAGAGGAACTTTTAAGAAGGAGAGTGAGCCTGTAGGCCTCACTCTAGTGACACTGGGGAAATAGGTCCTTTTCACTACTACTGATCACTACATGGTATGCTGCCTCCACCGCACTCCTGCTGCTTAACTCCTGGTGAAGCGGTAGCCTTCCACCAGTATGAGGGTAGCACTTTGGGTGCCAACAAGACCACAATCTGTGAAACAGGCCTATGTTAATGTGCACATGCATGAATCGTGTTCACCTATGACAAGAAATCAGCATTAGGCATAAGACAACAGTGCAGTTGGGCACTCAGGGCAGGAGTACACATTTCTTGCCTTGCAGAGGACTTTTCCTTCCCAACAATATGTTACTTCAAAACTACTCTTGAAGTTTGGAGCAAAGCCTGCCAGTATGAGCTGTCCACCCCCTGGAGATAAATTTTGAACTAATGACTTCTGACCAGTGTGTAAAACAAACTTGTTGCCATCACAAAAAGTCTAGAATGGTTAGTGTCCCCAGCGCAAGCTAACAACTCATGCTCAGGGTCAGCATAACATCTCTCAGTTTAACTCAAAGGCGAAGAAGCTTAAACTATCATCCATTACTCCTGATGTCTGTGACAGTATGATCCCCAGCCCATAAGCACGTACAACTACAGTAATGAAGCAGAGTTTTGTTATAGAGAATTGCTGCAAGGTGGGATGTGTAATGATCTGATTCTGTACAAAGTCGAATGCTACCTATTTTTCCCTGTTCCACACAAACTACTCCCCCTTGCTCAGGAGTCTCCACAGTGGCTCCATAATGCTGGCATCACAGCGGTTCCTGTCAATGCTTTTCACAGTTTGGTGCAGAGCTCCATCAACATGATGGAGCCTTGCACCAAACTCTTTCTTTTTTATTTTCAATGTCGCATTGCGAGGGGCGCATTTTGTGTTTTTTACTGTTCCTTACTGCCAGGGTTTGCCTGGCAGTGATGGACAGTAAAAAAAACGACTATATGTCTGCACATCATAATTGGGAGGATGGATAATTCACTGACTGCCTTAATAGGTGGAATATAAGGGTACACACCACAGAAGAACTTCAGCCAAGGAGTTTAAAAATGGGGCCAAAAAATAACCCGTAAAACGTTAGTAATGTGCATCTGTCACAATATTAGTCACACAGTTCATTTTGAATTCCCAACCACACTACAAGGTAGAGCTAGTGTGACAAGATATCATTTGCATGTGTTTCGTTTTTAAAATATACCCTTGAATGAGTTTACAAACTAGTGCAGGTCCAACTTTTCTCAGCTGCAGCGAAGGCTGCCACACCCCTCTGCATGCTTTCCTCTCCTTCAAGAAGCATGATGCACGTTCAGCAGAAGCAGACACAGCCTTCTGCCTCAGATAGCAGTCATGAAGCGAGAAAACACCTAGAGCACGGTATGCATCCAAATAATGGTACTCCGCGGCCAGGTAAGAATTTGAATACCTTGACTTCCTTACACATTGATCAGCTCATAATTTCGTGATTCAATCAGCATGTGCTGGTTCTCAGACCACATGAAACTTTCTGGATGGCAGCACTCTTTGAAGAAGAGATAAGCCGCCCTTGTTTACAAGTTATGTGATACAGCAGATAAAGTATGTACTGTGGAGGCATACATAAATAAGCCTTTATTAAAAACAACAAGCAGACGGTACAACAATCCTTCAAGACTGTCATCGGAGTACAACTGCCAAACTGACCAAGAAACAGACATTCGGAGCAGAATGTTCTAAACACTGGAAGAAACCAATAGGAACAAGCACCGGTTAAATGTAAATCCGTATTTGTAAAGCGCGAACTACTCACCCTTACGGGTCTCAAGGCGCTGGGGGCCGTCGTGGAAATTAAGTGAGCTATTGCCCAGAGTCACATGGTGCTGAGCTGAGCTGCCGCCGGAGCCGGGGATCGAACCGTGAGCCCTGTGCTCCGAAGTCAGCTGCCCTGGCCGCTGCACCACACCTCTCCACCTGGGTTAATGCATTAGGTTTCGCCTATGTGATTAATAATAAGCTATTTTTTGTTGCATGTTGTAGATTGCTGAGTAGTTGTATAATATAAGTTACTGAAAGTCTGTTAAAGTGTTATGACTTGTTTATGTAGAAAACGGCAACATATTGTGCTATTACTAGTGTTATAGTGCGGGTAAGTGGTAGCAACATTTTGAAAAATGAAATGAAAGGGAAATAATAGAATTAATTGATGTAATAGCAATATTATGTGTTTAGAGGAGTTTTGACAACTTTTGGGCCCGGTGCCACTGCACCTGCTGCACCATTCAAATCATGCCCCTAGTGCCTGCAAGATAACTGCATTTGTGACTGCCTGTTTAGTAGTAAAATATAGCAATATTTGGTGTTTAGAGGAGTTATGACAACGTTTGGCCCCGGTGCCACTGCACAATTCAAATGACGACCCTATTGACTGTAAGGTAATTACACTTGTGAGTTGTGACTTCCTGCTAAGTAGTGAACTATTGCAATATTAGGTGTTTAGTGGGGTTTGTGATCCTGGTGCCACAGCACCTGCTGCGCTATTGAATTCTTGACCCTAGTGCTTGCTGGATAACTGCACTTATGAATTCACTTTAACATTTTGCAGGAACTCTGGATCAACCTCTCGCAAAGGATAATGTCTGCTTAAAAACCTGGAAAATCCAGTTTTATCAATTTTTTCACCACTCTGCACACACTGTTTCTGGCATCTTTGTGAAGAGGCAGTGGCTCAAGCACTGGCTGACCACAGGAAGCAAAGAAAACCTCAGGATCTCCTTCAGAATCAGAAACCAGAAGCCCTAATCATTCTCTTATATGTTGAATCACTGCTTTCAACTGACGATCCTGAACCAGTTTCCCCATATAGGGTTCAAGACCTGGGTCCTCCATATCTTCCTCAGAAACAAGATCCAACCGAGGTTGTTTTGATCGAGCCTGTAGGGCCTCATTTGCAGCCTTGTTTGCAATTTCCTAATGTTCATAGGGAGAATGACAAATTTGTGAGGCATGGTCCTGGGATTTTATGGCAAGACAGGAGGCTAGCATTATGCATATTACTTATATTTACCACTTCTGTGCAGCAAACACTTCAAAGATCTATCAGAATAGAACTTCAACACCAAAAAATTTAAAAGAACTTTAAGCTCTCATAAGATTTTTATTTTATTTTATTTTTTATTTATTTATTTTATTTTGAGAGTTTTATATAGCGCTGGCTAGACCCAGAGGTATCAGAGCGCTTTACATGAGAAGATAATATAACACAAACATGGCATACAAGTAGAAAAAAAGATAAAGAAACAACGTGTGAAGTATACAAAAACAAAATAAATATACAGGTGCAAGAGCTATACATTTCAAGTAATTAGGCCGATGATGTTCATGAAATGGACAAATATTACTGGACTAATATAACATGGTGAGATTGGAGATCGAGTGTAGGTCACAGGTTAGGAACCCCAATAATGATTGAGGAGGTGGATTTGGAGGTCTTTTTTGAAGCTGAAATAGGAGGGGTTGCAGCGCAGGTTTTTTGGGAGGGCATTCCAGATGATAGGGGCATTCCTAGAGAAGGAGCGTGATTGTGTGGCTTTCTTTTTATGCAGTGGTGGTATAAGGAGGAGGGAGTTGGTGCTTCTCAGGGGTCGTGTGGTGCCCGCAATGTGGAGTTTCTTGGAGAGGTACTGTGGAGTGTTTTGGTGGAGGACTTTATGAGTGAGGCAGGCAGTTTTGTATGCAGATCTGCCTTCAATGGGGAGCCATTTAAGAGATTTGAGAGCCGGGGATATGTGATCGAAGCGTTTGCAGTCTGTAATGAGCCTGGCGGCAAGGTTGAGCACAGCTTTGATTGGAGCAAGGTGGACCTTGGGGATTCCGTTGAGGATGGCGTTACCATAATCAATACGTGAAAGAACAAGTGACTGAACTACAAGTTTAAAATCATCGGTGGGTATAAAGGGTTTGATTTTCTTGAGGTGACGGAGAGTGAGGAGGGCTCCTTTAGCAGAGTTTTTGATGTGGACGTTAAGGGTTAGGGTGTTGTCGATAGAAATACCAAGAGATTTGACGGAGTTGGACAAGGTGAATGAGCAGTTGAGTGCGTTAAGGTCAGAGATCCATGATTGAACGGGGAGAGGGTTGTTTTTAGGGGAGAAGAGAATGATTTCAGTTTTATTAGGGTTAAGTTTGAGATGATTGGAGTGGAACCAGGTTTGGATTTTGGTGAGGGTGTTGTTCAGGTGTAAGATGTTGGCATGAGTTTTAATCTTGTAATAGATTTGGGTGTCATCGGCGTAGAGGTGGTAGTTGATGCCTGCTTGTTTAAGAATGAGGGTGAGGGGTTCCATAAAGAGGTTAAAGAGGGAGGGAGAGAGAATAGACCCTTGGGGGACTCCAAGGGAGACAGGAGTGGGGTTAGAGAGACAGTTTTGAATTTTGATTTGTTGAGTTCGGTGTTGTAGGTAGGAGACGAACCATTTGTAGGCAATATCATTGAGGCCGAAACGGGTCCTAAGCACATTGAGTAGGGCTGAATGGTTGACTGTATCGAACGCTGCGGAGAGATCAAGGAGGATAAGAAGGCAGGTCTCGCCATTATCAAGTGAGTGGTGGATGTCATCGACGACATTGAGCATTGCCGTTTCGGTGCTGCAGCCTTTCCTGAAGCCTGATTGAAAGGGATCAAGTAGGTTGAAGTTTTCGATGTGTTTGTCTAGTTGTAGTAGGACACATTTTTCAAGGACCTTTGAGAGAAGTGGGAGGTTAGTGATGGGGCGGAGATTGTTTAGGTCATTGGGGTCGGCATTAGGGTTTTTGATTATGGGAGAGATTTGTCCAAGTTGAAGGGAGGTGGGGACACAGCCAGTGGAGAGAGAGGTGTTGATGATTGTGGTCCAGTATGGGGTGATGATGTGCTTAAGGGCAGGGACAAGGTTAGAGGGTAAGGGGTCTTTTGTGTGGGAGGACGGTTTAAGATTACCAATTATTTTAAGGACTTCTAGTTCAGTCACGGGGAGGAAGTTGAGCAAGGAGGCATTGTTCTTTAATTGTGAGTTAGGGGAGTTGGTTTCCGGAGAGGTAGCAGGGTCAGCTGGTCGAGGGGATGTGGGGTAGGCATTAGAGGTGAGGATGGGTTTGCATTGGGAGTTGGAGGGGAGCTGTGTGGAGCAGAAGGATTGATCAATTTTGGCTATTTTGTCTGAGAAGAAGTGGGAAATTTCTTCACATCTGGCTGAGGAGGCGGTCAGATTAGGAGGTGCGGGGGAAGATTGGTTACGAATGATTTTGAAGAGTTCCCTAGGTCTGTTTTTGGCATGATCAAGTTGAGTGCGGAAGAAGGAGGCCTTTTCCTTGAAGATGTGTTTTTTGTACGTGGATCTAGCATGTCTGAGGAGTGCAAGATGGGCGGGAGAGGGATGGTGTCACCAGGTTCTTTCCGTCAGTCTGAGTGACCGTCTTTCGTTATTAAGCTCGGTATTAAACCAAGAGTTGGAGGGGGTGGTTCTTTGGTTTTTGAGTTTGGGCGGGGCTAGTTGGTCAAGAATACCAGTGACAGTATTGTTAAAGTGTTCAGTGAGCTCATTGGCATTTTGTGAGGGGGAATGAGAAGAAGTTGAGCTTGGAGTTTAGACTCAAGAACACCCGGGGGATATGTTTTAGATTTCTGGTCAGTTTCTTAGGTCTGTTAATTTTGGAGGTAGGGAGATTTGCATTGGTAGCAATGGTGAACAGTATAAGGTGATGGTCGGACCAGTCAATGGGGACGATATTGGTCACGGAGGCCAGATCTTCGTTGGAAAGAATGGCGTCAAGGATGGCTCCTTTGGTGTGTGTCGGGGACAGGCATAGTTGTTTGAGTTCATTGATCTCAAGTAGGTTGGTGAGGAGGGGGATAGTGGGATCATCGGTATCGTTCCAATGGAGGTTGAGATCCCCAAGAAAGAGATTTTTTGAGTTGGATAATGAGGATTGTGTCAGGAGCTCTGATAAGTCCTCGATGAAGGGCTGGGGGGCCCGGAGGGCGATAGATGTTGTGTAGACGAATTGGGTGGGTGTTTTGGGTTGTCAGTTCAGCTTCCAGGTATTCGCAGGAGGAGTAGCCAGAATTTTTGACAAGGGATAGCTGAAGTTCATTTTTAAAGATAATGGCTAGACCACCCCCAACTCTGTCAGGTCTATCTTTTCTCAGAATAGAGTATCCCGGGGGGAGAGTAGGTCAAGTATGCTCGTTGAGTGGTCTTTGAGCCAGGTTTCTGTGAGGAATGCAATGTCAATGGATTCGCTCAGGATAGTTTCCGAAATTTCCGTGGCATGTTGGACTGCGGAGCGACAGTTGACAAGCATACATGTAAGTGGTGTGGGGTTGCATATGGTGGGTGGGCAAGTGTGGATCGACGTGAGTTGAGGCGGTGGTCTGGGGGAAGCGGGGGAGGAGGGCATTCTATTAGACCCTAAGATAACAGGGATGTGGGAGTAGGGGAGTGGAGAATTGGTGGTTGGTAAGCTAGGAAGGTAAGAGTAGCATAGGTCGGAGAGGTCGGACGGGGAGAGATGGTTCGAGGTGCGGTGAGGTCTATGTATACGGCAGCGGAGAGGAGTCGATCTCCAATGATTGTGTTTGGTGTTAGGGATTTTCGGGGGGAATTTTTGGGGGGATTTTTGGGCAGGGCTGGGTGGTGATTTTATGGTGAGGGAGGGTTCTGGAGCTGTGGGAGATAAAGTCTTTCCTGAGTTGAGAGAATTTAGTAATCAAATTAGATAGGTCAAGTTCGATGTTGTGTAGGCTCTGGGCAATTAAGGTGAGGGGAGGTATCGAGGGGGGTGGTCTGGGTTAGTTACGGAGGGTGGATTGATGTGTGTGGGTGGAGATAGGGAAGTGAGTGTGGAATGTGGGGTGACGGGGCTGTTAGGTGTGAGGGGTTCAGTAATCAAATTGGATAGGTCAAGTTCAGTGTTATGTAGGCTCGTGTCAATTGGGGTGGAGGGGGGTACTGAAGGGGCGTGGGCGGGGGTAGGGAAAGATCTGGGTTAGTTGCAGAGGATGGACTGATGTGAGAGGGGGGAGATAGGGTAGCGGGAGTGGAGTGAGGGGTAACGGGGCTGGTAGATGGGAGGGGTTCAGTAATCAATTTATATAGGTCGAGTTCACTGTTGTGTAGGTTCGGGGCAATTAGGGTAAGGGGAGATATTGAAGGGGCGGGGGAAGGGAATGATCTAGGGGTAGGGAGTGGTCAGGGTTGGTTGCGGAGGGTGGACTGAGGTGTGAGGGGGAGATAGGGTAGTGGGTGTGGAGTGAGGGGTGTCGGTGCTGTAAGGTGTGGGGGTTGGGCTAGGTTAGACATGAGGTTAAGAACTTCAAGAGATGTGGTCAGGGAGGATAAAAGGGCATAGAGTGAGTGGAGAGCAGATATATTGGGGTGGGGGGTTGTGTATTTATCGGGGGTTGGGATAAAGGATTGGGAGGCGGAGTTAGGAGGGCCTGAAGGGGCAGGATAGGGGGATGGGGAGGAGAAGAGGGTGTACGGGATGGGTAGTAGGAGGGGGTGAGGAGTTGTGTTAGGGGATTGAGGGGCAAGGACGATGGAGTACGTGAGTAGTTGGGTAGGGGGGAGAGGTTGTGGGGTCAGGCGGAGGCGGGGTTGTGGGAGGGGAATGATAAGTAGATGGTAGGGATTGGGGGCAACCGTTTTTAGTGGAGGGGTCCGAGGAGTGTGAGTTCCGGGTGTTAGATGGAGAGAGGAGAATTAGAGGGGGATGAGAAATAGCTAATGTTGGTTGGGGGATGCCATTTGCTGTAGTGAGGTCCAGGGAGGGTGATGGTGAAGATGATTGTTGGAGGATGGTGTTAGCTGGATGGTTGAGGGTGGAGGTGAAGTGAGGGGGAAGGGGGGAGGGAGAGGTTGGAGGGGTGTTATTCAGTAGGGGAGAAGGAGTGTTAGGCGCTGAGTGGTCAAGGCGGAGAGACATAATGCTGAAGTGGTGTTCGAAGATGGAAAGGTGGGATACCGTGGCTTGTATGAGGATGTTACCTGTTTTGAAGATGGAGATATCAATATCACCAAGAAAGGCTGGGGAGGGAGTGGTGGATATTTTGAATCCATATGGTATTTTGATTGATTTTGAGATTGAGAGGTGTTGTAGGAAGATGCTTTTCCATTTGGAAGGACGTTTGGAGTAAAAGATGTAGTTGGTTATAATGGGGAGGTAAGGCTGAGGTAGTTATCAACAATGAGTGTTTCAGGGTTGCGGATGAGGAGTTTATGTTTGAAGTTTTTCTTGGCATGTTTGGAGAGATTGGGGGGTAGAGAATGGTCCATGAGTTGGGGCCATGTTTGAAGAGAGTAGGGTCCTGGGGGTGATGGTCAATGCTGTGAGGGGGCATGTTGGGTAGACGTGAGAGGAAGAGAGAGTGGGGAGAGGGAGGTTAAGGAAATGGGGGGTAGAACAGGAGATGAGGATTGGGAACCAGGGGGGCACTGGGAGAGTGGGGGGTAGAAGTAAGGGGGCTAGACTAGGTATGGGGTAGACAGGCGAGGAATTATAAAACGACAAAGAGGAGCAGATCAAATAGATAAACAAAATAATATTAACAGCATGGAGCAAATCTAATATATAAGCAGTCGGCACAAATGGAACAGATCAGTATACCATCAGCAGAGTTTGCAAACAAGTAGATAAACAATCGGCAAGTACGCGCAGATCAGTAGAAGACAGCAACAATGCTTGCGAGGGCGTGGAATGTTTAAATTAGAGAGGGACTGCCGTAATAGAGAGTAATACAAAAATAAAAATAAAAATATAGAATGAGTTAGGGGGACATATGAAGAAATCAATGAGCCAAGAAAATATTAAGCGGTAAAGAAGTTTGAGTAAGAAGAATAGAGTCAACAATCAATAGAAACAATTAGAAAGGGAATACCTGAAGGAAAGCAAGATAGTAAGCGATAAAAAATTAGAGTAAGAGGATAGGGTTGACAATCAATAGAAACAACAACAGTGCTTGCGAGGAAGTTCAGAGTTGGAAAGGGAATGCAGGAAGGGTCACATAAAATTCACAGAACAATACATAGGCAGTGTTGAGGGACAACATAGTGCGGGGTCGGAGGCATCTCCATTTTGTAGAGTTTGAAGAGATGAGGTGACTGTCTTGTGGCAGGAGGTAGGTTAGGGAGATATATTGAACTTGTTACCCAGGATTGATATATTGAGCTAGTTGTTGTCGTTACAGTGCAGTCATATTTCTATGACCAGCAGTTTTCAAGTAGTTCAATGTTCTTGCATCAGAGGCCGTCCGCCATCTTCTCCCTCTTTTGTTTGCTGCATCTTGAGCAGATAAGTACTCTATGTTTATTTATTGGAAAAGGTTTTGAAATATATGTTTGTCTAGATGTTGTTTGTGGGAAAAGGTCCAATTTTTGACTAAAACCTTAAGGAATTGTTGTGATGTGTGTGTTTATAATTTATGTTAGTTTTTAAATTTATAGAAGAAACTTGAAATGTTTGTTTCTTAAGTAGATCGCTAGTATTAGGGTCTGTAATTTGTTTTTAGTCGTTTTAGTTTTGAGTCATTGGTGAGGTAAGTAAACTATTAGCGCAGAGTTTATCTGGTAAGAGTTAATCTTAAAAGTAAGCACTTACCATTGCCTGTACATGTCTTGAGACGGCTTGGTGCGTGAGGAATCCGTAGCATGCAGCTTGAGGCTGGTATGTGGAGCGGATGGCCAATTTCTAACGGCAAGAGATGTGAAGCTCTGTAACAGGGAGCTCGTGGCTTGTCTGTGCATTAGACGTCCATTTGCAAAAAGAAGAAGGCGTATCACATACGTTTCGACATACGAGTGCTGACGCCTTACGAGACATTTGGAAAGTCAGCATTTTTTGGCACAGATTTGCCTAATAATAGGAATAGTAGGAGGAAACGATAGCTTGTGGGCAAAATTTAGGAATTTCAGGACCGTAAATGTTTATTATAGGGAAGTTGGTTTACGGTCGCCATTTTAAATTGGGCATGTTAGAGTAAGACGTGCCTGAGTTTTTTTCTCTGGACGATTGGGCATGCTGTGTAGTGTTAGGAGCGTTGCTAGGCGACCCTTTCTGCCGTTTTAATAACGGAAGGTGCGCATCTGATTATTAGGATTGCAGCAGTTGTGGAGAAAGTGTAGCATCAGTTTATAGTGTATTTTTTTGTTATATGAATTTTGAGAGTGATGTCTGAAAAGGAGGTTAATATTGTGGAGCAAGGGACCATGATGAAAAACATTTTGACAGAAGAGATTAAGAGTCTGATCCAGGAAACTGTGAAAACAGCCATGTCTGGTAGGAAAAGATCTCATGTTGATGAGGAGGATGAATATTTTTCAATATCGGAGGGTGAAGAGAGAGCACGTAGAGGTCCAGGGGGCAAATGTACTGGCAAAAGAAAGCATCTGGATTGCAGTGCTGAAGGAAATGGAGTCCCAAGCAGTTTGCAGAGATTTGGTGTTCATAGCAACAGCAATGATGGGCAGGATATCCCTGCAGATGGTGCGGATATTACTGATTTGGATGAATATATATTTGATTTAAATTACAAAGATGATTTGGAGGATGATTTTGGAAGTGAGAATAACAGGAACAAAGGAGAGAAAATTGTGTTTGATCCCTTTGGTCAAAAATTGTTTGAGCCTAAAGAAATATGTCATCCCAGAGGATCCGACTGGTGGCCTATGAGTCATGTGGCAGATTATATTAGGCATTGGATAAGAAGGCCACTGGATGTCTCTGCTGGGGAGGGTGGCACTTTTTAAAATGATGTCCCTACCACGCTTCCTCTACGCACTACATAACTCCCCAGACTTGGTCCCTGCAAGATATTTCAGAGACGTAGAGAGCCTGCAGAGGGAACTACTCTGGGACTGGAGACCCCGTATCGCCTTCCAAAAACTAGTCCTGAGTTGGTACGACGGAGGAATCGGGTTACCAGACATTAAAAAATACTATTGGGCTGCACACCTGGCGGCGATCAACCACTGTACCTACTGCCCTGGAGACAACCCAGCCTACAGAATGGATAAATGGCTGCTGCCGGGAGGTAACTACAACCAGGCCCTATATTCTAAACCATGTAGATTTCCCCTGACCGGACCGACTAAACACGCAGTACAGATTTGGCATGCTGCCAGCAGAAGCCTGGGGTGGGAACACAAGCTCACGCTGGCCGCCTCCCTGTGGGATACAGAACAACTAGGCACCATAAGGAACACTAAGGGGTTTGATAAATGGGATCTTATCGGTATCTCGAGGATCAGGGACCTATGGGTGGGGGGAGAGGTGGCTTCATTCTCCTATGCTGCAGCAGGGCTATGAACTCACAGATAAGGAGTACTTTCGATACTTGCAGGTCAGGCACGCACTAATGTCGAATCTTCCTACTGGTGCCGCCTCCCCCCCCCCCCCCGGACTCCTCACCGCTAGAGGACAGAATACTTGACGGGCACTTACCCGACAAAGCGATATCCCTCACTTACAAAAAACTGGTTAATTATACCTCAGACCCCCTGAGACTTTTGAGACAACGCTGGGAGGGAGATGGGCTGGAGGTGGATGATGAAGAATGGCAGGAGGCAGTGACATCCCCACGAGAGGTGGCGATCTCATCTAGACTGCGCCTAGTCCAACTGAAGGTCCTCCACAGAATCTATATCTCTGGGCCTAATCTCGTCAAAATGGGGAGGGCAGACGAGGGTAACTGTAGACCAAAGTGCGGCCTGGTGGGATCATTCCTGCATATAATATGGGAATGTGAGTGTATCCGGTCCTACTGGAAGAAGATACATGAATGTATGAGTGAAGTGTTAGAAATCGGCATCCAACCCGAAATAAAAAGATGCCTCCTGAATGTCTGGGAGCCAACTCAATGCTTCGGTCTTATGGAACTCGCTCCCCATTAAAATGAGGAAATTGACCCATCATCTACAATTCAGGAAGGAACTGAAAACGTGGCTATTTCAGCACTTGTAGCAAGAGTGAACATTTACAGTGATGGCCTGAGCGCTGGGAGGCCTACGGGTAGCCATGCGCTATATCAAGAAAGTATTAATAACTGATCTTAGCAGGAAAGACAAAATATGGGCCACCCTGGGCCTAATGGTGGCTAAAAGGAACATAGCACAATCGTGGGGAGCCGGAGAACCACCTAAAATAGAGGCCTGGAGGGCGGACATGGATTGGTGTATGTTCAGGGAAAAAACTGTCTATGTAGCACGTGGATGCCCCCAAAATTGGTTCTCTATATGGAGCAAATGGAATGCCTACCGGGGTGACATATGTATCCCTCCAGCTCTCCCGTCAGTAGAAGAACCATCTACACCGTAGGCGCCTTGCCTTACCTGTCAGAACCTGTGTGACTCTTGTGCGCAAATGTATGCCTCTGTCATCAGCATAATCCCTCTGTATGTATTTGAAATGTCGACTTACCTTGTTAAATAAAAAGATTTAAAAAAAAAAAGAAGGCCACTGGAAAAGGGTGAACGTAATGTAATGAGGGCAGAGTGTTCGCGACCTGTGATCGGAGATAAGGATTCACTGACTTCAAATCTGGATCCAGAATTAATTACATATATGTTCAAGTTAGGAAGGGATCCTAGGAAAGGATTAGAGAAATCGTTAAAGCAATGTGAGGACAAACTACTGGATACCTTAGGTCCTCTTGCAAGAATGTTTGACATGGTGGAAGAGGCGTATCTTAAGGGTATGGATCTGGATAATAATTTGTTGAGAGGCTGGTGCCAGAGAGAAATTTGCTTCTTAGGCAATGCAAATACGGGACTGATTTCCGAAAGGCGCAAAGCAGTTTTGTTTAGAATTAATCCAAAGCTTGGAGATTTTGCTCGTAAAGAGTCTAGTGAAGATTCCAAAGGCTTGCTCTTTGGTGAAGGCTTAGTCAAGACCTTGGGGAAGTGTGTGGATACTTTCACTTTGGATAAAGCACAATTTAATATGCGAAAAGACTTTAGTGGAGCTAGTAGTTTTTATGGCAGGGCTGGGAGGAGAGGGCAACCTTCCGGCCGTAGCTTCTATAGGTCCCAGAATAATAATAACAGGGGATTCTTCAGAGGATCCCAGAGTCAATACGGATTCTATCCTCAAAGAGGAAGGGGAATTAGATCTAGAGGCACAAGAGGACAAGGGCAATCAACTGTCCCAGTGTCAGGTGAGTACGAGTATGAGGATTTGTACTGGTTTTATCCAAGGAAAGGTGGGTGGAAGTTTGAGACTTTTTGTAGACAGATGGAAAGGGATAACAAGCGATCCGTGGGTGTTGGAGGCTGTAACAGGTTACGAAATAGAGTTCAATTCTGTCCCTGTTCAAAGCCAGGAACCAAGAGAGTTGTGTTTCAACAATTAGCAACAAAACATAGTGAAGGAAGAGATAGAGAGTATGCTTCACAAGGGAGCAATTGTAGAAGTAGGGGAAGATCAGATCGGTTTTGTGAGTACTTTATTTCTAGTAGAAACGAAAGACAAGGGATGGAGACCAGTGATCAATTTAAGGAATATAAACTATTATGAGATATACATACATTTCATGATGGAAGGAATATCTGTTGAGAGATGTTTTACAGGATTCAGATTGGTTAGTAAAGTTGGGTCTGAAGGATGCATACTTTACGATTCCAATGTTAGAAAACAGTCAGAGATATCTTCAATTCAGGTGGAAAGGACATGTCTATCAGTTTTTTTGTCTGTCATACGGCTTGTCTTCAGCCCCTTGGTGTTTCACGAAGGTGATGAGATCAGTTGTTGGCTTTTTGAAAGAAAAGGGAATCTGAATGATTGTGTACTTGGATGATCTACTGATTATGAATCAGAATGTTACATTGGTGAGGTCACAGTTAGAGATTGTCAATGATCTGTTGGAATCTTTGGCTTTTCTGCTAAATGTGAAAAAATCAGTTTTGGAGCCTTGTCAATCTTTGGAATTTTTAGGTTTTTTAGTGAACACGTTAAAAGGTAATTTATTGTTACCAGAGAAGAAGATAAGGAAGATTCGGCAGGAGGTGAAATCATTACTGAAGAAACAGATGGTGAGATTGAGAGATTTAGCAAGGGTAATAGGTCTTTTATCGTCCTCTATACAGGCAGTGTTACCAGGGACTTTGCATTACAAAGCTTTGCAACGGTTGAAAACTTCGGGTCTGGCAGTTGGTTTATGGTACGGTGACTGTGTACCAATGACAGAAAAGGCGGGAAGAGAACTAATTTGGTGGTTGGAAAAACTGGAAGCCTGGAACGGGGGAGCAATTTTTGGTACGAAACCAAAGTTTGTGTTGGAGACAGATGCGAGCAACTTTGGTTGAGGAGCAACATGTTTGAATCAGGAAATCGGTGGAGATTGGACCAGGATGGAACAGATGGAGCATATAAATGTTTTAAAGATGAAAGCAGGAGTTTTGCGTTGCAAAATTTCAGATCTCTGTTCCAAGAGAATTCTGTTCTTCTCAGAATGTACAATATAACAGCAGTCACTTATATAAACAAGTTAGGCGGAAGCAGATCAAGGAGATTGACGGAGAATACACAAGATATTTGGGAATTTTGTCTGGAACACAGAATTGCTTTACAGGCTCATTATCTACCCAGGGAGCAGAACATGGTAGCGGATTAGTATTCAATGAAATTGGTAGATTTCAGCGATTGGATGCTGGACAGAGAGGTTTTTCAGGAGATTCAAAGTTGGTTAGGTCCCTTGGATGTAGATTTTTTTGCCTCTAGACTGACATATCAGTTGAAGGATTATTTCAGTTGGAGACTGGATCCGGGGTCCTTAGCTGTGGATGCATTTACTCAGAATTGGAAGGAGAGGAAAGGATCTGCGTTTCCCTCATTTGCAATGATACAGAGGGTGTTGATACAGGTGTGGAGGCAACTCAGTCAGATGGTGTTATTGACTCCATTTTGGATTTCTTCAAACTCCTCACCCACGCCCACAAAGCCCTCCACAACACCAGACCCGCCTACATGAACCACCGCCTCTTGTTCCACACTCCCCAAAGATCCCTCCGCTTAGCCCTCCCTTGCAACGGTACCGCGCATCAAGAAGACCAGAACAGGAGGTCGCTCCTTCTCCTTCCTTACGTCCAGGGCATGGAACACCCTCCCTCTCCACCTCCAACAGACACCAACACTCTCAAAGTTCTTGAAGGACCTCAAGACCTGGCTCTTCGACGAATCACCAGGAACATCCAGGAGCTGCGCCCCCACACCACCTCAGCGCCTTGAGACCCTTCCGGGTGAGTAGTTGCGCCTTGCAAACTAATGATTGATTGATTGAAGCATGGTTCCCTTCGGTATTGGAGATGGTGATGGAGAAGCCTTTTTTGAAAAGAGCTTACAGAGTAATGTTGGTAGGGCAGGAAGGGATAGAACATCCTTTAGTGGAGGAAGGTTCGCACAACCTTCTAGTTTGGAAAATATCAGGGGATCCAAAAGATTTGCAGTCCTTTCGGGAACAGCTTCAGCGTTACTCAGTGAGTCATGGGCACCTGGGACTCGAAAGAGGTATGGGGTGCATGGTCAGTTTGGTTACGTTGGTGCCTGGCAAGGGATTTGGATCCCATGGAGGCTGATGAGATGATGGTATCAAATGTTTTACGAGAACTGTTTGAAAAAGGATTGTCATACAGAAAAATTAAATGTTACAGATCGGCAATTTCGGCTGGGCATTCTTTAGTCCAGGGTGTGCCGATTGGTTAGAGTCCGGTTGTATGTAGAGTAATGAAGGGGATTAGGTCGAAAAGACCTCCTAAAGCAAAATATATTTCCGTTTGGGATGTTATTTGGTTTTTTAAGTTGTTTGAGAGTTGGCCTGCTAATTTGTATTTGGGATTGAGAGAATTGTCCTGGAAATTGGGGACTTTGCTATGCATGGTTTCGTTCAAGAGAGTGTCAGTTGGAAAAGCATTGGATGTTAGTTCAAGGTTTTATCAACCACAGGGAGTGATGTTTGAAATTTGGAGAAGAACTAAGACTATGTCGGTGTCAGTCTTTTATCCTTTATTGGATGCTTGTCCAAAACTTTGTATTGTCAAGTGTTTGAGGGAATACAATAGCAGGGTTTTGGAGTTTAGCGGTGATGGTGTAGATCAGTTGCTGATTTCGTATGTTAAACCTTATAAGGATGTTTCTTCAGCAACTATTGCTAGATGGGTAAGGTCAGTTATGAAGGAAGCAGGTGTGAACTTGAATATTTTTACAGCACAATCTGTAAGGGGTGCGATGGCTAGTAAGGCCTTTGTGAATGGTGGAAGTTTAGATGAGATTTTAAAAGCAGTCGATTGGTCTAATGCAGAGGTTTTCACAGAGGTTTATTTCAAACCCATAGAGCATGTTGCATAAAACGTTTTAGTTGGCGGGGCGTGGACAAGCAAGATGGCGGAGTAGACGTGTTTCCTGAGGGCTCCCGCCATCTCGCCATCCGAAAACATCCTGGCTGTGGAAGATAGCAAACAACAGCATCGATAAACGACGGACGTACCTCTCCTTCCCGGACGACTGTCAGAAGCTGAACATCGGGGCTCTGACATGCCGCAGAACAAGTGAAAATGAACAGTGGGGATCGGAGATGAGCGGACTTCTTGCGACGCTCGCGGAAGGCCCGTCCACGGCGGGGAGAGAAAAAGGCAGCCGAAAACGCCGATCGGGAAACTCAGAACGGTACCGGAGTTCTGTCGGCGGCCCGCAGTAATCATCGGTGTCCCCTGAAGGTGCGGCAATAAGCAGGTACGGCCGACAGTTAAAGGCTTGGGAGACGCGAGACGCCGGAGCCTGACGCAGCAAAAAGAGACTCGCGCCGTGCATCAAGCGCATGGGCGCTAAATTGATCGGCGGCCACAAGTGAGGAAAGGCCCTGTTCTGCCGCACACGGAGCCGTCGGCTCTACTGCAGCGACGGCACCTCGCTGTGCCAAATTGAAATAAAGAGGACATGGCAAGGATGTGCGCGGGGGCTGATGCGACCCTACCCACGAACTGTAGCAAACAGCATTATTGATGGATGCATAGACATGTGGTCGGCACCTGCGAAGCTGTTATCGCTATACTCACCACGCAGGCTGACGGTGCGTATATGAAAGACAGCAAGTGGCACAGCAGGAAGGGCGCAGAAACGGCAGCCACCTTGTAAGCCATAAGCAAGACGGCGAGCAATCAGAGAAGCCCCCTAAGGTGGAACAGATTGAGGGACACTTCAGAGACCCACGAATTCCCCAGAAGGGAACTGCTCCCCCAAGGACGCTGATTGAAGCTGCAGGCAGTCTCACAAGCATACGCGAAAAAACTGAACACGCAGCATGTAAATTATAATATAAAATCGGTGACAATCAAAACAACAAGAGCTGAGAGGAAAATACGGGATCGACTAATAGACTCTGCAGAGTGGGTGAAGAAATATCGCCATATAAAAACGAATACTTAACGGCCTGGACCGGTGGAAGAGAAACCTGTCTAGCTGAGGCTCAGTGATAGACTGCGAAGAGTCTACAACAAACAAATCCGAGCTCAGGCCCCAGCGTGCCGGCTGTGTTTTTTGCATCCCTCAGAAGCTAACAACCTATCGTACAATATGGTGAAAGAGAAGGGGGGTAAGGCAGCCCAGACAAATACAATTTCTAACTAGGCCCAGCAACTCCCCCTGGATCAGGGGGCACAGATGCCGGCCCCGACCACCAATACAGATCAGCAGGCGCAAGACACGGACGGACCCCCTACATAACGGAGGTGCTCACGGCTATACATGCCATGAGAGATGAACTAAAACATAAAATTGACTCTGTCTCCATAGACGTGAATTTACTGCGGTGTGATCTACGAAAGGTCTCAGATATGGTCACCACTACTGAGCAGACGGTGGACACGCTCCAAAAGGAACTACACACTCTGAGGGATACAGTAATCAGCCTTCAGAGAAATGTGAGGCGCCTCGACGGTCGGGCTGAAGATGCGGAAGGAAGATCACGAAGGAATAATCCCCACTTTGTTGGATACCCTAAGAAAGCGGAAGGCCCATCTCTGGAACTATTTCTGGAAGACTGGCTGACTGGTGCTCTGGCCCCACAGAAACTTTCTAAGTTTTTAACAGTGGAGAGGGTGCATAGAGCATTAGTCCCCCTACCTCTCCCCCCCCCCCCGAGACCAGGGGCACCTCCCAGGGCCCTTATAGCCAGAATTCCTCAACTTCCGGGAGGCCCGCTGACATATGAGGGCCACCAGATTTATTTCTACCCGGATTACACGCAGAGAGTACAAGAACAAAGGCGACCCTTCCTGGTGGTGAAACGTCGCATGAGAGACTTGAATCTTAAATATAGTCTCTTATTCCCGGCGAAGCTGAGAGTCGAGAGTAGTGGTAAAACATTATTTTTCTTTTCAGTGGGGGAGGCAAGCGACTGGCTGGATGCAAGAGGTTCCCCGGGAGCCTGTTTGGTGCCCTCCACGGTGACACCAAGCAAATCCGGATCTAAGAGACAACACAGAAACCGTCGTCAGCAAACGCAAGCACAAGACAGTGCCAAGAGCCAAAGCCCCAACAGAATAAGGTGGTAAACGTAATGGGGGATCCCAGTGTCCCTCAGAACCTGGGTATGCGTATTAAAGTAAAAATTGGTTCTGTCGGGGTTTACAATTACTTAAAGTAAGTAGCAACAGCTTATTTATAACACATATCAACGATTTGAAAAAGAAGAATATATAACACACACCAAAATTATAATTCAATAATGTATTCAGAAAAAATCAGATAATCATGGCTGTCGCAATTTACAATTTCAATATGAATTACGTGACTGTGGTGAAAAAAGTGACATGTGGTGGTTGGTGATAAAGACAGTACACTATATACAGAAACAATTTAAGCGTGCAATAAAAGAAGGGAAGAAATATTTTTTCTCGTATGTCCTTATTATTCAACACATATGCTTCAAGATCCTAATGACAAATAAGACTGTGATCATGAGCGTTGTGTAGACATATGCAGTACGCCGACGTTTCGACCCTGTTAATTGTGCACAAATGAGATGCGTCAAGGCGGGTCTTCTTCAAGGCAGGAGGGGGGGATTGGCAGCCAAAAGGTAGATTTCTATGGTATCTCCGCAAATTATCAATTGTGGGTTTAAGAATAAACCACGTGCATCTCAACCAGCCGGTTGGAGCCTCAGAATTAGTCAGTAAATGACTTCCACCCATCGGTTGGAGTCTTAATTTTTAGCCAGTCCAGTGATTTTCGTGATCTGGCAAAGAAACGTCCATCCGTCAGTGGCTTTTTTGCCACTGCATCGCATTTGGCGATGCAGCGCTCACAACGAAATTCGTTTTATTTATTTAAATGTTTACTTACCTGTATTCGGCCGTAATCCGTGGTTTACTACCCCGCACCCTGCCCCTCCCCCACCCCACGTCACCGCCCGGCCGGCACTCCTACCACGGACCGCTACTGTTTGCCGACCTTCTAGAGGCGGCCTCCCCCTACTTGGGAGCACCAATAATGTTAGCGGGGATGTTAATTGTGTTCTTGCCGGCTCCCTCCATCGGGAGCCACCGCGATTCCACACTAAACCAAAAATGACTGGCGCATTGCAAGGTATGCTGCAAGGAATGCACCTACAAGACCTATGGCGTGAGCGCCACCCCACTACGAAACAGTTTTCATGCCACACACCCGCCACGGGGACCTCCAGTAGATTAGATTATTGGTTTCGCTCCGCGGATCTAGGTTGGAGCGTAGGAGGGATAAATTACCTGCCAAGATATTTGTCGGACCCTTCCCCGGTCCTGCTGGAGTTGGGGGGCAGAGGAGTAAGATCAGAGATACCTCTGTGGCGGCTCAATAGTGAGGCCCTCATAGACCCTCCATTTCTTGCCACTATATCAGAAGAACTAAATAGGTACTTCCAGGAGAACTGGGGGTCGGCCTCGTGCCGAGCAACTGAGTGGGAGGCCATGAAGGTAGTTATATGGGGAATTTGCATCAAGAATACATATAGAGTAAGATCTCAATTGGAACGAGATGTGGCAACGCATGAGGCCGACTTGGGAAAATTAGAGAATGAGATCACCAAGGCACCACAGAAGTTGAAGGAATGGAGTGAGGCCAGGGAGGCTCTTATGACGGATCTCCGCAGATTAGAAAAACATGTTCACACGACATATAGACAGAGACTCTACAGGGAAGGAGATAGAACCGGAGCATTGTTGGCGCGCCTAATAAGACAGGAAATGCCAGTGGCCCAGATACTGCAAATCCGAGCTGAAAACGGGGTATTGGTATATTTGCAACGGGCGATAACCGAAGCCCTGGCGAATCACCTGCAAAGGTATACACTGGCCGCTCTTGACTAGATCTGAAGGCGATGATATCATATCTGGACATGATAGAACTCCCTCATCTAACGCCCGAGGAACAAGAGACTTTGAGTTCTCCGATTACCAAAGACGAAATAAATGGCGCTATAGGCCGTCTCAAACCGGCTAAGAGTCAGGGCTCTGACGGGCTCCCTGCAGAGTTCTATAGATGCTTTGCTCCCCTCCTGGTGGATAGACTCCTTGAAGTCTACAATGAGGCATTAGGTAATGGTGCTCTTCCATCTACAATGGGAGAGGCACTCGTCACCATGATTTTAAAAAAGATAAGGATCCCTGCCAACCGAGCTCATACAGACCAATATCATTGCAAAATATCGACGTGCAAATATTAGGCGGCATCATGGCTGAACGACTCCTCCCGAAGTTGTCACAAATAAATCACTCGGACCAGGCAGGATTCATCCCTGGCAAGAATCTGACTTATAATCTGAGGCAACTGGCACAGGTATGGCAGGCCCCTAGACTGCTAGAGATTGACAGTGCTGCTGCTCTGTTAGATGTCGAACAAGCGTTCGACTCAGTGGAGTGGTCATATATGTGGCAGGTCCTTCGGCGAATAGGGGGAGGCAATCAATACCTTCAATGGATCCAATTGCTCTATGCTGCCCCTACGGCTAGAGTACGGGTAGGCAGGATGGTATCAAGACAACTAACTCTAGGACGAGGCACTCGTCAAGGATGCCCGCTCTCACCCTTGCTTTTTGCAATAGTAATGGAACCAATGGACATTCGTCTGAGAGCTGTGATGGATCCATGGGGAATCAGGTTGGGAGGGACTAATCATATGCTCTCGCTGTATGCGGACGATACTCTAGTCTAGCGGACACAGCCGGAACGTTCCGTCCCAGTGTTGTTGGCAGAAATGCAAAGCTTCGGGGAGATCTCAGGACTCCATATTAACCGTACAAAGTCCAGGGTGGTCCCAATGGGTTGATTGGCCAGTCCAACCAGAGCTGAGGCCGCCCATTGATTTACCGTGGGCTGAAGAAGGAGAGCGATATCTAGGTATATATCTGGCAAATACAGCCGATGCATATCACGAGTTCAATATCGGCCGCGTGTTAGAGGGGCTAAAAGGATCCATTCGTTTCTGGGCTGAATTACCGTTATCCCTTATGGGGCGCATAGCGATCATCAAAATGTTTGTTTTACCCCGTGCTTATAAGTATTACAACACTCCGTCTATATAATTCCACGATCATATTTCACCATAATAAAAAGTCTCATTGGGGATCTTTTGTGGGGGAAAAAACGAAGAAAAGTGCGACTAACAACTCTGCAGAGAACATGGGAGCGGGGAGGTTTGGAGGTACCCCGCCTCAAATTTTACTACATGGCCTCTCAACTGCAACACGCAGTTCATTGGTTAGATAGTGAGGACAACTGGGAAAAATCTGCTAGCTGGAACATTTGGGAATGGCTCATTGACTGAATTGTTGATGTTGGGGAGTGGAGTTCCTGAAAAGTGTCCATACATAATACGACATGTGGCAAAAATATGGGAAAACGTAGTGGGGCGGGTTGTACAACACGCCCCATATGCACTGACATACCCTTATGGGCGATTTGGCGTTGCGCCGCAATCGCGGACTCTATGTCGGTTCGTCGGTGGAGGGACGGCGGCTGCCAACTACTGGGAGATCTCTATGTGAATGGGCAGTTCATAACCCGGAAGGAGGCACAAAATATCTTTGAACTGGGACAAGATCAATTTCTCCAATATGGAAAAATATCTAGCGTAGCGCGGGAACTTTGGCAGAGCTTCCCAGAGGAACCCCCCCACCACTAATATACTACGGGTTATGCTATCCATGGCGCGAGGTGGGCGACTCATCTCTCACCTCTATTGAGCACTCCGCGAGGACCTGCTAGTGGAGCCTCTTGGACTTCAGCAAAGGTGGGATACATTAATGAATGAACCTTTGGCTGAAGGTGAATGAAAAAGGGTGTATGAGGGTGTGCAAAAGGTCAGTGCAAATGCACGATTCAGACTCCTTCAATATAATATAGTGCATCAAACATATCTTACTCCGCGCACATTACATATAATATACCAATCTCGCACGGATGAATGTCCCAGATGTAGGGCTCAGGGGGCAGATTTCATCCACATGATTTGGCAGTGTTCATTATTACACCCTTACTGGGAGAGTGTCCTGACTTGTCTAGGAGAAGCCACCGGTTGGAATATACCCAAAGAGATCAAACAGATATTTTTGGGACTATTACCTACGCCAAAAAATAAAAAGCTAAGCAGACGCTTTGTTAACCTAGGGCTGGTTTTGGCCAAAAGGCGAATAGTGATAACATGGATGCAACCCCAGCCACCGAAATATGCGGACTGGATGAGGGATATAAGCGAGTGGGCAACCGTAGAGTTAGTACGAATGAGATTTGTGAGAAAAGATGAAAAGGCTGAGGAAGACAGGTTGGCATGGGCCTCTATGTTGACAGACCTACAGGGGAGTCAGGAATCGGCTTCCCAGCGGACCTCAGGGGGGGAAGCCCTTAATAGCACAAGGCAAACCAAGATAAGAATTAGGAAAACACGACAATTTATAAAAAGATATGAAGCAAACCTGTAGGTGATCAGGAGTCTACGACTAGCACTGACTGGAAGGGGACGGGTGGGAGATTTGGGGAGCTACTGTTGGGTTTTGTTGTACCAGATATATTGGCTAAAGTTTATGATGGGAGGCAAAAGACCTGTCAGGGATGAATACAACAGATGACATGCAATCTGTAAAGTGTTAGATATAGTACAATATGAACAAACCAGAATGTCAATATCTGAATAGAAGTTATATTCTGTATCCTGAAGCTGTTGTTTCATGACGTACTCCTATATGTGTAAAAGTGCAAAATGTCAATAAACAGAATTTCAACAAAAAAAAATACTTTTTTGTTGGCTTTGAACATGCATAATGCTAGCCTCCCGTCTTGCCATAAAATGTTGATTCTCATAGATTTTTTGCATAGAGAATCGTGTTATTATTAAAGACAAGGAGGCTAGCATTATCCCTCCCTCCCAACCTGATTTTGGGTCTGGAGATGTTGGGGATTTATTTTATGAAGAGAGCTCTTTAAAGGAACTGATACATCTTTAGTAAGTTGCAGTCTTGAAAAAGAATGTGTTAAGGAATGTTAAACATAAATCTTTAGTATTATGTCTAAATGATCTCATTTTTATTATTATCAGAAAATTAGGATTCGTTTATGGACTTGAGCAGATACAAGTTAATGTTACAAAGGCGGTTACATTTTTTACAAGAGGAAGTATGAAGAAGAAGAAACAAAATAGGGAGAAGATGGCAGACGGCAGGATCTTATGGGAGCTTAAAGTTCTTTTCAATTGTTTGGTGTCTAGGTTCAATTCTGATAGTTATTTGAAGTGTTTGCTGCTCAGAAGTGGTACATAAAAGTAGTATGCATAATGCTAGCCTCCTTGTCTTTAATAAAATCACGATTCTCAATGCAAACAATCTATGAGAATCGGCATTCCTCATCCTCAACAAGGCGCCTTTTACTACTCCTGTAACCTTCCATCACGAACACCAAAGGAACTCCAGGCTAGGGTCTAGCTCTGGATGGTTGGCTACACCGCCTTGATGCCCTTGGATAAATGTCGCATTCTAAAAAATCAAAATCAAATCAGAAATTCAATTAGCAAGGATTTAAATACCCTGGAAGTTCAATAAAAAACATTCTCACCTTCTTAAAAAAAGATTTTTAATTCTCTTGCGAAAGCCAAACCCCCAAACCCCTTTTCCCCCAACACCTCCTCCCCGCACTAACACTTAGCAGGCTGAACATGCAACTCTCACAAATGTCTTGGCAGGAGCAAGGCATGCGCTTGCTCTCCCATCAGCCGCCCTCTGTAGCTGAATAATGTCCCACCTGTCTCTACAGCAGCTGAAGCATGACTAGCCAAGAAGAGGCGTGGGGGACTCTCACCCGCTTCTGTGAAGTTGGTACCAGCAGACTTTCAATCAAAAGAAAGCACTGGCCTGCCACATAGAAGCACCCTGGCAGCATTTTGTCACCAGAGCTGCCTGTATTCCGATGTGAGACAGGAAAAAACAGACCGTCCTCCTGTTAAGGAGGCTCATAGGAGGGAAGAGCAGAGTCAGAGTTTTAGAAACAATATAAAGTCAGCTTTCAGTTGCCAATTGCAAGCATTTTGTTGCTAAACTAGTACATATGATGTGAAATATTTGCACCGACAGTGTAAAAGTATAAAACAATGAAGTAAAACTATCACAATATGTGTTGCTTTTCACCGCATAATTTGCCTTTTCTTACAGCATAATTTAGTCAGCCATGCCACCAGTGCTTAACTTGTTACATAATGAGTGCCGGTGCCCAAAGCACCACTCAAAAGACAGCGCCAGTGCTATTAAATGTCCACACGACGAATACCAAGGCTGTGTAGTGCTGAATCCACCTCATGTCTCTTTAATCCACTGCCGGACACTCCCTGCCTATTTATTTCAGTCCTGCAGGCTCCTATTTTCTTCCTTTTTGACGTGTTTTCCATCTTCTCTTCCTTCTTTTTGCTGTTTGTGTGTTTTCGCTCTCTTGCTCTCGGGAATATCTGATAAGGAAAAAATAATCGGCGGTGGGCCCCACCGGCCTCAAAAATGGGTGCTGGAGGGCACAACTGGCTCAAATTGAGCACTGCATGCCACATAATTTGATCCTCACCTGCCACATGATTCCAGTGGCCCTCTACAAATGGTATGTTGAGTCCAATTGCATGTGAGCATTAGATGCCCTGCAGTATTCTGAATCCATTTCCCTAACTCCAATGCCAGGTCTCCAGCCAAACTACATCTGGATCCGTGCTCCTTTCAAGCGTTTTCTAAAACAGTGGTGCTTGGATTCAGTTCTCGTGAGATTCGAAGAGTTTCCGAGTTTAAGACCTGATAGTGTGTTTGTCGTTCACCTAAGAGTAAAACGTAGAACTGGCAGACATAATCTGTAGAGAAAATATAAATGTGAAGAGCATTATATGTTAAGCTATATCATTTTAATTAACTGGCTAGTTATATTTGGGGAAATAATTTTGTAACTGAGGTTAGGTAAAAAGTTGCATTTTTCGATGAGATACTTCAGTTCCTAAAGTGATATGAATATTAGGTGTGACTAGCATGCTCTAACAAAACAATTGATGACCAGCTTGTAACTCGAATTTTTTGATAGAATAAAAAGGCTTTGGGGACATAGACTATTCGAATACATCTTGGCAGATCAAGAGAGCAGTAACAAGAACCCAGAATAGCAATCCTTTGAAAATGTGGGCTCTGAATAACAGCAGAGACACCGAGGGCACGTAATGTGCAATAGCAGTTCCAATGTAGGAACTTCTGCCTACTGGCAGAGTTCTGCTTTAGTAGGATACTGAGTCTGACAAGACCTGGCTTTTCGGATGACCCCAGCACTCCCCCCAGCGCCTTCAGACTCTCAGGGTGAGTAGTTGCGCTTTACCAACCCCTTATTGATTTATTTATTAATTTATTTGAAAAGTTTTACAAAGCGCGAACAAGACCCAACCGGGTATCAGAGCGCTGTACAAAGAGGAAAGCTGACGTATACGTACAGAAACAATATAAATACACTTACAAAAAAGGAAATATAGGGCAAACATTGTCATCATAGACTGACTACAAAGACAAACAAAGTAAGTTTAAACCCCCAGTAGAAATGATTGTCAAGCATAAGTTTCAAACATAAAGTGAAAGTAAATTGTTAAGCATACAATAACACACCCAAGCACACCCCATAAGGCAACATGAGAGGGACCTGAGGCATAAAATAAATGAGGACGCTAGGGAAGAGTAGGTAGAAAATGAACAAACAATAAACAGCCCACCCAGATGAGGCCGAACAGTTTCAACATCGCCTTACTATAAAGACAGATGAGATACGTTTTAAACCCCAAGTGAGAATGAATTGTCAAGCACGAGTTACAAACATAAAGTGAAAGTACATTGTCAAGCATAAATTTCAACACAACAAAGTAAAAATGCTTGTCAAGAATGCAGGTAATTGACTAGCAAATGACATGGAGGCTATTGTTGATGCAGTTCTTCAAATAGTAGCCATTTGACCTGTTTTTTGAATGAGGCAGTCGAAGGATTGGCTCTGATCTCTGTTGGAAGGGCATTCCAAATTCTTGGAGCCAGTCCTGAGAAGGTACGATTGTAAGTTCTTTTTTTATTGAATTTCGGAGGTTTCAGTAGAAGGGTATTGGAGCTTCTTAGGTTTCTTCTGGATCCGGAGAGCTCAAGTTTTTTTGCCAGGTAAACGGGGCTATTGAAGTGTATAGCTTTATGTGTCAGGCAGGCTATTTTGAAGCGGATCCTAGCTTCAATGGGGAGCCAGTTAAGCTGGATTAGGTCAGGTGTGATATGATCGTGCTTTCTTGAACCTGTGATTAGTCTGGCAGAGGCGTTCAGAGTAGCTCTTAGCGGTGCTAACCTAGATTTAGGAAGACCAGCTAGGGTCATCAAGCCATATTCAACTCGTGATATAACTAAGGATTGGACTGCTGATTGCATGTCTTCTGGAGGTAGGAACGGTTTGATTTTCCTAAGAGTGTTGAGCTGATGGTTGGCACTCTTAATGGTTGCACTGATGGGACCTTGCATGTTTAGAAATTTGTCTAGGGTGACCCCTAAAGAGCAGGCGGAGTCCACCAAATGCGGGGTGCAGTTGAGTGCTGAGATTTTTTGATCCAGTTTTGCGTGGGGGCCTCGTGGTTGCGTGGGGAAATCAGGAGAAATTCAGTTTTGAGAGAGTTAAGTAATAGGTGGTTATGTGTTAGCCATTGTTGAGTTTTTTGAAGCGCACCGTTAAGAGTTTTAATGTCATCTGGAGAGGAGATCTTCAAATACAGTTGAGTGTCATCCGCGTACATGTGGTACTGAATGTTTGAGTCATTTAGAATGGCAGTTAGAGGTTCCATGCATAGGTTGAAGAGCGTGGGCGAAAGTGCAGAACCTTGAGGCACCCCAATAGAAACTGAAGTGCTGGCCGCCAAAGATTGGTTGACTTTGATTCTTTGTGTTCGATTATGCAGGAAAGAGGAGAACCAATTTAGGACAGGGCCCGATAGCCCCATCCTGTATTGAAGAAGGTTAATCAGGTTATCATGTTTGATTGTGTCAAAAGCAGAGGACAAGTCCAGAAGGATTAGAAGACAAGGTGTATCTTGGTCCAGAGCTCTCAATGCGTCATCAACAATGTGAGTTAGCGCTGTTTCTGTGCTATGACCAGATCTAAAGCCTGATTGATGTTGGTCTAGGAGCTGAAATTTCTCAATGTGGCCGCAAAGCTGTGTGTGAACACATTTCTCGAGCAATTTCGCTAGGGACATGATGTTGGTGATCGGTCGGAAGTTACTGGGATCTGTAAGGTCTGCATTGGGCTTCTTGGGGATGGGTGTGACTTGCCCCATTTTAAGGCAGTCGGGAATCCTCCCTTGTAAGAGAGATTGTTGGATGATCCTGGACCACTGACATTTAGTAAAGATTGATGCACAAATCCTGTCTTTTGTCACTGGATTGTACATTTTCCTGTACACCAAACAATTAGTTCTAGTAGTCCTTACAAAAGAAAGAATTCTTCAGTCCAACTATTTAAAGAACGCGAAAGTGGTAGGTCATTATTAAAATTGAGTAATCTCTACATTTCTCTCCAGATTGAAAGGCAGTTCTGTTTAAAAATGTTTCCCAGTTTAATGATAGCGATGTCTGCACATTGTGTTCCAGACCTCTCTCTACCCGTTCTCTGCTGCAGGACGGCTCAAGATGTTCATCTCAATGTTAGGGGTGTGTCCAGAGAGATTCTGGACTTGCTGGCAGAGTGCGATAGCTCAGAGCCCCTGCTGCATGGGGCTTAGCTCAAAACAAACATCTGGAGTTCTGCACAGATGCTGTTCTTTAGCATGGATGAAATATGGCTGAATTTCTGAGTATGTTCACAATCTGGAAGCACGAGGCTCAAAGGAGCGTGGCTTGCTCACTTTGTGATTCATATACAAGTTGGGCATCATGTTAATATGACTCAATTGAACCCACCCCCGAAGCTTTCTGAAAAGCCAATGGGACCACAGGGCAGCCAGAGAAAATCTCAGCTGTGGCCTTTCGATGTGGGAAACTACGTGAGAAGACTCTGGGGCTTATTTACAAGCCCCTTGCGCCGCCCGTACGTCACTTTTACCATGTTAAAAATGACGCAAAAGTGGCGCAAGGGGCTTGTAAATAAGTCCCTAAATCTTCATCACAAAGTTGCCCCAAAACGGGGCATAATATGTGGATTTTGATTCTTTACACACCAAAAGCTGCACTTCCTCGTATTTACCTGTTGTAACAGGGGACGCAGAAATGATCGCACCCGGTAATCACCGAGTGCAGCGCACTTTGCGCCACTGATAATTGGAATCTGTTTACAAATAGGTGCTTGCGAAAGGACTGCAATCATCTGGCCCTCTTGTATTTAGGGTTGGCAGCTGGCTAAGAAGACAAGCCCCAGACAACAGTACGAAACAGAACCTCCCCCCTTCACTCCTCCTACTCCCCCACACACACACAAACCACCCACCCACCCACAAGCTTCATGGATATCATGGTATGCAATGCAGTTCATTCACTGACTCTACTGGATTTCAAAGACTACACCGGTGAAATTTGGAGCGAGAGGATGAAGAAAAATAAGTATTTCGTACTCATCAGCCAGTCCAAATGTTGTTGGAAAACGATACATGTATCCGTGTAACCTATTCTACCAGGCCCAAATAAATACTGTTCTTATGTGCATAATGCGAAAGCGGAAATGCTGTCTGCCGCTAGATGTCACCATCTCCCTGGGTAATGGATAGCACACTCATCTGCAGGCTGACATGCTGCATCTGTATCTACACTTCCAGAGCAGGGGGGCCGGGCTTGTAACGGTGCCTGAATGTTAAACACCCACGTTAGGCAGGGGCAACAGTAAATGCAACTATACACGCCCGTAACCACAACACGTCACACGCACAGCCACAAGATTGCACTTTCACTAACACACAAGTACTCGCGGCACACAATGAAACACAGCACTGCAGACACACGGGCATACCCCGCACTGCACAATCACAAATCTGCACACAGAGAACACTGCATATATTGAAGCACCGTGGCACACTGCACACACACAGCCATGGTACTTCATAAACAGAACAAAGACACTTCAAACACGTAGGTGCAAACACATCATTACTCACAAACATGGCACAGTACACATACAAGCACAACACTACCCACATACACAATCACAGCACTCAGTCCATACACAAACCATAATTTTACACAAAAAAAGCCAAAGCACTGTATACACAGAATAGTCATATTGGGTTACTATACTCGCTACAATGCAGACATTGTCTCTCAGGTTTCTCTTAAATCGATATTGCCTATATGCTGTGTGACCGAACTCTGTGGGAGTGCTGCTGTGTGGAGGTTTCTGGAGCCAGCCAGTCCTGAGCTCCTGTGATGTCATCAATAGAATGCTGATGCTGAGGTGAGCAGAAGGTGAGGTCAAGTTCAGAGCAGAAGGGGTGAAGAGCATAACGCCGCATTATTTGACAGGGAATTCATGTTACCCGCCAGTATCCACACTGGTTAGCTCCACTGGACTCAACACAGTGAGCACCGTGAGAAAAAATGTCAGGAGTGACTGAGTGAAGCTGTGGTTTTAAGTGCAAGGATAAAATAATTTTAGGCTGAACAAATGTGCCCCCTTTAGTGCAATTAAGGAAAGTAAAAGCACCACCTCCACAAAGGGAATAATAAATCTAATAATCCATGGATTGTTAGCAGTCAGTAACATTTTGGTGTTTGATCTTTGGAGTTTGTAACATGATAAAATACAGTAAAAAATGTCTCATAAACGTTTTGTTTTTTAAGTTTTGCAGGTTTGCATACAACCAAAAGAGATATTGAAGTAAAAAGTAAAAAGGTCAGGTTTGGCAGCATGGAGGCATTGTTATGGACTGAATTGCCATATAATATTTTTAAAAGCTTACCGTAGCACACCTAAAATAGTAATACTGTGTGAAGTTTTTCAAATGACTCATTTTGACTCAGCCATAGCCAAGGATGAGAGAATGAGATGCCATTGTCTGCTAATGAGTAGTAAAACATGTAGGGGCTATACATCTAAAGCACACGCAGTGCTAGCAGTGCCAACTGACACTGTACTGCACACACAATGTCGGCATTGCACAAACAGAATGCCTCAACAACAGGCAGGTGAAACTGCCAGACAGAGGGTTTGTTACGACACGCTGGCCTTGATCCTGGTAACTAAGTTATTAAGGGTTGAAAGTCTGGACAACTCAGTACCCTTGAGTCCAGGTTGACCAAAAATCCACCATTCAAAATTATCAGGAGATCCTCTACTTACTTCTTAGATGATGATTTCAGGATTTCAAAGTCATAGTTCTAGAAAATAAGCGGATCTAATTGGCTCATTTAGGCTTTGGCAGTAATGAGACATCCACCAAAATTGCATGGTTTTCCTGTCCGCCTCACAATAGTTTCCATACCTTATTTAGAGGTTCAGAAGTGCTCTATTTCTGTTGGCAGAGCTGCAGCCACATCGGCTGGATGGTACTGGACAGTGTAGTGTTGTGTGAGTTAGCAATGACGGAACCCTTTTGGCTTCTGATGGACTCCGTAGAACTGTGACGTAAGTGTTAGAGTGTAGTGAAGTGAATGCAGGTTTAGAACGTTGAGTTTGCGGTAACTTGCAGACAAATAAAGACGTGTTATACTAAGCTCCGTATGTGGCATAGTTATTAGCGGGTGCCCTGGCTGGGGAGGACACTACAACTGATGACAAGATAGGGGGTAAGTAACCCGAAGATTGACAGTGCTCTCCCAGAGAGTTTGTTGTGGTCCAGCAAACTGTTTGTGCGTACCATGTGTGCCTCAGTCGAAGTGCAGAATTGACATTTGGCGTATGTGGAGTCAAAGTGCAACTCCAGCCAGTGTAAAGCATTTGGAGATAACAAAAGCTTCACTGAGGAGACTACACATCATTGGCCAAGAACCTGCTGGGAAGGCCATAAAAAAGAGGTGCTGCGCTACTATGCAACTTAAAGCTATACATCATACGGCGTGATAATGTTAAAGGTGGATACAACCAGGTTTTGAAAGAGCAGTAAATAGCGACAGCAAATTGCAGGGAAACACGCAATCAGAAGCGTTGCGAGACAGAGATCAACCAGGTGTCAGACAG
Organism: Calotriton arnoldi; assembly: GCA_963921515.1. NCBI lineage: Eukaryota > Metazoa > Chordata > Amphibia > Caudata > Salamandridae > Calotriton > Calotriton arnoldi. The sequence goes on along the minus strand of CAWUFW010000046.1, from coordinate 6,320,439 downwards.
GACCAAGAGACACCTAAAAAAACAAAACAATTCAAATACCAGAAACGGTCATCTGCTTACCAGAACTGAGTAAACAGGGCCATCATGCCACCACGCTGGGGGAATTGGCACCAGAAGAAGTGCCCGGGTTTGTGTTTACGGAGCCGTCCATACGCGAGGCAGGCACACCACCAAAGATGCCGAGTGGGGCTCAGAACAACTCCAGAGGTCTTTGAAAATCAGAAAGCCGAGAGTGGAGATCGGAATAGTGAAAGATTGTTTTCCTGCTGGAGACCAAGAGGCTGGGGAGAATGCTACAGACAAAAAAAAAAAACAATGTCCCCAATTGTGCTGTTAATAAAATCTGAGCGCACCAGAGACACATTTTGTTTGATTTCCAAAAGCAAACCTCAGATTTCGGGTGTTGTCTTCTGAAAAAAGCTGTGCTGTGTGCCTTGCTGCCACGGCATGTCAGGCAGGTCAGCATTTCTGATTTTCTCTGAAACTGCTCCCATCAGAGCACGTGGAGCAGGTTTGCTGAAAAACATGGACCCAAGTAGAAGTGAACACTAGGATTGGTGGCAAACTGTGTCAGTGTGGTCAGTGCCTCTGTCGCTCCAGTGCTTGGTGGCCAGGGTAGGACTGGCCTATAGGGCAACCAGACAGTGGCCAATGGGCTAGTCTGACAGATCAGTGTGTGTGTCAGTTTTTTTAGCAGTTGTGGGTCAGTTTTATGGCCAGGTGGGCTGGTTTTTAATCTTGAATTCCCTGCTATTAACACTTTTTTAGCTATCTGCTTCGCTAATGAGACCCCTTTTATTTTGGTGCCCAGGCCTATTTTTTGTGCCAGTCCGACCCTGTTGGTGGCCCGTCCTTCCAATCCTAAATAAGGTCCTAATTGTTTAGAGACCAGTGTTAATGGAGATGAGTAGCTCCTGCCCAAGGAATATGAGCAGAGATGCCAAGGAATCACCGGAGGGAGCCGTAAATACCCACACCCCCCACAGGCCTCTTACCCTATTGTAGAGGGGACCCTGCCTTATTTCTGGGAAGGAGCTAATGGAGTGGGGCAGGACTATAATACTGAACTTTATTTCTTGCTATAACTTTATTCACATTCAATGGGTTGATGCATATTGGCACTTTGTAGTACCCATCAATCACTCTTGGGTCATGGGTGTTTGGTTCCTAGGATTTTCTGAGGTGCCAATTGATGAGAAAAGTGGGTGTCAGTCAATGATCAATTCATAGTAGCCTGCTCCAAATTCGGTGTTCTCGGGTTGGCAGAGGCTCATTCAAATGTGGTCTGCAGTTGAGCATTTAATTGATTCATGATAGTACGTGTTTCAAAAATGCTTATAAAGTTTTGGAATGAACTCTGGATCTAGCTATTTACTAGCCTCTGCTCTTTCGGTATCTTAGATGCTTGGACATCTTTATAATATCGCATATAATTAGCCACCAGATTAGCAGTAATTATTTTCGTTTTTTGCTTTGTGGTCACCAGTGAACATTGTGGAATAGATGGGCAAAATTCGTCTATTAAAACTTTTTGTACCATTATTTAAAGGTTTTGAGGCACTTGGAGTTTGGAGGAGTGGGAGCACTTCTATAAATTGGTGGCGCTCCCACACCACCACACTTGCAGCTCCCCTGCTTTATTTAGAGTTGGGGGCAGTACTGGGTTTATGTTGGTGGAGCCTCTGCTGGTCCCTCCAACCTAACATCACAGGGTTGTCATGTAAAAGCAACAGCTGGTCTTCCCTATTTAGGGCAGAGTGACCGTCTACCTGGAACCATCTTGAAAGGCTTGATGGTCCCAGGTGGGAAAATACCCAATGGCCCCATCCAAACGGGAAGTTCCCTGTCAATCAAGTCCATATTTTGAGGGGGGGAGGGGGAAAGGGGGGTTCAAGAAACTAACTTCCACTTTTGGGAGTTTGTTTTCTCAAAACTAAAATACATTGTCAAACGCCCACATCAAGCATGGATCTTATTAAACAAAGTTCAGTGGCTTCAATGTAGCCGCCACATCGATGGCTCCACTGAAGGCTCAGAGATCCCTTTCTGCCTAGGGGTGTCCCTAAATAAGGTAGGTGGTGCTCCGCCCGGGGAACAAAGTCTGACATATTGGGCCGGCAATGTGCCAACCAGGGTATAAATGACCCTGTGAGGATATTATTTCCTTGCTGCCTTGGTTCACTTATCACAAGAAACTCCTTGAGACATCAGGTGCTATTAAGTGTGTGCTTACTGTGCAACTCAGGCTTCAGTATGTCTTTTTCATTAGTTGTGAGGAACTTTCGTCCACCATGAAAGATTCTTTCTGTGATTGATGTTCTCTGTCTAGGGTGGTAAGAAGAAAATTAGATTTACGCATCCACTCTGGTGACAAGATGGGTTTCATGGTGGGAGTTATTAGGAAATTGAGAAAGTGGTGGAGATGGAAAGCTTTGGATCCTCAATGGGCGATGTTGTCTGTGGATTGACACTGCTGCATAATGGGTCACCTTTCATGAACAGTTCCGGGAGGTGGTATTTTGACTGATTGTCTATTGTGTTGGGTTGTTGTTGACACCTGCAGAGTCTACTGTGGCCATTTCTAGGGCAAGTGGTTGGATTTGCCATTGACTAATGGGCGTGTTTTATTGGCGGCTCACTCACACATTTATTAGTACAGTGCAAAGTCAAAATCCAGTTTATGAACACAGACCAGTGAAATTGCCATGAATATAAACACTGTTTGTTGCCGCAAAGATTGTATTTTACAATTACTTAAGACATGGAAACAATTTTGATTAACCAGGAGGACTCGTCAATTTCATTTGACCATACTGCACAAATGTAACCCTTTGCAGCTTGTTTTGAGTAATTATCATGCTTTTAAATAAGCACACCTAGAAAATTACAATTATGCCATAAATAATAAATGCAGATGCACAGAATATAAAATGCTGTTTATGACCTTTGTTGATGGTAGGGAGAGGCATTAGGACCGACTTGAGGCTTAATGAGAAAGTTCTGTTTCTGGTTTCTGCTATCCACGTGTGAATGCCGAGCAGATTCCCTTGTCCGAAGGTTGATTGAGCATCCCGTTGACGGGGCTCTGCTGCAGAGGGACACTGAGACGGAAAGAGGGGAGACACATCAGCATGCTAGGTGAGTGACGTGTGAGCTTCTCCACACATGGGACAGAGGGAATATAGCACATTACTACAGGATGTATTACATCACGTGCTTATACCACGCGGTCGTTACAACGACCTCGTTGTTAGTACGCAATGCATTTACATCGCAAGTCATTACAACGACTTGCAGTAGGGGGCGCGCTGGACTTAGGAATAGTATTATTTACTATTCCTACTCCAGTTTGCGCAACAGTAGGGAAGGTGTTGGAATTCATTTCCAATACCTCAGTGCCCCCTACAGCAAGTCGTTGTAATGACTTGCGATGTAAATGCATTGCGTACTAACAACGCAGTCGTTGTAACGACTGCGTTGTAATAGTACTGCGATGTAATGACAGCGTTGTAAACGCTGTTTCCCAACAGAGGCAGTTGGTGTAGACGTTGGAGTGGCTTGCTCCTGTGGTGCAGCGGCATAGCTGATTTCAGCTAAAGGAAGTGGCCAAGGGGACCCCCTGTCGTTCGCTGACCGGGGTTCGCCCGACCCCTGACAGTTGCCTTGCGCAGGGTTGTCGCTGCCTTACAGTTGGTTGCTGGTCACCTGTTCACAATGGTGCTTTCAATGGTTTAAGCACACCTGGAATGCACACAGTGCCATGGTACAGCCCAGAATTGCTGAGTAAACATGTTTCACATTTTAGTGGACAAGAAGTTGCACTGCTGAATGGCTTAAGTGGAGAGAGGGGCGGGTGCAGCAACACCAACAGATAGATAGCAGACATAGTGCCCTCATTACTGGTCCCCCCACATACAAACTTTTAGCTCCATTGTTACCACTTTTTTCTTGCTTTCCGACTTTTGTTTGGCATGTGTTTATTTAGAGTTTGGCATAAAATGGTTGGCATTAATGTTTGACCTGCATTGCAGCACATAGCAACACGCATTGATATACCTTCCTGAACACTTTTCCAACTCAGGCTAACTTCCGCCATTTGCCATATTCTGCCATACCCTGCAAAGATTCTCCAACAAGCTGCTCCCACTGGCCTTTTCACTCCCTGCTGTTTTTGTTGCCCAATGTGACACTAATGGTGGCATCATTGATGTAATGTCTACAGCGAAGTTCATTAGTTGAGGTCACAGTTGAAGCCGTCGAAGCAGTTACAGCAGTCAAAGAGGTCAAAGCAGACAGCAGTCTAAGCAAATACAATGGTCCCTGGCTGGAGGACTGGCAAACTGATTGCGATATGGATCTGCCTTGGTTATTGGCAGGCTGACAGTTCAACAGCGTGCAGTGGGGTCACTGGAGTCAGTCCAGGCACCAGTTATAAGGACAAAGCCTGTGAGCATTACCTCCAGGTTTGGGTCAGAGGGATAGAGGAGGAGGAGTGGAGGCATGTGGCCCTCCTCGACTTGGAAATATAGATATCGACTTGATCTACTGTCAAACCATTGCCAAATCATCCATATGGTATTCAGGTGCCCTCAAAACCATACTCTGAAGCTGTCTGGGCTATCTTGGTATGAAGTTGGAACAGCAGATTGATGTACATTCCTGGGCCATCTTTCATTCCCCACAACCAGGAAGCAAGTAGAAAAACCAAACTGAAAAAACAATCAAGCAGCGATGAAGGAGCACAAGCAGCACATACTTAAATCATCATGGCTCCACAACCACAGACCATTCAAAAGAGGTGCAGCTCAATTTGAAAATACCTGAGTCCGCAGCTAGGTGTAAGATGGTACAAACCAAATTACAAATATGCCTGATGAGAGAAAATGATCCTGTTTCATTGTTAAACAACTCCATGGGGTCCCAGAGATGAATGGGAAATTTTAATCCCAATAAAGCAAAAACTGGAGATTCAATAAAGAAAGAACAAGTTAAGAACACTGAGGAGAGCCTGAGCGACATAAACAATGGAGAAGCCAAGAAAAGGAACCATCTGGAAGCCCCAACATCTGCACTATCCAGAACAAATTATGTAAAAAACATGTACTCGGTGACGGCAAAAGAGAAAAGAGAGCCACAACCGCAAAAACAACAAGCATTGGCATAGCCAATAGGTCTCGCCTTTGGGACCTTATAAGTGTTTAACCATGCAACAGTTAATGTTGTTGCACCAAGGATATTGTGCTGCATAACTAAATACTTATAAGGTCCCAAAAGCGAGACCTATTGGCTATGCCAATGCTTGTTGTGAAAGTAGTAGCATAGTTCTCCCCGAACCATGTTTGCAAATGGCAGGTCCGCAAGGGCTTCAGAACACATGAACCGCTGGGTGCGGACGCCCCTTTTCTAAGCACATCAACAGTGGGGAGTGATCATAGATAGTGCGCAAATATGTAACCTCCCTTATTCCCTGCGCCAGACCAGCTGACATGAAACAGTAATCGAATCAGCTATACGTCCCAGCGGCCGGTGTGTAGCAGAACACTTTAGTGTTTGGGTGTCTCTCTCTCTCCAGAGATCCCACAAGTTCATACCCTGCATCAGATCTCTCAAGTGCCTTGTCATCAGCGGCTTCACGTTTCCACGCGGTGGGTCCAGATCCACCATCTTGTCTAGGACACAGTTACATCTCCCGCTAACACTAGGTCTGCTGCAAGGTTTGCCGCGATAGTGGGTGCTACCCACCATAGAAAGTCTTGCTTTCATTCTTGGGGACGTATATGTTTATCAGGCAGACCTCCCGCCCATCTAGGTCTCCATATAGCATCACACATTGCCCTTCCGGGTTCAAAACGTGTTGTTCAGATTTAGAACAGTCGGCATTCGCTCAATGAAACGTTTTCCCCTGGGCCAGTATGCAACTAACGGGTATTGCCATTTGCCCCTGCAAAGAGGTTTCTAAACGGGCACAGCTGGATTTTACTTTGTTTTGTACATTAAAAGGTTCTTAATTCCGCTTTTAAAGTCACCGAATTTTGAAGTGTCTTTTGTCGCTGGCTCATGTTTAAAAAGTATTCTTTGTTGTCGGAGCTTCATGTATGATTAATAGGGAGTCCTCTTTGCGAGGTAAGCAGGAGTTTATGAAAAACGAATAACTAATCACCCTGACATTGTGGGAGTTTTCTCCCTGCTGTAGGGGTCATAATATTTTTCTGCTCATGACTGTCTGGTTTTCACTGCCGGTGATGGACAGAAAACAAAAGGCTTTATCACCGTCCTCTGTAAATAGGGCGGTATGACGACCCCCTTCTGTGTTGGGCCGTTGGGGTAAGTTTTTCGACATGGAGCCAGTGGGGGCATTAACACCAGAAAACTGTTGGTCCGCCAGACTCAGAATAGAGGGGTGTACATAGTACTCCATCATGTTTGTGACGGAGTACCCGGAATGCCAAACTCTAAATTAGGCACAAAATAAGCAGCAAAGTTACTTCTGAAGCAAATACCACCGTGATTTCCACAGAAGGCGCTTTTTCTTCCTTGACATACCTTGTTCCGTTTTATGGTTAGTGTGGATACTTGCTAGAATATACCCTCAGTTTCATTACAGAATTGCAAAGGACACATCAGCTGTGTGGAGCGAATAGAATGTTTGCATGCACTTAACCTACAAGCATTAAATGGATGGGAGGGTGGCACCTCACATCCCAATCAGCTATACCTACCGCTCTTCATTTCAATAGTCTGTCTTTGAGTACACCTTTGTCTCACTTCCCATGTTCCATTTGATAGTCTTTTCGTACTCAGCAGAGAATTGAGTGATCGTGCTTCTCAGATAACTGCAGTGGATAGAACCTATCATGGGAGCAAGCTTGTGAGGTTGAGACCATCAAAAAGGCTCAAATGGGGTACGGTGGCGGGATGAAAATCTGACCCTCCCCGATACAGCTTTACACTTATTCCATGCTATTTAACAGAATATTATTGGCTCCCTCATTTTTTTACTGTCCCCAGATTCCCCATCCCCCCCTCCCCCCAAGATTGTGCCCTTTGAGAAATGTGCTTTAAAATTCCTGGCTTTCTACTCTGCTGAGACAAGAAGGAAAATAACTTGAAAGGGAGGTCAGGCTGCTAAGTAGGAACTTCTCATCTAGTGAAGAATAACTGCCTATCACCCACTTAAAAAACAGTATAAAAAAATCAATTCGGGAACATGAATATGTTCATGTGCAAAATCAACTACTAAAATGTATGAGGGCAGTAAAACCGGTAATACAAGGACATTTCGGCACTATATTAACTGATTGGAAGTGGGGTAAAGACAACAAGCGCAATTCCATCTCAGGAGAGGGTAACATTAAGTGTAAAAGCCTGCTGTATGTGGATGACACCGTCTGTCAAGAATCTCAGCTCCGCCCTGCAGTTGGTGACAGCGTGGAATGTCCATTTACCATAGGGGACACCAATGGCAAGATTAACAATGTGAGACCAGTGGCATTCATAGCCAAATGTTTCCTGGTAACATACCTGTTTTGGTCACCATGTTTGCTCCCATTTTTTAAATCCTGTTATGAGATAGCATTAACCCCGAGTCATGGTTGTGTGGCGATTGCTCCATGCCATTTTCATATGATTTAATAGGACATCTGGACAAAGATGCATAAATGCATGCAGGTCTGCTGTTAAGAGACTAATAGGTTTGGGCCAGTTTTAATAAATAAGTTCCTCCACATCAAACAGGATTTTAATTGGTTTGCGATACAGTTGACGACATCATGCCCTGCCCCTATTAGTCAACAAAGTGCTTCATGTCAATAAAACCAATTGACTGAAAGAAAAAGGTACTTACCTTCGGTGACTATCTTTCTGATGGATACTATATCTACCTGCAGATTCTTCACCTTTTCTAATTCTCAGGCGCGGACGGGATCCAGAAACTTTTCATAGCTGTCCCAACCTGGTAGGGGCATCTGTCCAAATCAGCACCAGAAGAGATGCCACAGTGATGTCACTGGAGCTATGAAGCACCTCCAAAAGCGATCTGATGTCAGTTTTCCATGCTACGAGGCAGAAGGAGGAGAACATCATCAATAGCTGAAAGGTGCAGTGCAAGAAATACTTGGGGCCTTATTAAGGAGACTAAGGGCATGACAACTGGGGCCTTATGCCCTTACTACTATTTTAATGACCCAATGGAATGAAGTACTGGCATTACAGGCCAGTAGAAAGGATAACACACGGCCACCCAGAGGAGCTCTGTGGCCGACAAGTTGGAACTAGAGCTTCTACCTGGGAGAGGCAGGGGAGGAAGTGGAAGGTGAAGGCAAGCGTGCTCTTCTTTTACCACAATGGTGGCTGGTGAAATTTGAAATTGGTCGGGCGTAAACGTTTGGCCCGAATTGCAGTGGGCAAAAAGCCCAAGGGAGTTCCAGGGAGTTCTCTGCCTAAGAATGTTTTGAAAAATAGAAGTAAAGCAATGCTTTATAAACTAATTTTCCAAAATAAATTTTAAAAAAGGTGCAGATTTAGAAGCCGATTCTGAAGGGATACTCTTGGAATATTCAAGCACTCAACAGTATGCCCCCAGAAGATGTTGCAGTAGTAAATGTTATCCAATGTTCAACATTCAGGGGGTGATAATTTAATCTAAAATTGTACATCATGCCTGTGTTTGCAAGTTATTGTGAAATTTCATGGAAGTTCTATACCCACTCCCAGGTTTATACAGGGTTTACTTGAATTACCTGAGGACTTGTCAAGGAGGCATTTTTCACTGCTTATATGATACTCTTGTAAGATGCTTTATTTTTAAATAGCGCTTCTGCGGTTTGTAAGCGCTGTGAGTAACAGACATCACTACTAGCTTCTCAAGGCTGGAGTCACTCAAAGCACAAAGAAGTCCAGCCTGCGAAATAAGCGACAGTCTGGAAGGAAAGTAGTGAAAGTGCTGGTATTTGTCCATGCGGTGTGAAAAGGCCCACAATGTGTGGGGAATGGCTTTACAGGGGCAACAATTACACAAAGCCTAATGCTAAGGTGGGACTAGTGAAAAGGAAGGATAAATGCAAAACGGCTGCATTTCAACAGATTCTATGACGTTTCCCAGCTTCCCAAAGCACACCGAAGTCGCTGCTCGTATAGTGCATACTTTCATCTTAGTCGCTCTCAGGTGTTTAGAGCGGGTCAGGATTGAGAGCTTTGGAGTGCAGGCTGCAGGCAATGCAATTTTTTCACAGTGCTGATCAGTGGGGGAAAAAGGTGTTAAGATTCCATTCCTTGTCCTCTCAGTCTCATCCAATCCTTGGCCTCTCGGTCTCAGCACAGCACACAGAAGCATTCGAAATTCTTCCAGGCTGAGAAGCAACCAAGACCTACGTTTGTAAACAAACGCGCGCGCCTCGCACGGCAGCACGGGGAGGGGGGAGAGGAGGGAGCCTGAACGATTCACTTGCGGGAGCGAGCGGCGCCAGGAGCGATAATTGCTACCATATGGCGCCGCTCGCTCCCGCAAGTGAATCGCCAAACGTGCACGCGTTGCCATTGAAGGCAATGGAACGCGTGCACGTTTTAGGCTGAAAAGCCGAATCGATGGCAAAAGGTCTTTTTGCCTATGCAGCGCATGCGCGCTGCGTAGGCGAGACCTAAAAAGGAAAAGCTGATTTCAGAGGAAGCTATGGTACATAAACCTGCAGTGCCTGTAAATCTACCTCCACCAGTGAAATAAAAATCCCTATGGATCAATCACTGGCGAAAAAAAAGATCTGTCCTAAATAGGAAAGATTTACAACCTAATTTGGCAGTCAGCAAGAAAAGAGTCCCACCAATTGAGGCCCTACAGATATGCCCCTATTGGATAAAATAGAGCTCTTAAATGGAACTCCCATTTCTCCCATAGTGTGGGAGTCATTTATAAGTTTTCACTGCCCTTTACCACCAGGTTTTACCTGGTGGTGACAGACAGTGAAAACTGGCCATTTGACACTCCACTCTGATTCTGTCAAATGGCCAAACCTCCCATGGCACTTAGTCTGTTGAGCCATCGGAAGTGTATGTCAGCAGCGGAGACAGAGTTGTCTCCACCACTGACATACTTCAGTTCTGCCCGGCCCTAATTGAAGCGGCCAGAACTTCAGTTTGGTACCCTCTTGACAAAACTCTAACCAGGCCGTAAATCTCTGCGTCTGTTATCAAAGTAGGGCAGATACAGACAGGACACCAGAGGAGAGGTCGACAAGCAAATGTGCAGCAGAATTTTATATGTGACTCCATTGGATCAACCTAATGGTGTGTAAAAATCGGAGGTTAATACAGAATAGTAAGAATGCATAAGAGGATGACACAGTCATAAACTGACCGTCTAAAACACAAAAACTCTCCATATGCAATGTACACAGAAATTCAGCCGATGAAGCAAGATTCTCACTCAAAAATAAAGTCAACAATTGGTTAACAAACAAATTCGGGGATGCACCGTTAAAATGAGTGATCTCAAAATTGTCAAAAGGAACAACACAGACTCAGAACCGAGAGATGATCACATTCTTGCGCACTGAAAACTAAAATCTGACTGATTTTATGTTGAAATCTGTCCCTCTCGACAACCCTTTTCAGAACATAGAATAAAAATTGGAATGAAATATCCTAAAAGCTTCTAGGCAGCAAATACAAGAATTAGTTAGAATACAATTTCAAACAGTAAATTGGGTATGTCCCACGACAGTGAGGAAAATAGGCCCTCAGTAGCCCTGCATATCACAATTTTCAAACATGGGAAGAAAGTTGATAGTGAAAAAAACAGTACAGACTCTTCTCCTGAGAAAGATTCTAATTTGGAAATTAAAGTGAAAGCAGGGGTAGAAGGCAAGAAAACAGCAAGCTGAACAAAACACCAAAACAGTATCCTAGGCCTGATCATGATACAGCCAACCCATTGCAACTGAACTGATTAGAATCAAACCCCAGTATGAGAAGAGTCAAACAGGTGGACTGAGACAAGAAAGCTGCAGGAACATCTTGAAAAGATAGAAAATTTAGCCATACAAGCATGGGAAATTCCAGGTAACACCAATCACTCTGAATGTGCTAAACAGTTGCCTGCTACAAGGAATGGCAGTGGCCCACAGATATCTTGCAGAATCATAAACTGCTCTAAACTTAAAGCATGGGAAAACCTCCACCAGAACTTTCAGGTGTGCAGCTTTACTCTATTAAACAATTCTATACTGCAAATAATAAATGTCTACATGCTGCGACAGAAGCTGGTAGGCATTTTAAATCTCATTACCTATATCAGAGAAGCAATGTTCAAACACACCGAATCAAAAGCTTTCATTCTCATTTGTAGTGACTTTAACTGCAAAATGGGAGAATGGGAAGATGATGCTGAAGGAACCACGTAGTTGAAGTCAGTGTTTGGTATCTCATCAATACAACAACAATATCGAAAAAAAAGGCTATAGGCGAACAACTTCTAAACTTTTATTCCAGAGACCTGAGTTCAGCCTTTAACTTGTATGAAAATGAGGACACTCGGATTCCAGCAAATAATGCCCGTTGGGCTCAGGCCGCCATTGACTACATTCTCCTCAGGTTTGTTCTCTGTTCCAGGTTCGAAAACCCAAAGTTCCTGTGGACAGTTGAAAGTGACCACAATGTATACATATGTAGACATCAAATGAAGTATATCTCAAGAAGCCAAAGAAAGCCAAGATCTGAGCATTGATTGGGAATTTGGTGGTCAGATAAGGCTAAAATGGAATCACAACATTGAGTCTAAAATTAATGAAATAACCATCCAAAGAAAGTGGGTATCAGGTCTTTAAGAACTCCCTAGTACCTCTAGTTTCAAAACGGTTCTCCATAAACAAAAACATCCAAAAAAAGACGACAAACAGAATGGTTTAAAGAAGAATGCAAAATATTAAAAGAAGGCTTGAAAACTCTAGTATGGACAGAAGGAGCACTGGAAGAATTTAAAAAAGCAGATGCACCTATAAATAGCTGATCAAATAAAATGCCCTTCAAAACAATTGGCTAACGCTACAAAAAGGTGCCCTGAAGAAAGATCTGCAGCCATTGTTGAGGAAAAATGGCAAAAGTCTTGGAACAAAACAAATTCCTAAGAAGCCAACATCTCAGATAAAAACTCGATACCACACTTCTCAATATTTCAACCCATCGATCAAAGTCATACTGAAGATCTCAGCAATTCCCTTATTAAAGAAATGAGAACAAAAACAGGAATGTCTGCTGGAGAAACTTTAACGAAAGTATTTTCACAGACCAGAATCTGATATCAGCAATAAAAGTCCTAGCAAAGGGGAAATCCCTGGATCCAAATATGATACAAGCAGAGGTGTTCGAGCAAAATCCAGAGTGGTACCCACCAGCATCCTTCATCGATTTTGTCATGACAAATACATGCCCTGAATCCTGGCAGAACATCATAATTGTACATTTGTATATGAAAGAGCCTAAAGCCAATCCTATATCATACAGACCGACCAGTCTTATGGAAACCGATTGTAAAATCTTCTCCAAACTTCTACTCTGGACTATAGACGGCTGGGTCCAAAAGGATAATATCATGGTCCCTCCTCACATTTAACCATGTTTAAAATAGCATATTACACTCTGCCCATCTGCATATATAATAGATAGATAGATAGATAGATAGATAGATAGATAGATAGATAGATAGATAGATAGATAGATAGATAGATAGATAGATAGATAGATAGATAGATAGATAGATCCACAAAAAGAAAACTTTCTTAGTAAAGTTCTATTTTCATGAAATTCTAGGAAAAATCTGTTTGGTGGTTTTTGCAGTAGCAGTGTGCAAAATTTTTCAGGTGAACTAAAATGGGAAAATGCATCTACCCCTTACCACTTTAACTTTTGTCCTATGCACAGAAGTGCATGAAACCTAGCATGCCAGATCTTGTATACACTAGGTGAGTGCCACATTTGGTGCAAATCCATCCATAGGAACCAAAGGGACAGGCAAAACAAAAAAAAGTCATCGCAATGAAAAGTATGACTGAACACATGCACTCATGTACATACAATCTATGGAACAATAAGCTGTTTTTTTTCCTGGAAAAAGGCAAGGGAAGTTAGTCCCAGGTAGCCACTATGTTTTGGATTGTAAGCCCTGTTTAATCCATTCTTTTCTTTCTCGTTCGTCAAGTTGGTAGGGTTCTGCATAACAGTATATGTGAATTTGTGCGTGACTGGTAGGGGGGTAGGCTAAGAGTGCTCATTTTGGCTCACATAAAGCATTTACCATATATTAGTAATTACTCCAATGCACTTGAATGGTAATGGAACTGGGTGCAGTAACAAATGTGCAGGAGAGTAGGGAGGGAAAGCAGGGAAACCAAAATGTGATAATAGGAATTCATTAATTTCAGCCCTGGCTACATTGCGGTCCATCTTCGTATTGCTCACTGTGCTACAAACAACGACCACCGTCAAGTAAATCAGCCTTTGACATGCATATATGCCCATGCATATATGCATGGTGTCAAGAATTATTTGCATATGGCTGGTTCTCTTCCCTTTTCTCTTTCTTTCTTTATTGTGCCTACTTTCATTTTTGCCCTATTTCATACCTTCTTTCCTTCTCTCTTTTTCTTTCTTCTCTTTATTTTTCTCCATCTTTCTCCTTCTCTCTTTCTTTCCATCTTTTTTCCTTCCTTCTTTCTTTCCTTCTCTCTTTCATTCTCTATTTCTTTCCTTACTCTTTGTTTTCTTCTCTCCTTCCTTGTCTTTTGTTCCTTCTCTCTTTGCCTTCTCTTTCTTTCTTTCCCTATTTTTTTCCTTCGTTCTTGGTTTCTTTCTTTCCTTCCTTTTTTTCTTCCTTCTTTCTTTCTTAAAGCAAGCAATGCCAGACTGATTGACTTTTTTAGGTCTGTGCTAGCGAAGACCTTTTGATTTTTCTAAAATTATGTGTATCACATAGTTACTTATAGGGGTTTCAGCCAGCCTTCTTCCATATGTCTGTGGTTATTTTACTCCCACCCACTGCAGCACGCATTAAGGGCAAAATATCAGCTCACTTCAGCCATTGGCTGACTTCAGTACGAGTTACGGCATGCTGTCCTGTCACAAGCAACACATCCACACCCAAATTAGTTCCCTTCAGTGCCAGGGATATGCCACAGAGTAAAATGGTAATGTGTGTCTTTTTGGAGACCAAAAAATGTTTTTTTCCTATAGCAAATTATGTTTTTTAGACTGATGAGGGCCCAGCATATTCCCAAACAATTAAGTTTTGCAAAAACCATGACAAAACAAAACAAGAATTGCCAGAAGGCGGTCAGCCAATGCCAGACTTATTTGCCTTGCCAATGCTTGTTTTTATTGTTGATGTTTTTTCAGCCCCAGCAATAAAAAAAATCTATTATCTATCATCAGTGATGAACAGCATCGAAAAATTGGCAAAGACAATAGGTCTGCAATGGCAAAGCCAAAACGCAAGACCGACAGACTTTGCCAATGCTTGTAAAATATTTTGACCTTTTTTTTAAATAGAACAAAAAAGTTAAAACAATTTAACAGAATGAAGGGTAGTGTACCATATATTAACTCCTTTGCTTTCATTTTTACCTACTTAATATCTTTAAGATCTCATTGATACTACAGCCAGACTGAGGATTTTAATTTTAGAATTATGTAAATATGCATTTAGGTAATTTAGATTAGCTAATTTCGATTTAAGCTCTGCTAAGTAGAAATGTTATAGTCACATGGGCTATATTATGTACCTGTACACTTTGGGACTGCTTATGAAATGAAAAGCAATCACAAATGTTTTAATTATTGTGTCTCCTGCAGCCTTGAAGAAGCGGAAGAATAACCATGAAACGTGTGTTGGAATTTGCAGGATTAGTTTGCGATCTATTACTTTCAAGCAAATCATGTATCATTTCAGTACCAACAACTTTAATGGAAGGGTCTATGTAAATGCAAAGAAACTTGGAAACTAATATAATCTTGTACATATACATGTTTCTCTCTACATATGGTGCTTCAAGATTATTGAAAATATCAGTAAATGTTTTAAAATGCACCTGACAGTGCTTTTTGTTTATTGTTTGTGTTGGTATTTTTTGGATTAAATTCACGCTTCCCACATCCTAGTACTAAATGTTGTAATTTGTATGCCAGACTGATAACTAGCATTGTGGGTTGAGAGCACAGGGTCATTTTCCTTGGATTATCCATAACTTTATGATAGTGTACCCTGTATGTTTGAAAAAGTGACCTGCACATTTCTCCTCACAACTATAAGAGTTTATGGTCAAGTATTATCTGACCATAACATGTGCATTATGTCCACTTTGTTAACTATCCAGAAGACATGTAAAAGAGAATCCATAAATAAAAATAGTGACCAACAACATACATTACCAGCAATGAGTGTACGTTAGCACCACAGACGAATGTGCATCAAATAATGTACATTCATAGAAACAAAGGTACATGCACACAATATGTGCACAACAGGCAAAAGAAAAGAAATGTGTTTACATTCCACATGCAGACCATTAAGCAAATGTGAAAAAAATATACATTCAGACTGCATAATTCCTTGCTACATGGTCCTACTTTCTCAATCACTATCATTACTTAAAAAAGAAAAATTATTGAAAAAGCACATTTAGAACTGGAGTTAAAGATCTGCAACTCTTGAACAAGATGAACGTCCTGTTACATGAAAAAAGTTTTTCAATAAGTATTGCTGCATCGTGTGAAAAATGGCAATTTTCTGCATGTGCTGATTCTTAAATAGAATTTTTGGAGGCACATAAGGGCAGATTTATCGAGACAGTGCAACGGTGCAAAGTCACGCAAAATGATGTAATCGGGTACAAAGTCTTGATAAGTATTTACTTTCAAGTATAAAACTTTATTTGATCTGGAAAGTTTCCATAAAAATAATGCAACTAGCGCTCTGCACTACTTGCATTACTTTGCATGAAAGGTGCATCCCATGGGCGGTCCATTGACATTCCCACGCTACCACCAGTGATTTTTGTCGCAATCCCTACCTCCTGACAATGGTAGACTTGATGCTGTGCCAAAAAATAAGGTCTCCTTGAGGCAGCATTAACAAGTAGAAATGCTTGGGGCTAGGCAGCCTGAAAGAGCATCAGCGCTGTGGAAGAGGCCATATGTTAGTAAATATGGCACAGCCCTCTTCTCTCCTCCTAGCACAATGCAGCACAGCAACTTTGGTTGCTGAACTTCAGTGTGCTATAAATTAGTAAATCTTCTCCAGAATGTGTTGATTATGCGCACATTGCATGTTTATGCACATCTGTGTATTATCTGTCTTCAATAGTGTTCTGGGGAGGAGGCAGATGCGGATTTCAGCAGAACCTTAATTCACTGAGGGAAGAGGTGACATTTTGGCTTGGCACACTACCTGTTACAGCATGTCTAAACCAATACAAAAGTTCCACAAGGGACGGTGCAATGCAGCCTGCATTGTACTCGGGTGGAGCAAAGAATTCAGTTTCTACCCATAAGTAAGGGTAGAAATGTAAATAAATCCATTGTCATGTACGAGTCCTTTAAAGCCCCTTACATCTCAATGTGCTCTTACAGTCAACGAGGGTGCAGAAGTGACAGCCTACTGACATCAACCGCCCCTTGCCTGTCCACTGACGCAGCTCATGGGGGCAAGGGCATACCTGTCATTAGTGCAGCATGTGCAGGTGAGCCTGGACCCAGGCTGTGCCGGTCTTCTGCATCCCAGCTTCGACTGTCTTTTACGTAAATCTTTTATTTCCTTGTTTGTGCTAGGGCCCTTTGCAACCTTGCTAATTCACTGTACAGGACCCTTTTATGTATGCTGTATTTCTATAGCATGAACCTAGCCAAAAGGCAGCAGAGCCTCCGTACAAGTCAAAGTGCATATGAGAGCAGTGCATGTGCCTTCTGCTCTTGTATGTGAGGAAGCCAGGCTTGAATCAGTGCTAGCTATAGTGGAGGCCAGTAATTTTACCAGGGAGGGTAGCATGGGGGTGCACATACACACACACACATATACCTCACTCACACACATTCATTCACACAAGCACCCACACACCCATTCACAACACTCACTAACAAATACACATACATTCATATAACACGCACGCATGCGCCAAACAAAAAAACTTACCTCAACAGCAGTTCTCCAAAATGGATGCCTCGGAGGTCCCAGGAGGGTTGGGACTGCTGCCTTTCCTAAGGTCAGCCAACGAGGGAAGGCAGCAGTCCCAAGCCTCAGAGGTCCCAGGAGGGTTAGGACTGCTGCCTTCTGTCAATGAGGAAAGGCAGCAGTCCCAATATCGAAACAAAGTGGGATGGGGTCAGTGAGACTGCTCAAGGTGTTACTGATTGACACTCTGCCCTGGGCACTTCAGGGCTTAAAACTAAAGTGCCGAGGTCTGAGGCAATTGGTGACGCTCCCCTTCGTTATGAGGGGGAGGGCCTCGAGGCACTTTTGCCAGGCTGAGGAGGTCACGCCCACAGGTCTTTGAAATCCTCAGCCTGGCAAAGTCCAGCTCAGGCTGCCAAGAGCCTGCGCATTTAGCGCATGTCTAGCTCCTGTCTGCCTGACCAGAACCAGAAGAGTGTCTGTCAGGCCGACCTTTGTTCAGCCTGACAGACACTGTTCTTGCTTGGAAAGAATGTGGGGGGAGTGGCCCCCTCAGCCCACAAGGCTCGTTTATGAATTAGCACTTGTGGACACTGAAGCTGCAAATGAAAACATGTGATGGGCCCCTTGCAAATATTTGGCCATGATTTTCATACATCAACGTCAAGATTAGCGAAATGCACAAGTTAGCATTTTCTCAAATAATAACATCCGTTGACCATACTAAAACCAGACAAAAATACACAAATACACTCTTAATCAAGAATGGTGCAACCATGTTCCTCTGTGGGCACAGTAAGAATAGTAGGAGTGGCCCGAATTCCAATGCTTCATTCTATGATGTAGGAAATCTGCTTGGCTTATTCTCATTGGCCCCTCCCTTTGCACAGTAAATGCATTGTTCAGTTCATTTCTTAGCACCAGATGCATGATGGGTGATCATTTTTGAAGCTCTGTAATTTGACGTCTCAAATGTGTGCGCCAAGTGTACCTTGGTGTGCAAATATCTCCAGTTTGATATCTGGGTATTCACAAAGTCTTGGCTGGCTTTTTGGAAATATACTCCTGTCAAGGGTTGGAATGAATCCTCTACTGAGCATGAGATTGGAGGTAGAACTCTACAAACATGTCGCGGATGTACAGGAAGGGATTCCTCTGTGGGGAAAATATTTTCTCACTCAAGAAATTAAAAAAATACAAAGAAAAGTAAGCACGTAGAATCATCCTTGTGTGTCAAATATATATCTTGGAAAGTGCAAGTTTACTACATTTACATACGTGAAAGTACATTATAAGTGAGTAAAGTTAAAATACAAAACGAATTCAATAACTACTGTTGGCTGTTTGCGACTGTTGGAACTTTCCAGGAGACGAGGCCTAACGGCCATAGCTGCCAACTTTGGAACTGGGGGACAGGGTTCGAGTTTGGGCGTCGGCTTAACATCCTGTGATTCTGGGCAAATCACGCAATCTTCCCGTGCATAAAAACAATGAATGTGTCCTTGAGTAATGTAACTGATGCTCATGTGGAGCGCTCCAATACCCTCCGGTCGAGTTCGTGCTATATAAAACTGCAAAGAAACCAAAAACAAATCACTGCTGGAACTTTAAGTGAAATTCCAGATAGCCAAAAATGTTTACAGTGAGCACAACCCACCTTTAATAGGCTCAAATGCAGGTTCGACTGGAGTATACCGTGGCATATCTTCAAGTACTTTATTATGCAGACAGCTCCCTTTCAATCCGATCTCTAACAGCAATGGCCTGTCAGCCAATACATTTAGGGAGAATAAAAACATCTTACCGGGTGCGTATAAGGGGCTATCCTGACCCGGGCCGCACACAACCTCCCTAATCCCCAAATAAACTTCTATAAAGGACTGACTTGCTGACGTGTAGCACAGGTATCCTTCCAAACCGCGAGACGTAGGTGAAATCACGCCGGGGCGTGTTTTAGCGAAAGCTCATATTGTATTTAACTACAAATGGTCCAGATGGGAGTTCCGGTTGTGGACAGGTTTCAGAAAGCGATAATGCCCTCGGGTGAGCTTTGGACTGAGGCTCGGCGCTCCCTGTCTCACTTCCGCTGCGCACTCAGTGGCTGCTGTCCAGTCACAAGGGTATCGGTTATCCTGAAGCAGGGGATTAAATTGGAGATTATAAACCACTTTCCATGTGCCAAACACAGGAGAGGAAGCGGGGGCACTTAATCCGAGGCCTGAGGTCCCGCTCATAAGAAGGAGAGGTTTCAGTCGCAGAGCAGAGGCACCTCTGAGCAGAAGGACCTTAGGGAAACGAGCAACACTGGGACTGTAGGGACACCCATGAGAAGACATGTGACCGGTACTGGGACAGACACGCAGCCAAATATGGAGGCCTGAACCACCCCAGCTCCAACCAATGCCTGCTGTAACAAGCATCGGCTGCACTCAGCATGGAGGGGGGGGGGGAGGTCCTCACACTCCTGGGTCTAAGCACCACAGAGGAGGAGCACACTTAATAAATATTAGCCACGAGCAAACACAAAATCAACTATAGCTAATTAAGGGTTTCAGAAGCCATGAGTGTTTCTCTCCTCTGGCCCCGTGAGCATGTTTTAACATTTGTGACTAATGGTTCATTAAAAGCACATTTTCTAGCACAAAGAAAATTATCCTTTCTGGCACCAGCATACAACTAATACAGCTCCAGTAACTGCAACGAGACATGCCAAGGGAAAAGCTCTCGTGCTCTTTACATACATGCACTGCCTTCACATTCAGGGCTGTCCATCACCCACAGGTGCAGCTCCACCCCTGAAAGAGCCCTAAAGTAGCGTCCTGCAGCCCATGTTTCAGGAGGCCACCAGAACTACCTTCAGCTGAGGGCATCATAGAGAAGTAGTCTATACCCCAAGGGCTGGGAATTTCATAGGGACCCCTCCCTCCGGCCTTCCGTGTCTCCTGGTGGTGTGGCTTCTGCCACATACTCCCAGAGTGCCTCTGACACCACCCAAGCCTAGCTTCATCCTGATGATGTCCAGGCTGAGCACCCTAAACCTGGTCCCTCTGGGACCTCACAGGGGCCTCACCTCACCCACTTTCGGCAAATTGCCAAGGCGCCCCCCGGCCTCAGGAGCGCCGCGCCTATGGCGGTGTGCCGGTCCTCGCTGGAAGGCGTGAGGCTGTCGGCACCAGCCCACAACACACACAGGCCGCGTGCGGGGACTCAGAAGTATATTAAGCACTTCCGGGTCAGGGGGGAACCATTTTGCCCCGAACCCCTCCCCCTTTAAAAGGGGTTGGGGTCTCTTTCACCGCACTGACAACACGCTGCCGGCTGCCTCAGCGGGGGCTGGATGTTAAACTTCTTTTGTTTGTCCCACCCGCCATCCCCTGAGGCAACAGATAGTCCTGCATGAATGTTTGGTTCCTACTGCAGTGTCATTGGGTGTTTTCTTTTCCTTTTCAGATATCGAGTTCTGGAGGCATGTTCTACTGTTTATTGCACTTTTATTCGTGACTAACCTCTTTTGTTGCAGTGGTCAGCATGTGCCGTATTTTATGATAGTATCCTTGGTCTGCGGTAAGGTCATGATCGGTGGGGCATTTACGGTCCTTAGAAGGCATACCCATTGTTAATGGGGATAGATGGGGGAAAGCGGTATCTCAGGGCCCCCCAGCGGGTGCTTACGGCAAGTCAGCTAGAGGGTGCAGGGGGTGGGAGAGTGCACCCCTTCCAACAGGCCTTTATGGACAATCCCCGCACGGGCGGGTGGGCACCAAGCTAGCAGCACAGCCCCTTGGGGGTGGTATTCAAGGGTGTAGGGGTGCCCGAGGTAGGTAGGTCTGGTGAGACGGGCCTCCTGCGCAAGATCACTCCGGGGGACCTCACAGGTAGTTGCACCAGTCATGATCTTACGCATAGGCTCAATGCAGGATATGCAGGGACAATGTATAATTTATGTTTAGGAATGGCTATGTATTAGAGTCTGTGTTGAGGTTAGCCGTCCAAGAATATGTAAATAATACTGTATTGAGTGTTATGGGGGTTTCTGCGTATTAATGTGAAATGCTAATTTTTATGATGTGTTTGTGTGTAAATAAATAAGTCCGGGGTTGTTCCGACTCCTAACCCAAAAATATTGACGTATTGGTGTGTGATCTGTGCCACGAGGGGGATGCTGGTGGTGGAGACCCCATGGGGGGTGGGGAGATCAAGGGGGTGGATGGTCTTCGGTCTGCTTTCAAATCAGGGTGTTAGGGGCGGGGATTCAGCAATACCTGCCCATATCAGGAATGTCATAACCTGAACCTATGCTATCAGCCTTCCAGAAGTACAGCAGTGTCACAAAATCAGAACTTTCGAATAATGCTGCAGCAAAACTATCAGCCTTTCAGATGTACTGTGTGCCTGTCACTAGTCTGATGTCTGACTGACTCACCCCCAGCCCTGCTAACCTTTCAGAGTCAGGAGGCTGTCACAATTCTGACATGGGGCCGACTCTACTCTGGCTTTGACTACCTATCAGAGAAACCATTAAGCCAGTCATTTGCCTTATCTTTAACTGTCTCTGCCCTGGCCATGGCAAAGTATCAGAAGCACCAGCCTGCCATTAACCTCTCCCAGCATCCATGCCTCTAGACCAGCCCTATCAACAACCATGAAAAGCAGGTTCCTTGAAACACAGCACTAAGGACAGGGACACAAAGTGTTTCTTGCACCCTTGGAGTGGAGAAGTCTGTCAGGAAGCATGGCTTGATGTAAGGCAAACCACTTAAGACTTGGAGAGAATGGGTGAAGCAATACTTCCTACCTGCTTGCACCACGTCCATCTCTGCCAAGAAGAGCCTGGCAGTACTTGCAGAGTGACACCACTGTCTGGAGTGAGGCTTCACATTTGTGAAGAACACACTACACGACATTTCATTGACATTTCCCAGCAGACCATGAATTCTCATCTAGTGTGGTGGTCAACTTGGATTACTGGGTATAACTTCCCTTATGGCTGCAGCATCTTTGCTAGGTAATTATGTGATATAATGTTGCTGCTGCCAGAGTCTTTCTATGTGGATGTAGGGCTTTGCAAAGAACAATTGATTCATTTGCAGTTCTTTGAAAGACATTGGGAATAAAGAGAAATGTTCTGAAAGTCGAGTTTTGTGTTGGAAATTAACGTTTAACTATTTTGAACATTTCAAATTAGCTTTTCTAAACACTGTATGATTGTCACATTACACTGGAGGAGTATCCCATGACTGAACAGGAAGGACTACGCTGCTCATGCTATTTATAAATGTCTATGCGTAAGGTATTAGATTTTCAGCAATGTTTATAAGAGGTGCCAAGATAGGAGTTATAGAATGTTAATGGTTGCTAATTACTTTGCAGTGCCACAAGTGTTAAGGAGAAACTTTAACTCATCTTTCACATAGAGTGCATAGTGATGAGACTTGAGATAGTTATCAAATTCATAGATAGAAGTGTAGGTCACCATATGTTTAATATACTCATCTCCTGGTTTGCTTAGTTTAAGAAAAAACAAGTTCCACATCAAAGTACTGAGACTTGGTTAAACAGAGAGTTACAAAAAATACATCTCTGCCTTTAGACACCAACGACATCCTGCAGACATCAGTACCCAGCAAAAACGACAAGTCACTGTGGTGGAGTCCAGTGTCTCTGTTTTCCCTCTTATCCCATTCCTTTTTCACACATTTCTACCACTGCCCTTCATATTCTTGTGCGTGTGGTCATTGTTGGAGGCAGTGAGGAATGGCAGACTGCATCACCCCTGTTAGATCCAGAGTACAAGGTTAGTGCTTTCTGATAAAGTCCTAGTTGCATTTTCATTTTAAAAGTCCTCTAGCCTCCATAAATCAGATACTTATTTCAACCCATGCTTTTACACCACCTTCAAAGAGAGGAGCAGCCACTGCACTTACTATACAGAAAGTAGCATTATTGTATAGAAGAGGTGGACATCTAGAACAAAAGCAAATAATTTGTAACTACATAATTTTCTTAACTTGCTAGCTAATTTGTTCGATAATACATTGTGCATTCACTGGGCAAAAGTAAATTGATTAGTCCAACAATCGCATCCCTATTCGCTAAGAAGTAGCTGGCATGATGCTCTTTTCAGCTAAAAGTTTTTGAAACAAGGAGCATCTACAACATGTACAAGAGTATACACTTACCTAAGAATTAGCACTAACTGAAAATTATATTTTATAGTTAAAAGGATCACTTCTTATGAGCAATTTCTTTCTGTAGGTTGTATTGCTGCCCCTTGCTACTGTGCTGCATCTCAACATGTCCTTCGGGGAAAAATGTGAGGCCGTGACTGCGGTCCACTACCAGTTTAGTTGCTTTCCATTCTGACTGTCATAGAGAATGTAGAGTTTTGGATACCATACGATAGAAATGTTGGTGCTCTAATCAATTTCAGGTCGGTTTACTTCTAGTTTTCCACAGAATGTAGCAAAAGTTCTGTCTAATTACTTTTTCACTTTGGTAAAAGCACCGTGGCTCACAGTAAGATAAATATGAAACTCAAAGAAGCTACGCTTACATTCTATCTTTCTTTAAGTGACTAGAGTAAGTATAATATAAAGATTTATAATTTGAAAAACAACAGCAATGGTGCCTTCTGTGTGAAGTCATCTTTATAACATTTTCCTTAATCTTCTTATCCAAAAAAACCTTCCTAATCCACTAATTGTGAGATTTATTGTGTTGTAAACTGCATTTCCAGGATCAATAGATCTATTAGTGCTGCATTTGGTGCATGCAGTATAATTGCAGAGTCAAACATGCATGACTTACTTTCTGATCTGTTTGAAGTTAAATTCTTCATGTTGTGCGATACTTTAGAATAACTGAACATCATATCATAAGAGGAATCACATTATACGTAATATGTCTGACATGGATTGCACATACAAATCTACGGATGACTGTTGTGCAATGACTAGGAGGAAACATCAATACTACTTTAGGACGTCATTTCTTGAATGCAGAACAATTGTCCATTAGGCTGTGGCCAAATGGAAATGTACTAAAGCAGGTTTGAAGTGAAGAACTAAGAATGACATTAAGACGGATGCCCAGATTTATAATGGATTGCAACGACAGATTACAGTGATTTTTCTCATAATTTTTTACTACTCCACTTTTGTAATTATAGACTATAAAAGTGATTTGCACCAGTAGTGTCATGTAATGATTTTACCTGATAAATGCAGCTTCCATGTTCATGAGAATTAGTATTTCATGTGCGCATACTAGCACGCTTGATTTAGCTGTACATTGCAATTGTAATTGGAGCACTTAAAATCACCATGAATTCACTGCCGTATTGATCATACTCCACATACGAAATTGTATATAACTGCATGTAACTGAGCACTTGCTTAGTTATACATTACTTCTTACCAGTTACTATAAACCACCTTTCATGGTACAGAGGTAATGGCTGGTCAACAGTGTTTGCATTGCAATGCTTTGTTATCAGGTGCACTATTTGCCTCCAAGAGATTTACACTCAAAAACATGCAGTATGACAGCCTGAAAAAGTTTTACATTCCGGCCCAACATTTTCCAGTTTACTACTAGTTCCCTTACATGTTCTAGTTTTGTTTCCTGTGCTGTTGTGAGAGCTGTGAACAAAAGTAAACAAAGGTGTTTTTTAATAATTTTGCCCTTTCTCACAACTTCTGCAAAGTTAGTCTCCACAACTTAATGTGAATAGTTGTTGTAGCTGCATAACATGAGTCTCCTACTTTGGTGCTCTCCTGTGTTTTAACAATTGTGACAAACTAAACTTCACACTTCCAGTGACAGGCAGAAGAGAAGGGCAAAAACAGCGCTAATCACTATTGGGCCTATTCAGAAAGGTTGTTTCGGACATAAATGTAAGTTAACAACTGAATTTACCTAAAACACACCAGCCAGAATACCTGGCAGGCATAAGCATATTTACGTAAGAAGTCATCCCCACCAAGAGCATGGAGTTCTCCACACCCATAAATCCCACCCAAGGGATGGGACTAAGGGTGTTCCAAGGGGGATTAGCCCTGAAACTTTTTAAACGCCCACAACAACTAGGTTTCTAGACAGTCACAAACTCTTCACAATTCCATTTCCAGCCTGGAAAAGGTCGGAGATGTACTCCAACCACGTGCTGGGTAAATCCCTTACAAGGGTGAGAGGGGAAATGGATCACCCACAGATGTTATAGGAGTGCAAGGAAAGGGGGTTCTCCATGGGGAAAAATAGTTCCCCAGGGGAGGAAAAAAAGTGCATCCGCACAAGGGACTCCATTACCCCTGCACAGAGTCCTCTGCCAAGGAGAACGCAGTACAGAGACAACTCGATCCTGATGGAGAATCGTGGTTTTCCTGGGAATCTCCATGGAAACCTGCTGCAGGCTCATCTGTCCATGTGGAACCCAATCAGAAGTAGTGAATTTCAGACAGTAGTAAAACTACACTCGGACGTAGATTTAAAAATCCAAGCAGGCGCAGTATTCCTATTTTCTTTATGATGGGTCCCAAACTGATTGTGCTGTGTCTAGGGTTTAGGTGCAACATAACTTAAATAATTCGCACATTTATAAGCACTGCTGTAGTCTTCACTCTCTTCGGAAATCAGACAATTTACATGGAATAATAAATCGGGACCTGAGAGTAACCCTGATAGTGAGATATGACAGAAGACTGACTCTACATTGAGACCTTAAGTAACAGCCAATTTGCATTGACAGTTGTTTCATTTTTTCCAAATATCTTCAGAAGCGGACTAATGAGTGGCTAACAAAAGCAGCTAACTCCTCCCCACCTTCTGCAAGGGGATGTGATGCATATTCAGGACCTCTGGGTACTTCAGTAGCCAGGCGGCCCTTATGGACCTGCACCGTTCCCAGTATCCTGAGCCAGCACTTTAGCAGTCTGCAACAAGTGGGTCAAATTTAAGGGGACAAATCAGTGGGTGGTGGGGACTGAGGTGCCTTCTACCCCGCATCAGCTGATGCCTGCTGATGCTTGCTGTGAAAGTGATGCTATTCCTGCTGCTCCAATAGGTAGTGATAAAAAATATTTATGCAGCCAATGTTTGCCTCCTGTTTTGCTTACAAGAGGCATTTTTCTTAGCTGATGGCTGGCCCAGTCCCCGATCTCCCTGCTGGAGGTTTTCATACAGGATAGAAAAAAGTTGAGGCTAAATACTAGTAAGAGGAGAAAATGAGTTAAATAAAACACTATTGCCAATCCATACCCACTAAATGCTGCTACTTCCTATAAGCGGCCTGACCTGGGACCCACATCTTTCAATACAAATGTGTAATCCTGAAGCATTGTCTGTGCTAAGCCACACTGCACCCTGTAGTATGATGGTCCTCACTCTGCAAAATCATATCCTTCTTGACTCTCATTGCATTTCTCCTACTACTAATAATTCTTCTTGTCTGAAGTTACACAAACCTTGTTATTGCTCTTTAATGCCTCTCCACCCCGCCTATGCATATTCTCACTGCCCACCCATCCCATTGCTTTTTATATTCTAGTCATTCTAGCTCAAAGCAGGACACCAACTTTGTGCCATGGATTACATGCCACACCTAGCAGGTGCAGTGTACATTCATTGCACATATTAATCTCTCATTCCCTCAATCCTGAAGAAGTAAAATACACATGTACTTCATTATGTGCTTAGCCATCAGATCGCATAATGGCACTTAATTATAGCAGTGATATGCATCATTATGCCCCATTGTTTATCACCATCTTCCAAATGGTTGTTGTCTTCTACTCTTAGCAAACTGGAAATGAAAATGGGCCAGATGTGTGAAAGATTTTACCCGTTCTGTGTCTGTGGGGAAATAAATGAATACATAAGGGCCTAAGGGCCACATGCATTAAGCTAAGGAATAGCAATTCCTTAATAGCGATTCTTAAGGAATCGCTATTAAGGAATCGCTATTCCTTATGCATGTAGGTTTCGCTAAAATATTTGTGATTCCTACACATTCCTTAATTGCGAATCGCAAATTGCGATTCGCAATTAAGGAATGCCTTCCCATTCATTCCTATGGGCCGCCGTCATCGTCCGACAGCACAGCCTCAGCGTAGTATCCTACGCCGACGACACCCAGCTCATCCTCTCCCTCACCAAGGACCCCACAACCACCAGACGCAACTTCCAGGAAGGAATGCAGGACGTCGCAACCTGGATGAGCAACAGCTGCCTGAAACTCAACTCAGAGAAGACAGAAGTCCTCGTCCTCGGAACCACCCCATCGGCATAGAACAACACCTGGTGGCCCACCGCCCTCTGCAGCCCCCCGACCCCCACGGGCCACGCATCATACTCGACTCTTCCCTCTCCATGAACCGACAGGTCAACGCCGTCGCCTCCAGCTGCTTCAACACCCTCCGCATCCTCCGTAAAACTTTCAAATGGATCCCCCCCCCCGAGTCAAGGAAGACAGTCACCCACGCACTCATCATCAGCAGACTGGACTACGGAAACGCCATCTAAGCCGGCATAAACAAGTCTCTACTCCGCAAGCTCCAGATGATACAGAACACCGCCGCCAGACTCGTCCTCGGCATCCCTCGACACGAGCACATCAGCCAACACCTACGTAATCTCCACTGGCTCCCCGTCAAGAAGAGTCACTTTCAAGCTACTCACCCACGCCTACAAATGCCTACACAACACCGGACCCCAATACCTCAATGACAGAATCACCTTCCATGCACCCAAAAGGAACCTCCCATCCGCCAACCTCGCCGAAACCCCACGCATCTGCAAAGTCAAAACAGGGGGAAGAGCCTTCTCCTACATCACGGCCAAGACCTGGAACGAGCTCCCAATCGACATCAGACACGCCCCCTCCCTGAATACCTTCAAGAAGGCCCTCAAGACCTGGCTCTTCGGCTGAACGGAACTGCTCCCAGCGCCTTGAGACCCTCACGGGTGAGTAGCGCGCTTACAATTCCCCTGATTGATTGTATGGGCCCAGAGGCCCATAGAAATTAATGGGACAGCATTCGCAATTTGCGATTACCAAATAGGCAATCGCAAATTGCGCATGCAATCTCAAGGGTGCAAGGGGGCCAAAAGGCCACCCTGATGCACCCCCAACAAAGGTAAGTATGCACATGTGGTGCACACACATGCCCTATGCACCACATTGCACTTTGAAAAATGCATTTTTTAAAGGAAGTGCAACTTAACATCAACTTTAAGTTGATGGTAATTTGCGATTCCAATTTGCGAAAATGCAATTTGCGAATGCATAATGGATCGCAATTAGGGAAGCGCAATTTGCGATTCCCTAACTGCATTTGCAAAATAGGTCATCGCAAAAATTGCGATTACCTGTTTTGCGAATGTCTTTGGGCTTGATGCATCGCAAATAGCATTTTACCGGTCGCAAACGGGACGATTCTGCGAATCGGCCCGTTTGCGAACGTTAAAATGCTTGATGCATGTGCCCCTAAGTTTGTTAAAACATTTTTCTCACTTCACTTGTGCTTTTGAAAGGTCAAGTTCCCAGTGACACTTATCCCTCACATTCTCAAATCTTCACATTTTCTTACACCCAACTTACCTCTTCCTGGCATACGGTCTATCTTGCCATGTGACAGCACTTGCATCAGATGGGTAGGGCTTGTAAGAGATCCTTCCCCAAGTTGAGGCCACCTGTGACTGGCATTCTTGCTAGTACATCACAGTCCCATGACCTTCCTCAGCATCTCTTCCTTTCACAGATGGATAGCCCCCACTTGCTCCGCAGTGGCACTAGCATCCTTGGTAGAAACCTGCTCGTGAACAGAAGGAAATTCTGTACCTCCTTCTTAGTAAACCTGCCGCTGATTAGTGCCATAAAAGTAAAATGTACATCTGCAGGTATGGACTTTAGCGCACAGTCATGCAGTGCACTTTTCTGCTGCCACCACTCCAGCCCACTATAATCCTGCCAAGCCATCTCCAACCTAGAGTGACAGAAATTGAGCTATGACCCAGCAGTAAGCACAGTGCATTGTGCTTCCACTTCAGGCATGTTTATGTAATCTGTAGGCCATGGTTAGATTTGATGGCTCTCCTTTCATATCTTATACGCATCCATAAAGTGCTCCCCCTCCTAGAATGACTCCTTAGCACTGCCAATAGAATTACATGGATAAACGGAGCATCTCCGTTGGGACATTCTAGGTTCCATTCTTCTGCAGATGACAAAAGAACTACAGCGGAGTTCGCCTCCAGTAACACCGATTATTCAAGGGTCAGATCAGTTAGCATCAGCGTACTACAGTTACAATTTGCCCTCTTGTAGGTCAGAGTACTGGACTTTTTGGCCAAGGCCTCTACATGGAATGCTGCCCCGCGGTCTGTTCGCTTTGCATGCCAATGCAGTCTTCAAGGCCTGTCTATCTGCAGATTCCCCTGTGCCAGCCTGTTCTCTGCCCCTGCCTCCCCCCACCACAGGTAATTTAAAATGTACCGTTTTGTGCTTCCATACTAAAGAGTACAAGCACAACAACAAGCTTCCCTTCAAAGGGCGGCCTGGCCGTGCCTGGCTGAGCGCTCGTGGACAAGGTGGTCATTCATGGGCCCTGGCACAGCTGAGCCGCTCCCTGCACCTGAGCCGGTGCCGGCAACCTTTCATCGACCGGCGCTACATCCAGCCCGCTCAACTACTTAACCGCTCTGCTCTCTCAGCGGGCTCGGGTAGCCCCGGGTCCAACAAAGGCCAAGAACTCGATCTAGCCCGGGCTGGGCACGTTTCCCGGTGTGGTGTTTCCCCCACAAAAGCCTTGGCCATAGGCGGCCATTCTCTCAGTGTCAACGGGAAGTGCGGCCCAATTTGTTTCTGATAAACAGTAATGGCGCCTTTTCTAGGTTTTGCCGCCATTGGAGCTCCATCTATCCGCAGTGCCCATCAAAGCCCCCTCCGTCTCCTGACGGAATCTGCTGGGCCGTCAAGGCATTCCTCGCCCTCTGCCCCCCAGGTGGCAGGCCTTTGTGGCTCTTTCCACGAGCTCGGATGTACGTGAGAAGGCGGAGGCTCCGGCCCGAGGGACTCGAGCTCAGGTGAACGTGAGAAGGCGGAGGGACCGGCTCGAGGGACTCTCCTCTCACACAATCCAGCCGTTCTCAGCACAGGTACAAAGAGTAAACTTGAATGCGATATTGAGAAGCATGCCTTTGGGTGGGGGGGTTGCACCTGCTGCAGTACCCCACCCTGACGGTTCACCGAGGGGTCGGCCTGCGCTTGACTTTGCTTCAGTGACGGGGGAAGTTCCTCCCCCCCCCCCCCATTTCACAGTCAGATTATATCTACAATGTTTGACCTGAACTCACTTGTGTGCGCGAGACTCTGCCGTACCTTGTGTGGATGTAGCATGGACCGCCTATGGCGTCAGGGCAGCAGGGGGTGTCGCTGTACCTCCGTTGTCGAAGCGCGGTGTGGTATGACTCCCATAACCCCTACCTACCTCTGCCAGGGACAATGCATGCTCTTAAAAGATACTTACCGCAAGAGGTTGCTATATTTGCGCAGAGAAACGGAGAACTCATACGCAGATAAGAACTAACTGCCCCCTCCCCCCCCTCCCCTTAGCTTGCCCGCTCCTCCCTTCTCTGGATTCCATAAGCCCTGGATGGTCTTCAGGTTTACACCCCTGCTTCGTGTAGTATCCCTTTCATGAATTACTGCTTTGTCTCCGCCACTGCAGAAGGAGGTGGTACATGCTTTCAATTGTGTTCCTGTGGGAAAGAACATATTTTCTACTCTTAATTCGTAGCCTCCTTCTCTTCTCATTTTGTGCCTTACCCTTCTTTAAACAGCTTCACACTCCAGTCTAAGATAAGCTCTAATGCTGTAAGTGTCTTTCACTTAAAAAGGAGCTCCTTGCCCCCTCTGCCTTCAGCACAATCTGTACATGTTCGCATACTTGGCCTTCTCCACAGAAGAACTTGAGGTTTAAACTTTGCGTTTGCCACCTGGCCAGTTTTTTGCCGGCTTGATGTGTATTTTTTATTTTCGGACTGTTAAAAATATTAGGAAAGCAGTTAAATCTGATATTATTTCTCCTGTGAGACATACTCTAAAACTACAAACATAAATATTTCAGTTTAACAGTATTTGAGAGTTGTCTAATAGGTTTCAGAATGATTATTTGAGCAAACAGAGAGATAATTCCCATGTTAAATTAATCATAAAGATTTTACAGGAATTCGTTTTCACATGGGTGATGTGTTTTTAGGTCTGGTTTTAGACCTTTTGATTTTACTAAAATTATATGTATAATGTACTTACTTATTGGGGACTTTAGCCAGTCCTCTTCATACATTGGTCTGTTATTTTTCTTCCACCCACTACAGCATACATCATGGGGCACAACCCACTTCAGCCATTGGCTAACTTCACTGTGAGTGATGGGATTCTGCTCTGTCGCAAGGTGCACAATTACACACAAAGAAGTTCCCTTATGAGCCATGGACTATTATGGCAAAGTGTGCTTTTTAAGACTAAAAAATATTTTTCCTTTTAGCCAATTTCATTTTTAGATTGATCATGACCCACCAGCTTCCCCAACAATAAACTTTTGCAAAACCATGACAAAATAAAGCGAGCATTGATAAAGCTAAAACACTGACGACGATCTACGCAAGACCTATTGTCTTGACAAAATGCTTGTTCTAATTAAGGTGACAACCCTAGGTTCAAATTAAGCCCCTTTCAGTCTGGACTCTCTCCAGGCTGCTACCGTTACCCTGCTGGAAATGTGGCCTCTTGAACTGAGCATCATAACGGAGATGACGCCTCAACAAGACATTGTTATGGCAGCCTCATGCATTCTGCTGGTTGGGCCCTCGCCCTTGTGAGAGCTGAGACCAGAGACCCCCGTGTACCAGGAAGGGAGCCACCATGAAGCTATGGCAATCTCTATTGTAAGACCTGAGATCAGCAACCCTGTGTGCCAGAAAAGGGGCCACGCTGAAGCTAGGGCTTTCGCCGATGTGTGCTCTGAAGTTGGCAACCGCCTCTGTGTGCCAGGAAGGGACCACCGTGAAACTTGGGCTGTCACCTGTGTGTTCACTAAAGTCGGGGACATCCTGTGTGCCAGGAAGGGGGGGGCCACTGTGCAGATGAGACCATCATCCATGTGCGAGCCGAAGTCCACGACCTTTGTGTACCAGGAGGGGGCCACTGTGAAGTAAGGGCCATCACCCTGCATCGTCATGCCAAGGATGCTGTGAGCAACTCTTACTGATTACTGCAAGAGCCAAGAGAGGATGTCCGACACCAATGTGGGCTGTGAAAGCTTGAGAAGACCCACCGTGTCATTGGGGAAAGACCACGAGAGGTCGCTGGCCTTTAGCATCGGGAGACCGGAGCCCGTGAAGAAGCACCTCAGTCCTCCTGTGCTTGGCTACTGCCATCGGATTGGGTAAGACTGTTCTAGGCCATCGGGTGTGCTGGGGGCTTGCACGAAGTTAGCACACCTGGAAGTCACCTCTACTATTGAATGGGAAATAATCAACCCCACTAGAAGGAAAGAGGTACTTGGGATTCCGCCTAGATTGACGCTAGTGCACTGACTTTAAGGGACTGTGGGGATTATTTAGTGCATTGTTTCTCTGCTTTGTGTTTTTACGTTAAGATATTCCCTTCTTTTGTAAAAGCAAGTATTTGACTAGACAATCAGCTTATTGCCATTACAGCTTGTCATTGCCATTATTATTAGTACTTTTAGTTATGAGCCTGTGCAGGGGCGGCCCACATGGCTCGCATGTGGGGGGGCGTGCGCGCGGGCTGCATTAGAAAAAATTAAACGTACCTTGCCACCGCCACCACCGGGTCCCACATCTTCTCTCCTGCTCTCCTGTGTCCGACTCCAGGTCGGGACAGGAAGCAGGCAGGCATGCTCCCACCCCTATTGGAGCATTGTGATTGGTCTGAGCGCCGCAAGGGGCTGGAGGGGTGGGCATGTTCTCCATGCAGGCTGTAAGGCAGCCTGCATGGAGAACAGGGGAGGGCGCATGACTGTTTTGGGCGGCCTGAGAGGGCCGACCAAACAGTCATTGCGCACAGCACAGGAGTGTTCTATCACTCCTCTCCTGCAGCCCCGCCCGCCCCTTCACACACGCTGCCGCAGCAGGAGGAAAAAATGAAATGATAATAACATCACGTTATTATCATTTTATTTTCCCTTTCTTTAGCTGCTCCCTGCCAGTGGGGCGACGCTTCTCCGCCATAACAGAGGAGCCGCCCCTGACACTGTGTATAGGAACCATAGTACGTCAGGCCTCGGGACAGCAGGATTTAAAGGCCCCAACCCACATGGTTGCACCCAGTAGCCCCTGCATGCGCCGTGGCCATCTGAAAAGGGGTTGTGACACTTAAAAAAATTAATTAAATGTATGTTAAAATGTGTTTTAAAAAAGCAGTGACCAAGCAGCAAATTGCAGCTGCTTGGCCCTCAAAATAAGGGAAAAAATGTAAACGTTATCACAGGGAGGGTCGGGGAAGCAACGGTGAAGCAAACCACGGGGTGATGTAAATTAATCTGAGCAGCGAGATTATCAGGGACAATTGAGGAGAGCAATGGAGGAGTTTGGGGGGGTTCAAATTAAAAAAAACTACAACAAAGCAGAGCAGAACAAAAGGCTTTTATAAAAGGTATGCTGCAGGGGAGGGACAAGCAGAAGAAGAGGATGGAAAGCCATCGAATAAGATGCAAACAAGTGAGTTTGACAAGAAAGCCAATCAAAGGTAAGCAACGGGCCGACTTAAAGGTCTACCCTAAGTATTGGAGTTGTCCACAATAAGGTCTCAACAACAAGCGAGACCTAACAATGCAGCGACAAAATTGCACACAATATAGATTTGTATAAATATAGCACGTTACCTAACAGCAAACATGCTGCAGCACTGTTGGTATTCCACCCCATGGACCTGCATAAGGGATGTCAGCCTGTCATGGCATTTAGAAAATATTCCTAGGCTGACACAGGGGCAAGCAAAGAAAAAATAAACAATATTGGTTTTCTTCAATTTTGGATGGTAAACAAGGTAAATAAGCATGTTACTGAGCTGAAGGTGGCAAATAAATGCTTATGAAGTAAAAATACACAAAGGCAGTCAGTAAATATTATCTTATTTCAGTATATTTATTTATTTTTTCATAATGAAATTCTGTTATGAGTATTTATGTTTTCTAAAGATTCAGATTTCGAAATAACTTTCAATATAATTACATTTTTCACAAAAAGCAATCTTAGGAGCTAATTTTCTCTCTCTTACTATCATTCGGAAGAATTCTGCAATCCTCGACTTGAGATCTCAGGATGCGATGTTGGAAACAATTCAGACACACTCCTATTGCACAAACTTATCAGAGCAGCAGAAACAATGAATCTGTTAAAACGTTTCAGGAGGGAAATGCCAAGTCTCAATAACCACAAGTTATGAGTACAACATTTTAGGAGACGACATGGAATACTATTACTGAGTAATTCAACAAACAAGATTATTCAAAAGTTTTCTTTTTTAGCATGTAGGGCAGCACTGTGATTGATAAAACCAAATCTACATACAGTTGCACTAAAAAGCATATTCTTACCTGTAGTTTGTTAGTATGGATCCTTAACATGCAGACAATGTAAGCTCTGTCTGCTTCTTAGGCATCCATATATATCTTTAAATACAAAAATATGATATGAAATAAAATATGATATGATACAAAAATATGATACATGCAGCTGTTGGAGCGGACTGATATAATAAATATACACATTGAACAGAACATAGCACAAACATCCAACACAGCACAGATATGCCATATTGTTGGGCATCACTGTGTTCAAAACAAGGACAGAATATGTACTATCATACAGCAGAACACATTAAGACAGAACTCCTGACACATCCAACATAGCCTAATTGTGCCATTAATAAAGTATTACAGTACCCAACAAAACTGGCTATCACCAGTTGCCTTACACACATACTCCTGTCCAGCATACCACTCTCAAGGATGCATGGTGCTATCATTCAGTTTACCCATCAAACACAAAGAACATCTACCAGCAACTCACTAAACCTGATGCAATTTTATTTAAGATTGGAACATACCCATTCATAATACTTTTTTGGCTGTATTGTGAGTGTACAAGAAGATTTCGATGTAGCATATATGCAAGCTACCATGTTTGGACAAAACATTGAATTGTAAATATCGAGAGAAAGAACTATTCGAAATAAAATACTGTGATACAGGAATATTGTGAAGCAAAACTATCGTTGTCAAGAATATTGTTTTTTAGGTAAGTAATATCATTTTTAAGAACATTGTTGTTTTAATATTATTTTAAATAATATAGTTATACAAATATTGTTTCTTGATCGTTTTAATGTGTTTTAGTTAAGATATTACTTTATGTCACCTATATTTGTATAATTGCTATTATTATTTTAATTATAGTTTGTCATTTCAAGTGATTTAGTTTTTTTTATTTAATTGTTAATAGTAGCCTACAGTGTCACAGTAGGTTGTTGGGTTTGTAGGGGGATCGGGTGTGAAGTTATTTAAGCAATAATTAATTATTAGTTAATTCTGTAAATTATGTAATACTGATTTATTTTAGTTATGTGGTTATGTGTGGTTGCTAGGTTTGTAGGGGTGTAGGGTGGGAAGTTAATTAAGTAATCATTAACTAACAATTCATTATTAATTTAGGATTCATTATTTTATTGATTACTGATTATGTAAATTGTGTGAAACCTATATATAGTAGTTATATTTTAGGTGTGGGTTGCTAAGTTTGTAGGTGTTTAGGGTAGGGAGTAATGAAATAATAAACAATTAATTATTCATTGTTAATTATTTTTTTAATTGATTAGTAATTATATAAATTCTGTAATACTTATATATTTTAGCTATACTTTGGGTGTGTGCTGCTGGGTTTATAGAGGTATAGTGCGGGAAGATAATCAGTAAAACATAATAACAGTTAATTATTAATTATTTAATTGATTATCAAGTATGTAAATTGTGCCATACTTATTTCTTTTAGGGTTTTTTTTAGGTGTGTAGGTGTGGAATTTTTTTTAATATATACCAAGCAGCACCCTCGAGCGGCGGCACGGCATAAAGTGGATTGGCTCAGTAGTATATATATATATATATGTCTGGCAGGAAACCAGAAAAGGACTTTGTTCATGGCGTGTGCCCTTGCTTTTGCATAATTTCCACCTGGGAGTGCATCCCACCTAGAGGCAACTCTTTTTGTATTATGTATATATATATAAGCCAAGTGTAACGCTGTTCCTTTTCCCCTCAGCCAAGCCGCAGATCAAGGGGAATTGTCCCCGAAACGCGTAGGCAAGATTGGCGAAAGACTGCACTGTGGAGGCTTGATTCTGATCTGCTGTTGCCAGCCGGAATAAAAGAGGCAAAAGCAAAACGTTGGGTGTGGTGTCTTCATTGGTGAGCAAACTCGATTGGATATATAGTGGCCTGCTCAGGTCACGAAGACACCCCACTGCTGGCAAAGCGGGTCCGTGTGCCTCTCACTATGTGACACACAGAAGGAGCAACGTGCCTGTTTCGGTATGGCGCAAGGAAAACAGCAGGCGGGCCAAGCTTTGAACAGTGACCTGATGGAAAATGCAATTTGGGAAATTAAGGCACAGCGACATCCACTACGGAAATTATCCAAACTACTGCAACCATAATGCACAGCGCAGACACGCCCACATGGGCGGTTTTGAGAACTTACATCACGTACAAAAGCCAAGTGTAACGCTGTTCCTTTTCCCCTCAGCCAAGCCGCAGATCAAGGGGAATTGTCCCCGAAATGCGTAGGCAAGATTGGCGAAAGACTGCACTGTGGAGGCTTGATTCTGATCTGCTGTTGCCAGCCGGAATAAAAGAGGCAAAAGCAAAATGTTGGGTGTGGTGTCTTCATTGGTGAGCAAACTCGATTGGGTATATATATATATATATATATATATATATTCCAGCTTCCGAACACCCAGTCGGTGCACTCGCGGACTGGTGCTATAGTCGCGGGGGTGAGACCGCGAAGAAATCTCAGCTTCCTTTATCCAAAGGGTAACCGTACCCATAAATGAAAAAGCACTCTCGGGGTCAATTCCGTCAGTTTATTCAACCGGAATTGGGCACAAACAGACGCGTTTCGGCTGCTGTCTTTCTCGATGTCAATCGAGCGCGCCCTTAACCACCATTTTTTTATAATCATTCAACAACCCTTTACCCTGGCAACATTAAGGTAGGACAACAATTTCCCACAAAGGAAAGCATGATTTCTTGCGCACGGTTTAAATTTCAACTGCCTGCCACAGTGGGCGTGGTCGCTCTCACGGCCTTCTGGGCATTGTAGTGCTCTAAAGGTATTCCCCAGTGGGTCTGCTTATCGTTGCTTAAATAAAACACACAGTTTTCTCCCCAGTGGGTAGATGCACAGTCCTGGTGGAAGTCTGCCCCGCTTTCCAGATGCCAATGCGAGCATCAAGCCAGCACCACCCTGCAATGGCGCCAACTTGCCTTGAAGGCCGTGAGAGCGACCACGCCCACTGTGGCAGGCAGTTGAAATTTAAACCGTGCGCAAGAAATCATGCTTTCATTTGTCTTAACAGCGCCACTGAAGAAGGGATAAAAAAACACCTGAAACGCGTCTGGCGTAAAGACTATCATTGATATACAAAGACAAGAAAGGATCAGAGCAAGAAGATCCAGCACCAAACGTTACTACGTATAGTAGCCTCTAAGTATCCACGACAAATCGGTGCAATGGGTCTGGGATGTGATCCACATGCACCTCACAAGGCAGTACAAAAACCACCACTAACAGAAAACACACAAATGACCCTTCACCCAAAAACTCCAATGATCTATTAATAATAATCGTACTTGTACATCATATCAAGAAAACAAAACAAAATATAATACAAAAAGCTTCCCAAATGAAAAGACCAGACAGTAATGTTTTTGATTGTAGAAAACGTTGTCCCTTTATTCCAAAAGCTTCATTCTTTAAAATGCACGACACAGTTGAAAGCCAACGCATTTCGTCCCACATGGGACTTCTTCAGGGCTCAAAGACTTCTGTGATTGCTGTATTTATTTAGAAGCTGAGATGTGCCGTTTGGATCAAAAGGTAAACAGTGCGGTCTATCTGATGTTACTATTATATCTTTACATGTACACAGCATCCATTAGTCATCATATGGTCAGCATCTTAGAAGCCTCTTCTAATTTTCATTGAATCGGACGCTCGCATACACGCGGAGGGAGATACATATCCCGAAATCATTATATCGAGCTGATTGACGATATGATGACTAATGGATGCTGTGTACATGTAAAGATATAATAGTAACATCAGATAGACCGCACTGTTTACCTTTTGATCCAAACGGCACATCTCAGCTTCTAAATAAATACAGCAATCACAGAAGTCTTTGAGCCCTGAAGAAGTCCCATGTGGGACAAAACGCGTTGGCTTTCAACTGTGTCGTGCATTTTAAAGAATGAAGCTTTTGGAATAAAGGGACAACGTTTTCTACAATCAAAAACATTACTGTCTGGTCTTTTCATTTGGGAAGCTTTTTGTATTATATTTTGTTTTGTTTTCTTGATATGATGTACAAGTACGATTATTATTAATAGATCATTGGAGTTTTTGGGTGCAGGGTCATTTGTGTGTAGACTATCATTGATGCCTGTACCCGGAGGGCTGCCTGCTTGCAAGTTGTCAATAAATTACGTGAGCTACTCATCTTCTTGTGGCTTCACTCCTTTGGGGCTAACCTGTGTGGATGGATATTAAACGGCTGTTTGCCCGGCCGTGGAGTGAGGCCCACCGCTGGTTTGCGGGTCCGTGCTGGCTCCAAGGTGGTGCTGGAATCGACGGGAGGAAGGCAAGTTGGCGCCATTGCAGGTTGGTGCTGGCTTGATGCTCGCATTGACATCTGGAAAGCGGGGCAGGCTTCCGCCAGGACTGTGCATCTACCCACTGGGGAGAAAACTGTGGGCCAGATGTAGGTAAATGCATGTTTGCGATTCCTTAATAGCGATTTTTAGGGAATCGCTATTAAGGAATCGCAAAATGCCATGTAGGTAGGAATCGCAATATTTTTAGCGATTCCTTAATATTCCTTAACCCCTTCGATGCTCGTGACGAGCTCAGCTCGTCATGCTGCGCGGTAGCGCTGTGCGCATGACGAGCTGAGCTCGTCACGACCACACCCGCGATCGGAATGTCCAGCACACGAGCGGAATTCCGATCGCGGTCAAGGGGTTAATTGTGAATCGCAAATTGCGATTCGCAATTAAGGAATACCTTCCCATTCATTCCTATGGGCCAAGAGGCCCATAGGAATGAATAGGAATTGCTCCCGCAATTTGCGAGTCACCAAGAGGCACTCGCAAATTGCGGGTGCAATTTCAAGGGTGCCAGGGTTCCAAAAGGACACCCTGTTGCACCCCTGAAATGTGCATGTGTGCACATGTGGCGCACATACATGCCCTAAGGGCATGAATGAGTGCCACATGGCACTTAAAAAAAAGCAAAAAAGTGCTTTTTTAAAGGAAATCGCTAATTAGCGATTCCTTGAGGCTAAAGTGCACTTTCTTTTGTGCTACTTACATTGCATTTAAGGAATCGCAATTTGCGATTCCTTAAATGCAAGAGCAAAATAAGGAATCGCAAATTTGCGATTCCTTATTTTGCTAGTAGGTTTCAACTTACCTACATTGCTCGCTGCCAAATAGCGATCGCAAACGCTGAAATGCGAAATGCGAATTTCAGCGTTAGCGCTCGCTATTTGGCCACCTACATCTGGCCCTGTGTGTTTTATTTAAGCAACGATAAGCAGACCCACTGGGGAATACCTTTAGCGCACTACAATGCCCAGAAGGCCGTGAGAACGACCACGCCCACTGTGGCAGGCAGTTGAAATTTAAACCGTGCGCAAGAAATCATGCTTTCATTTGTCTTAACAGCGCCACTGAAGAAGGGATAATGAAACTCCTGAAACGCGTCTGTTGTAAAGACTATCATTGATGCCTGTACCCGGAGGGTTGCCTGCTTGCAAGTTGTCAATAAATTACGTGAGCTACTCATCTTCTTGTGGCTTCACTCCTTTGGGGCTTACCTGTGTGGATGGATATATATATATATATATATATATATATATATATATATATATATATATATATATATATATATATATATATTATATACAAAATCCTAATCACATAGCACCATTGCAAAGATTAGTCTAATACCTGCAAACATAGCAGCTCACACTATGGATCAGGGTCTTGCAAATTCCCTCTTACAATCAGAGACATTAAAACAACAAAGGAGTATCGCAGGCAAGTGCCCTTTTGCTCTAAAGTGCAAGGTGCATGTTCAGATTGTCACATTGTGCAAAAATGCAGATTGTGCAAACTACTGCAGAGTGATTTGCAAAATTACGCATATAGTGCAAAGTTCTTACTGTGATAATACTAAATTACTCATCCTGTGTTATCAAAGGGCTCCATTTAGACAGAGAGCACCCAATCAACATACAAGCACATAGAATTACGGGCAAGTGCCTTATTTTCAAAAGTGCAAGGTGCATTGGTGCAAATTGCATATTATATACACAAGAATCAAGATTTCAAATACTCAAATGCAAAAGAAACTCTCCTACACAGAAAATGTGCACACAGGAAGGACCATATGACATTAGATGCATGTAATCACTCCTATGATTTGGTGACGTCTTGATCCATACAAATTATTGTAATACATTAAAGTGACTTCAAACGACCATCAGTCCAAAATTACATAAAGTGCTCAGCGCGTAAAAAAAACATAAATAGAAATTACATACACGCAGTGTTACTCAGTTTGACTGAAATTTCATTTTAAATCGTTATTCTCTGTTCTATAGATGAATGTAAATATCTTCTTCTATATTCAACCCATCCGGCACTTTAGTATTGAATCTAAGAATGTATTTAGACTCCAATTGCCTGAGGCATCGTTCTCTGTTGCCACCTCAAATTCTACTCAGAACTTGGTCTAATACAAATTAACTCAAATCCTCTATCCTGCTCTCGTGTATTGCTTCAAAATGTCTAGCTACTGGATATGTCTGGTCCTTAAGTTTAATAGGTCTGACATGTTGTAAAATACATTGATGGAACTTTAGAATTGTACTACCTATGTACAATTTAGAGCAAGTACACCTCAACACGTCAACAACAAACTCACTTTTGCAGTGTAGTGTTTGCTTGATTTTCCAAACTCCATCTGAAAGAGGCATGTTTGCAGGCCTTGCATTTATGACCCTTCCTGAAGCCACCACTGCCCGTCATCCATGTCCCTCGTTGTTGCATTTCCAGACTACTAACCACAAGATCATCTCTCATTGATCATGCTCTGTGGAATGC
Organism: Calotriton arnoldi; assembly: GCA_963921515.1. Lineage (NCBI taxonomy): Eukaryota > Metazoa > Chordata > Amphibia > Caudata > Salamandridae > Calotriton > Calotriton arnoldi. Next base: position 6,278,823 of record CAWUFW010000046.1, on the reverse strand, counting down.
AATCAGAGGTCTTCAATGAATCTTTGGACCAATGACAGGATCAGTACGGAGCAGATGCCAGTGTTGTTGTGGGATCTGTCTCACTCTTTGGTGCTGGGTGCTGAAGCCTGTAATGAGTCAAATGTCTTGCTGGCTCCCTACACCTGTGTTCTTATCTGAGAATAACAATTGGTCTCATGATTTAGAATTGGCTCTAGTTCTAGCACCCTCAAGCACCTTGTCATTATAACCACATGCAGCAAATCTATATCTGAGTTCTTTTTGGGATAGCTCTAGTTGTGCATTGCTACTGCAATTCCTCCACATGCGGAGGTTCTCGGCATACAGGATACTATATTTTAGTTTATTTGGATGGAATCTGCGGGCATACAAAACTGTATTGCCCGCAGTGATCTTCCGAAAAGTTTTAGTATGCAGTTTGCTTTTATCAACGTACACAGTGAGATCTAAAAACTGGACTGCCTGTGCACTAATGTGAGAAGTGAAATGTAAATTCAGATGGTTAGTATTGATTCTCTCAACAAATGTCTCTGCCATGTCTTGGGTGCCTCGCCATCTGATGAATAAATCATCTATGTAACGGGACCATAAGATCACGTTATCCGTCATCTCTTGGGCATGCTCTTGGGCCAGCACCTGCTCCTCCCACTGGCCCATATGCAGATTTGCATAACTGGGGGCCAAGCAGGTGCCCATGGCCGTCCCCCTCAACTAGCGATAATGATCTGACCCAAACAAAAAGATGTTGTTGCGTAAGCACCAGTGGATCATGTTTAGTAACATCTCAGTATGTTTATACAATGTCAAGGGCCTGGAGCTCAGAAAATATTCTACTGCTTTCATTCCATCACTATGGCAAATACTGGTATATAGGGATGACCCGTCCTGCGTCATTAAAATATAGTCGTCTTCCCAATTGACATCATATACTTTTTTCAAGAAATCCCCAGTGTCTGAACATAAGACAATAAGTTTCTGACAGATTCTTGGAGAAAGTAATTTAATGTATTTGGACGTATTTTCAAACAGGCCGCCAATTGCAGAAATTATTGGACGGCCTGGTGGTTTGCTTGCATTTTGTGAATTTCTGTATGAGATAGAGGATAGGTAAGATCTGTGATTCTGTTTTAAGAAAAAGGAATTTATCCTGAGTAATGAGTCCTGATGACCTCAACTTGGATAACTCAGTGTGATATGTGACTTCGATGTTCTGACCCTCACTCCTGTCAATTTTACAGTAACACTGGCCATCTCCCAACTGACCCATGGCCTCTTATAGGTACATGGCAAGTGGCCATAAACCAATTTTACCACCCTTGTCTGCCTGTCTCACTACTATATAATTTCTATGGTGGACCTTATTCACTAAGCACTTATATTGAATTTGAAACAAATTTGTGGACACCGTTGTGTAAATAGTGTGCTTGCTCTTTACAGTGTCTTGAGATCATGTACCACTAATTCTGCAAACACATCTATAGAATCGCGTGGAACCATGGGTAGAAAGATGGACTTTGGTTTAAATTGAGTGATCGGTCGCTCAAAAACATTGAGCCCCTGATCTTGAATGAGACTGTCATAAGTGATCTGATTATGTTCTCCTGTGGATAGGCTATCCATATCCCTCAGTAAATTTAAATCAGAAATGGCAAGATTACCCAAATCTTCCCAATCCCGGGATTGTCTAGCAATGCCGTCCTTCTGTTGTTAAAGAATTTGCATAATCTCAGATTTAATGTGGCACAAAATTAAAGTCCTAGAGATAAGATTTTGCTCTGTTCCATGCTGACTTCTAAATCAGTCGGATTGATTATATTAGTGCTGCTGTTATCACTCATTTCTTCTTCAGGACAGTTGCTTTTTTGCTGCTTCTTTTGCCCGAATCTCCTGTTCTTCCTTTTCCTCTGCTGCCTCCTCGAGGATTCCTGTCTTGACTTGTCAGAGGTTTGAGATTGAGATTGTGGTCCCAACGTAAAAAACACAACTCAGCCTCCACAGACAGTATTGACACAATTGGACGAATGTCCTCATTGTCAGTTTCTATTTCAGAGCTTAATTCTGAGCTCATTTCATCTTGCTTCTTAGCGCCACTGCTCTGTACATTTTGTGGTAACTTTTGGTGCTGTATATTATCAAATCGTCTGGAGAAAGTAAATATTTGCCCCCTTTGGTAATTGAGCTTATCTCTTCTAAATTTCATTGCCTTGCGGCCTTTAATAGTTTCCTCATATTTAGTTAAATGCCCCTGCATCTCAAGTTCAAATTTCTTAATCACCTCCTGTTCCGGCAGTTTGCTCAGCTGCTCTTTCAAAACTTCAATCATCTTTAGAAGCGCTTGGCGGTCTATAAAGGCATATTTGATCAGTATTGCATACAGGCATTTCGATGACTCGGCACTGTTCTCTGCCCACTCACGTATCATCTCCGGATTCGGATTTTTGTAAGTCGGTGTAATAAGGATCCACAGGCCCCTCGGTACGCAACCAACATCGAGGTAGCGCTGGAGGGATCTGCTCTCCCACTACTGTATAATGCAGTTTTCATTAGTTTTTCCTAGTTATTTCATAATATCTTTGCACTCTTTCAGTTTGTCTGGTCCATGCCTAATTCCCGAAGCGCCTGAGTCTTCATCCTACATCAACATTGCTGAATAACTTTTCAGCTACGCTCTCTCTCTGTCTTGTAGCCAATACATGTTCATCACTATGTTACAGTTTGCCACACAGTCTCGCTAGTTTAAGCTTCCCACTTTGCAGATAAATGCTGCTCTCCTCTCTCCCCGCTGCCTCTCCCACAAGCGACTCAGCTTACCATGCTCCCAGGCATCCTCCGACTGCCAGATCCTGGCTGCTGAGCCAATCTTGCACTGCTCTGGTTGGGGGGGGCTCCGCAGCTATGAACGCCGTACAGCCTTCTTGTGCACCAGTGGCCGCGGTGCACCAAAACGAGAGAGCGAGCCAGATTTCTACAATGGCCCTTCGAACATATGCTTCAACACGCCCTTTCCCACTCCAAAAACAGGCTCCAGCACGCTCGGGTTTGCTCAAAGCAGACTTTAATTGTGGCTATGGTGACGTGTTTTGACCATCAATGTGGTCTTTCTCACAACAACTGTCAGTCGCCAATTTGACCTTTTTATACCCGTGGGTTTAAACTTTCATATAAAGTGTGTCACAGTCCTTCAATGTCTTTCCTTTAAAAAAACGTACTCACCTTTTAATACAAGCACCAAAAGTCTGTTTTGAAATGGCGACTTCACGTGATTCCTACATCACTGTCTTTGGATTTAAGCGTTAATAAGATCCGATGGCTGCTCACGCTCACCTGTTGCATATGATTAAGAGTCGCAAGGAGTCGAAACGCGTTATGCTGGCCTGTTTTCATGTTACTGAAGTAGCAGAAAAAATGGAATCAGCACACATCAAATATAAGTCTCATTAAAGTTCTTAGAGCATCAAGTATCCGCGATGATTTGAAGAAAATGCCAGATCCATATTTGTAATGTAATCTTCACAGTTGTTCTTTATTGCTAAATATGTGCAGTTGTTAAAATCCGATTCACAACATACATTTAGCCAACGCGTTTCATCTCAAAAGAGACTTCTTCAGGGCTAAAGAAAAACATATATAGACACCATTTAAAATCTGTACATATATACATTTATACAAGCAAACAAACAAGGCGCTATTCATTATTTGCATCCGAGCAGAGTGGCCATTGTGTTGAGCTGATCACAATAATGAATGACTCTTTCACAACATAATAATATGGAGAGATATGCAACAATATAGACAAACAAATTGTTTTACATTAAATTCAATCTATATGAGATGAGGTGACTCATATGGGAGGAAGAAGGTTAATCATAATGTCCCATTTTGTTTGATCTTTATAAAAGGTGACTAATTTAAAAAGAGGAAGACATATTTATAATACTGAGTTATGCCAGCGACATAAAACATCCTGATCAGTAATAGACATATTCAAATATCATTTCTTAGACACAAGCAGAGTAATGGCATTAATTAGCCAAACATAGAAAATATCCAAAATGTCACATGTCAGACATACCTCAAAATTGTTTGGACATATGTATTCGTATTCAACTGTCAGAAAGAGCAACCTATGACACACATCGATCTAGTGTCACACAAAAAATCTGTAAAAGAGGACCAAATAAACATTATGCACTAACAGATTGAGGGTACCTTATTATGAATCTTAACATTATTGATTGTTTTCCAAACATCAGTGGACTTAGAGAAAATTCATAAATATGAAATGAGGCTAACAATCTGTCCATGTCAATTGAGAAATTCTAGTCATAGTACTATTGTTGTCTACCAAGAAAACCCTTTTATAGCCTCTCTATAGACAGCAATCAAATTTATAGCCATTCCTGTATTTGAGATTTCGTAGTCACTTATTCTAGTACATATACGCTGCAATAAATTGTTTGTGACTAATGAGCACAGAATTAGATAAATGGCAAGTAAAAGTCGATAACTTTGTAACACAAGTCTAGACCATTGGAAAAGACACTTTGTGTAATATAATGGGTTCGAGTGTGTAAAAAACAAGTAAAAAGATGATTTGCATGAGGTGACATAACGAAACGTCACCTACATGAAAATTGCTGTATAACAGAGAAAGATCTCGTTGAGAAATTGAATAGACACTAGATGATATGTGTCAGCGCCATTAGTAACTGTCAGTGATTACAATCGAGTCATGCATAACTCCTATCTAAACTATAGCCGTAAAAAGCATGAATATCATTGGAAAGTTATACCTTAAAACGACGATAGTTGTGTCAACGTCGACTATAGTGAAAAGAGAAAAATAATTTTTCTTTAGTAACTTATATTTAGATTCTTTAAAATACGGGTATCTTGTTCAGCCAAACATTCAGCAAAACGTACCTTTAAAGGCAGGGTGGCCAGCAGCAAAAGAACAGCGTCCGTACGTGTAGAATTGAAACCGAACAATGTTCGGGAGCCCGTTTTTATACTATGAAAATAAGCATTGACACCTGTGTGTGTTAAAGCCAAAAAGCGGACTGGGTATGCCAAAATTGTCCGCCATCTTATAGTGGTATATTACGAAATGCGCTAAAAAATGAGCAGCCATATTAAGTGAGGGCAGTATGCGGAAAGAGACAAACAGACAAACTACGGTACAAGTCTGAACGTAAATCTTACAACCAGGCGACTAGAAATACAAAGAGGGCATACTTTGCCCAACGAATTAACGAAAATTGCAACTCAGCTAGGGAAGTATACAAAATAGTTAAAGAACTGAGTAAACCAACCAGCATGTCTCAATGCCTACCCCCCTCAACAGAAGCTTGTGAAATAATTAGTAATTTCTTCTCTGAGAAAATAAACAAAATATACTCCACTTTTAACTCAACTACGACTACAGAAACAACCAATTTGAGATTTTGGACCCCTCACCCAGAAGCCTCATCAGCATTGAGCGATTTCTCTCCCCTCTCAGAGACTGAGGTCTTAAAAGCTATGGGCGAAGTTAAAGCTGGATCACCTTTAGACCCCTGTCCTCATTTCATTTTTCTCAAATTGCCTCAACTCTGTGTCCTTATGTCACGCAGCTTTTTAACAATTCTCTTAATTCAGCCGTATTTCCTGACATTTGGAAACAAGCAGTTGTAATTCCGCTACTAAAAAAGCAGGAACAAACGTCCTTAATCCTGAAAATTATCGGCCAATCTCCCAATTGCCTTACCTCTCCAAAGTTTTGGAGAGGTTAATAAATAAACAACTCTCAAATTTCCTGGAAATTAACAACCTATTGGACCCCTCTCAGACTGGCTTTAGGGCTACCAATAGTACCGAGGCTACACTACTGGCAGTATTGGATAACATCAGAATGTGCACTGACCAGGGAGGAGCTGTTGCCTTGATATTATTGGATTTGTCTGCGGCGTTCGACACAGTTTCACACAACAGACTGCTAGAAACCCTCTATGAAAAAGGAATCCATTCCAAAGCCTTGGAATGGTTCAGATCGTTCTTAAACAATCGTACTCAAACGATTCAGTTAGGGCACTTTCGATCTCAACCTAGCGCCATCAGTTGTGGTGTCCCGCAGGGGCATCGCTAAGCCCAACCCTATTTAACGCCTATGTCTCATCTCTGGCGAAAATCGGTAGAAAATGGGGAATAGGCATTTGCTCTTACGCGGATGACACCCAACTGATGGTGGCCCTTGAGGAAAGATCTGAAATTACTAAAACAAAACTGCATAATTGCCTCTCAGAGATGGCACTATGGATGTCTGAGCATTATTTAAAACTAAATGCAGGAAAATCCGAAATCCTGCTTTTTGGGGGTGCCAACCTAATTTGGGACGCGTCTTGGTGGCCACAAACCCTTGGTGCTGCCCCAACCCCCAAACAGAGCGCAAGAAACTTGGGTATCATTATTGATACCACCCTATCCATGAAGGTCCATGTGCGGGCCCTCTGCGGAAAAGGCTTTGCGACTCTGAAACTATTAACCAGACTTTTTCCTTGGATTCCATTGGAATGCAGAAAGACAGTCACTCAGGCATTGCTCATAAGTCAGCTTGATTATGGAAACGCTCTATTTGTGGGCATGAATGAGCTCCTTTTCACGCGGCTTCAGGTGCTCCAAAACGCCGCAGCCAAACTAGTGTGCAATAAAAGCAGACTAAGCTCTGCATCAGCGTGTATGAAACACCTGCATTGGCTTCCAATACGACAGAGAGCAGTATTTAAACTGCTCTGTCATGCACATAAAGTACTACATCTAAGTGGACCCAGTATTCTCCAGGGGAGAATTGAGTTTTATGTCCCTACAAGGAGCCTTCGGTCACTCCATCAAGCACTAGCCAGAACTAAACGTATTAAGAAAGTAAGGACCGGAGGAAGGTCCTTCTCATACTTAGCAGCTCAGAGATGGAACAAACTCCCCTTGGATCTACGTCTTACACCTGACTACTTGTTATTCCGGAAAAAACTTAAAACCCATCTGTTCCCTAAAAATTAACAATCACTAATTTCTTTAGACCAGTAGCCAAGCATTGTTGTGACCAGCGCCTTGATATCCCTTGGGATGAATGCTGCGCTTTACAAATAAATAAATAAATAAACACCGCAAGATGGAAATGCCATCTTTAAAAGATTTGCTGTCTGTGTGATGTCAATCATGAGCGGGCTGGCTCAATAAAGGCAGCCATATTGAGTGAGGACAGTATGCGAAAAGAAAATTGACTTCGCAAAGTGGAAATGACATCTTTGAAAACTTTACTGTCTGTGTAATATGAAACCGCGAGCGGTCGACTCTATACAGGTTGTCCGCTATCTTATTAAAATCGGAAAAATGTCTAATGTTAAATGAATCGGCAATCGCAAATAAAAGCGATGTGCCGAGAAAGAAATGTATTTCTCTTCACTTGCTAAATGTGCCACCTCAGAGTGTAACGAACATAATAATAAAGGACCGGACCAAAATAGCCATGTTCACCATATAAATGGGATGTAGTGAATATGTATTCACATAAGTAAACTATGTGTTGAAAGCGAAAACGGACTCCAAAAACAAAAAATAAGTGAAGCCGCCATTTTGAAAGGGCCGCTTTAGAATCTAAAAATGTACATGGGCATGATTTATCATCCTAAATAACTGCAATGATGATAGGACATATGAAAGAACACAGACATATTACTCATAAATGAGGTATCATTACCAAAAGCACGCACTAGAAGAGGGACACTCTATATGGATAGCAGTCATTAATAAAGATTGATATTCTGGGCCATAAAGAACAAAATATTTAATCATGATAAATGGTGCTCAGAGAGCTATTTATATAGTGCTTAAAGAAATATAACTAATTTGATTCCCAAGTATTAAAGACAATATGATATCATGTCCATGAAGCAGATGACATATGTATCAAATGATTATTATTCTGAGCTATAATAAGCAAAATATTTAAACTTGATGAATGATGCTCAAGGAACTATTTATGTTGTGCTTAAAGAAATGCACCTAGTTGGAAGTTGTCCCATTCACAGGTGTTGAAAACGATATAGCCTCATATCAAAGAAAAGATAACAAATGGATCAGATGAAAGAGTGATATAGACTTACTGTCTCAAAAAAAGAAATGTCCCTTGTTTGTGAAAACAGCAAATGCTGTTGCATTTAGATTTTGCCATAAAGACATAATGGTTATTGAAAACACACACATGTCACAGATTAATAGCATAATTTGTTCTTGATTGGTGATAGAATGAACAAATTATTCAATTATAAAAAATAATGAAACTCATTGTTCTGGTTAAGTCCAAGCTTAACACTCCTGAGACGACAAATCCATTTGGCCTCAAGTTGTCTGAGATTGAGTTCTCTGTTTCCACCTCTCTCATTCACAGCGACATAATCAATGGCATGAAATTCAATATCCTTATTTTCTGGGTGCTTGGGGGTGAGTGGCCATCGCAGCACGTACCTTTCGCCAATGCCTTTGAAAAAGAGAAAGTCTCGAAACGCGTCAGGCTCAACGTAAGGCTGCTACATGTTTCTGGCAGAAGAACTTTGTCCATACCTGTTATTAAAGGCTGGTAACCTTCATCTCTGTTCGAGTGCTTCTCTAGTGGGTGTTACCTGTGTCTTGGAATTGATGGGCGGCGACCCGGCCGCCGAGAAAGCACCACCCCGTGATCACAGGGGGGCCAGGAGGATTAGATACACTGACCCTAATGTGGAACAGAAATGCAGGATGAGGACTGGCTCATTGCTGGGGCTCATGAAGAGCCTGAATTTGCAGTAATAAGTACGCCGAATTATGGAGGATATTTCAGTTCACTACAACTCCCAGAATGCTCAAACACTGTTTCATTGGAACAGCCCCATCGGGGGCGTAGCATGTTGCAATATGTTGGGGGTGAGTGGCCACCGCAGCACGTACCTTTCGCCAATACCTTTGAAAAAGAGAAAGTCTCGAAACGCGTCAGGCTCGACGTAAGGCTGCTACATGTTTCTGGCAGAAGAACTTTGTCCATACCTGTTATTAAAGGCTGGTAACCTTCATCTCTGTTCGAGTGCTTCTCCAGCGGGTGTTAACTGTGTCTTGGAATTGATGGGCGGCGACCCGGCTGCCGAGAAAGCACCACCCCGTGATCACAGGGGGGCCACGAGGATTAGATACACTGACCCTAATGTGGAACAGAAATGCAGGATGAGGACTGGCTCATTGCTGGGGCTCATGAAGAGCCTGAATTTGCAGTAATAAGTGCGCCGAATTATGGAGGATATTTCAGGTCACTACAACTCCCAGAATGCTCAAACACTGTTTCATTGGAACAGCCCCATCGGGGGCGTGGCATGTTGCAATATATTGGGGGTGAGTGGCCACCGCAGCACGTACCTTTCGCCAATGCCTTTGAAAAAGAGAAAGTCTTGAAACGCATCAGGCTCGACGTAAGGCTGCTACATGTTTCTGGCAGAAGAACTTTGTCCATACCTGTTATTAAAGGCTGGTAACCTTCATCTCTGTTCGAGTGCTTCTCTAGCGGGTGTTACCTGTGTCTTGGAATTGATGGGCGGCAACCCGGCCGCCGAGAAAGCACCACCCCGTGATCAAAGGGGGGCCACGAGGATTAGATACACTGACCCTAATGTGGAACAGAAATGCAGGATGAGGACTGGCTCATTGCTGGGGCTCATGAAGAGCCTGAATTTGCAGCAATAAGTGCGCCGAATTATGGAGGATATTTCAGGTCACTACAACTCCCAGAATGCTCAAACACTGTTTCATTGGAACAGCCCCATCGGGGGTGTGGCATGTTGCAATATATTGGGGGTGAGTGGCCACTGCAGCACGTACCTTTCGCCAATGCCTTTGAAAAAGAGAAAGTCTCGAAACGCGTCAGGCTCGACGTAAGGCTGCTACATGTTTCTGGCAGAAGAACTTTGTCCATACCTGTTATTAATGGCTGGTAACCTTCATCTCTGTTCGAGTGCTTCTCTAGCGGGTGTTACCTGTGTCTTGGAATATGTATTTATATATATGTATATATATACTGAGAAAACCAAAGGTTACAGGGATGTTATAGTTAGGCTCAGATTATACACACACAAAACCATAGAAATTCAGCAGTTATAGTTATCTGAGCTAACTATAACTTACGCCCCTGCAATGCACTGCTTCTGACCTCACATATTACATCACTCATGACACGGTCAATTACATCTCTTATGCCATCTCAAATGACATCACTGATGACATCATCCACAGACCCACTCACACACACCACCACAACCACTCACACACTCATACAAACACTCACATGCCCACTCACTCATCCATAGAGCCACTCACACACCCACTCACTCACCATACAGCCTCTCACACAGCTATTCACTTAGTGATACACCTACTCATGCAGCCACTCACTCACCCATACAGTCACTCACACAGCCACTCACTCACCCATACAGCCACTCACACACCTGCTCAGTCACCCATGCAGCCTCTCAACAGAGCCACTCACACACCCATACAACCCCTTACATACCCATTCACACATCCATACAAGAACTCACATGTCTACTCACTCACACAGACTCACTTTCCAATACAGCCACTGAAACACCCACTAAGTTAACCCAACATCCACTCAAACAGCCAACCACTCATCCATACAGCCACTTACTAACATAGTCACTCACCCATACAGCCACTTACACAGCCACTCAGTCACCCATACAGCCACTCACACACCCACTCACCCACCCATACAGCCACTCACACACCACTCACCCACCCATACAGCCATTCACACACCCACTCACCCACCCATACAGCCACTCACACACCCACTCATCCATACAGTCACTCAGGCACTTACTCACTCACCAATACAGCCACTCACTCACCCATACAGCTACTCACACACCTACTCATTCACCTGTACAGCCAGTCACACACCCATACAGCCACTCACACACAGCCCACACTGCCACTCACACAGCCACTCACACACAGATACACACAGCCCCTCACATAATATATGTTAGAAATAGTTTTGCTCATTAGTAGCACACAAAGTATACTAATTTAACTTTCGTAGTACCTTAGTATATATGTTTATCACTCATAAAAGTTTAGAAAACACTCATAATCAGTGCGGCACACCAGGAGCCTGCACAAAAGATTTATTGTGCACCAGATTTAAGATGACGCGCTTCAGCGTATAGCCTTTTTCGAGTAACATTGATACTCACTAGAAGTCATGTTACTCCTTTTAAATGATTTAATAATCATGGTCCCATAAGTTACCCCAATCACTGTCGACACATAAGTGAGTTTGTGAGATGCCAACATGGTATTATGTCAGACGTAAAGTAACAGAATACAATTTTTGAATTAACTTTATTAATACATCCAATCGTGCACAAAATGACAAATCGGGTGCACATATCAGGCATAACGCATTGAATTCCACATGCGGCATTAATTTACAGCAGTTAGGGATTTCTGCGTGAATTATCGTTTGTCAATCATGCAATGTTCCGTAATTTGTATTTGATTTTATTGCAAAATTGGAGTTGTTTATGCCGCACTTATCAAATTTACTGCAATGATTTTCAAATTGCTTTGTAAACATATTGGATGCGATCATATTGTTTAAGAAATCATGAGCATTGAATTTATTCATGAAATGTCATTGAATCAAAATGTTTTCTGGTTACTAACCTGAAAAATATACACGGAAGTATCTTTTCAGTTTCCATGAGCATTGCTTTCTATTTCTAAGGGAATTTGCTGTATCAATGTTACTCGAAAAAGGCTATACGCCGAAACGCGTCGTCCTAAATTTGGTGCACAATAAATCTTTTGTGCAGTCTCCTGGTGTGCCGCTCCTTATTTCCATATTGGTGGATTATTTGAGGACTTTAACAGAATATATATATATAAACATTCGATGAAGGCGCTTTCCGAAACGCGTCATGTTTTGCTAACGGAATAAAAACCGTATGGAACTTAACCCCTCGTGAGTGCCTATTTTCCTAAGGATTTATGGAAATTGAGCTATTATTGAAATCGCAGACGCACCTGCGCGAGGAAGGCACCCGTTCGAGAGTGCACCAAGTAGGTGCAAACGAGCAACATATATATATATATATATAGCAGTTGCTCGCTTTTGTTTCGTTGCTTCTTTTCGCCAACAAACGAGAGTGGACCCAAGTATGTGCAAATTTGTTTTATTTACCGCTCAAACAACCTCGCCATTACGCGTTTCGGCAGTCGCCTGCCTTGATCACATGACATATATATATATATATCCAAATGCAGAAACTGCTCCTTCTGGGAACCGGAGACCCTAAGGAGGTGGTGCGTAAACCGGCGGAGCAACCGGTAATAGAATCCAAGTAGTGAAAAGAAGTAAGACACACTCTCAGGAACGACACAGAGATGTCCAAAAATAGCCGATTTATTCAGTTACAAATCGCAACGTGACGCTTTTCGGCCGTCAAGCGGCCTTGATCACAGAAAGTGTAAAGTGAAACAGAGCATAGTTACATACACAAAATATAAAAAAAAGTAGGACTCTGTGCCATAGTGCAACATAGACAGAGGACTGGCCTCCAAAGTGCGGTAGCCATCTTGTAATGGTAAAATGTACAACGTAAACAGTGCTCAGCAACAATGATTATATTCTCAAAATTTGTACAAAGGCATACACGCGAGTCTGCTTGCTAGAATCGCCAATGCTGTATTGTCCAAGTGGATGTATGCCAAATGGGGACAATGTATGAGACCTATTTATGTTAACAGGTATCCCATTGTATTCAATATGTAATGGTAACGACATAGTGTCAGAATGCTCATAATGGATACAGAACCAAAGTATAAAACCACCACTGTGGTGATGGAACCTATCCCGCTAAATGTACAATATAAATGGTAGCAGTTCTCCAGTATCATGGCACATAATAATTCACAAAATACTGTTGCACGAAATTCCGCCCCTAGTGGGTTGTATGCCAAAACAGTTGTACTGGGCTGTAGAGAGCTCTGTCGAATATACAAGAGAGATGACATGTGATTCACCATAGTGTAAAGAATAATAACATAGAAAAGTGAAATTTCTTAGCTGGGGTGACAGGAACATCAGGAGAATGATGTCATGAAGAAAAGGGTAGGGAACCCATATAGAATTACTGGTCCAATCCAGTAGGTCCCTTTCTTTCCTCCTGTGAAAAAGATAGAAATTCAGATTAGTCCAAATAATGAGAGAGGATACAGAATAATACAGAATAACATGAAGCAAATGCAGAGCAGAAGCATTGTACTGGCAAAATACGCACTACACATAGCATTCTAAACAAGACTACTCCTCATGCAAGTGTATGGCAATTTCTTCATCAATATTGTGCCCTCCTGGGTAACGGGATCCTAGGTCTATGATGTACCTAGATTCACACTTCCTGAGTTGTAGTACTCTATTCCCACCTCTGTGTTTGGTTGGCACCTGTTCAATGATAAAATACTGCAATTTGGAGCTGTCCGAGTAGTGGTGTGTCTCGTAGTGCCTTGCTATGGGGTATTGTTGGTCCCTGTTGGTGATGGCCCTCATATGCTCTAAGACCCTCTTTTTGGCCATGATTGTGGTACTCCGGACATAGCGTAGATTACAGGGGCATTCTAGTACATAAACGACAAAGAAAGAACTGCATGTAAGAAACTGTTGGATGTGTGTGGTAGCATTGTTGCTGGTGTTGAGGAATTCCTTTCTCATACGGCTACTACGGCACGCCTTGCAATGGCCGCATGGGAAAAAGCCCTGCAAGATAATCCCTTTGTTCTCTTCTACTGTGGTGATGTCACTGTGTACTAGTATGTCTCTTAGGCTACGTACTTTTCTATAAGTGATACTTGGTCTGTCAGGGATGGATGTGCCAATAACAGGATCTTTCTTCAACATTTACCAATTCTTGGCAAAGATTTTTTGGATTTCTTTGGAGTTGCCATTGTAGGTCAGTATGATCCGGGTAGTGTCATCAACGTCATTAGGTGTGTTCATCTCGTCCTTGCGCTCTAAGATCGTGGTCCTGTTGACCATTTTGGCTTTCTCAACTGCTTTGCGCAGAACCCAACTTGGGTACCCTCTTTCAGCAAATCTGGTTAGCATGGTGTTTTGTGCAGACATAAAGGACTCCTCCGAGCTACAATTCCGCTTGGCCCTCAGAAGTTCCCCGTAGGGGATGCTCCACTTGAGGTTGTCAGGATGGCTACTCATGACGTGGAGTAAGCTGTTACCAGCTGTGACTATTCTAAACAGACTGGTGTGATGGCATTGTTGACGATTTCAACCCTAACATCCAAAAACTCTACAGCGTTGTTACTAATGCTGCTGGTAAGTACGAGATTAAGATTGTTCAGATTCAATCTACATATGAAATCGCTTGCTTCATTGGTGGTGCCCTTCCAGATCACAAACAGGTCATCTATATGCCTGAGCCACAAGACCACCTGTTTGAAATCTTCACTGTGCTTGGTATCTTTCCTGATCTCATCTTCCCATGCTCCCAGGAACAGGTTCGCAAAGCTATACGCGTATGGCTAACTATTTGTGATCCGAGATGTGTGATTGAATTCACTACAGTCCACGGAATAAAAGGCTAAAACTCGCCATGGGATGGATATATATATATATTTGTTTTTTTCCATTTTTTAATTTTTATACTTTTTTTGTAATTGTGTTACCTTTTGGTTTTCCATTTTTATATATTTTATTTAATATTTTGTAATTGAATTTTTAATATGCTTTAAGTTTTATGTAATAATATATATATATATATATATATATATATACACATGCTTTTCAAGGTAGTAAATGTAAAAATGTAACACAATACATGTAATATAATGTAAAATATAGATTTTTAATAATTGTGTTACTATATATATATATATATATATATATATATATATATATATATATATATATATATATATACACACACACATACACATATATATGTATGTGTGTGGGTTTAAGTAAGTATATTTTTATATATGGTGTGAAGTATTAGTGAAATGTATGTCATTTACATTATATTAATGTGATGTACTAAAATATTTAAGATTTACTATTTAAAAAAAAAAGTATATATATATATATATAATTTTATTTTTTTAAATTATATTTTTTTGTCAAAGATCTTTTTATTGATTTCAAAGATATAATGCTACACAGGAAGGGTAAACAACATATCGGGGAAGGTCATTTGAAAAAGGCTCGGACGAGCCGAAACGTTATGGCGGCATTGAAGATTAAATAATTTATTGCACTTACAAATTTGGTCCGTGTCCGTTGTTGCAGGGAAGAACCTTTTAGTTCAACGCGGAAAGCAGTGATATATATATATATATATATATATATATATATATATATATATATATATATATATATATAATTTTATTTTTTAAATTATATTTTTTTGTCAAAGATCTTTTTATTGATTTCAAAGATATAATGCTACACAGGAAGGGTAAACAACATATCGGGGAAGGCGACCTCCATGCGATGTGAACACCGATGATTACAGAGTGTTATAGTGCCGAATACAGTTTGTGAACTAGGAATCAGTACTTTGTTTGATATTCTCAACGTGCAACTCCCAGGTTTCCCCCAGGACCCCCATATACAATCAACATCTTAAACCCAAAGGAGATCCACATAGGTTTTGCGATCTGCTGCCCCTCCCCCCTCCCCCCTCCCCCCCATAACAATAAAAACAACACAAAATATTCAAACTAAGGTGTCACTGTCAAAGAAAATTCAAAAAACGTTGCTGTTAAAGGCCTGGTCCCAAGGGGCGGGGAGCCCCTCCGTCCTTAAAGCCTCCTCCACGTGTCGGGGGAGTCATTAGGAGTTCTAGATATGAAAAAGATGGAGAGCTTGCAGCCTCGGACCACAAGCAAACAGGGGCAGCCCCTCCGAGAGGTACTCAACCAGCGGGGCCCACACATAGTCAAATCCCTTACGGGAGTCCTCCACAATGTCTGCCATTCTCTCCATTGCCAATGCCCACCATAGCCTGGCGTGCCATTGAGTGAGGGAGGGGGCCTCTGTTTTCTTCCATGCGGCCGCAACAGCCATCTTGGCTGCTCCAAGGCAGAGCCACATTACAGACCTGTCCTCCTGCATCTGGCGCTTCAAGGTGGAGTCTCGGATCCCCAAGAGTGTGTGTTCTAGTGTGTCCGTAATTGGGTAGCCCAGGATCAGTTTGATTTGTGCCAGTACCTCCTTCCAGAAGGGTTTAATGAGGGGACAGTCCCACCAGATGTGTCTAAAGTCTCCCAGTAGCCCGCAGCCTGTCCAGCACCTGTCCGAGGAGTGAGGGAAGATGGCGTGAAGCCTCTGGGGGTGTAGGTACCAGTCGTGCATAATTTTGTAGTGTGCCTCCCTTAAAAACATTGAGCGATTGAACTTGGGTATGTCCCTATACAGGGCGGCCCATTGTTTCTTCTGTAGCGGTGTGTCCAGGAGAGCATCCCAACATCTTTGGTGTCTAGGGACGTGATGGGTACTTAAAGCCCGTATGAGTGAGTACAGGAAGGAGATAGTCCCCCTGGAGGAAGCCCCAGACTGGGAAACTCTCTCAATGGGGAGTAAATCCCTGGTGGCGGCCTGCTTTATCTGCGGTTGAATGACCCAGTGCTTAAGCTGCATATAGTGGAATACCTCCTCTGGCTGAAGATGAAAGGAGTGTGCGCATTCCGTGAAGGTTAACAACCTCCCCCCCTCAAACAGGTACGAAAGCATGCAACAGCCCCCCTCCCGCCATGCATCAAAGGGGCCTTCCTGCAGAGCCGGCGGAAACTCGGGGTTGAAATGTATGGGCGTGTAGGGGGAAGGGAAGGTAGTGAGAGGAGTGGATCTGTTCAGCGCATCCCAAACCCCCAGGGTGGTCGCCGTAGGGGTGCTGATATAGGCATGGTCCATGCTGCTTGTGCTTCCACAGGAGATCCCAGATCGTTCTCCCTGTTATTTGGCGATCGATATGGAGCCAGAGCTTTTCCAACTCTCGAAGGGACCACTCTGTAATCACCCTCAGTTGTGCCGCCCTATAGTATCACAGGAAATCCGGTAGGGCCAAACCCCCCTCTTCCCTTGATCGCGCTAGCACCCGATTAGAGAGTCGTGCTCTCTGCCCCTGCCAAATGAATTTAGTGATCATTGTTTTCAGTTCGGAGAAAAGCGCCCGATCCACAGCGATCGGAAGGCCCTGAAAAAGGTACAGTAAGCGCGGGAGAACGTTCATTTTTATAGCGTTTACCCGCCCTATCCAGGAGAGGTAAGCCGTCCGCCATCTAGCAAAATCAGCTTTAAACTGACGCAGGAGAGGAGGGTAGTTAGCTCCGTAGAGGTGCTCCAATTTAGGGGTGAGTTTGATGCCCAGGTAAGTAATGTCTTTGTGTGCCCTCTGGAAGGGGGTCGTACTTTCAATAGCCCGCATGGATTCCGTAGGCACCGTGAGATTAAGGAGGAAGGATTTCGAGAGGTTCACCTTGAAGCCTGAGGCCTGCTCATAGGAGACGAGTTCAGCCTGGATTGCTGGGAGAGAGGAATGCGGCCTCGTGACTGGGAGAAGCGCGTCATCCGCAAATAGGGATATCTTATGTTCGTCCGAACCAAATGGGATCTCCCCTATGTCCGGGTTGGAGCGTATGCGCTCCGCGAAGGGTTCTATCCTGAGTGCAAATAGAAGGGGGGATAAAGGGCACCCCTGATGGGTGCCCCTCGAGAGGAAAAAGGGTTCAGAGGCGACCCCATTTACCACGACCTTGGAGCGTGGGGCGTAGTAGTTCGCCCGGATCATGCCAATGAACGTCTCGGCAAATCCAAACCTACGAAGGGTATGCGTCAAAAAGGCCCAGTCGACCCGGTCAAAGGCCTTCTCCGCATCAAGCGAGAGAAGGACCGGAGGAATGGCCTTCCTCTGTGCTTTCTCTATGAGGTGAACTACCCTTCGTAGATTATCATGGGACTGCCTTTCCTTGATAAAGCCCGCCTGGACGGGCTGCACGAGGAACGGCATGATATTTTCCAGGCGAGTAGCCAAGATTTTGGAATAAAGCTTAGCATCCAGATTTAGGAGCGCTATAGGGCGGTAAGAAGCGCAGTTGGTGGGGTCTTTCCCTTGTTTGGGAATGACGGAGATCAGCGCCTCACCCATCGAAGGGGTCACCTTGTGTGTGGCAGCGATATCATTAAAGAGCGTCACCAGGCGGGGGACAAGTTCCGTAGCAAATGTACGATAGAAGTGGGCGTTAAAGCCGTCAGGACCGGGCGCTTTTTGAAGTTTAAGCGAATCAATCGCCTTTTGGACCTCTGCGGCTGAAATGGGACTACCCAATTTTAAATTATATTTTTGTATGTTTTTGGCCATATTAGTCTAAAACGATATTTTATTTCTGATATTTTTGTACTTACTATTATAAGTATAGGGGCACGATATTTTGTAAACAATATTTTTGACTCAATATTTGTGCCAAACGATATTGCCTACCTCGATATTGTGTCTGTGATCACCCCCTCCAGCACTACTAGTAATTCAACAAGTCTTCAACTGCAACCATCTGGAGTATTTTATTGCTGGTACTGTCTTCACTAACCTCGATATACCCAGTTTATGGACACTAATTTTGAATAAAATATAATAACTCTTACTTTGTGTGGACATCAGTTGAAACATCGACACTTTACTCTTGGACTTTAAATTGTGATGTGCTCCAGGCATTTTTGCAACAGTAATATTTAGAGATCGTGGTAATATGGCTGAAAATCCTGATTTTGAAAGTGCACATTCCAAACTGGCACTATCATTGAGTTCAGTTCTCTAACAGCAATTTCTGTAAAAAGGCTTAAGTTGAAAATGCTTTACTATGCTCACCAAGGAATGAGCAAAAATAAGCATAGGCCGTCTATAACACTAGAGTCTGTATTAGGAAATATGGCAACATTTTATACACAAAATGAATCGGTTACCAACTTTCCCTACATTATTTCTCACATATTGGCTACGAAGCCAGATGCAATTTCACAGAATAAAATGCAAAGCTGCCCTCTTCTCATCTTCAGGCATCGTACAGTCACAAGCCATGTTCAGCACAGCTGACAGCTGTACTAAATGCAAACTCTTGGAGACTTGGAGCTAGAGTTGTGAAGGTAGCTGTGGATAAGCAGGGGCTGGGGTGAAAGGCCGGCTTGGCATTAGAGCTTGAGTTCAGTAAATCAAGACAGCTCTCACGTTCAAACAATCACAGGGCAGGGCTGTGTGTACTCTCAGAGTTTAGGTGAAGCACAGGTGCATATCAAAGGGGGGGGGGGAGGGGTAGCATTGACGTCTTGGAGTGCCAAGCACCGGTAGTCGCCGAGGTATTTACATCCTGGAAGGTAGAGGAGGTACTCTTAGCCCTTGATCCTCTGCCGGGTGGCACTCGTAGAGTGGAAGGCACCCCTCTCACGAGGAAGAGTCCCAGGAAGAAGTATCTGTCTTGGAAGCATGTGACCAAAGATGACCCTATGTTATTTTCTAAACTTATAAAATGGTCGCCATGTTGCGTCTACACGCAACATGATGGCCATCTTGGAATGATATAATTCCAAGATCTCTGGCCACCGCTACAGGCTTTGCCAATGCCAGCACAATTATAAAAGTATTGTCAAAGCCAACGGCAGTGAGCTTAGAGTTAGAAAAGTGAGGCCAAATGGCTTTGCTAGTACTTGTTTTTAGATAGTAGCCAGCCTTGGTGGTGGAGGTTTTTTGTTTGTGCAACCTCCTTACTGTTTCAATATTGTGAGATCATGACATGTTTTAAGATCACCACAAGTACCTTTCAAGTTATGAATGTGTTGCTTGCTGGCATAGTTATTGTGTGCAGGAAGACTGTGATTGTTTTGGTTTCAGGGGTGTGTGTGTGTGTGGTGTGTGTTTGTTTGTGAGGTAGTTCTTGAATAGGCATATTATGATTTGCATCAGCTTAGGCTGTCCACTATGAGGAGGTTTTAGGGCGGCATTGCTGAATGGTAGGGCAAGTGGTCAGACCATTCAAACAGAAGATGGCCTAGACTGGTTAAGGTGGTAGGACAGCGCAGATAACACCATTATGCTGTGTTTCGATTGTGTGGCTCTTCTTAAATGGGAAGTGAATTGGGGTGCATAAAGGTGGTCAGCCCCATGGATCCTGGGCACTGGCTTACTAATCAAATGTAACGTGAGGAAGGAGTGAAGTCAGTCAACTGGGCATCAGCAGTACTGTGACAGTCACAACTTTACCATTTGAAAACTCTGACAGCTAAGCCATTCCTGAAAATTCATTCATTCAATTTGGATTTCAGTGGCACATGAAGCACTGCAAGCCGTCTTCCAAAGTGCATCGTGGTAACACGTTAAAGCAACTTCACCTGGAGAAGAGCAAGAGGCCTCCATTTCTCATCAGGGCCTGCTACATTATATTGCTGTTCTTCCTCAAAGAAAATGTATTTCACCGCGTACATGGGTTATTTCACCTTCTATTCGTGACCTCCCGTTCTTCTCCCCTCATCAAGGTGGTGCACACAGTGTTGTTCCACCACAAGCCCGCCAAATAGTTCCATGCTCTTCCCCCTGGCTCGCGATCCCTCCTCCGCATTGCTCCCCTATGCCCTCCCTCCCCAAAGACCCTCGCCTGCTCATCTTCATCCCAGAACTGCTCTTCCATGTCATTCTACTTTTCGTCTAAACCCCTATCCCCAAAGACCGTCTTTCTGCCCCCCTCACCCTAGACCCGCCTACAGCTAGTTCCCCTGCCTCCCACTGACACTCCAGACCCTCCTCGGCTGGTTCCTCAAGAGCACCCCCCTCGTGACGCCAGACCCTCTCGCGCTTCGTCCCGCTGGCCGCATGAACTGTAATGACCCAGTCAGTGGGATCAATGGGCCCAGATAATGATTTAAGGACCCGGCATTGTTCTCTCTCGGCCCACATCTGGGATGTGAAGTGCCGGAAGTGCCAGGTCATTAGTTCTGTCACCAGCCGGCCCCGCTGCAGACTGAGAGCTGTGGCCAAGTGATAAATGGGCGCAGCCCGTGGGGAAGCAGCAGTGATCCGAGGTCTGGGGACAGGCCTCAAGGGCCAAGTAGCAATCATATACTGCTTATTACTGCTCTGGCCTCGAGGCCCGGCACTGACAGTGGCACAGGCCCTAGAGGGTTATCTGACCAGGCCTAAGGTCCTGCGGCTGTTATAGGCCCAGAGACCAGGGAATACATCTGCAAAGGCCTCAGGGGCTAGAAAAAGGTAGGAGGACAGGCAATAGTCTTATAAACCATGTTACAGGGGTCTGCAGAGATGACGAGCAAAGGCAGTAGCTGCCTCCAATGGCCAGGCCTCAGGGCTCTGAAGTAAAGATAAACACTTGTCACATGGGCGTTTACCTCTGAAGTCTCAGGGACCAGTGAGCACTGCAGGCCCTAGCAACCATAAGTGCTCAGGTCTCCTGGGCCTTCTCTGGAGAAAGAAAGGCACAGGCCACAGGGCCAACCATCAGAGGCCAGCAGGAGTGACAAGCACAGATCATACATGTTGTTATTGCACTTATCTCATGCGCCTTCAGCAGTGAGGGAGAGGGGCAGCTGAAGGGACCTGGGGGCTGCAGCTGGGGGTAAAAGTTGAGTGCCTTGTCTCATATTGGCCGTGACTCTGTTGTCCCTGAGAGTGGGCTGCCTGGGATGTGACTCAACGCTCAAATATTACCACAGGACCCAGAGAGCCATTTGATTCCAGTGAGCGCTTTGTACCAGTACTCTTGCTACCCTGCCCATGAACATGTATGACGTACTTGTCTTAGACGGTGTAAGGATGAAGATCTGGTGTTAACTCTAGCAGCTGCCCTATCGTTTCACCCTGAGAGTCAGATCACAACTTTTTCACCTGATGGTCTCAGACCATGGGAACACAAAGGCTATCCAGGTGCCAGCATCTGTGTGTCACTAGGGGGAGTTAAAGTGCACCTGATTGTCTGCCTTGCACCCCATGGGAACATCCTCAATGAGTTGGTGACAGATCTGATGATGCCATGTTTCTCTACCCTTGGGAGTGAGGAATGTCCAACCTGTGTAAAATTCATGTGATCGCACTGATTGTGAAACGTTTGTGTGCTTGTTTTACCTCCCTCTGGGTGTGTGCATGAGTGCAGCCTGCGTATGAGATTGTGGTTCCCAAAATGAGGGTCACTTTTGTATGTGGCCCTCCTCACATACTTTAGGAATGACTCCAAGGTGATTGGAATTCGCTCTTCATGGGCTGCATGGAGGCCGCTTCTGCATGTGACGTCCTGCACATCACCTCAACATGTTTAGTTCTGAGAATGTGTGAAGGTGCACAATATAAATGCACTCACTCACTCGCTCAAGTTCCTTGACTAAGGAATTGTTATGTAACCATCAAGCTCATCTAGCAATACACAAAAAGCCGGAGTGTGCAGCCTCAACCAGCACTTATGATGCCGACCGCAAGAAAA
Organism: Calotriton arnoldi; assembly: GCA_963921515.1. Classification (NCBI taxonomy): domain Eukaryota; kingdom Metazoa; phylum Chordata; class Amphibia; order Caudata; family Salamandridae; genus Calotriton; species Calotriton arnoldi. The sequence goes on along the minus strand of CAWUFW010000046.1, from coordinate 6,256,254 downwards.
AGCCAATCAAGCTGCCCCTGTCCCTCAGTGACTGGCTGCCCAGTCTGATTGGATCCTTGCCCAACTCTCTAGAAAACAAGGTACGTTCGGAAGCCCCTGGTCCTGGCTTTGTCGTGCTGCACCAAACCTGGACCTGTGGGCCTTGTGTAGACCTAGACAAGGTACTATTAGATGCTTCATGGCCTCCAGGGACAGGCGAGGAGAGGTCGCATGAAGGTTCTGTCTGCTTCTCGAAGACCTTCCTGTAGGACCAGAAGCATCCCCAGCATCAGTGAAGTAGTTCCATGGATGGTTTTGCTTTGCAGTGTTACTTTTAATGGGTTTTAAAAATATTTTTAGTTGACATATTATGCAATGTGATGTCATATTGGGTAATGTTAAGTGATGTGATGTCATATTGGGTAATGTTAAGTGATGTGATGTGACATTGTGTGAGCCTAAGATTGGTCTTATAATGCAAGAGTATGCAATGTTGCACTTTCTTGTGTCATAGTATGTGGATCTTGTACTCACTGTGCAATTGGACTCAAGCTGTACCTCAATGAAGAACCCAAATAGGCCAAAAAAGGTCTTGCGGTTGCTTGTGTTCCTTAATGGCTGGGGTCCTGAATTGGCAGTTCGGCTGGGAGGTTTGTTTGAAGCGGAGTAAAGTCTGATATGCATTTGTCTGGACTCTTCCGTGAATGGAATTTTGTGCAAAAAAATGATGGACTGGGATAAAGTCATTGTAATTATTCGTACCTGAGAATAATTCAAGCATTTACCCATCAATTTATGATTTCTCTTTGCGTGTGTAAATTTGACCCTGGAAGCCGAGCTTCATCTACACAGAAATTCAGGGGCATATGTACAAGGATTGGCGATATTTATCGCTAACCTCAGTTAGCGTGCCTTTTTTTATCGCTGTGTACCGCGGAAAACTATCGCCGTGTTAGCGGCGTAGTCACAACACGCTGCTAACTGGCGATAGTTTCCCTTACCGGGTGAACTGTCCGGCGTTAGGAATAGCGGCACGGTGATAAAAATCCTCACGCTAACATGAAAAAAGTGGCGATGGGCCAATTTAGTGGCCAGAAACGGCACGCTAATTAGCGTCAGTGCACTTTTTTTCACGTTAGGCGGGAAAAACCACTATAAAACGCCCGCTATGCAGCCTAAACACAACAAAAGAAAAGGAAAAAAGAGAGAAGAACCATGGAGGAAGCTGGACCGAGTACTGAAGCCAACAACAACCCCCCAAACACCCAGGAGGACCAGCCAGAGACCCAGGGGAAGGGCAAGGAGAAGAGGAAGAGGAAGACCTGGTTCAGTCAGCAGGAAAACCAGGTCCTGATTGCGGAGGTGACAGAAAAACAACAACTTTTTGTCAGCTCCACAGTGCCAATGGCAACAAAAAATGGAATATGGCAGTCCATCACAGCCAAGGTGAATGCTGTTGGAGAGTTAAGGAGGACAGTGGACGACTGCAAGAAGCGCTGGCATGATGTTAAGCGCAAGACCAAGCAGAAACTTGCAGCCAATCTGAAAGCAGCAATGCAGACTGGAGGTGGGAGTCCAGCGCCACAGGAGGAGCTGGATGCGTTGGAGGAAGAGGTATCTGCAGTCATCAACGAGGAGATGGTGGTTGGAGTTTCGGGACAGGATACTGCTCAACATGACCAGACACAACAGCAACAGGGTGAGTAACAACCAGGGACTGGGGGGACAGGGGTGGATGGGCCCAATGGCACTCATGCACAATTAAATGTATCGCAGTGCACACCCACAATGACTGCGGATCATGTCCCGGATACCCTTGTCCCTGGTGGCATAGACACATATCACCCTACACAACCAATACATTGCAAGACACATATTGGTGGGCACACAGACCTTGAAATGTGCACAGAAAAGTCAACCAAATCTAGTCCAAGTATCAAATCAGACCACAAAATAAGGGCCACATGAAAGAGCAAAGGGCCACATTGATTGGAGATGCGGCAGGGTGTCAAAATGGCCCCCTTGCCTCACCACCACGCATATGCATGTTCCTGTATGTCTGAGTCATGTGCAAGAATGTGCATGTGCATCAAGGGGGACAGTACTGCACATACACAAACTTGCACACAACTCAGACACACGTCCACAATGGTGCATGTGTGTTGACATTGTTGGCGGCATGCCCACTCATGCACATGATCAGTCACATACACAGTGCATCCTCATTTTGGTGTCAGAGATATGTGGCCCTGTGCAGACGATTTGTATATGCGTGGTGTTGAGGCAAGGGGGCCATGGAGACATCCTGCCGCATCTCCAGTCAATGTGCACGCTTGCTTGTACATGAGATGCAGTCCTGTGTACACCAAGTGAGAAAGCATCTAGTGAGTCTGCATACCATAAACACATGCATTGTCACAACAAAGTGATCATGTAGCCTACTGGCTAAAAGCTGCATATCCCACAGTGCACACAAACAGCAGACTTGACTCAAAATATGATGTAATACAATGAGCATGGGGGATATGCCCACAACACCACAGTGCATGGACAATGCATATCAGGAATGTGTCACCCAAATATGTACTACAGGACTTGTCTGTGTGCCACACTCACATACCTACAATGTCCCTGTAAAGAAATATGACAACCTAAGTATGACAACAAGCAAGGATAGCAAAGTAGCACCAAAAAATGACAAGTAGCAAAATGGCACCCTCACCCCTTAGGTCAAATAGCACTCCTCCACTCTCACTGTACACATCGGCCATACAGAAAACAGCATTACACATCAGTCCTGGTGTGATTTGCCCATTACACCATTATGTGCATGTAAACCTATCTGTTTGGTAAGTCAACTGTGTCAGTGAACAAATATGCACTCATGGTTGTCATCATCAACACGCAAAGCTTGGCATCCAATAATCAGAACCAGGACAGCATGTATCATCCATGTGACCATCTGCGTGGCAAATACACAAACATACATCACCCTGCCATTAGCATCTGTTGGGAGGGTGGCGGACATAGGGCCTGAGCACTACTAATACGCCCGAGGAAATCCACATCCATCAAATCCAGGACCACTTATACACCACACGTGGGGCCAACGTTGAGGGGAATGGGTGTTGTCACTGTATGTTCAGCCTGCAACAACAATAGAAACTCACGCTGCACCATACTCACAATCGGTAAGCCAACAGGAGGGCAGTAAGCAATGCATGCAAGGAAAACCATGACTGACGACATGCACACAAGAGAAATCACAAGAGCCAAAGCTACCTGGATGTACATGTGTACTGCATAATGCATCACACATGGAAACAGCTATTAGCCCATCATTGCCAATCTGCCTAATGGGTTCCCTCATCACACATAACCATTCTCGCACCAAACCCATGCACATGTGCACTACCCAGCAAACCTGACTGTCTGTGAGCCATACTGACAAGGCAAGTGACAGTGCATGATGAATAGCATGCCTGCACCCTAAACATTTTAACATGGTGCAGGCCACGGTCACTGAAGTGGCTGAGTGTGGAGTTCATCTTTAAAGGAGCAGGTCACACTCTGACACTTCCTTGTGTACATACAACCCCTGATGTAAAGAAGACTTCTTCGGCCAAACAATGCACAAGTGTCCCAACTCTGATCAAGACCCATATTTACTCCAGCTTGCAACATCTTGTCATTGTAAATGCACATAAGTGAAAGGCTCACTGGCTGAAAGGGATAAGGGGCAGTAAAACCTAAGCTGCAGGGGTGACTCTCCCACAATGCAGTGCACAGACACATATATCTGAGCTAATCAACATTAACTACAATGTGGTACAAACTGCATCACTTCCACTACTGAGCCGAGGACACAACTGGTGCCGCTTGTGTATAGAAATGGGCCATTCACATTTGTCATAGCTGTAAACTGTGAGATGATAATGTACAACTACAACGTCACATCCGTGATGTTGTACAAATAATCACTATCCGGCATCTAATAGGCATCTCCTCCTAAACAGTCAGAATGGACATTGTCATGCAGTCTGCTAGTGAACTCATCCAATGCATGACCATACTTGAAACACACATTAAAGGCATCTCCCCCTTACATTGCAGAGGCCGAAACATCACCTCCTGTACAGCAGCCTGTCCCACTCTTCACTGATGACGATGAGGAATTTACCACCATCAACCAGGACACCCTCCAAAAGCTGCTAGACTCATTTAGCACACCACCTCCGGAAGCAGGGCCATCCAGCTGCGTCCTGGAAAGTCCACCCACAGCACAAACCACCCACCAGCAAGCACCTACCACCACAGCTGTCTCACAGGACCTTGAGGACCCACTTCTGGCATTTCAACGCCGTGCGGTAGAGGTCCAGCAGGAGATGGCTGATATGGTGCGGGTGGGTTTTGCCAGCCTGGCGGCCAAACTCGATGCCATACGTGGGTGTCTGAGTCCCATACGGGACCAGCTACAGAACATCACAGACACCCACAGTCCGCTCCATGCTCTCCGACATTTCCTGGCTGACATCGTTGGAGCCATGACTTAGAGACAAGAACAACTGTCCAGTCAGAGTGGCTCAAGCGATGGCAGCCAGGAGTTGGCCCGCATGCGAATGATAATGGAGAACATGGAGCGGATGCAAGCGGAACAAATGGCTGCCACGACTGCACACCAACGAGACGTAGCTGGAATCTTCCATGCCCTGCAGCTGATCATCACTGCATTGCTGCATCAAGGTTTGGCACAGATGAATGCTGCTGCTGCTTCTACATCCACATCTCCGCCCCCTGATGTGTCAGTGCCTCACAGTGCTGCTGCCAATCTACCACCACGCACTTGTGAGGCACATGACACATCCGAGGACGAAGATGTGGATGAATCAGCATTCTTGCAAAGAAGAAAGCGGTAGCATTCATCTATGCCAAATGGCCTGTTTCTCCTTGGATCTGGGCTCAGCATCATGCCCCGGGACACCAGCTTCCACTGTCCCCCGATACACTCTGTGACACTCATCTTGGACCTCGACATGGACTGCCATATTTTGTCTGGTTCCCAATTACACTGCAATCAGCCTGCTGGCTGAACTCTGCCTCTTCCCTTGGACTTGTTACCCCATAAGGACTCTGTCTGGCCCTCCACTGGGCATCTATGGATTGTGGGGATTGTATGGCCAAGTACTGGTCCAGTCTTCACCAATGTCAATGGACATGTAAATAAAAATATTTAAGTCACACACATGTGTGTTGTCTACGACCAATCAAGTATAGTAGTCTCCAAAAATGTTGTGCTAGTTAATCCACGAAAAAGTACACCAAGGGAAATAAGAGAAATGTACATTTTTTACTGTAAGCCAGATAGGCAGTGAGATGACCGGGTATGTGTGAACTAGCTGTGCCCTCATTGCTCAAATACAACATTCTAGCAAGATCCCAACTTAGCCCTACGTACATTAAGGAAATAGGCATGTGTGCAAAAATTTCCAAGTCAGTTGCATGCCACAAGTAGTGTCCCCCTTTAACATTGCTACAAATTCTCACTTGGCATATCTACTCACACTCTACGGGGTTGACAGAGCCTGTTGTGATGGTGCGCATTGCATGTCACATCCCAAGATGGTGCACACCATATTCACATTGATAAAGAATCGTAAGGGCACATGTCTACCAGCCGCTATTGGAACCACAATGTCTGACTCAGTGAAGTTGAGTTGGCAATAGGGACTCACCCCAAAGTGCAAGTCCTCAGTCAGCCCCTTCCTGTCGACGAACAATGCATTCAAAATTAGGAACCCTCTCATGCTGGGACCACTGTGAGCGGATAGGGCAATGTGTCTAGGGATGTGTGGTGCACTGCACTTAGCATATAGTCAGATGCAGTACCACCATTTAAAGGGTGGCATCACTATGAGCCAATGCCAAATGTAACAGCTGGGAGAAGTGGCTATGACACTGGCACTACAGGGAGCAATGCTACATTTCCCCTCTTGTGTGCAACACAACTGTGTGCCCAAATCAAAAACGTTATCTGAGACAAAACCCTAACTTTCCGAATTTCGATATTCACAAAAGGCATTTAGGAGTAGTGAAGTCAGTATTCCTAACTTAACTACTCCGAAATTCCATTTGTGAATACCGAAAGTCGTAAAGTTAGGACCGACTCTCATATTACTTTTGTGAATCGGGCCCACAGTTCTGCCACATGCTGTTTACAACTGTCCTGCTAAATGACAAAATCCTGCATGCACAGGAACATACAATTCCAATGATGCTGACACACTTGCACAGCGCAGCAAGTGTGCCAAGGTCTGTGCATTGTAGATGGACTCAGCGCCAGGCTCATGTGATATGCAGGGTGTTGACGGAATCTGTGGAATCCGACGCATACATCCATCTCCATGATGGATAACAGTTGCAAATCCAATGTCAACTCAAGGCCATGTCCCAGGATGTGTGCTAAATGGGCAACATTGTGCTGTCCAACCCCGTGAGTCAAACTTAAGATGTAAAACTTCACAAAAGAGTGTCCCTAGAGTAGACCGTAAATCCTACTTGCCACCCTGTCATCCATGCAGGTTTACTGTGCTCACATCTAAGGTATCCTGACACAATCCATCCAGCTAAGTAACATGTCATGAGCACACTTACACGTTCAATGGATTGTCCAGTGATAGTATGAGTTGCACACAAGGTAAAAAGCCACACTCCACCACATCACACCTGACATAAGTGCAACCAGAATTCTAAAGTATTAACCATTTATTATAAAAGTACAAAAATAACCTACCCTAAACTAACACTAATCACTACTACTACTAATCTAATCTAAACTAACTGGAAGAAAGAGAATTATGACCTAAACTATCTAGCCTAACTAATCCTAAACACGCAACAACATATCTAAGACATCAACCCCCTCCCACCCTTAAGGCACATCATGAGACAGGACAAAGACATCTAAGCTATACATAAACTAACTACACAGTTATCCTACACGAATATATATATTTTTGTATTTTTTTTTTTAACAACAAAGACATCAACCCCCCACCCAAAGGAAAAGGAAACTTATCCCCAAATACTAATTAATAATAAATATCTAAAACTACCTTAAAATCTAACACTAACTATACCTACACTAGAACTACACTACCTAACACTTAAAATACTTACCTAACACTAACTAATAACAATATATAACATTGGGGGAAGGGAGAAGAGGGGGATGGGGCTCAACATGTCCAGTCATTATGGGAGACCCAGGGCTTTACTCATGTCCTGCAGGAGCCTGGTATGCTCCGCCATTTCCCTCTGTATCTCAGCCAGCAAAACATTGTTGTCCAATAATGTTCTCCGGTCCCGCACAGTGAACGGCACCACCTGATCTGCTGGGGCAGGTGGCATTGTCCCTTGGGTGTGTGGTGTGGAAGAGAGATAGGTTACTGCCTGTCCATGCCGGACCCACGCCTGTCGCCAGAGGGGCCCGGGATGGCCTATGTGCCACTCTGTCTTCCATGTGTTCCAACCTCGGGCACCAACTTCCAACTCCCAGCTGCCCGGTCTTCCTGGTACCTCCGTGCCATGTTGCGGTACCCCTTAGCGGCCTTTCTGATGTGGAGGTACCGGTCCTTCCTCACCTGACTCCTCTGGCGACATGTTATCTGTAAAATAAGAGCAATGACAAAATTTTCAGTCCTGTAGACTATGTCGATGTTCTCCATTTAACTCAGAAACACAAGGTCAGTGAAACATGGGAGCCTATACTCTAACGTAACATTGTGAAGTCAGAGAGTGACCTGGACAATGAAATATTGAATCCAGGTTCAGTGACTACATGCTGGGGAGACTGACATGACAGTGCATGGCATGGAACATGTACTGTCACAACCAAATGAGACTGTCAGTGTCAAATGATGGTGCTATGACATACCCTGACTGAGGGTGACATGTACAAGGATTTGTCGGAGGGAGGCATTAGCCCTCCGGGTGTAGCGCCTCCCTCATCCTCTTCTGTAACACAGTGCTGCATCATATGTACACTGATCATGTGCAGCCCTGCGTGTCACCCAGCGACGGCGTGAAGTTCATCAAGTCAGTGCAAACACAGGCACTATTGCACAAAAGTGCAACGGTGTCTCTGTGCAGGGGAGGCTTGTTAATGTGTAGGAAGGTTACCCTACCTGCACATGAGCAATCCTGGAATAGCCCTACTCACACTTTCATCTGTGCTGCATCATGCAGCACACATTGACACACGTTAGGTGGCTGAACACTGACTTGTACATGAGGTGCGGGCCCTCTCTCCACCATAACTACACAATAGCTGACGCGTTGCTGACGAGAGGGGGAAACATCGTTTCCTCAGATTTGTCAATTATGCATGTCTTAGATCCGCTATTATCACTCCGCTGACAATTTAACTATGCAGGCCTTTACAACGCAAACAGTTAGACTGCATTGCCCATAGTAACGGCCCCCTGGAGTCATAATGGTTATTGTGCTGTGATGGGTAATGCGTTTTAACAAATAGCGTAGCAGAGCCCTGCATTGTTAAATATATGGCACACCAATAAATGCAGAGCAAAAGCATGCGGGGCAAATGCATGCGGAGTAATGTCACAAATTTGGACTGAGGGGCTTGTACACTTGAGCCTGAGTCTACCAGGGAATGACCCCAAGGAGACAGCTTGACAACACCATTGGAGTGGCCAAACATGCCAATGAGATTCATAGGGCCATCTTTGCTAGCTGTTTGGGGAACGTGCCATTGATATGCTTGGTTCAAAGCTACGCACTGCAACTTCTGTGAAGCTGGTATGCAGCATACCTACAATATTACTGTGCCGACATGTGTCTGAGCGCGCACGGCCTGATAACCACTGCCTCCTTGTGCATGATCAGGCCCACTTGCACAGTCATCTCAGTCAAGGATGTACATGTATTCCATGTCTGCTCATACTCATCAGCAAAACCACTCACATGTCTCCTCTCCTATCTGTACGCTCTGTAATCCACATGCATGTGCTGTAGTGACAGAACCCATAGATTTTACTTGCATGTGTATCACTGACTGGGGATGTGAAAAGTTACATCTGGAAGACAAAGGCAGAGCTCCATCTTCACTTACTGATTTGTACACACTTCTGACTTCCACAAAACATCATCACACTGTAGGCAAGGTACATGTGATACACAACCATACTGCATACTACAACGTCTATCATTTGACCCAGACATTCATGACATCGCACTATGGCAATATATAATGGCAGAACTCACCAGTGGCGTGTGGGTCCTTGAAGGTGTCGATATCCCCCTGTGTGATGAGAGATCTTCCAGCTGTGAAATATGAAAAGAAAAGTGTGTTTGTATCAGACGTAAAGTCACGTGTCCTATTCATCATACAATTCATAACCATCACTGACAATGCTCCGTAACTGTACTTTTGCAGTTCATGTTGCCTACATGATTGGGTCAACTTTGCCTGCCATTCACACAAGATCTGTGAATCCTGAGTTGTGCCAAACCAGACAACAATGCAAGCAAACTTGCACAGACTTCTTGTGTGACACATTCACAAGGCCCCATTACTACACGCAAAATGATGTTATACCTGCTCTGTGTACAATGGCATCGATGCAGATCGCACAAGGCTGTTTCACAAATGTTGGTGGTGTATGACACTCTGGAGATGTCCTATTTCCTTTGAACTATTGTTCCTATCTCACCCATTGTCACACGGAGCCTATATACAAGGGCAGCGTACCTAACTTAGCAACACAAGGAGGAAGGCATTTGTACTCTTCCTTTTGTGCAGCACACAGGTCCCAGAAACAATGCCTTGGATTGTTTATGTACAGTCACCCTCCTGTACATGAACAATCTTTGCCCTGCACGCAGTATGGTGCAAGGGTGCCAGCGTTGGCACTACAGTGCTAAGTGTTGCGCTCACGCAGTGGGAAACACAAACCTGCACCCTATGCTTGTCAATATGATGCAGCGTTGTGTCTGTGATGTGGCAATGTTAGGCGTGAAGGCATGACGTCTCACGCCTCACTCTGCCACATTTTTGCACATGGACCCCAGTGTGTCCCACACGGCATTTTTGGCTATTCGTAAGAGTGTTCATATATAAATGTAGAGGTTGAACTTATCACACTGTAGGACAATGATGACTCCCAGGTGGTCCAACAGGTCACCCTCACGGCCCACGCAATACTGCCAGCGGTGCTTCCATTGGCGTACAGTCCTTTCGCCACCAAATACACGCAGCATCTGTGCCCTCACACGCTCCCACCTGACCTTCCGCACATAGACGGGATGTCCAGAGAGGATACGTCCCCCACTCTCCACCATCAAGGGCAGGTAAAATTTCACCAGCCAGAGGAAGCCCCCCAATGCCCCCTCTGACATCCTGCCCTCCCTACCCACACCCACCATCTCCCAGCACACACCTAAACCCACTACTAAGAAAAAGAAATGCCCAATATATGCCCCAACAACTAGTAATTAATTAAACTACCCCTTAGACAAACACCCGACAAGATTGAGCACAAGAGACAAAAAACACGTAATAACAAGTACACAACACTTCCCGGAGACACTTTCTACAGGACACAGGACACAGCAACGCTCTCTCTATCTCAAATCTGCAGCACACACCACCAAACACCTCCAACACTCTCCACAATCACCAGCAATGTGCTCAAAAGAGAAAGTGAAAGTGCACAACACTCTTGCAGTAAACAGGAAGCATGCAGACATCACTTCCTGTGTGTTTCCGGCCCGTTTTTTGACTTTGCGGTGAAAATCTGCACGCAAATTGGCTTAGGGGTAATATTTTGTATGGTTCAATGTGTCTAGCGATAGATTTTCCATCGCGAGTATGAAAAAAACATTGCATTAAGGTAAATGCGGCCAGATTTTGCATGCTACGTGCAAGTTGTTACACAGATGAACAGTTTTAGATATAATTTCCTTTCAGAAACCAAATGACACCCAAATATTCTTCTTTTACCCCAAATGACATCCTAAAATTCTTAAATGACCACAAATGACACCCAATTAATCAGATTTTACCCCAAATGACACCCTAAAATTCATAAATGACCCCAAATGACACCCAAACATTCAGATTTTACCCCAAATGACACCCTAAAATTCATAAATGACCCCAAATGACACCCAATTAATCAGATTTTACCCCAAATGACACCCTAAAATTCATCAGTAACCCCAAATGACACCTAATTAATCAGATTTTACCCCAAATGATACCCTAAAATTCATAAATGACCCCAAATGACACCCAAACATTCAGATTTTACCCCAAATGACACCCTAAAATTAATAAATGACCCCAAATGACACCCAATTAATCAGATTGTACCCCAAATGACACCCTAAAATTCATAAATGACCCCAAATGACACCCAATTATCAGGTTTTACCCCAAATGACACACTAAAATTCACCCAAACATTCAGATTTTACCCCAAATGACACCCTAAAATTCAGAATTTACACCAAATGACACCCTACAAATCATCTCTCAAAACATGAGACATACCCACCATCAAATTACAATTGTACTATTATTAGCACAAAATGTTTGACTTTCACTTGTCAGAGGGATGTACTTATGCAGAGGATAAACATGCACACAGGGTATGTGTGTTGTGTGGTTTTATTGCACAAACTGTGCTTAGGTGCATTTTTGACAGATAAATGGCAAAGGACTGTCACATTGTGACGTGCTCAGGTGAAGAAATTGTTTATGATTCGGTTCCTTCTCGCAGTTCCTGCAGCAGATACTGTGGGGTGTGCTGCACCAGACTCATCTTCTTCATCATCCTCAGCATCGTCCGATGCATCTGGCACTTGAATCCATGGGGCATTGGTGCGTACACATATATTGTGCAACACACAACATGCTATGATTATCTTGCACACTATTTCCGGGCTGTACAACAGTCTGCCACCTGTGATGTCAATGCACCGGAAACGTGGATTTAGCATGCCAAAAGTGCGCTCCACAATGGCCCTGGTGCCTCCAAGGGACAAATTATACTGCCTCTGGGCCTGGGTGTTAGTGGCTCGGAGGGGTGTTATCAGCCATGGGGAGAGTACATATCCTTGATCACCTGAAACATGTAATGGAGAGATGTGTCCATTAGTAGTTGTGCATGCTGTGTTTGCAGTGTTTAGATTTTGTGTTGTGTGATTTGTGCAACTTTGGATTTCAGGTTAGCCATGTGTAGCTTCAGACAATTGTCCAGCATCAATGCAAATAAAATTCCCTCACAGCTGCTCGTCCCTCCCCCCAGCCTATTTTATTGTGTGCGCTGCACGGTTGCATCACTGACACTCCTATGGCGCACCAAAGGCAAGCCCGTCTGCGCCTGTCCGCAAGCCAAACACAAACAGCAGCAGGGACCCTGGGTCTCCTACCGTCTAGCGCTACAACTCATCTGCCCTCCTCGCAGTCCAACACAGGAGAACGTACAACTGCCAATAGGCCACACCAGACACGACTCACGTCCAGTTCGGCTGCTGCCGCTGCCGCAAGACCTTCACCACTACCCAACACCTGCACTTTCAGATCCAGACTAACCCTGGGCGTAGGACTACGCTACGCTCGCATAGTTTGCGTAGTTTGCGCTACTACGCACTACGCGAATTGCACGTAGCACAGTGCAAAAACGCGTAGCGTAGCGGGCATTTTTTGCTTGCTCGCGGTCCTCAACATCAAGTTGGCGACCGCGAGTGAGCAAAATGACATCCCGGCGAGACTTTTTCCTCGTTCGCGATCAGCAACTTCAAGTTGCCGATCGCGAGCGTGGAAAATAAACCTCCCGGCGAGATTCTCAACGCGGGGAGGTCAGGTTTCTCATTGCGAGTGGTCGCGTATGCTCGCGACGAGAAACTACCAGTCCGTGTTGAGAAAACTGCCGCTCGAGTACAAATCTACTCGAGCGGCAGAAAACGACCGTTTGCACTGTGCAAGATGCCGTTTGCAATGATTGCACAGTGCGGACAAGCATCCGGCACTGTGCAATCAGTGCGAGCAGCATTTTCCCTACCGCACTACGCACTTCGCGTAGCTACGCTTAGCTTGCGTAGTACGAAGTGCACTTCGCGTAGCGTAGCGCCACTACGCAAACTACGCCCAGGGTAATCCAGACCTGCCACAAAGCAACACTCCATGGCACCCTCGCCTGCAGAGCCCATGGAGGCCGGGAACGCTTTGCCCACACCTTCAACATCATCACACACCAAGCCATCTACTCCATGGACTACGTACTGATGGAGCAGGGTAAATGAAAAAATTTTAACCTCCTAATATTTTTCGTAAAATAATTAATAAACATGTTCGTTTAAGTAAATAACCAACAATGTATGTTACATGTGAAGGGTTAAAGGTAACACGCTATTCCGTGTGCAAAATAATCAACTTATAATTGTTTACGTGTCTAACATAACATAATATTTGCGTACTAATTAAATAATAAACGCATGATCTGTGCTTTTTAAATAAAACGTGTGGTTGCGAAATAAAGCGATGGTAAGTAAGGGACGGCTTTATATGTTGCTTTTTGCTAGGTAATACCTAATTGGGGTATGTAGAAGACGGGAGGGAAACGAAAGGGTTTATATTTCTTTGTTTTAACAATATTTTGTTTATCTTTGAAAATAGTGCGCTTAGGCCTGTCGAGCAGCGATATAAAATGGCCGCCATTTGCTAGAGTACGCATGAGCAGGGAACCATGTGATAGAGGAGAGAGGCTGTGGAAAAGGATGATCACGTGCTTGTGCTGAGAGGCTAAGATGGAAGTATGGTCAAGGCTATTGTGACCTTTCTGAGCAGATGTGTGCCAAGATGATCAGCAAAAAGCGTGAGAAGTCTAACTGAATCAATGGACGGAACTGTTAAATCTAAAAAGTAGCAGAAAAAGATACAAATTGGACTGATCGAAGCGGATGAGCAATGTCATGAACTGTGGGAAACGATGCAAGCATGGACATTCCACAAGGAACTGGTTAAGACCAGGAAGTTTGATTAAAATGTATATGGGCCTGAGTGGACCAATGAGAAAGAATCACGCCATGAAGATGTAACATTTTATTCAGTAAGCTAGAATTAGGGTATAAGAAGACCTACTCTTGATGGGAGGGGTAAGATGCTGTTGACGGAGTTGCTGGAGAGCAGTTGCTGGAGAGCAGATGCTGGAGAAGTTAGATGCTGTAGATGGGTGAAGTTGCGGTTGCTGAAGCTGACGAGCTGATGCTGCTGCTACTATTTTTATTTTCCAGTTGAGTATAAGATGCTGCTTTTGAAGAACCTTTTTATTCCTGATCAATTTTTCAGTTAGAACTATTAGATTTTTCCAAGACAGATAGATTGATCATTAGAATTCTTGCTATGATAACCTTATTTTTCCGTCTAATAGATATGCATTACAATTTCAATTTATTCTTATAATGATGATAAATGTAATGATCTGAATAATAAACTTAAAACTTATTTCTTGCTTCAAAACTTTATATAAACTTTATTATTCTTTAAACAAATGACTCAGTGATTCTTTAGCTCAATGATTAAGGTAAATTGATAAAGAGTTTATTGTGATTGAGCTGGTCTTAATCACCATCAACTGATTCCTACTAGTTGGTCCATCGACCAATGAGCGGAATACCTTAAAGCAAATGAGAAACATTATGTCATGTTAAAAGAGGTATCCCGTCTCCTTCCAGCGAATCGTTTTCTCCTAGGTTATTGACGGAGGAAATCCAGGGAATAAATGAGTAAGTGAATGTATATGCGGTGTTATGGGCCCCACCGTTATATGGATATAGTCTGTGTGTTAAAGGAATAGTTGCACCTGGATGACCGAAGCATATAGGAGAATAATTTTTATTGTTAGCGCTGGATCAGTACTCATTTCAGATGTGAGCCTCAACCCCTCAAACCACAACAACTCCAAATCCATTACCCTCTGGCAATAACTCGCTAACATCGGACTGACACAACTCTTCACCACACTGACCCACAGGGCAGGGCACTCCCTTGACCCCATCTTCGCATGTTGAAACTGCGTCCACTTCATCCACAACACTCAACACCCATGCAGTGACCAACAATGCGTACACTTCCTCATCGAGAAACACCAGGCCACACTAAACCACAGACCGCACCACACAAAGGTACTAGAGCTGAGTCACTGAGGAGCTGCTACACTCCACCATCAACGGCAACACCCACACCGCTGCAGCCAACACCAACGGTGCTGCCCGGGATTTCCACACATGTAACTCCAAATGCACATACACACTTTCCCCACTATGCAACTCCAACATACAGTGGGCAAGAAATGCCACCTCTGTCACCACAGACCTCCAAGATGACAGATGCATCTGCAGACGCCTGGAGTAGAACTGGAGCAACATGAAGGAACCCATTAGACATCACCACCTACAAGGACACCCAGCTCATACTCTCGCTCACCAAGGCGCCCACACACACCAGACTGGGCTTCCAGGAAGGATTGCAGCAGGTTGCAACATGGATGATCAACAGCTGGGTGGTGCTCTACGCGGAGGAGACATAAGTCCTCATCCTCGTAACAACCCCATCAGCATGTGACAACACCTGGTGGGCCACCACCTTCGGCAGCCCCCCCCAAAGACAACTCTAGGTACCTAGGCATCGTACTCGACTCCTCCCTCTCCATGAACCAACAGGTCTACACAGTGGCCTGCAGCTGCTTCGACACCCTCTGCATCCTCCATGAAACCCTTCACATGGATCCCCCCCAGGCAGGGAAGACAGTCACCCACGCAGTCATTACCATCAGGCTGGACTACGGAAACACACTATATGCCACATAGACAGGTCTGTGCTCTGCTAAGTCCAGACTGTACAGCACACCACCGCCACACTCGGCCTTGTGTACATACTTTGCTCATAGGTCGAGTCCCTCCATCGCACATACTTGGATTCCAACCTCTCCCAGCATTTGCAAATGTGTGGCGGAGGGGCTATGCCTTTGGGGATGGTTTGTCTACAAGGCTAGCCCCAGTTACTACAGTTACTAGTGTTGTTGTGTTTGGTAGGTGGCCATGTTAATTGACTTGTTGTATGTGAGATTGGTACGTGTGCATTGTCACATTTGTGAGTTCCATGATTGTGGAGTTGAGGTGTGTGGTGTGTTCAGTTAGTACTTACCAACAAGCAGTGCATTTCCATATGTGGCATCCTGAATCCGCTGGTTGATGATGGACTGGTGGAAGATGTAGGAATCATGCACACTCCCTGGGAACTTGGCTACGACATTGGTGAACAGGCCCCGGTGGTCCACTATTGCCTGCACATTGATGGAATGTGTGTGCTTTCTGTTGCGGTATATGTGTGCAGTGTCCGCAGGGGGCATAAGTAGGACATGTGTGCAGTCAATTGCCCCCAACACCTGCGGGAAGCCAGCTATGGCATAAAAGCCTTGCTTGGTCTCAAGCTGTTCCTGCACTGTGTTGGGGATGCGTAGGTGCTGGGGTATCCGTCTGATGATGCCATCCAAGACAGTTGGGAGGAACCTTGATAGGGCTGACTGTGAGACTCCACCAACTCTGGCAGTTGTTGGTTGGAAGGTACCAGAGGCCAACATGTGCAGCACAGCCAGCAGCTTTGTCTGCGGAGGGATGTTGGTTATCCGCTGTGTTGGTGCCTGCAGCCTGTGGGCTATCTGGGTCAGGATGCGGAGGATGGATGTCCTTTTGAGCCTGTAGTGGGCAATGACATCCTCCGGCATTAGGTCTGTGAGTCTGAGGCTTGGGCGATGGACCCGCTGTCTTCTTCGGCGCTGCCTCTGTGGTGGTCCTGGGGGAGGTGGCAGTGTATTGGTTGTTGTGGCCTTCTTGGAGCTCCCAAGCTGAATGAGTAGTACTTCCATGGCATCAGTGGTTCTTCAGATGAGGCTCTGGGCTAGTCTCCCTTATGTACTGTTATTTTTCACCATTTTTAAGACCACCTTTTTTCTGGTCTTAAGTTCTAGCCGCTAACGGGCTTTAGCAGCTGTTTTTTTCAAGTATCGCGGGTCCAGGCGATCGTTGAAAATATCGCGAAGTGGGGTTAGCGTGCGTTTTTGCACGGGAACGCCTACATTGCATATCATTAGCGATAGTAATCGCTAACATCGTTGGTGATGCTGGAAGCGCCCGCTATCGCCAGAAAGCTGTCGCTAAAGACTGTTAGCGACAGCTTGTTAATAAGGCGATATAAATATCGCCGCGTTAGCGGCAGAAAAGTGCCGCTAACGCGGCGTTAACTCATTGTACATATGCCCCTCAGTGTGTTGTTAAATTTTCACTTGATATCTTTCACTATTTTGCCGTAAAGCATGTTTTTAAAGAGTCCAACATGCAGTTTTTATTGTGAGCCGCGCGGCCCTACTAAGTAAGGAAACAAGGAGATTCGGCGAAATAGTTATGTGTCGTTTTAAAAGTATAAGCATCTTGACTTATAATAGTTTTTTTTGTTGTGATGCATACATGCAAATACTATCGCTTTAAAACCCTCGTGGGCATATTCGCCTGTGGGGGATGATGACACTTAACTCTCAGATTACCAGAGCGTTTCCTGTAGGCCATCTGACTTGAATCCAGCAGGCCGACTCTTTTATCCTTGAAATATCTATAACACTAGTTCATTAAAATGGGAAATAGCACTTATTATTAAACGGTTAGACATAATTCAGTTAATATGCGTCACGCACACTCACTAAGCTCATCTTTTTGCTGCGTCTCCTGCAGGAGCCACAAGAGAGCGCTCCTGCAAACTGCCCGCTATTACTTCTGGAACAGCGCGGACCCCGGCCCCGTCAAGAGATTACGTTGTGGCAGCCTTTATTTCTGAAGCGGTCATTTATTTGTAGAGGATTCTGTTCATCGCCCCCCTGCAGCTCGCCGACCCTGCACGTGCACCTGCAGCAGGGGCTGGGGAGGGGGGCTCCTATTGATGAGTGATGCACGGCTCCCCAGGGCCGGGTTAATCATTAGCTCATGAGGAAGATTACATTATCGGCCCCTTTACATGCTCTATTAGCGCCCCCAGGGAGCTCTTGGGGGCGATCTTTAAAGGGAGGATAGAGTGGAATCTGCTGCAGAGACGGCGGCATCTGATTCATATCAGAAATCGATAGGACATGAGCAGCGCCGGCCGGAGAGCTCCCTCCAAGGAGACTTTAAGTGGCGCAGGAGAGGCGGCCGGGTCTATTTAAAAACATGTCAGGAAGAGAAAAACCTCAGCAGGGCAGGGGGATGTCAGTGCACATGCGAGAGGAAGAAAAGGTCTGCGCGAAGCTCTGACGCGGTTTGCATGCACTTCTCACAGTAAGATTAGATAGGGCCTCTGTGCATCACAGAAAGGGGAAATGGCAGTGTGCATCGCTCAGTCAGTTGACAGGTTCTTTGTCCGTCTCCGAGCGGTCCAGGGCCCGTGTGCACCTCCGAGCACCTGGGTTATACGTGCCTCTTTGAGGGGGTATCTAACAGGCGGGACATGCAAGGTCTCTGCATCTATGAGAGGGCTAGCGCTCGTGCGCACCTCGCACATTAAGTGACAATGACGTCTGTGCACACCTCTCCCATTCAGGCCAAGGACACAGGGTTGTTTGTATCATATGCATCTTTGAGAGGACAATTATTTGGGCGCTGCTGTCGCATCCACAGGAAAAAGACTATTGACTCATACCAAAAGCAGGGTTTACCTGCTTTTGTGACATATTCCTTATGAGGCACCCAACAAAAACTGCCACTGGTGCAGTGCATAATTTGAGCCGGTGGTTTCCTGTGCTCGGCACCGCACTCGTTTGTCAACACCGTCACTTATGACAGCAGCCACATGGTAGCGCTGTTTGTGTGATTTAGAGATAATTAGAACAACAGTTGTTTTACTAATTCAATCTACATTAAAGACAACTAGTACCTGCTGGCAACGGCATTCTTATAGCTTTGGGGGCTTCGATCAGTCTGAATTGCCACACTTGTAGCAGTGTGATGATTAGCAGTTGTCTAGGTACTGTCATTGCTGATGCTGATAGTGGCAATGGGTGGTGCAAGCTGCGGTGGCTTCCTGACGAGGGCCCTCGAACTTAATGTTTTTTACAAATTAAGCACTGCTACTGGTGGCGCCGTGTGCTAGGGTGTCATGTTCTACAGTTGCCTCCTCAAATTTCCCAGCACTTTGTTTGTGTGGTGAATGCGGTGCTTATGCTGCCTGAAAACCAGAGAGGGACCCGCATGAAGTTTATCACCCAGGCGCCACTAAAGCTTCGAATGCCTCTATCCGATTGGGCAGCATCCAGATTCAGTAAATGGTTCGCATCCGCCCCACGGATACAGGGTCTCTGTGCATTGCACACAAGCAGAGAATGCAGGCCCTTTGCCGAACTGCCACGCCTTTCCCACTCTCTCCAACCCGAGGAGGATCCAGAATTTCAAGCCCATCAGTAAAAACCTTGTAATAACAAAGTGCCTCTCAATGTCCGCCGAGCAGGCTACAGGGGCCGACCTACTGAGACAACACCAGAAAGCAAGAGACCTGATTGCATTGCCGGATGGATGCCCCCAGCATCACTGGTCCTTCTTGAACGATCTGCTGCATACATCAGAATCATGTAACCCTTCTCTATGACCAAGCGCACTGAGAAGGGTACCAGCGAAGACCCTGGGGTGGATTACCTCTCGATGACGCAAGGGCTTCAGGATCAGCAATACTGTCTATTAAATTGGAAGAAGACTCGCATGTGGCTACTGCAGGAATTCTTAAGAATTACTTTTCCTTATTTAGCAACTGTACATTTTTTTGTATACTTTTGCGGTTCAATACAGCGCGCGCAAACATAACACAAGGGCCTTATATCCCTTGACCATACAGATGGAAAATCAGGAAATTAAAGGTAAAGGTAAAACCAATTCCCATATACACAAGAAAGTTACAGAAGGAAACATATGCAAATGCCTTTGAAGAGGTGTTCCACGTGGGGAACGTACATGCGAGCGGAAGGATTGAGAGCAAGGTGTTCGGAGGCCATAAATTAGGTAGAACACAACACAAACAGGTGCAGCCAGGCCCTTCAATGACTCAAGTCCTGAGAGTATAAGGAAACTAGAAGATCTGTTTGCCTCAGATCTGTTCTTCATGCAAGGCGAGGTGCAGATGCTGAACATCCCATAACCGTTTCTACAAACCTTTTGATAGCGGTTTTAATAACAGACTGAAATAAAAGGATCTCAAAGTAGTAGTATCCTAAAACTCCCAGGACTCAAAATAAATACGACACGCTGTGGCACCTTGCTATTAATTATGGTTTTGATTTTTATTGAGAGGATTTTATGTTCAATAAAGTTGTAATATGAGGTGTGTTTTTCTACAGTTGCAAAAAATGGCAACCACAAATAAAATGCATGCCACTAATGTCAAAAAGTATTTCCGGACATGTTTGTTCCACTGTCACTTCTTCAGGGCAGAAAACTTAGTCCACTGAAACTGTGCATTTATCCATGTTCTTAAGGCATAATTTACTTAGTTCACCAAGGCAACAAGATGGAAGTTCTTGGTGAAAATCGTTGGTGAACAGATGAGACAGAATTTACAAATGCCTTCAACTGTTTTATTAAAATATTTTTGAACAAAAATTCTCTCGATTAAATTAGAACAAAACGTAATACCAAGGTGCCTGTCATTTTTATTTTTTGCCACATTAGTCCCTTTTCACCCTGTTGGAAATGGGGTTACTGGTTGGGGGGGGGGGGTGGGGTGCTACTCAAGCATCAACCACAATTGTGTCAGTGTGAAGTCACAAAACAAACCCCAAATTAACCTGTACCTATCCCTCTGGTAGCTTGGCACAAGCAGTCAGGCTTAACTTCGATGTAATGTGTAAAGTATTTATGCAACAAATCAAACAGTAATAAAGTGAAAACACAAGAAAAATACCACAACAATTTAGATAAATAGAGTAAAATGTAATAACTTATTTGAGATCAAAATCACAAGAATCAAATTAGTAGAACCGGAGATAAAAAGATTTAAGTAAAAAGTGCCTAGAAGCACAAAGCGGCAACTGCTGTCATCTGGAAGCACTGGACTAGGACAAAGTCAGAAGTTCAGGCTGTCCACGATAGAATGTCGGCTGGATAAAGGGACCAAGTTAGGCCCGCTGAACAAATTAACTTAAATCCTGGGTTCGCGGAGCATTGTGCAATCCTGCGTAGAGGATGCGTCACACAGCATTGGTTCCAAGGAGCTACGGGGCTTCGATGCAAAGTCCTATATCATCGTCATTGAGAATGGTTAGGACAAGAAAATGTCAACTTTCCAAAAGTGGCATTTTCAGAATTGTGACTTAAATCAGACTTTACCATAAAAGAGAGCTTTAAAGTACAATTCTTTAGTGACAAAACTCGACATTCCTACTTGTTCCCAATTAAAATGTACCACTTTTTAAATGTAATAAGTTAACCCAATGTTATCCTATGGGAGAGGCAGACCTTGCAGTGTTGAAAATTGAATTTAAGAGTTTTTCACAGGACATGTAAAAGTTAAAAGTACAGGTCCAACTTTTTAAATACACTGACCCCTGCCATCTGGGCTGTTTAGGGCCTACCCTAGGGGTGACTTATACGTATTAAAAAGGAAGATTTAGGTATTACAAAAGGTTTATTTTGCCCAGTCAAAATGACAGTCTAAAATTGCACACACAGGCTGCAATGGCAGGCCTGAAACATGATTAAAGGGCTACTTAAGTGGGTGGCACAATAAGTGCTGCAGGCCCACAAGTCGCATTTAATTTACAGGTCCTGGGTACATGTATTACCACTTTACTAGGGACTTCAAGTAAATTAAATATGCCAGTTGTAAGCCAATTCTACAACGTTTAAAGGAGAGAGCACAAGCACTTTAGCACTGGTTAGCAGAGCTAAAGTGCAGAGTACTAAGGCCAACAAAAACCGAGATCAGCAAAAATGGAGGAGTAAGGCCAAAACGTTTGGGGGAAGACCAACCTAGGGATGACACATCTACCACACCCCCTGGAGCCAAGATGCTAAACAACATACACTAGCTCTTTGCACCCCATGGGACCAAAATGCTCAACATACATAATAGTATTTTTATCCCTCCTGGAGCCAAGATTACGAACATCAAAATATACATCTTTTGTATCCCTTGGATCCCAGATGTGAACATTTTATAATAATCGTCCTTCTTTATAACCCCTGGGGCCAGAAGCTGAACCATACCATAATGTTTTTGCACCCACAGTAGCTAAGATCATGACCATCTTTTAACGTTTTTTCCCACTCCCTGGGGCTCAGATGCTGACCATCCCATAATAGTTATTTTTCATAGCCCATGGAGTTAAGCTGCTGAACATCCCATAATAGCTCCATTTGTACCCCACTGTGCCAAGGCGTTGAACATCCCTTGATAGCTGTTTTGTATCCACAAAAGTGGTGAAGATAAATAAATGCTGAATCTGGGAGTATGGTTGTTGTTACTGGATAAGGGTATGATGTAAGAGTACAATGTGTGTGATTGAAGAGTGGCTGATTTAATTCCTTTCTGTTCTGCTTTGGCGTGTTTACCCTGGAATTGACTGTAGATCTGTGTCGCTCATAAATGGGACTTTGATGTTCCAGGACTGGGCCAGCCAGGGGCGTAGGAAGAGTTCAGGACTCTGCTGGTGCACTGACTCCCAAGCATCCAGACCTGAACTTCACGAAGCAGACCCCACAAAATTGTTTATACATAGCTCTTTATACCAAAGTTGTGCTGCACATAACAGATGTTAATATTACCCACTGTATGTACTCAATGTACCGACCTTGGAAGTATAGAAGGCTAAGTGTGGCTTGCCATGACCTTCAGATCATTGCATTCGTCAGTAGTGAGCGTTCAGGTCACCGAGCCATACAGGCTCCTGCTTCATCTGTGTGTGTGTGAGGGAACCTTGTGCGGCCCCCGTACACCAGAGGTCTGCTACAGCTTCTTCAAGAGAAAGAACTCTAAAAAGAGCTTTCCTTAGAAACGTGGATGGAACCATGAGGTTCTGTTTCCAAAAAAAGACAACGTTGACTATACTGCAGAGGACAGGACAGCTGTATTTCCTAATGTATTCTATGCTCCTATTTTTTTATTTTGATTTCAGTGCGTGGTGTGTGTAGGGGAGGGGGGGTATAGCCCAGAAACTGGTGGGTCTCTTCTAACCATTTTTTATGCTCTTTATACATTTTTACCGTGTGTTGTTCAGTGCAGTTAAGGGATATTTCTTTTTTTTTTTTGTTTAATCAGCTTTTTGTTAGAATAAAGGCATATTACAAATGAATATCAATACAATAACATATATTTTAAGCCAACAAGAATAGTAAAGCTGGATATGACACTAAAGGATTATTTCTGTTTTAAGAAATATCCCAGGTTGTACCTTCTTGCATGTATTAACTATTGCACTGTTTTATTATCCTGAATTTCATTGCACCTTCCCAAGATGATTTGTGCGTCGCTATTCTGCCCCACGCAAGGGTGCACAACAGATGTACAGAAGGTTTATGTTCCAAAGTTAAGATTGGTGTTCACTAGGTTGGGAGGGACCACGAATCTGAACTACAAACCCCACCGCAGTAGCCATAGAACTTGTCCTAACCTCAAAAAATTTCAAACTTGGATGTCCCAACCTGAACCTTAAAAAACACACATAAAGCCCACCTAAAAACACTCCAGTGGCGTCCAAGTGCAGAAAGAATTTACTTCAAAATCATGTGCGTCAAAAGATATAGGGGTCGATTCCGATCTCGGTCGGTAGGGCTCCGAATCGGATTCGGCTTTACCGGATCCGAGTCGGAGGCTTTGTTTCCGACCGATTCGTACAGTCGTCCGACCGAGCTAGTACGATGCGAATGTACGCGTGAGTTCCGACCGAACCGTTTCCGGATCCAAACCGCTCCGACCGACTCGTACGGAAACGAATCGCACCACGCAATGGAGACGTTCTCCGACCGAGCGAGTACGATGGACGCGTCGGACAGCCGGATCGAGTCGGAGTGTCCGGCTTGAAAAAGCTCCCAGAGCCGGACTTGGGGGGTCCGTGCCGGACCCCCCTGCACCCGTAGCCATACGAGTCGAACACAGGGGGGACCCCCTAAACATGCATGTACGGTGCGAGTTGCATTGACGCATACACGCTGTAGGGGGCGCACTTGTTCGCGAGGTACCCATTGAGTCAAAGGGAACCCATGTACGCGTCGTACGACCGGCTCCCATTGACTTCAATGGGAGTCCGACCGAATCGAGTCCGGCAGCATGCGGCCGCATCGTACTCGCTCGGTCGGACTGCAGGAGTCCGGCTCGGTCGGAAATCTCTCCGGATCCAACTCGGTCGGAGAGTTTTCCGACCCAGATCGGAATCGGCCCCATAGTCTATTTTATGGTGAAGGGAACTCCTCTGTGGGATTCAACTCCATAGATAGCACCACAAAGAAAAGCGTTTCGAATCGCCAGCCAAATCTAAGGCAGGCCCGTGAAATGTAAAGGGGTGACGGGCGCGAGCACTGGCACTGCTTCCTCATTACAACTCATCCCACAGCCTCAGAACCGACGACAACAGGCAAAGAATCAGGCCGTGCAAGGTGTGATAAACATGCATAAAAACCAGGAAGGGCTGGGCTGGCTTCTGGGGCTCCAGCCAAGGGTCTGCGGCTCCCCTCAGTGTTCCGCCTGAAGAGACCTCTTCCCGGGGGCTGTGTCATACATATCTCATACTTACACCTTGAGGATGCAGGGACTGCCTGCGTCTCATAGAGAATACACGGTCTAGGAACTTTTCTCAGTGGTCGCATGTCCTGTGCGCATATCTCAGGAGATACGGTGTGTGTGTGTGTGCGCGCGCGCGGATATGTGGCCAATGTGCACCTCCCAGGATAAGCAGTCGGTGCGCATCTCTCAGTACATACAAGGTGTGTGCGCATCTTTCAGGGGATACATGGCTGGTGTGCCCTTCTCAGGATACTCAGTCGGTGCGCATCCCTCAGGAGAAACATGGTCTGTGTACATCTGCCAGCGGATACATGGCCCACGTGCACCTCAGAATACCAGTCAGCGCGTATTTCTCAGGGAAACGGTCTCAGAGAAACGGTCTCAGAGAAACGGTCTGTGTGCATCTATCAGTGGCTACATGGCCATTGCGCAGTTCCCTGAATACGCAGGCGGTGCGCATCTGTCAGAGGATAAATGGCCCCTGTGCACCTCTCGGGATACGCAGTCTGTGCGCACCTCTCGAGAGATACAGCAGGGTGTGTGTGCATCTGTCAGAGGATACATGGCAGGAGTACAGCTCTCAGATTGTATTATCTGTCGAGGTTCATTGAAAACAGTTACTTAACGTTAACTGGAGTTATCGTCACCTCCAAGCGCCGCCACCCTCTGACGCTCCATCTAACAAGCAAATGAGTCCCATAACCGCAACCGAATATGGCTGGTTGAGCACCACCTGTGACCCTCCCACGCACAATGACTTCTCACAGACACTCCCCTCATTTCCATAGCTCCTTTTACTGGTAAATTCAGTGCAGTGCCGTCTGCGCTGGGCTCTTGCAACGCACCTTCCACAGGTGACAAGGAGGCCTTTGTCTCCGCAGCAGTAAATACGCAGCATAAAAATAGCTGCTGAGGGGTGGGCCAGGGCCTGCAGACAGACAAGTCACTGCTCCGGCCTGCCTCCACGGAGACTGATCTAAGACTGAGGGATCCTAGCTCCATGTCCGTTGTCCCAACAGAGATGGCAACCTGTAAATGTAGGAAGATTGGACCTAACGCGCTGTGGCAACAGTAATAATAATCTAATAACCATGCCCACAGGACACAATTAAAATAAACAAGAATAAAAACGTCTCTTGTATTTAGCGATCAGTGTCGTTTCTTCCAGCTTCTATGCGCTGTAAAACCAGCGACATGATTACACTAGCACTTGGATAGGATGCCCTGCTCTCGTTGCAAGCTGACTGGACGGGCCCTGGGTAACCGGTGGTTCTCTCGTCCAGGCGCCGTCCACGTGAGTAAAGTTTACACTCACTCAAACCCTCGTAGCTTTGAGGGAATGTGGGTGGGTCGGCGCCTCTCCCACACAGTCTCACTTCCTCTGCATTGCAGCATTAATCTCTGGATAGACAATGACGTTTAAGAGAGGGGGCATGGTCCGTAGGGCCCTTAGGCCATGATCCTGGCGTGAAGGGCGCCCGCATGGGGCAGATCTGTTCTTTTATTCACCCAGATAAGCCAAACTAAGTTTATGTATTTCCAATAAATGCTTTTCATGAGTACCACCACAAGAATCCAGTCTTTAAAAATCTACGGCAGGGTGAAAGTCAGGTCCCAGACTTAACCTGTCTCACTTACCTATGGTTTGCTGTCCCAAAGACTCGACAGCAAACCGTATGAGAATGTAACATCATGAAACGATCCAGAGCTGTCAGATGCAAATGTTTATTTATGCATTTATTTGCCTCACATATGCGATATATTTACACTAATAACAAGGTATCGTTCTCTCATTAGTCATGGGGTTAAATAGTGCTGCCAAAACTGTGAATGTTCTGTTTATGGTGTATACTTGTGGTTTTATGTAAACTGATACTTATTCTTTTTTAACTATTTTTAACATTTAGTGTTTTATTATTGTGATTTTATCTGCCAAAAATGTTATTCATATGGATCTATCAAATTGTTATTATATTATGATCCTTTTAGTTCTTTTTATTTGTTGATGTGCGATGTCTTTTATGATTATGATAATTGAAATAAAGACTATTTGACTTGACTTGACTCGATATATTTACACTAATAACAAGGGGCAAAATACCCTTTGCCAATACCAGTCAGTGTTCAATGCCTGCTTTGCTCTACAAAACATTGTCTATAAGGGAGTAGTGTCAGTTAGGGCGGGGACCAGCTGAAAATGCCTACTTATGGTGGAGTGCAGGTTCCCCACACATTGGCTAGTTGGATTTGGTGTGGACTCCTCTAGACTATTTTAGTTTAAATGAGTAAAGCATCTGCCAATATGGTGGCCTCAGAAAGGGATGTGGGCGCCATGAAAAGTGCAGCTTCAGGATGTAGTGCAGACCTCAAAATGGTGGACTCAGGGAAGTGGCCTTTCACCAACAACAGTGAGACCGCAGAGTCCGGAAGCCAACCAGCACTGTCACATCTAATTTGAAAATACTCCATATACTTTTCACCACGAGGAAATCTTTGTTTCAACTAATTTCCTTGATGATTACTGTACAGATATTCATCAACTCATCTGGGGTGAGATGTTCCGTATTTGCATTATTTTCTCCACTGCTCCTATTTCCATCCTTCAGAGAGCCACTGACTCTGGAAACTGAGAATGGTTCCTGCCTCAAACTAGAACTTCGAGACATTTTTGAATATTGACTCTGCAGTTTTTTTTTGTAAGTTCTGATTTCTGATGGCAAACCTTGAACATGTTTACTTCCATTCCCAGGTAATGAATTTCAAGACATTATTTTTAATTTGGAAGTATACGTTTGCAAATGCAATCCTTTTATTAAATGTTGCTTAAGTTTTTACTTCACGTTTATGTCTTGTGCTTCTTTCACAAATTATCTGTTATTTAATTTCAATGGTGTAAAATTGGGACATGGCAAGAAAATGTGAACACATGGGGAAGGAATAAAACAGACGTGATTCTAGTCAGTGAGAAGGAGAGATGAGCAGAGATGCAAAGATCTGCAGTCGGTGAGAGAGGAGAAGGGAACAGAAAGGGCACATTCCATACATAAACACTTGTATTTACAAGATAGCATTAACAGGAAAATTCCCAGACCAACTCAGAAAAAAACCCAACCCTCTCGGTGGCTGAAGTAAAGAAGATTGACCTCTCATTTGTCATTATCTCATCAGACTAATTCTTTGACAACATAAACTGCAAACACACAGGATCCTGTTCATCCATCCAGGAGACTTTCCAAGCTGAAGTATTTAAGACTATTGCTTAACTTGGATCTCCTTCTCACTTCTCAGATCCTATTCCCGCCAATATCGTGAAAGACATCAATGGTTCCCTTATCCAGGTCCTTATGACCCTGGTCAATGCCTCCCTGAAGCAAGATATATTCTGTGATATCCTGAAAAATACCAAAGTCACCCACTACTAAAAATAAATGGCGAGCTGACTCTTTGATAGCCAACATCCTGGAGAGGTACAATGTGAGACAACCAGTTCTCTCCATTAATGAAAACAACCTCCTTGATGATCGCGCTTCAGATCGAACTGCAATTCACAATCTAACGTAATACACCCGGTAGGTAAGGCACGCCATATGGCAGACAATGGAAATCAAGTTCTGCCACCCCCTAGACTTGTTTGTGGCGTTCTGTACAGTCAATCACGACACTCTCTTGACAACTATGAAATCATAGATGAGAATCAATGACACAGTCCTAATGTTCCAATCCTATCTGACCAATCCCTCCCAGAAATAAAACTGGCAAACCCGCTTTCCAGCCCCTCTCCCCTTCCTTAAGGAATCTTCCAGAGGTCATTACTTGCCCTGGTGTTCTTTAACTTATAAATGGAGCCCCTATGCTTCCTCCTGAGGCAATCCAGCATTAGTCCTGGGCAAAATGTAAACAACGCCGGCGTATTTCAGGAATTTCATGTTACACATGTTAAACGAAATTCCTGAGATTACGGCACTACGCCACGTCATGTCATTTGAACCGTCTGCAGCAAAAGTTTACCAAATGCTCGCAGGAATCACTTAAACAGCGAGAACACAAGCATCTGTTGCTCACACCACTTGTGCTTTTCGTGCTATTTTTTCTGTGTATCTTCCTGTCAAAAATAAAGTACAAAATGACAGATTTGCTTTTTGCAGAATTATGCATAATTTCGAACAATTTTCCAAAAATGTTGCATAATTACATGAAAGCAAATTACGTGAATTTGGCACACCCCTATCCAGCATCTCCTTCCACCTCTATGCTGATGACATTCAGATGTACCTCAAACCTCTGAAGACAGAGTTCCTCATCTCTCACTGGAATTGCTCCGTCCCAGTTCAAACCTGGATCCATGTTGTTAACCTGTAGGATTGCAAGCCCACTATTGGGGATAGTGCTAAATTCCAGGCTTTACCCTCGACAGAAACCTCAATGTGCAAGCACACCTAAAAGCTCTTTCCAGAAGTGCACACTACCAAATCAGATGCCTACGTGGAATGAAGTCTCTCATTCCAGCAGACAAATTCAAATTGGTGGTATAAACCCTAGTCCTGTCTAGACTTGACCTCAACGTCTTCCTACTGAATGTAATCTCAGAAATTCATCTAGCACCCCTAAGAGCAGCTCCCAATGTCGCAGCCCATCTGATTTTCAACACCAAGGGATCCAACCACAATATTCTAATAGTGTTCTTTTTCAACTGGCTTCCAATAAAGAGCAGGAGTTTGCTCAATTTAACATGCTTCGTTTATAAGGATCTACATGAAGGCTCTGTTCACTATCTAGCTGGAAAACTGATCATCTCAGGTGGCTCACAATTATTGTGAAGTGCAGACTCTGTCCCCCTAGAAACGCCAGCATTCAAGAAATCTACAACTATATCAGTCTTTTCCTGGGAGAGGACCTAAAGTATATAACTCTCTACCACTCCACATTAGGGTGAACCCTTCCTGCAGCACCTTCAAGACTGAGCTCAGAGTCTTTCTCTTCCAGTATTACTTCCAAGGGAGAATATTTACAGTATGATCTGCACATATTCTCCTATCCAGTTTGGGTGACTTGAGATTTATGTTACAATGACTTTGATAGGTCTGTATGTCTTTTTGAACTATAATTACCCAACTTATTGTCTAACACCCATCTATCTTTATTAATCCTCTACAAAACTGGCAACATGGTGGACCCTGGCAAAAGGTAGAGCCTCTATAGTGGGTGGGGGTGGAGCAGAGGCAATGGCAACAGTCGTAGCATTTTTTAAATTAGGACGGAGGGAGGGAAGAACTGGGCATAAACCTGTGAAAATTCAGCTTCCCTCTTGATTGGAGGTCAGAGGCTTCAGAGTAAGCAGTGCGAGTTGCAGGGACACCAGGTAAGCAGCATTTAAGCTGGCTGCTTTAGAGCATTGCCCTCTTCTCCTCTTGGTGCCCCTACAGCACCCTTCCCTCCTGAAGTATTTCTTCATCCCACCCACACAAGTTAAGAGAAAGGCTGCTGTGAGGGAGGCGGATAGGGCCCTCATTATGGGCCCCTTGGACTCCACAGAATTATTGGCCTTATTTGTGGCCTCCAGGGGTTACAAGGTAGCCTTGTGCCAGATAGGAGGCCAGTGCACTTACATAGCTGCCCTCCCTCCAGTTCTTTCAGAAGAACACCCAAAGAAAGGGGGGGGCAGTGGGAAGTAAAGGGAAATCACCTGTGGCCATCACAGCAGCAATAGGCCTGCCAACATGGGGGGAGGGCAAACTAATCTGGGCACATTAACTGTCATTGAGGAACAGGTTGTTGAATCTGTTCAAATCATAGGCTGCAAAGACGTACAAGGTGGGACTAAGGATGGGGATTTGGTGGCAAGTTTGGCCCGAGTTCTGCCATGGGTTTCGAAAGCGGGGGGAAAGTGTGTTAACCTCAAGGGTTGCAGCCAAGATTAATCAACTTAGAATCTCCCGAAAAACAACAGAACCAGGTTAGAAGTGCCATATGACTGGTGAGGAGATTGTACCGCTTTACTAAAGGCAGTAGAAACCTGTGAAACACACAATTACACCACCCAGGCTGTTACACCTATACCAACCCCAGCACCTTAAGTTCCCTCTGGTTGTCATGGGTGGAAAAGACAAAAAAGGTGAGGATGAATGTAGAGGGAAGGGAAGCAAGGTTTATGACCAAGTTCTTGCTCTTAAGGATCAAATGGGGTTGCATTTAATGGATAAATTGAAAGACAAAATCAGAAAAGGGAGTTATGGGCGCGCGGCAGCGGCGGCGCAAGATGGCCGCCACCTGAGGAGCTCCGCATTATCGAGCTGCGCTCGAATACGAAGGGTCCCGTTTTTCCCGGCGGTTTTTCATAAAAATTATGTTTATGGGCACCGGAGGCAGCAGTGACTGACTAGGCAAGTTTTTGGACCATATAAAGGTCTTTTTGACTCTTTTTTCTGCTTCACCCTGTTTTGCCTCATTGCGGCCGCCATTTTGAGCATTTCCAACGCGGGACGGATTTTCTCCGCAATGCTGTGTTTTTCTTGGTGCCTCAACTTTTTCTCTATGCTGGTCTCTTTTTTTATGTCTCCCTCCACGAAAAGAGAGTAATTTTTGGATATTTATATATATACCTATGAAATGGCTGTTGAATTTTTCTGCGTTTTTCAAAAGAAAACATGCTTTTCACTTTTCTACACCAGTCTTGACTGCTGAGGAGCCTCAATATTTTGTTAGAAGCGAGCCCTTTCTGAGAATGGTCATGTCCATGCAGTTTTCTCTCAGCTTTGCATAACTGCGCACTTTCTTTGTTCTACAGTGGACTGCTCTTTGCCATTGGATTTTATTCGAGATCTGTTCCTCACGTTGGATAGTTATTGTGGCTGGCTCTGATACTGGGTACTTCCTTCTTGTTTCTACCGTGCCTCTTCATCTTTTGCTTGTGGCTTAATCTGTGCTATATTTCTTTTGACTGGCGATATTGTCACAATTGCCTGTGCTACACAAGCTTTCATTCATTGGTGTGCCTCATACGTTACTTCATCATGGAATCTTCTCACATAAATAAGCCTCACGGGACCACCTCTGGAAGTTGCAAAGACTCTGCTGCAAGTACCATCAAACGCACCAAAAAGGATCCTCCCTCTCCGTCGAAGTCACCACTTCCCCTCACATTAGAGGATATTATGGAGGAACTGCGACTTATTCGACCTTTTATGACGGACACTTCCGCTACTCTTCAGAGGTTGGAAGAGAAATGGTTTAGCCTTGACTCGCGACTTTCGGATGTGGAACATAAAGTCAGTGATGCACAGGATGTTGCCGCCAAGGTGGATAGCCTTACTAAGGAAGTTATTCAACTCAAAAAGACCACAGAAGATTTAGAAAATCGCAACCGGCGAAACAATCTTCGCGTTTATGGAATTCCAGAACGTTCTGAAGGATCGGATATGATCACTTTCTTGAAGACCCAAGTCTTACAAATCTTCGGTCTACCAAAGTCCATGGATTTTAATATTCAAAGAGCGCACAGATTGGGGCCACAGAATACATCTTCTCCATCCAAACCTAGAGGCATAATTGCTTATTTTCTTCTATACTCCGATCTCATGGCAATTCTTAATGCTGCGAAGCAACACAAACAGATGCTTTGGTCTGGACACAAAGTTTTCTTTAGTCAAGACGTCTCCAAGATAACAGCCACTCGACGGAAGGAGTCCTTAGATCTTAGACCTGCCTTGAGATCCATGAACGCTCGATATGGTTTAATCCATCCTTGCTTTTTTAAAGTCACCTATAAGGACAGAACTCTGAGTTTTGATGATCCAGCTGACCTTCGGAAGTTTATACATGTTCATAAAGGAGAACTTATGGAATTGAGCAAACCTTAACTGTTTTGTTACTGGTTCTCTTGATTGTTAACTTGGTCTTCATTATGTAGTATGCACTCCTTAACTACGTTCTTGTTTGTTCTTTCCCATGTTTCTTAGGTTTTCCCTCTGCAGTTTTGCCGCTGATGTTTTTACCTATGTAGTCCTTCCGTTTGTCTTGTACGATTTATTCCGCTGGCTCTTTCCCTATTGTTTGGTAAGTTCCTTCTTTTTGTTTCATTTGTTTGCTATGTTGTCTTTGGAATTTTTTTTAATCTTAAAAACGCATTTTGTCTATGTACGGATTTACATTTTGAGGTTGTGATTCACTTTTATTTTATTGTCATGCTTACATTTAATATTTCTTCCTCTCCCCATATAACTTGTACTGATGTTTTACTTGGTTTATCATCTCAATAAAGCTTTCTAAACTTAAAAAAGAAAAGGGAGTTATGTAAGAGTTTTTAATTAACCATTGAATACCCACAATTTGAGGACCCCAAAGATTCGAAGGAATGCACAAACAAGCAAAAGAAACCTAAGGTTGAGGAAACTATCATGAACTGAATGAAGGGTTTCACAATTTACCAGTTGGTTATGTTGGAAAAGTGGCCTGCAATGGGGCCTCAAATAGCGATTTAGCAGAATAAGATCACTTGTGCATTTGAGGATTTTGGTGGAAAGATTACAATAATCCCTTCAAGTTAAAGGAAGAAGCTAATCCTGACATGCATTAGACAAAACTTATATTAATTCATGGTTACATTGCATGATGCTTAAGAAGGCAGAAAGTGTCCACTGCCTTTTTGACCAGTGACACCCGGTAGAGACAAAAAAGGTGCATGTTGTGCCTTTTTTAATAAGAAAATCTGTACACGGCTGGCTGGCATTTGCAAATTCAAACACAACTGCTTATTCTTGCATTCTACAACCTTTGAGATGTACATGAGCACTTTGTTGGAAAAGGAATCGGGTAGTGAGTTGGAGTAGGTTGTTTTTAAAGAGTAACCCTACCCCCATTACTACCCTATTCCCATTAAGATTGGCCCTATTGGTCACTAAGATAGGGGAGTGTAAGCTTCAGATTTTCCAGCAATCACGCTAGCATATCTTGTTAAAACACAATATGAGAAGCAGGACATGAGGGGGGCTTAAGAAGCAGTGGAAAGAGAGAGGAGTGTGGATTGTTGTGGCTACTTAAAACACAATAGTTATCAAACTAACCAAGTTTTATGGCAAAGACGAAAGAGAGCATGAGTGTGTGTGTTTGTTTTTGTCAGTATGGGAATCTACAAATTCAGGGTGAAATCTGACAGACACCTACCTCACAGTACCCGACTGAAAGCACCTGTGCCCAAATATTTACTACAGAGTACATTTTTAGGGGGGTGTAATACCCCCAAACACCCCCCCTGAAGCTACGCCCCAGCCTGTTCCTTTACAAACAAAGTGCTACCACACATCTCATAGGTTGTAGCATGCCCATTTTGCAACAGAATGGGAAGGAACTCTATAATGAAGAATGCCACCCCCAGCACTCAAAGGAGCTGCACCCCCCCAGCATCTTTAGAACCTCACGGGTGAGTAGCTGCGCTTTACCAACCCTGACTGATTGATTGATTGATTGCCACCAAGGGGTGCTGCTGGTGGGTGAGAGTTCTTTAAAACAAAAGGACTATTTTCTCTTTAGGTAGACAGGAGGGTTCTTATATTGATCCAATAGCGTTGACTTCTATATTGTGTGTATAGTGGTGGTTACTGAAGCCAGCCAGTATGGTTTGCTGGCAGTTTTGCTCGAAACACGTGGTGGGAAGGATAAGGTGGTTGCATTTGTTTCTCATGCCCTGAAAGGTGCTGAGGGTACCTATTCCGTTATAGAGCGTGAGGCTTTAGTGTGTGTGTGTGTGTGTCTGTGTGTGTGTGGGGGGTAGATAATTTTAGTAACTATTTGTAGGGTATGGAGTTTCCCACTACTATGGATCACAAGCTATTGATCAGTTTGTTTATTACTAAGGGGGCTGGAAGCCACGCCTAGGATTTCTAAATAGTGGTAAACATTGCAGAAATTTCAAAATCAACTGGAGTATATTCCTTGTACGAAGAATATTTTAGCAGATTGCCTGTCCAAGTTACCATTAGATAGATCAAAACAGGAGAAGAGGTGCAGGATGATGAATATTACATGATTGGTCTCATTGGTGACTCATGGGAGAGTGGAGTCACAGAAGCGGAATGTAAATCTGCTGTGTCAGGTGATACATTGTTACAAGAGGTTATTAGGCTTGTTAGTAAAGGATGGTCTTCTGGTGGCAAGAATCTTCAGTTGGATACTTATAAACATGTATTTGATAAGCTGAATGTGGTTTATGGCACTCTGAGAAGGTCTGATTTGTTGGTGGTTCCCTATGAGTTGGCTGAAATTTTTTTGAAGTTGGGGCATGAAGGACACATTAGTATGAGAGCAATGTAAAGGAGATTAAGGGATAGATTTTGGTGGCAGGGTTTAGATAAAGATGTTGAACATTATGTGAGAGACTGTGTAGCTTGTGCTATGAGTGACAAATCTCAAGTTACAGTTCCTAGTCCTGTGGAAGTTGTTCCAGTCCCAGAGAAGCCTTGGATAAAGTTGGGTTTGGATGTTATTGGCCCCATGAATGTATTCAGAGAGAGTTGTAGGTTTGGCGTAGGGGAGGTGGATTACTATTCGAGGTGGCCGGAAGTTGGTTTTGTGAGAAATGCTGATGCTAATAAGATAATTGAATTTCTGCAAAAACAATTTTTGAGAGAGGGTGCTCCTGATGAATTGGTGACTGACAATGGAGTACAATTTACTTCCCACGATTTTGGTAAATTTGGGGTACATTGGTGTATCAATCATGTAACCACGTCATTGTACCATCCCCGTAGCAATAGTTTGGTGGAGAGATGCAAGTGTGTGATTAAGGATAATGTGCAACTGTCTATTGCTAATGGTTTGAATTGGAGGAAAGAACTGAATGATTTATTGTGGCCCATGTAGGAAGCTGGCTCTTTATATAGTATGCCAAAAAAGGTATACTGTGCAAAAAGTGCAGGTATTCGCTTATAAGTGGACAGGGGCTTGCTCTAGCAATGCCAAGGTGCTCTTCTGGGGTTAGTGTGGTCGAGCAACCTTAGGCTTAACAGAGAGGAATGTTAGACCTCTGCAATACACACACAGTCAATAAATGATGGACACGACTTAATAAGTAGATCCACACCAATTTATAAAAATAACTCTTATCTTTATATAAGTTTTGACACCAAGATCATCAAAATCAGGTAAGTGTGTTTCGAGACAGAAATACTTTTAGGTTTCAAAAGTTGACAGTGAAATTTTCAGTGGTGTTAATGTTATCCTATGGAGGAAAAGCATACACTGCATACCGGTACTTCACAGCAACTTATGGGACCAATCTCCTGGACTTATGGTAAGTATTGGGTAAGGTCCAAGGCAGCACCAACAGGTCATCTCGGGCGGCACTGGCGCGTCCGGGTGCAGAAGTGCTTTTCAGGTGCCCAATGTTATCCTGTGGGGGAAAAACATGCACTGCATTCGGGCACTTCACGGCGACTTACAGGGCCAATCTCTTGGACTTAAGGTGAGAATGGGGCAAGGTCTAAGGCCACATCAACAAGTCACCTTGGAAGGCTCTGGGGCATTCGGGTGTAGATGTGTGTTACAGTGTTGGGTGCCCAGTGTTAGTCAATGGTGATCAGTCCTGTCGGAAAGAGGCTGCAGGTTTGAACTGGGAAACCAGTCAAGCTGAACCAACATTGGCCTCAGGTCTCACGATGCTCGGGGACGTGGGGACACCTTTGGTCCACTTCCACTCGGGCCAGAGGCGACGGGGGCAGAGGTGTCTTGAGGAGTCGGGGTTTTCACAGCCGAGTCCCTTGCGGTCAGGTGGGGCTGCATGAAGAGGCTGCAGACCATATCGAGGAGTCCCCTCCTGGCAAACCCAAGGTGGGCTTCTTCTCTGGAGGGCTGGGGTACCATACTGGCACCATTGGCCCACTTCAACTCGGGCTTGGAGCGACAGGTGCAATGGTGCTAACCAGTGTCGGATTTACGCAGTCCGGAGTCCTCACAGTTCTTTCTTTGGTACCTGCAGGGTGCAGGAAAACAGCTCCGCTGCTCCACATGAGTTTCTGTTTGGGAGAAGCGCTGGTCATCCTCCCAGGCCTTTGGAGGCTCAGCAGCTTACAGGATGACTAGACTTTGGCGTAATCGTCGGGATCAGTGAGTAGGCTGGCAGGATTGGCGTCAAGTCAGTTGCCTCTTCTACAGTTCTAGCTTTTCGCTGCTCTTCAGTCCTTATTCTGTTTTTTTGGTCAGCAGGATCTGATTTCCTGGTGCCAGAGGCTCCCCGAAATACTAGATTTAGGGGAGTGTAGGGTGAAAGCCAGCGGGCTACTTACCCCTGGGGTCACTATGCCCCCTATATGACCACTTCCTGTGGGAAGTGGGCATTACCCTTTCCCAGAATTCCTAAGTTTGCCATCACAAAGATGGCAGACTTCTGATTTGTGTATTCACTTCAGGTAGCCCATATTCGGGGTGGAACTAGCCTGAAGGTGACCACGCCTCTCTGACAAGTAATTTTTCCACCTGTCCAGGCGCCAAATGGCCCCTGGACAGGGGGGTCAGCATCCTCTCCTGTGAGGGAAGCCAAATTTACATACCAAAAACGGTGGATTCTTTGAAGCTCCCTGCCATGGAATGCAAATTTGCAGGTCATCCTGGTGGGGGGGGGGGGAGGCCCCTCTGCACAAGCAGGCTTTTGTTCCTGACCTCCTGAGAGAAAAGACCCTTACCCATGGGGGTCAGAAACTCATTTGTGGTGGCATGCTGGCTAGAACCAGTCAGTCAGCACACTAGTTGTTGGTAGGTTTTCAGGGGGCACCTCTAAGGTGCCCTCTGGGCGCGTATATTAATAAATCCATCACTGGAATCAGTGTGGGTTTATTAATGTGAGATGTTTGACACCAAATATCTTGGGTTTCAGTGCAGCCATAAAGTAGCTGGTGAACTTGTTGTCAACAGTGTCCATCACATGTGCTTAAAATGGCTTCCCTAGTCACTTGTACTGGCAGCAATTGAACTGACCAGCACAGGGGCATATATGCTCACGCAGATATGTCTACACATGCAATATGGTGCACCCTGCCTTAGGGCTGTAAGGCCTGCTTTAGGGGTGAGTTAACCTGGCTGCATGCAGTGTCTGTGGGCATGGCACACAGGGATGTGTGCCATGCAGTGTTTTCACTTTTGTCTGCACCAAGACACGCAGTCTGCAATGGCAGTCTGCCTGTACTTGGTAAGGGGTCCCTTAAGGTGGCACAAGTCACGCTG
The DNA here is from genome assembly GCA_963921515.1 of Calotriton arnoldi. Taxonomy (NCBI): domain Eukaryota; kingdom Metazoa; phylum Chordata; class Amphibia; order Caudata; family Salamandridae; genus Calotriton; species Calotriton arnoldi. The sequence goes on along the minus strand of CAWUFW010000046.1, from coordinate 6,218,255 downwards.
CAGCCCATAGGGACCCTCTTTAGTACCCCATGCCCTTGGTACCAGGAGTACCATTTACTAGGGACTTACAGGTGGTGCTAAAGGTATTGCCAATTGGGGGTACAATTGCACTGTTTTAGGGAAAGAGATCTGGCCCTGAGAACCTGGTTAGCAGGAACCCAGTGCACTTCCTGTCAAAATTACATTGAATACCAGGCAAAAGGTGGGGGTGACTATGTCAAAAAGGAGCCCATTCCTACAGGACATTCGCGTCACTCCCAATGCTGTCACAGAAATGTCTCAATTTTATCTCCTGAAAGGACGTGTGTCTTCCACCAAATTGGTGTGATCATGGATGGGTGAGAAAGGTGGTTTGGAGAATAAAGGGCCTGATTACGAGTTTGGCGGTGTGGCTTCTGTCACATATGCCTCCTTGCCCCAGATGACCAAATTTCCACCTTTGTCTGAGTTACGTATTATGATGTTTGGGTTATTCTTCAATTTTGTTATTAATTGATTGTATCGGTGTTGTTGCGAATTATATTTGAGTTTGTTTCTTCTTTGCATGTCATGTACCTTATGGTTTAGTTGTTTTATTCCCTTGGTTACATGTTCATGAAATATATCAATCGCATCTTTCATGGTAACTGGATTGAACGTCGATCTGGGTTTAAATGGTGTTTGAATTCGTTCATGTGCCAATCTCATTGACTCAGTTGTTGTATCGTAATCATGCTGTGTTGTGGCTTGTGTGCTTGTAGTTTCACTTTCTCTGGCTAGATCATGTAGATCCTTAAGTGTCGATAGGTCAGATATCGTTAGGTTTAAAGAAGGTGATTGCAAGATCGATGTTTCTATTTCTTGTGTTGCATCTGATGTCTTATTTTGTAATAGATGAAATTTCTTGAGTTTCAGTTTTCGTACACTTTTGAAAACATCCATGCGTGTGGTAGCATAGTTAAAAGTACTTTCGGGGCAGTACGATAGACCCAAAGATAATAATTGTTCCTCCGCTTTGTCTAGGTCTATTTTAGCAAGGTTGATTATTGTTTTGTCAGTGTTGCCAATTTCTGTTAATTTCTCTTCCATCTGCGATTGTTCGGTTTCCTGTTGATATTGTTTGCGCTTTCGTTTAGCTTTTCTCCTTTCTCTGCGTTTCCTGGATCCGCTTTTGTTTTGTTTGTTTGAGTTCTCGGGCGCAGTGTCTGTCTGCGCTCCTCCACTAAAAAATCCAGTTCTTCGACTAATGATAGTTTGGATGGAATGGCTGCAGCCCCTGCCTGATATGATTCTTGTTCAGCCTCACTTTCCAAAGCCGAACTTAAATCAGAATTGGACGTGTTCACATGTTTTTCCTTTGCACTTTGACTGCTAGATGTTGTAGCCTTTGCCCCTCCAAATTTGGATACTTTCAATGTGTCGTATTTTCGGGCGAATGTGAAAATCCTCCCACATTCGTAATCCATTTTGTCTCTATGAAATTTGAATACTTTTCTTTCCCGAATTTTTTTCTCTTCCTTACGTAATCTTTTGATCATCTCATCTCTCATTTTCTCCACTTCTGAATTCCGTCCTAATGTATTCAGTTCTTTTTCCATTTCCTCGATTTGTTCCTGTAGTTTTAATCTGTCTTTCTCTGCAAACTTCACTAATATGACGACTAATCTCCTCGAAGATTCCAAGTTGGTCTTAGCCCACTCTTTCATCATAGAGGGATCTGGATTTTCATAACTAGGGGCCGTGAGTATCCTTAGCCCCGGTGGTATCCTCCCCACATCCAAATACCTCTGTAGGGATTTATTTTCCCACCATTTGCTTTGTTCAGCCTTTCTAATATCTTAAACTTGTCTCTAAGGCTGTTGTTGGCGTTGCCTGGCAACGCTTTGTGGAACGGTGCTGCGCCGCTTGGTGCCTTTGCTATGTATATATATATAAATATATATAAATAAACTTTTATTCAAAAGTAGCAAAGTATATAATTAATATACATCAAAAATAAAAAAATAATACCTAAATTATAATTTTCTAAAGAGGGACAAAACAAATAAAATACATTCAAGATACACCAACCAATGAAATAAAATGCTAAACAACTTTACCCAATAAAATCAAACAAACATTTAAATCAACAATATAAATAAACAACTAACTACTTCAAAAAAGCACAACTGCTGCATGAGGAGGAAACTCTGCCAGATTTTCTCATCTAACCATTACAATAAAAATATATACAACTATCTCACCAAGTAAGTAAAACTTCTATTTACACTTAAATGTAATTGCTATTAAACCTAAAAACATTAATTAACAAATAATTAATAAAATACTATTCAACTTCTATCTTTTTACATGGACTTCCTAAAAGAAAAACCCACACCTAGAAACAGCGATAGTCCGTTAAGGCTAATGGGGTAACCCACTGTCCCAACGAACCTGGGAAATATAGTCGTATGAAGCAACAGTTGGTTCTGTAGGGGAGTACAAAATCACTTTTATAAACCTCTTTGTTTCCTGTTTAACTTGGAATAGTTAAACAGGAAACAAAGAGGTTTATAAAAGTGATTTTGTACTCACCTACAGAACCAACTGTTGCTTCATAGAAACAGCGATAAGCTGCCTGAAGTAAATAAGTATGCATACATTAACACAAAGGTATAAACTCACCCAAATAGAAAGCAAAAATAAACCTAACAACCCCACTGTCTACAAAATAATAACAAATTAATATTTAAAGTGAAACTTGTGATTCTCTTTTCATCCAACAGAAAAGAAATCACTTGCTCTACATAAAAACACCTCTAGTGGAAAAGCTGCAAAATTGTGAGAAACATTTACAAATAACATACATTTAAGCATACTAAATAGAAGTGATTTCATAATTTTAAATGTAAATAATAAATATGCAAATGTTAAAATTTTCTTTATATTTATCATATTACACTACTTTCAGATACAGTGAAAGAAGCTGCAAAGTATATCACTTTGCAGAAAGGAAAGCAGTTACTAAATCACATGGGCTGCACCTACAGCCAAGAAACTGCATCAACAAAAACTATAAACTGAAAATGTACTAAATATTATTCTAATGCATCCTATGGGAGGGCAATTACAAAAGATGATGTTCTAATTCATGTAAGAGAGCACAACCAACCTTCAAATGTAACAGAAATTGAAGTAGGAGAGATATTGCAGGATGTAAGAGAAGCAAGCACTAGCTTCCATGAACCCAAAAGCAAAATCCTTAAAGATATACTAACTAGAGTCCCCAAACACATAACAGGCCAACTACCACCTATCCCCAATTTAAAACATTTAATTGAACAAACTAAAAGAGCCTCCAGCGATACCCCACCTACCCCTAGAAAATACCAAGACATAAACATACCTGAACACTTTGGGGGACATTAGCAAGGCGGGCGGACTTTGTCCGCCCGCCCTACCCCCGGGAAATGGGACCGCCCGCAATGCATGCGGCGCTCCCGCACATGCCATTAGGATGCGCCTGCAACACTGGCGGGCGCATCCCGCATTTCTGACATTGCGGCGGGCGGTGCTAAAAGCACCGCCCGCCGCAATGCCAAAAATGCAAGTTGTGCTTTTCAATGCACAACGTGACAGGCACCGCGCGGTGCCTGTCACGTTGTACATTGAAAGGCAGGGGGGTACCATAGGTACCCCCCATGTGCACCCCCACCCCCCAGAATCCCTGGGGGCCCGCTACGGGCCCCCAATGTAGAAGACCGTATGCCTTTCCGTGGCGGTGTTGCCGCCGCGGAAAGGCATAACCCCGCATGCATCATAATATGGACGGCGGTGTCTACCAGACACCGCCACCATATTAACTGCTTTTCCGCCCGGTCGACTCATCGACTGGGCGGAAAACCGGCGGACGGTCTTTCCGTCCGCCGGGGTCCCCCCCGCCATAGTAATGTGGCGGGGGGACATTGGCATGCGGGCGGAGGAATATGTCGGGCGGATCGCCACCGCCATGCGGGCGGTGGCGATCCGCCCGACATGCTAATGACCCCCTTAATATTTACACATAGGCCCTCATTACGATGGCCGTTGGTCGGACCGCAGACTGCCATCGCAGGGTGCAGGAGACCACCCGACAATCATTCGGTGGTCCACCCGCCCAATTAGGATGAGACTGCCATAATGGCAGAAGAAACATGCTTTTTTCCACTGCAGATGGTGCTCTGGCCCACAAAAAGGGCTGCAGCACAAGCCGCAGCGGAAAATAGCACTTTGTGCACATCCATGCACCGTGTGGCAGGCACCATGAGTTGCCTGGCACACAGTGCATGGATGTGTGGGGGTGCACTACTGTGCCACAAGGGCCACTTTGCAGTGGCCATGGGGGGACGGGGACGTGTTTAGGGCCCTCAAAGTCACCTTCCGGCTGCCCTTTCATGGCGGGCATCGTAATCCTCATGGCAGTGCCTGCGCAGGGACCGCCCCCATGGTAGTGATACGATTCCAACCGCCTGACCGATGGGATCTTGGATCCTATCAGAGGCAGCGGTCTTTCCCCCCGACATCTGTGGTCCGACCACCTGCATCATAATGCGGCGATCGGACCGGTGGCCTGGATGTTTGGCAGACCGCCACCGATGGCCTGTCAGTGGTGGTCCACCTGACATCCTAATCAGGCCCATAATGAGGAACCTTACCTTTTACATGACAACTTAAATAACTAAATATGAATCCTAAATTTCTCTACAGCTGATAACTTACTAAAACTGAAACACTGTGAAACATGCATAATGGATGTGATCTTCAAAATGTGTCCCAAACCAGTCACTCATATATACACCCTGAATCGTAAATATCAAAACACAAATACTGTGTCAAACACAAAACAAATAATTACTACTCCAAAAATAATCATATACTTTGAGCGAGCCATGATTCAAAACATTTTAAAAATCTACCCTCACACAGCCATACAAGGCTATTACTATCATTTCAATCAAAGTATATGGACGCACCTCCTAAAATATGCAATAAGTGTAGCATATTCTACAAACTGCCAATTTGCCTTTGAAATTAAACAAATGATAGCACTAGCCTATGACCTTGTCACAGAGGTAGCTAACCACTACAATTTACCAAGAGAAAGCCCTTTCTACTAAGCCTGGGCGTAGTTCGCGAAGTAGCAATACGCGAAGCTACACAAAGTGCAGTTCGCACTACGCGAGCTACGCGTAGCACTACGTGAACTGTGTAGTGCACTGTTCGCAATGATTGCACAGTGCCGGATGCTTGTCCGCACTGTGCAATCATTGAAAACGGCATCTTGCACAGTGCGAGCTGTCTTTTACTGCCGCTCGAGTAGATTTTTACTCGAGCGGCAGCTTCTCAACGCGGACTGGTAGTTTCTCATCGCGAGCGGTCGCGAGCATACGCGACCACTCGCAATGAGAAACCTGACCTCCCCGCGTTGAGAATCTCGCCGGGAGGTTTATTTTCCACGCTCGCGATCGGCAACTTGATGTTGCTGATCGCGAACGAGGAAAAAGTCTCGCCGGGATGTCATTTTGCTTGCTCGCGGTCGCCAACTTGACGTTGAGGACCGCGAGCAAGCAAAAATGACCGCTGCACTACGCTACGCTACGCGTGTTTGCACTGTGCTACGTGCAATTCGCGTTGTGCGAAGTAGCGCAAACTTCGCAAACTACGCGAGCGTAGCGTAGTGCTTTGCCCAGGGTTACTTTCTACCAACAAAATGAAGGCAAACTTAGCCCCCTAGTGAACTATTTCGAAGACACTTGGGTTGGCAGACTGCACCTCTCAGGACACAGATGCCAACCCAAATCTTACGGTGGAATGTCTATAACTGCACCTTGACACAGGCAGCCAAAACAAACAACACAGTGGAAGGATGGCACAATGCGTGCCAATCCACATTAAGCAGAACCCAACCTACACTGTACAAATTTATAGAAGTATTACAAAAAGAGCTAAGCTACCAATAACTAAGAATGGAGCAATCTGTTGCCCAAATTGGTCCTAAATGTAGCAAACGAACCAAAAGAATGTACGATATGCTGCAATTTAAAGTAAAACTCCTCATAAATAACAACGGAGTAGATTACTTAGAAATTATAGCTAAAAGCATGTTATAAAATAAATAATAACCTACCAAAGCCCTCAAAACCTCTAATAATTTCCTAACCAACATACCAAACCTTGTATTGTTTAAATATTAAATATAATATTTTGTTACATTAGCCAAAAAATTTATTAAAATTGCAATTCTAATAATGATTATATAATAAAACTATATATAAATTATTTTAAATAAAATATTATCTTCACCAACAAAGAAAGTAAAAAAACAGCTCAATATATCACATAAACTAATTACAATTCATAAACCAAACAATACCACATAAAAATCACATAATATTAGCACAAACATTATAAAATGACACTTCCCAGCCAAAAGAAAACTAAGGGCCTGATTCTGATGCGGGTTGGAAAGCTCCCCGACCGAATCGGTTTGGAAATGGTTTCCGACCCACTCGGATCGGGAGAGTCCGACCGACGGAGTACGATGCATCCGGATGCTTCCAGATACGATTTGGTTGGACTCCCATTGACTTCAATGGGAGCATATGTTCCTAACCGCATCAGAATTGGGCCCTGGGTCGGGAAGATACGTTCCCAATCCGATTTGGAAGGAGCAAATGCCATTAGGAGGCCTTCCTAACCGCATCAGAATCAGGCCCTAGGTGGGAATTCTTTCCTAACCGCATCAGAATCAGGCCCTTAATAAAGTACTGTTCTGTAGTTGGAGACCTTTCTCTTTATCCACGTAATAGAATATTTGTAATCCATCGTAAATTGAAAAATATTGTCCAAACAGCCCAAAAAAGAAAGCAAAAATTAAACGAATCCAATACAAATCTCTCAGAGTAATCCAAAGTATGTAGAAACCATAAAAAAACCCAAAAAGGTGTTTAAAAAAAACACAACAGGAAAACTGAAAAAACTGATAAAAAGGAAATCAAATTAAAAAGCAATGATTTATGATAAACCAAAAATTATTTCCTTTAAAAAAATAACCCATAAACTCCCAATGCCTATAGGACACGTTAGTAGACAAAAACCTGCAAAGTAAATAAAAAACCCAACCACAAAACACATTATACTCCCAAAAATACATATACATAACAGTTAATCATCAAAATATAATAAATATGCATAATTTACCACAGCATAGCAACACATTGCTAAAATAGTGTACTAAAATGCAAAACGACAAACTAGTGAAAAATGCTAACCAAAGGGAGGTCATTACGATGTGGGGCGGAATCACTTCCGCCTGACACCGCATCTGTCATGGGACTGACCGACACCCGGTCGGCGGTACCGACCGCCTCATTAGGATGTGACTGAACACTGTTCAGTCGAATTCCTACATTTTACTATGGCAGCATGCATTCCGGCTGTAAACCAGCCGTAATGCATGCTCCCATAATGAAATGGGAGGTGCGGTTCATCCCTGCACCCCGTGGCAGGCACCTCAAGGTACCTTCCAGATGGTGCAGGGATCACAGGGGGGCACCATAGGTGCCCCCCTCGGCCTCCAACTGAGGCGGTGCACCCAAGGGGGCCCTGCTGGGGTCCCCCCAAGACATTTTCCGACATGGGGGCACATTACGATGGCGGACGGACAATGTCCGCCCGCCACCGTACCGGTGAATGGGACCTTCCGCCAGAGGAGCGGCGGTCCCGCTGTAGGCATTAGGATGCCACACCACGGTGGTGGTGGCATCCCGTATATATTGAATTGCGGCGGGCGGTGCTGTAAGCAGCACCCGCCACAATGCAATATATGCATGTTGTGCATTTGCATGCACAACGTGACAGGCACCGCGCGGTGCCTGCCACCTTGTGCACGCAAATGCAGGGGGGTTCCATAGGTACCCCCCATATGCACCCCCCACCCCCCAACATCTTGGGGGGCCCGCAACGGGCCCCCAACAGCAAAGACCGTATGCCTTTCCATGGCGGCGTTGCCGCCATGGAAAGGCTGCTCTCTGCCACCATCCTAGTATGGATGGCTGTGTCTTGTAGACACCGCCACCATATTAATGCCCTTTTCCGCCCGGTCCCCTGTCAGACCGGCAGAAAACCGCCGGACGGTCTTTCCGTCCGCCAGGGTCCCGTCCGCCATTGTAATATGGCGGGGGGAATTGGCATGCGGGCGGTGGAATATGGCGGGGCGGACCCCCATGGTTTCCATGTCGGACAGGCCGGCATGGAAACCATGTCGGAAACCGCCATCGTAAGCTCAAGGGCGGATTCTGACTGGCAGACGGGCTCTTCGAGCCCGTCGGGAGCCAGCTGGAATGACCGTCCGGTTTCCTTTCCGACCGCGTCCATTGTAATGAGGCGGTCAGAAAGGAAACCAAATGGCCCATTACGATGTGGCTGTAAAGGCTCTGACCACAGGTCGGACCCTTTACGACCTGCATCGTAATCGGCCCCTAATACATCTAAATACACAAAAAACACACAATCAACACTATAACTACCTTCTCGACCTCCCCCCTAAACCACCCCTACCCTCAAAACCCTTGAACAATCCTTAAAAAAGGACTTGCCTGTTCTGACGAACAGCAGCACCTTACCGCAACCTGGTTCTTGGAAAATAGACTAAAAGCAACACAAACAGATTACAAAATAGGCGATAGAAGCAAACAAAGAATAGCTGATAAATGAAACAAAAAAAAGACTATCTTCCATTGAAATGAATAGGAAAAATTGTAGAAATGTTGAATAAACGTTTAGAAATATTAAACTTGTCAAACATGTCAAAAAATGTAGTGATAAAAAGTAAAACATGTATAAAGTATCAAATAATATTATAAAGTATATACAATTATTTAATATACACAAAATATATGTTAAAATGATTTAGAAAATAAGTATATAAAACAAATTAAAAATGTTAAAAAACTGCTGAATGGAAAATAAAATTTGAAAATGTACAGCACACAATACTATATAAATATAATTTGCTTGTTTTTTTACTAATAAAAAAATAAGAAGAAATATTTTATTTACTTACTTTATAAAAATGTTTGTTTTTCAGATACAATATATATATAATTAAAATGTAAAAATATACGAAACCTAAACTTTAAAAACAGAACTAAAATGTGGAAAATGTGTGACATGCCTTTATTATACAAAACAATGTAATTAATATTGTTTACAAATGAGCAACTATTTTATTGTATAAATAATGAACAACAATACTAATAAAATAACACAAAATATTTCTTTTACAAATAAAAAAATAAAAGATTTCAAAATAAAAATATAAAATTAAATAGTCACACTCCAACATAAATCATTTGTTAAAAATTGTCAAGCACTAAAGGGGTGACATTCACTATTCCCACTCCGATCTAACCAATTTAAGGAAGGTGTTGGACACAAAAGGGGTGACATTTACTATTCCCACTCCAATCTAACCAATTTAAGGAAGGTGTTGGACACTAAAGAGGTGACATTTACTATTCCCACTCCAATCTAAACCGATTTAAGGAAGGTGTTGGACATTAAAGGGGTAAAATATAATATCCCCACTTCAATCTAAACCAATTAGGGGAAGGTGTTGGACACTAGAGTGGTGTAATTTACTATTCTCATTCTAATCCAAACATATTGGAGGAAAAGATAACATTTCATAACAACCCCAATCCAATCTAAGGATATTTGAAAAAGGTGTTGGATGCGAAAGGGGTGAAATTTACAATACACACTTCAATATAAAATAATTTATAGCAAGTAATACGAATTCAACAATTTACAAAAAACAATCAATGCTCCATAATCATACAAATTAAAAAAATATATTATTAAATATAATTTTATCTAAAAACAAACTAACCTAAACTACAAACTAATAAACATAAACTAAAATATTAAAATTGTAAAAAGAAATTTATTAATATTAGCAATTAAAATAATTATTCAATTCTTTCTCAACCTTTCCAAAACAATAAACCATAACATAACAAATAAACTATGATTTCAAAATTAAAAATCATCAACTCAAAAATTATTTCAAAATGTTATATTTTTATAAATTTTAAATATATTTTAAAAATAAAACTACAATTTTAGAAAAAATATTAACACATTTTTACACTTTTGAAAAAAATTATAAAATTATAAACATTTAATTCAAACATATTCTAAATATTATTATTATGAGCAAATCTCGTAAAACTTTTACAATGAAAAAATATTTTCTTAAACCATTAATATATATCTTAATGAAAACAATATTTGCTAAATATTAAAAATATAGTTTTATAAATGTAGTATATAAATTAGCATATTTTTAGAATTATAAAAAATATTTTAATTTAAAAATATACATATTTAAAAAATCTCCCCTCCCTTATCTTCTATAAACCCAATATATTGCTGCTAAAAATATATTAAACAATTATTTACATATATTAATACAACTAAATATACACATTTCCAAAATTTCATAACAAAAAATGTAACTTACTAAAAAAGCTAATCTAAAAAAATATATGGATACAAAAAAAACCAATAAATTACATAGTAATTGACACTTACAAATGATATTACATACAGTGATATTTTGTACATCAATATTTTTCACAACGCTATTAAAAACAACACAAAAAATGATATTTTAACCTTTGATAGTCCTGTCGAAGATATTTTTGATATTGTGATATTCTTTACTCAATATTTTTCTTTCACAATATTTTTTCTGATATTCTGTCCATACACCCCGCCCTGCCCAGTTGGTTGAGAAGACAGCTATGGGGTGCTACATTTTCCTGCACTAACCATACTGCACACTGTAAATAGGAGGGGTGTTTTGAGCTTCTTTTGATTGAAATTTCATGGTTGTTAAAGAGATTCCCCAGCTGTCATCATGTGGTCACATATTACGCCTCAAAGGTTGAGTCCTCTAGCAAGGCCATCCATGGGTCAGTTAGATGCTTAAACAGCTGCTTTAGCAAGCTATTTGACACATCTATGCTCAAACGTGTGCCTCATGGCTGCCTGCAAGGTGATTTCTATTTTCACAAGGTTGGTGTTCACTTGTCCACCCAGGGCAATGAGTAGATTGTTGAAGCTTTGTTGGCTTTTGCAGAAAAGCAATTTTTCCCAGCCTAAAAGGAAGGCTTTCTTTGTGGGGTGGCCCGTATGTTTAGTTAAATATCTAAGTCTGTGGTGGGTAGACTCACGGCTTGCTGAAAAGCTGGTAGACACCTTGACATCAATTAGTCAAAAGTAAGGCGAACTCTGGATTTGGTTTCAATTTCAAGGGAAGTGATACTACAGTAGTCAGAGAGGGTTCATCTAAGGGCACTAAAGACACTGACCTTAGGCCTTTGACAGGTATTTTATCATACTGGCCTAGGGATTTGGGGGACATGGTGTTTGCAAAAGGAGAAGAAGTGATGGTCCGGTTGCCCAGGCCCAAATCCCTAAGGGCTACGGGGAGATCCCTACTTAGGGTTAGCTCTGGCATATTTGTAACTAGGGAAGCAGCTTACAAGTTAGCCAGTTCCTTTTGGATTAGTAAGCAGGTGCGTTCATTATGTGGATTAAGATATAACAGGCCAATGAATTGCAGCTGGGGTCTCACAGTCAAACTGCTGATGCTGAAGGGCCCTGAATGCTCAACCAGGACTCTAAACAGTCTTTACTATTAGGTGATTCGATGTCTAGATTCCGAAAATGAGCCATGTCTGTAATAAAATGCTGTATGATGGGTATTTTAATGACTGATGCTTTTTAATGTGTTGTAAAATATATATGACCTGAGACTTGGGTAATCAAAATCCAATTTAGTGAGTCTTAGGATAGTTTTTTGAGTGTGAATAGGATTGAGTACACTTTTCCTTGGTTTCTTCCCCTGCCAAACTTGGGGGGGGGGGTGTCCTTTGCTTATGGCTTTCGGTCTTGTCCTCTCTCTATGTGTTATGTAAATAACTAGCTAATTGTAAAGCACTCTGCTACCCAGGTGGGTTTGTGCCATACAAAACTACAAATAAATACATTGGGTCGGTGCCTCTCCATCTTTCTTGAATCAGCCCCAAATACAAATTAGACCCCAAATACTAGTACCCACATAAATTCCAATACGGGTGGTAACTCCTGCAGCACCAACACAGTACCACTGCAAATTCCCCAGCTACAGTTTAGCAGGTCAAATCTGTAATTATTTAGTGGGGGACACATTTCTAGCAAACAAAGAGACATCCTGCACTAAACTGCATGTTATGCCCAATTTTGCAGGCAAAATCTTGTATTGTGCCACACAAAGTATAAGCATATAATGTTTATAATCTATCAGCTCATGGTGCGTGTGTGCATGTTGTGTGTGTAAAATTAATCATAAGTATTTTCTATATTTTTGCAAATGGTTCTTATGATAGATTTAGCATAATGAGCTGAATCTCCATGCAATGGCACAATTCCCTGAAAGTGCACTTCAGCAAGGGAACTAAGAAATTAATATGAACTTTACATACTCTTCTTCACTTCACACATTCTCCTGGAACACAAACCATTCTAGGGGTTGATTTACACATCTAGGGGCCTGATTGTGCCTTAGGGAGTGCAAGAAAGTTGCAGTTACTGATTCAGGTGGGTGATTCCTCCCTTTCACCTGTAATTATTTTTCTGACATTATGAAACTGTTTACACCATTTTGATTGACTGTTAAGCTGCCAATCAGAATGGCACAGCTAGCTACAGCACAAACCTTGTACTGCATGGGAGGTCCAGTTATCTTGTGTGTCTATGGCCCATTGTAGCATATTGCCCTCTCTTGCTCATGTATCCATAAATTCGTAGAAATTCCACAAAAGATAGTATTAGATTTCTTGTGTGAGTAATTTAAATTATTACAATTATGTCATCGTTGTTAAGAAACAAAAAAATAAACTTTTGGAAACATTAAAATTGTAAAATTGTGCACGACATACCCTGTTAATAAATACGCTAAAAGGCCTACATTAGTCACCACTGGGCAGGTCACCCAACTTACAACATTCCAACAATCTGTAAACAACAACTGATAACAACTCATCATTGTCAATTTGGCACATTAGAATCTACCCTAATGACTTTCCCTTTAAAAAAAAAATCTAAAACGAATAAAATAGATAATTACGGCCGGGCAAAACTCTTCAGTTATTAGACCACAACTGTATGGCAATAATATCAAATGGCATTGCAATTACTGAGTTGCTGGATATCCAGTTTTTAAAATGTTATACATTTACTGATCAATCGTTGATCCACCACACAGAATCCTGTAACTCTATTACCCTACGCAGGAGAGCTCACTCCCATCATGCTCCAGGTAAGGTGCCCATTGAATGAAATGTCTGCATCTTCCGAGATCTGCATAATGTAGTAAGCACAAGCAAGAGTTCCACTGTCCCATGACAATCGCAGTGATTCAAGGGGAAGAAATTGAAAATGAAATTGCAGAAATCAATTTTTTACGTTCTTGAGTCAGGGGTAACAAATATGATCGACGACATAATCAACACAAATGGAAAGGAGCGTCAATGTATCCGCTATGGTATCCAATCAATTATTGTTTTTCGAGCATCAAATCCATAGGCAAACTTGTTTCATGTGTGTTTTCCATTTATTAATTCAAAGGAAAATCATAGCTCCAAAATATAACAGTATCCAATCGTCAGCCAAATATAACAATATCCAATCGTCAGCCTACGCGTTTCGACCTCACTTGGACGTCATCAGGGCTGGAAAAAAGGATAAGTGCACAAATCAATATCAATCAATATAAATCCCTATGTATTTTTAGAAAAATCAATCATTCAATCACATTCCCCAAAATTAAAAACATCATATTGATTTCATTCTTCAACAGCCCCTTCGTGTCTGCCTATTTACAATCTAATTTCCATATATTATCCCCATAAAGAAAGTTCCATTAATGGTTTTTTGGATGGAAAACATCATGTGGTATCAGCACCCTCCTTATTGCTACCACATCAATCCTCATCAATTTCTCTCATGTATTATGTACACTGTTATTGCCATGCACCATGAAATTATATTTTAACTTCTGGCAAAAATTAATCATACATAAATCTCTAAAATTCTTATTCGCCATTAACTCCCCAACAGCCATACTGTCTGCTAAATTTCTTTAGTCACCTTTTGGAACATACCTCCAATGTATCTCCTAAGCGTTTATCCTTACAGTTCTTCAGCTCTTCATTAGCTCAACCCATACAAGTGGAAAAGATTGTCCTGAACATAAAAAAATATATGTATGCTTAAAACCAATTTATAAAGCCCTATTCGCTTGGGGAATTTATTTTGATAAATCAAATTTTTATATTTAACTTTTTACATACCCCCAAACAGAGACATAATGAGAAAACGGAATCCTGTACCTTTTTCTAATATATTATCAAATTATATAACAAGAGAACACAAAATACTTATTGTTCTCATGATTATTAGTCACCAGGCTCTATAGATCTATTGCTCAAAAGCCCCAGTCAGGCAAAGCTCCCATCTCTATTAACATCCTTAGTGTTCGTTTTGCTTTGTTGAAACAGTTCAGCCGCTAGTTTTTCCCGGTCATCCTCCATCCTTGTACCTTGTTATTCCAGATAAGATCCTTAATTAATTAATCTATATCAGCGTCTACCATGCTGCAACGCCCCTTAAACACAATGGAGTCGATTCCGATCTCGGTCGGTAGGCCTCCGAATCGGATCCGGCTTTACCGGATCCGATTCGGAGGCTTTTGTTTCCGACCGAGTCGTACAGAGGTCCGGACGCCCAAGTACGATGCGAATGTACGCGAAATCGCCGACCGACTCGTTTCCGGGTCCGAACCGCTCCGTCCGACTCGTTCGCACTCGATTTGTACCGCGCAATGGAGACGTTTTACGACCAAGCCAGTCCGATGCACGATCCGGACAGCCGGATCGAGTCGGAGCCTCCGACATGAAAAAGCTCTGGGAAGCGGACTTTGGGGGTCCGTGCCGGACCCCCCTTCACCCGTAGCCGTACGAGTCGGACACAGGGGGGACCCATGGGTCCCCCCTATACATGCATGTACGGTGCGGATGGCACCAATGCGTACCCACTACAGGGGGCACCCTTTTGCGCAACGTACCCATTGAGTCAATGGGAGCCCATGTACGCGTCGTACGACCGGCTCCCATTGACTTCAATGGGAGTCCGACCGAACCGAGTCCGGCAGCATACGGCCGCATCGTACTCGGTCGGACTGCAGGGGTCCGGCTCGGTCGGAAAACAATCCGGATCGGTCGGAGAGCTTTACGACCCAGATTGGAATCGGCCCCAATGTCTCTTTCCTGTAGGCGATGGGGGCACAACAACCAAGCGCACTGGTGAGCAATTCAAAGTCTTATTTTGCAAATCACAAAGTCCTATATAAATGACGCTTCACTCTCTCGGGTCCCTCCGCCAAAGACCCAGTCCTCAAAAATGAATTCTACAAATGGAAAGGAGCGTCAATGTATCCGCTATGGTATCCAATCAATTATTGTTTTTCGAGAATCAAATCCATAGGCAAACTTATTTCATGTGTGTTGTCCATTTATTAATTCAAAGGAAAATCATAGCTCCAGAATATAACAGTATCCAATCGTCAGCCAAATATAACAATATCCAATCGTCAGCCTAAGCGTTTCGTCCTCACTTGGACGTCATCAAGGCTGGAAAAAAGGATAAGTGCACAAATCAATATAAATCCCTCGGCGATGCAGCGAGCGCAAGGTAAATAGTTTTATTTATTTAATTACTTACCTTACTCCTGTCCGTCGTATGTCGGACTCCACTACCCCCCCACCCTGCCCCTCCCCCGCCCCGCAGCACTCCCTCGGCGAGCCGCCACTGCCTGTATGATATGTAAAGCTCATTTCCAAGTTATAATACAAGATAGTTTGTTCCCTTCTGTGCTTTTTGGGGAGTGTCTGAAAACCCCACTTCCAAGGGTCAGGAGCTCCTGTAAGTAGAGTACTACTTGCACGCCACACTTCCACGGCCACAATGGGTACTCACAGGGCTTATGCTTCCCCTCACCCTCCCTTAATACATGTTAAATCTACCACGTGTCCTGGGGTATAGAGGGTATGCCTTCTCTCCTCGGTACGGAGGACCCCCATAGCATCTCTCTTGCTTCCCATCCCATCCAGTGCCTTTAAACTATGCCTCCAGCTACCTTGATTATCTCTTTTCACTAGTCCACTGTCATTTCAACCTGTACATATCCCCCTTTTTAGGGTAAATTTTTGGAGGTGCAGGTGCTGCTGGCTAGGCGCAGGAGTTAGCTCATAAGTTAAAGTTTCTTGATGCTTTCGGTACCCCTCATTTCCCCTGTACTGTTCACATCCTTTTCTCATTCTCAGCACACATATTCACACTGTCCATTCCCACCCCAGGCCTGATACTTCTTCGCTAGGATCCCATCAACTGATTTGTTTCCAAAAAGTGTTCTGGCCATAGCTCTGTCTACGTTTGGTCTGCTCCACTAATATAGACCCTTTCTTTCTTTATACCTGCCTTCTTCCTCGGAGCAGAAGGTCATCTCTGCCTTGGAACATTGACCCAGAACTGACAGCAACTCGTTGAACTCACTCCTTCTGCCCTATACAGTCTAGGAGGTCCAACAGTCTGTTGGCACAGGTAGGGGCAGCAGGGTTCCACCCATCATAGCAGCATTAGTTTTGCCTTCAATACAGTAGTATCACAGGTCTTTAAGCTTTATAGTTAGGTGTTCCATAATGATGTCCAAGTGCCTGTCAGTCATTACCTTTAATGTGAATGGTTTATCACATTAAATTAAATGTGCAAAGATTTCACATTTTCTTAATACGATATCGCCTGAGTAATTCCCTGAACTCAAGTGTGAATAGGTGGGCACAGTGATCATCAGCAGCAGGCTGGTAGGGGCCAATGGTGAGATGTTCCCCTCTCGTAGCTCCTCTAAGAGATGTTGTGTGGCCATCCTGACTGGACGTGGACTCCCTTGTAAAGTTATCAAGACCTGGAGAGATGATGAGGGATGCCAGGAATTGGTCAAGATAAGGATATCCAATAAAATGATCTTCATAGGCTGAATATATGTTGCTAATGTGGATAAAGCCCACTTTATAGCCCACCTCTCCCAACTAATGACCGCTGTTGGGAGCATGCCGGGCCTCGTAGATAGGGACTAGAACCCGGCATCTGTCCCTATACTGGACAGAACTGATCGGCCAGATACACACCACTGCCAAATAGAGCCCTCCTTCAGAATCTATTAGTGGAACATAGTTTATTAGATGCATGGTGCCTACTTAACCCACTGACAAGGATTTTACCTTTCACTCATGCCCTCATAGCACTATTCCCTCCGAAATATAGGCCTTCCCTAGAGCACAGAGAGTTGGGACACTACACGTTTATAGATATCCATGGAAGTCTTAATGAGAGGTATTCATCTGTGACTGAGAGTATCCAGCTACAAATCAAGGCTTCAAAGAAGACATGACCACGGGAGGAGCGCCCAGATGTATAAAGGATCAGAAACACAAATATCGCGGGACAAAATATTGTGTCATAAATATCGAGGACAAAACAATCGTGAAGGTCAGTTTCTAAAGGTAGGAAAAGTTTTACTATATATAACTCCACATACATATACAATGATGGTATATTTATATCTTCAAGATATGCAGATGTGAAGTTAAGAATAGTAAATCTATAATTACCTTCTCTATATTTTGGTCCTTAATATTACTGACACAATATTCTGTCCACACTATATTTTTGTTTCCGGTATTCTGTCAGTGATACGTCTATGTACCCTTGTCTCTTATCCGTTTTGATTCCCTCAACCTTCACCACCTCACTCTCCCTTCCTCCCCTTCCCATCTTTGGGCCCCGATTCACAAAATTAATCTGAGACAAAATCCTAACTTTACGACTTTTGGTATTCACAAAAGGCATTTAGTAGTAGTAAAGTTAGGATTTTGTCTTAAGTTTGTCTTAAGTTTTGGTCTTAAGTTAAACTTAGGTTAAACTTAAGTTAGGATTTTGTCTTAAGACCAAAACTTAAGACAAAATCCTAAATTAAACTTAAGTTAAACTTAAGTTAAACTTAACTTAGGATTTTGTCTTAAGACCAAAACCTTAGACAAACTTAAGAAAAAATCCTAACTTTACTACTACTAAATGCCCTTTGTGAATACCGAAAGTTGTAAAGTTAGGATTTTATCTCAGATTACTTTTGTGAATCGGGCCCTATATGGTTATAGATATAGTTCTGCTGGTACTCTACTTGCTTTTTCAATAAGAATAATGGTCACAATGGGAATGAACTTTGCCTTGTGTGTGCATGAACCCAAATTACGGATGTATCTTGTGGTCTCAAAAATTTCCATAAAGAAATGTTGAAACAAACTAAAGAGTGAAATCTGGAGTGCGAAATTAAACCCACCAAAACAGCTAGTGTGTAGCAAAATCATTTTAGAATCAGTTTAATATGAGAAAGGGCAGTATTTAAAATTGCTGAGTAAGGTGAAGAGATAGTTGTCTGTAGCAAAATCATTTTAGAATAAGGTGATATAATGCTATTAAAAAAGGTCTCTATTTCAGAATGCTTAGTAACGTGCAGAGAAATTCCTTGTTTCCTCTATTGAACTATGTGATGAGATACCAGAAACAAGAAAACATTTTCCCTAGGTTCAAATATAGTTATTAGACTTTTATAGACATGAAAAACGACTCACCACTATTAAGTGGAGAGTTTGCTAGAGCTGTGATACCCATTCCACCGATGTCACAGCACACTGTATGTGCTTCTCAGTTTCACATTGATTTTTTAGAATTTGTGCCCAAACCCTGCAGCTCCTGGCGTACTGCACCTTGCCCTTCACATAGATGGCACGGGACTGCGATTTATCAAAAGAGCCTCCACTCATGCAAAATGGGAAATAGAAGGTCCTTGTCTTCTGGAAATAAATGTGCCCTGAAGATTACATTTTCTGTTTGCATAAACCGTGTAGGCAAATGTGTGAACTTTAAAATTCAAATTAGTGCAACGGGAAGCATTAACCCCACTGCCCCTGACAGCCACCTGTAAACGCCACTTAGTTTGAAAGATGCTGCCAGCTCACGTGAATGGTGCCACAAATACAGGCTCTTGAGTGGGTGCTGCTATAAAGTACCTACCTCCTGCTGCGCTGCAAGTCGGTTAGTTACAGATATGTGAGATTAAACTGTGACGGTGGTGTTATTCAAGGGTGCACGAAGTGCAAAGGTTAAAAATAAATAAATAAAGGGCCGCTTTGCCAGGTGTTTGTGATTGCTAGAATCTGTTCAACACTAATGATCCTTCATCTGCATAAAAAGCGTCAAAAATAACTTTAGGCTGAACACCTTTCCTATTGAGCAGGTTCACAAATTTGCATGCATGGGCATAGACTTTGTACATGATCTAAAATTGATAAACCATAGAAGGAGATCTAAGAGATTATTGCCACAGCGATCTGGGGACATCGTATGCTTTGCACGGGACAAGGTTGGACGGTTGATCCACCCGGCACTGGAGGTTTACAGTGCACAAGATCAAAGAACTACACATAATCATGCCGGACTATAGGAATACACTAACCTGTCTGGCTTGTCAAGCTGCAAGAAGGGCTTCTCTGAGATTACCTCTCATCACTCCCACAGTGCCCGTGCACTTGGAGCTAGGAACTATCGGCATTATGTTTATTGCCAAACTAAGGGGCTCATTGCAATGGCGAATCGTAGCGGTGCTGGGACCGCCCGCCAGACGTGCGGCGGTCCCACCACACATATTAGGATGCGCCTGCCATACTGGCGGGCGCATCCTGGGCTTTTGACATTGCGGGCGGTGCTGCTGGCTGCAGCACCGCACGCAATGTCAAAAGTGCGTGCGCAGCTTTTCCCTGCACTACGTGGCAGGCACAACGCGGTGCCTGCCACTTGGTGCATGGAAATAAAGGGGGGGGGTACCATGGGTACCCCCCAGTGCAGCGACACGCCCCCCCCACAAGGGGGGCCCGCAACGGGCCCCCAAACCCAATCCCCGCCAGCCTTTCCATGGCTGCATCGCCGCCATGGAAAGGCCTTTATGGTCACACATCTTAATGTGGTGGACGGTGCCTGCTAGGCACCGCCACCATATTAGTGGCCCGCTCCGTCCGCCAGGCAATCGGTGCGATTGCCTTTGGCGGTGAAGCGGCGGACGGACTTTGCATCCGCCACGGTACCCACCGCCATCCTAATTACGCAGTGGGTAAATCGCCATGTGATGGCGGAAGGACTGCCACCGCCGGCCCGGCAGTGGCGGGCCTTCCGCCATCCAAATGACCCCCTAAGGGCCCAATTACGAGTTCGGCGGTGAGACCGCCAAACCGCTGCCGCTCTGGGACCAAGTAGATATAGTTAAAGTTAATGGGAGAGGATGTGGTCTGACGGCTAGATTGCCGACTTTGGAGCTGGGAAACCAAGGTTCGAACCTCGGGGTCGCGTCCACATCCTGTGATTCTGGGCAAATCACTTAATCTCCCCGTGCCTACCAAACAAAAAACAAAAAAAAAAGGAATGTGTCCTTGTGTAACGTAACCGGTGCTCATGTAAAGCGCTCCAATACCTTTGGGTCAAGTTCGCGCTATATAAATCTGCAAAAAAAAAAAAGTACTGCATCAAGCAGCCAGCCTCCTCGCCCGCCGTATTAGGAGTATCCAGCGAGGGCTGGCGGTTTCATGGCGGCGGTAGTATGATGTCAGTACGTTTCGCCGTGTGATATAGCGTGAACCCGACTCGAAGGCATTGAAGCACATTATAGTCAGACCTTAGCTCCTAGAATTTTCTGACTTTAAGTAGAGCTTCAGATTTAATCAGAAAATGAAAGATACGTGGTTATACCGTATTTCTTTCTTCAAAACATTTCACCAGAAACTTGAGATACCACGCATTCATGCATTCTAGAATTATAGTTGCTGGTGGTATCGTAGGTAAATTCCAGGTGCTAGAATACCACATTGGTATTCCTCAAGAATGAAGGCCTAAGAAATGTATTTTTTCTGAGCCACAAGACAAAATAGTGCCTTTCCACCAACTCGCACATGGGGGTGTCCTGGCCAGGAAAAGGTCGTCAGAAAGTCAGGTCATGCATTGTCCAGCGGGTAGCTTGGCGGGAACCCCTCCATGGGGCGCCTCTTCCTCTCCTGCTGCAGGAGCAGAAGTATCACCGGTGGTGGCGGCCTTGTGGCAGTGTCACCGCACAGATCGTTATTGGGCCGTCGCACCGCCAAGGAGGTGGTGGTCAGACCACCGAAAACGCGACAGCATGACACATTCCGCCATCATCATAATCAGGCCCTGAGTCCGGTCAGACTGTGGGGTACACCAAAGTTAAGTCATTTTAGGGAAGGACCACAAGAAGTCCTCTGCCTTGTGGGCGGTCAGTAATTGGGCTGGAGCAGGCACAAGAGTGAACTCCAAGGAAAGAAAGGGATGTCTGAGCTCTGGAAGTCACCTGAGTCTATTTGCCCCAGGGCTGCCACTTGACGTCAAATGGGTGTATAAAAGGTGGCTCTGGGGGCTGATAGTTGTAAGTCCATCCAATGTAAGATTTCATAAGAACTTCGTTATTTTAGGAAGTCTGAATCTAAATATGAGCATTACCTGAAAGAACTTGAACTTATAGTAGCTAAAGTTTTGTACTTAAAATGTAGATACAACATTCTCCGCTTAAACTACTTTACACACAACTGTGGCACTACCTGAACACAATCAAAAATGTTACATTCCTGCATAGACATGCTCGAGGGAGAAGCACACTTTTTTTATGTTTTTTGCCCCCAGTATGGTAGCCCAGGACGAAATGGATTAAGCTGCTGTTGAATATTAGTGGTATTCGAAGGGTGAAATTTGTCCCGGAGCTACTCAAAATTGATACCTCAAGTAAAGTGGTATTCACACACTTCACAGAGCCAGGGAATGCCCAGCTATAGAACAAAAGTGACTGGCACACTTTCCACTTTAAATATTTAATGGATTATTCTAGCAACGTACTAAGGGATGTGAGTATAGTTATCATCTGTTATTATTGACCTGCACAGTTTCTTCGTCAAATATTTAATGGATTATTTTAGCAACTTGCTAAGGGATAGAGGAAAGAAAGCATATGTTATTATTGACTTGCACACTCTCCACATGAAAAAGTTAATGGATTATTTTAGCTCCCAACTAAGGGATATGACGATAATTATTAACTATTTAGATAATTAAATGTTTGCCGACTTATGTCTTTTTAACATATGTTTATAATGTGTGTGTTAGTGTATTGTTTTTCAATGGCTTTGACTCGAAATAAACTATTTTGACTGAGTCCCCTCTCTGCTGGACAATTGTCCTCCGCCCTGCTCCCCGCACTATCATAGATCCCATGCCCTAGCTCCAGTGCGAGCACATCCGCTCCCTGCCGTACCTTACATTGCTATTCGCTTTTAGTGACACAACGTCACATCCTTCAGGAGGGAGAGGCGTGCTGAAACTGAGCCCAGGGTGGAGCAGCAAAGCAGGTTGCACTTCACCTCGCTGATGTCTGGAAATTTTGCATGCGTTTGTGCAGGTGAATTTTTCCACTTCACTTGATTTTTCATGGCTTTGTCAGTAGTGCCTCTGAGCTGTTAAAGATAAATGAGTAACAACAATGGTTTTGTTGTAATCAAATAATATTAAAAATGTTTAAATTCTGAAATTGTGAGACTATGAATTAAACATTACTGAGGCCTTTGGAAGGGGTAGTGGTCTTCAGAGCGCCTCAGGCACTCCGTATGCTTACCCTGTGCTAGACATACGTGCCCTTTTTCTCTCCACATCTCATCCACCTACATATCTTACTCCTCATCTCTTTCCTCTTCAGCACCTTCTTTGCTCTCTCCTGATTACATTTCCTCTCATCTCTTTCATTTCACCACCCCTAAACACACAACGCAAGTGCTCACTTGTAAGCAATGCATTTTCTTCTACTTTCACCTTGTCAACATTTTGACAACTGGATACTTCCTTCATACACATTTGCACAGAATCACAATTGCAAATGGAATACTTGACTATTGCTCTGTGCGCTCTGCAGAGAGGCCAATGATTGGATGACCATATGCTGAACACAGTTTGACCCACTGACAGTCATTGTGAGAAGCCCACACTGCTTTCAGCCTCAACTCCAGAGATATTAATCATGGCCCTATAAACACCTAGAGGTGACTCAAGTCACAGTATGCACTACACAAAAAAATATCCAAACAGAACATCCTGGAAATAGCTAGCAGTTAGGGAATGTAGACTAAGTAAAACACATGAACTGTAAACAGGAAATAAATCGCTGACATGGATTACCTTATCATTTTGTACACACATTATTCAGAAATCGATCAGTGCTTTTGTTAGACCTGAACTCTTCAGGTAGCGTTTCTCCAAACGTTATGCTTTCTCCTCCCGGGTTTTGCTGATTCTCTTGTTAGGGCCTTAGGGACCGTGGCACTTTCCCACTGTAAATGCAGTGCGAAAGTGCACACACCCTTCCTACACACTTTAGCAAGTGGTGCTTACCTGGGGTTGCAAGAACGTGTCCAGCCTGCCATAGCAGGCTGGTATGCACTTTGCATTGATGGTGCTCCTAAATATGTGTCCAGCCTGCCATAGCAGGCTGGTATGCACTTTGCATTGATGGTGCTCTTAAAGACGTGTCCAGCCTACCATTGAAGGCTGATGCGCACAATTGCATGTTTACTCAGACTGGCCTGTTTAAGTCACAAGCCACCATGAGAGGACCTTTCACCTCCACCTGAGTACCCCGAGGATACGTCTTAAGGGGTGAAGCGAGTGGAAGGTGAAAGGTAGGGCAGGTACACGCGTGTCCCCTGCCCAGGAAGTGAGGAATACCCATGCGTGTTTCACTGCCTCTAAGGTTTGCTCTTCCCATAGGCTAACATGGGGAAATGGTTGAAATCACTTCAGACTGCAGTAGTGGATTGCAGTGGAGCAGCCTCATGATGTTTCATAACATTGGATTAGCAGTGACTTGTCATTGGTAAAGGTGGCTTTGTCGTAATTCGTGCAGAAATGTCACTACTAGAAAGTGGGCATTTCTGTGCTCTAAACTCTCTGTGTGCCTTGGTCATTGGCTCCAGTCCACACTGGAGGATGGGGGAGCACATCTGGGCATTCCCCAGCAACAGCTATAAAACACTGGGCATGCAACTGGAACAACAGACCTCTGCCATTTACGGCCGGCTGAAGAGATTGGAGGAAGAGGTTTTGACACTAGGCCTTTGGAGTCAGATCATGGCCCCACTAAAGATAAAGATCTACATTCTACGGCCTCATGGCAGACAGGACTGAAATTTGGGGGAGACATCTGTGGTTCAAAGGGAGACCTTTTGACCCACCCCCAACTTCAAAGGCACACTCCAGTATAACTACTGGTGCCATACTTCAGCACGAGATGAGATACGCTTATGGGGATGTAGGACCGGAGAACCTGGACTACGTGGAGCAAATTACCAGAGGACTCTGTTGTGCACAAGGAGGATTACTGCCATTGAAAGTGACCATGTGTCCTTCCTGAATAGTGACTAGCCTGGGCCGACTACCTGCTGCTGTGTGGCACCCTGAAGGGTGCACTCCAAGCACTTGTTCACCTCACCCCTTGTTCTTTCATAGGTCTCAGGGACATCAAAGATCTCCTAACAGGGACCCACACCATCTACCTTTGACATCTGAACCGTGGTGCACTCTCAAGTGCCCACATTGTCTGCTGGATTGCAACTGGTAGCGCAGCGTGGGTGTGGAACTAAGAACTGTGCCTGAAGACCGGATTGCCTTGTGCAGAGTGCGAAGTATGGCCTGCATCTAAGGCATGTGGCCCCCTCATCATGGTGACCTTGGCGCACATAAACGTCTTGGTGGTGAGCGGATTCACCTGTTGTGGGACCCACGTGGCCCGCTTTATTGATCGTCCCACATCTCTCTTGTGCGTGCTCATTGCGTGCAGTGTCCGATTCACAGGCTGTGACCCTCGGAGGTGGGGGCATAACTATAGTAGTCCCTCATTCTACCTCGTGAAGCATTGATGAACTTGTGCCTGCGTAAGTGACCCTAACTGTCTGGTGCGACCAATATCTACATGCACCGAACGTTGTGCTTAATTTCCAGGGAGGCACAGAATTTGCAACTCTTCGATGTGTGTGTGACCGGAGATGTCTGATATGGCCAACACCCATGTGCACTGGTCTTTGTGCCTCATTTCCAAGGAGGTACGGATTTGGTAACTCTTCGTTGTGTGTGACCGGAACGATCTGTTGCAACCCTTATCATCGCGCACCCAACATTGTTCTCGGAATCCTTGGGCACGACTCTGATCAACGTGTACCTGACGGAGTGCCTCCTCCTTCCGAGAGGCTGTGCTTCACAGAACTGGGATGGTGCCGGAAGGCCCTTGGTGACCCCTTTGGTGTGACCATCTACTGCCCTCGGCCAGTGTCTGCTCCGCATCCTGTGGGTGAACTTCTCGAGTGGTTTCCAAACCCCTTTTGCGACTGAATCCTAATTGACCTTGCTGCCTACCCCCACCTGCTTCCTGGGACCCTGACTAAGAGTGACTTCAGCCACATGCGGCCTAGTGCCCAGGTGGAAGACTGGGTGTCTCCAATCTGTGGGTGTAGGATAGTCAGGTGAGTTGGAGGGCGGAGGGAGGCTTGGGACCAAGGGGTGTGCAGGGTGTAACCAATTGACCTGCTGGGTATCAATGCCTCGCATTAGAGTACAAAGTGCATATGTGTGCGGGTGCTTCCGTATGGATTTGCTTGCTCCCCGTTGCACCACGTAGCGATGCTGAGTGTGTGTGTGGGAGTGACAGTGGGGAACCACCTGTGATTCATGACAATGGACGGCGGTTTGCCTGATACTTTGATTTCTTGCCAGAATAGCATTACGTGTGACATTGGTTTTATCCGGATGGCCTCAGCCCATGGTGCTGCTAAATAGTGTTTCAATTTGTGGCATGTACATATTATTGATATTGTTGTGATCCAGAGTGCACCCTATAACTTTGTGGTATTGAAGTATATGAATTGCTAGGCTGGGCCTGGGGTGGACCAGTGGCATAACTAGGCCTTTTGCCGGCCGTGGCGGTCCCAACCTTTGCCATACCGCGGCAGCCTTAAGAGCGAAAGGGGGTGCTGGCGAACGAATCCTGCATTTGCCGCCCCACGCGGCCGCAGATAAGAGCGGTGGGTGGACAACGTATTGCACCGTATAAGGGTGCTAGGGGGGTGTAGATCAGGGTCTTTGCCAAGTCTGCATATTACTGATGTCATCTGAACACGGCTGGGCCTAGTACTGTTAGTAATAATCCCCACTGTGATTTATGCCCAGAAATACACAATGCTTATGTTATCTTGATACATTATGTGTGTTGAATACAAACGTTGTTTACATATACCACGTGTGAAGTCTCTTTTCTGATGCTCAAGGTATTTATCGTGAGTGAGTGCTTTGCCAATGCTTTACACATTGCCTCTGTGGTAAGCCTGACTGCTCAGTGCCAAGCTACCCAAGGGTGAGCACAGGTTATACAGTGTGTGTAATCACCTGCCCCTGATGGGAGTGGTAGGTTCTGCCTGGCTGGGATACTGCCTCAGCCAACCAGAAAGTGCCAGTTCCAACATTTGGTGGTCAAGCAGTGGCATAGGACTTGCATTGCACAGCATCGCACAGTAACTAATTGGGCACCACGACTTCACGTAGGCAAAGTGTTCCTTTGTTTCCTAAGGTGTCCCTAATGGGACAGAGTGGATAGCTGTGGAGTGGTGAGTAAGTGGTGTTCCTCATTGTTCTCTATTTCTACTTCTACTAGTTCGCTAACATGTCTGAGGGCGTACCTGAGGTAGAGTTTGAGCTGGCGGACCTAGAAAACTAAAGGCTGGCACAGCTCAAGGAGGTCCACCAGGTAAAGGGGATGGCTTGCAAGGGAAGAGCCAAGAACGTGGAATTGCAGGAATCCTTGACGGCCTGGGCAGAGGCACACCCGAGGGGGAAGTGACTAGTAGGGGAGAAGCAGAGTGTGTGGAAGAGTCCAAGCCGGGTCAGGGGGGCTTGGACGGATCACTTATAGAGGGGAAGGACCTTCTTCTCCCAGACCTGAGGGGCCACTCTAGAACCGGCAGCAGTATATCCTCCAGGAGACTGTCCTCCAAGGAGCTGGAGGACAGGAAGGAAGAATGGAAGTTAAAGTTTGAGCTTGCCAGGACTGCCAAGGAGCCAGCCCTAGCACTTGCTAAAATCGAAAAAGAGCAGGTCCTTGCCAAATTGGTCAAATAGCAAGCGCTGGCTGAAAAAAGACTACCCATGAAAGAGAAGAAGATGGCCCATGAGCTTATCCTCAAAGAGTTGGACCTTAGAGCCCTACAACTAGGTTCCATCAATGGTAATGGTGGCAGCGCCCCTACACTGCCTAACAGAGAGAGTAGATGTTGAATCCCAAAGGGGGGGGACACCGACAAATGGCTGGCAGCCTATGACCTTAAAGGTACATCGGGTCCCCAAAGAGAGCTAGGGAGGTAGTTTATGCCGGGGCATACCCCCCATGGGGAGGGACACCCTCCTTACACTGGACATGGGGGACCAGACCAACTACCTGGTCATGAAGACAGTGTTCATCAATATGTTTGGATTGACTCTGGAGAAATACTGCCAGAGGTTTAGTGCCAGCCACAAGCTGACCACGCAAAACTGGGTGGACTTCTTGGACTACGCAGGTAAGGCACTGAAGGGTTGGGTGTTGGGCAGAAAGGTCAAGGATTATGAGGGATTGTACAACTTGGTCTTGAGGGAGCATCTCCTTGAGACCTGTTTCACAGACCTGCACCAACACCTGGTAGACAGCAAGCTGGTGGATTGCTGGCAGCTTGCTGAGGAAGCAGACCTCTGGGCCAGTACCAGGGTGTACAAAAAGATAATTGGGGGGGACTCCCAAAAGGGAGGCCAGGGTCCCCACCAAAAGGAGAGGGGTGACAAAAAAATGAGCCTTCTGTCAGCCCCCCAAAATATTCCCAGGGAAAAGGGCATGGCCCAGCTCCCCAGTCTGGTCCCCCTAAGAAAACTTCCCCGGACAAGAGTCTGCTGCCAAAGACCCCTAGGTGCTCCGAGTGTTACAGGTACAGACACTACAAAAGAGATCCTAAGTGTCCAAAGCAAGTGCCCCCGCCCGCTGGAGGAAATGCTCCAGGGGTGGCAAGTGTGGTAATGGGGAGGTGTCGGTTCCCGGCAATGGGGGGGGAGTCTAGCGGTGTCTCCCTAGTGTCCCTGGGTAACAGTGAGATGGTTCCCAGTGTCCAAGTTTCTGACAATACAGCACATTATAGGCAATGGGTCACCATCAATGGGCAAGGGGTAGAGGCTCTGTGGGATACAGGGGCCAGCATGACTTTGGTATGAGTCAGCTGGTCTCCCCAGAGCAGGTGATTCCCCAAGCCATCCACCAGGTGGTGGTAGCTGGCTACAGAGAGGGTCATTTCTCTGTGGCCCAGGTGCCATTTGGAAGGGAGGGATTTCAGGCCTGTTGAAGGTTGCCGTGAGCCCTACCATGCCAGTGGACTGTCTGCTGGGTAATGACCTGGAGCACACTATTTGGAAGGAAGTGGAGCTCCGGGCTCATGTGGAGAAGTTGGGTTTACCAGACTGGATCTGTGCTATCACACGGTCCATGTGGTCCATGTCTGCTCGAGAAGGGAGCCAGAAGGGGCTAGAGGGGAAGAGGACGAGGACAGGAGATACCCGCCTCAGAATGATCCTCCGGTGAGATGAAAGAGGAACTGGCCGAGACCACCCCAGAGTCCTCTGAAGAGGTCATTACTCCTCCTGGTGCCCTGCCTGAGCTTGCCGGTTGCCAAGTGAAAACAGATCCCACCAGGGAGGAGTTCTGTGGAACACAGAGAGAGTGCCCCACCCTCAAGGGCCTGAGGCGGAAAGCTGAGGCCATGCAGCTGGTGATGTGTCCGGGATTCATCACCTTTACTGGGAAGACAACCTTCTGTACATGAGTCTAAGGCTCCTGGCAAGGGGGCCCACAGGGCCCTGGTGGTCCCCCATTGTTATCGGGCCTTCCTATTGGAATTAGCCCATGGCATTACTCTGCCAGGACATTTGGGCCAGGACAAGACCTTTGCCCAGGTTTCTCCTCACTTTTATTGGCTCAGACTCAGGGTATCCTCTGATGCATTCTGCAGTCCCTGTGTGACCTGCTAGCCAGTGGCAAAATCCCTCTTGTTACCACTCACCCGCTCTTTTTGAAAGAATGGGGTGCAGTGGTTAATTTTTAACCTTTCCCACAAAAGCATATACAAAATGTACTGTAGAATGCTCATTAATAGACAACAAACTCTTGATTTAACTGGCCTCTCAAAGATGGGAAATCCACAAAAACAACACTAGCACATTAGCTCAGAGACTTACTGATTTAGGAAGCACAGCACAATCACAGCACTGATGCACTTAGAGCTCTGCTCTTGATACCTAGATTTGCTAGGAGCTCTGCTCTAAAAACCAAGGGCCTAATTTATGGGTTTTTTGCAGTAGGGCAGCGCAGCAGGCCTTGCTGCTGCGCTGCCCTACGACAAAAGAAAAGGGCAGGAATGCGCCATATCTATTAGGTACAGTGCATTCCTGTCCTTTTCCCCTGCGCCGGCCCACAATGGGCTGCCGTGCGCCAACGCAGGCACTTTTGCACCATGGTGCAAGAGTGACTGCGTTGTGGGGATGATTATTTTTGTGCAGGAAGCGAAACCTCCCTGCACAAAAACAATCACAAGAGGCTTTTTCCTCTTTCTATGTGTGCTGCAGAATGCAGCACACATAGAAAGAGGAAAAACGAGGAGAAATAAAGATATTTCTCCTCGTTGTGCCTTCCTTACACCTTCCCTGGGGAGGTGTAAGTTTTTGGCGCTGCCTCAGACTTACGATTTCTCGTAAATCTGGGCAGTGTCCAAAAGCCATGGATGTTGCTGGGAAAGCCCCCAGCAACACGCATGGAACGCCCCTTTCACACAGTTTTCTGCGTGAAAGGGGCACATATTTATAAAGCCATGAAAAGCCACGTAACATGGCTTTACGTGGCCTTAAAAATATGCCAGTGGCACATTGCGCCACCGGAGCATCAAAAAAGTGATGCTCCGGCGGCGCAAAAGTGCAGGTAGGGCCTCATAAACGAGGCGCCAAGACTGACTCAGAGCTATGCTCCTGACGTTAACTAGACTACATTAACATTACGTTTTCAATAATAACACAACATATACTCTTGTTAATACCTAGAACACAAACACATTAAACTCATGAACGAACTAGAATTTGCACCTGATAATATCCAAAACACATAAACATATTTGTTCACCCATTGATTTGTTCTTCTCAAGCCAGAGAGTCACTCATTACATCCTTTGCTTTTGATAAAATCGAAAGTGAACTAATAATGAACGGATCTACTATGTCACATTTTCCCACAGAGCAGGAGATGCTGCTCCAAAAACCTTACTTATGCCTGTCAGAGACATTGTGTCACCCATTGTAAGGTTGGATCCATGACAAGAGAATGCTAAAAAGCAGAAGATGTTAAAATGAAAAACTGAGAAATAACAAATATATTACTTGTCATGCATATTTTATTCAAGGAAAAATAATAGCTATCTGGAATACTGTACATGATTCCCCATATGGAACTGGTACAACAGACCCTTGGAATACTTTTCCGAAAAACAATGGTCTCCGGGATATCGGACTGAGATCATGTTCAAAGAATGTTGTGCCACAGACTATTACATTGCAAAACAATAAAGTGGAAACACATACACTGTGACAATTAAAAAAGAAAGAAACAGGGCTCAGGCATTTCTGAGTGCTTGAAGAAGGATCAATATTTTGTAAAGCAAATGTAGAAACAAACACCATAGCACAATAAATCAAAATAATTCATATGGCAGTGTAAAGGTGTAAACAACTCGACGACGTTTCGATCCCATACACAGGGTACCGGGATCATCATCAGGACATAGACATATATGCCTGAGACAAATGCCATTAAAACATGGTTGTAGTCCCGTAGGGGACTTGTACGACTCAAGAGGCAACTGAGTGCCAAATAGGGAACCTATAAGTAAATCCAGATAACGGTCTAATCGGTTGAATTATTATACAAGAATAGGGGGGATGGCCGGGATATGGCAGTTCATTTAGAAAAGTGGCCTGGCGGCTTATGCGGGATTGCGGCAGGGATCAGATACCTCAAGATGAAGGACCGCATGTAAAAGCGGATTTTGATTTATTGTGCTATGGTGTATGTGTTTCCACTTTATTGCTTAGTTCTTTTGCAAAATATATAAAAATTAAATATTTTGTCTGAAGGGACAACATAATATAGATCTCATTGAATTCTAACATTATTCTTCTTCCTAATCCTTCCTGTGAGGGACCATTGTTGATTTAAAAATACACGTGCCGAAGGTCCCTGACCAATCCATTTGGTTACCTTGTTTACATATAGCACTGAATATTACATTGGCCATATTTTTCAGTAGAATGTATTCATTGCCGTTGTTATGCGCTGAAATGTCAGCTTTATCTGAATAGGCCTTCCTCTTTAGCGGCAAACTTATACAGAAATATTAAAGAGGTGCAGTTGCTATTCACTAGAGAGTATTTGAAATGTACTTTTAATTAAAATTAACAAATTCTGCATGGTCCTGCACATCAGTCGGTGATATGCTATAGTGCTTTTTGATTTATAGCAATGACGGCCCCCGGGGAAAGAGAGGTGCAGACTAGTCTTTCCCCGGGGGGTATTCTTGTGTAGACAGGACATGGTTGGGGATAGGTCGTGTTGGGAGGAAGGGGCGTGTCATCTGCTCTCCATTTAAGGGTCCGGCAAGGCGTAAACGGCCTCTTCTGGACCCTGTGCATCACCGGGGTAGGAGTTCAAAGAGTTTAAATTTAATTTGGAGATTAAGTTTTAATTGTATTTATATGTTGCAGCCAGTGTAGCATCAGCGAGCAGTATGTCCGCTGTTTATTTCGAGGGTCCAGAGTTTGAGCTTCTGGCAGGGAGGTGAGCATGGCTTCACCCTCCACCGATGAGATTAGGGCGGCGCTCCAGACATTGGGTGCGGTGGGCCGACATGACCTGTTGCGGCCCCGCGTTTTGGACGAGGCGTGGGTCGGTATGATGCCGCCTGCGTGTCTGGCAGGTAGCGGCGTTGCTGCCACGGTGGCTGCATGCCTCCCCGAGAGCGGGGGAGGCAGATTAAAGGTAGGTCAACGTGGGTGGGGACGTGGGAGGGGCGGGAAGCGCAGGGTGCCAGCGCGAGCAGGGGAGGAAGGCGCGCCAGCCTCCCAGGCCGTTTTGAAGGCAATGAGCTGCCCGGCCCCGATGCCACGGAGGAGACACTGGGCGGGGGGGGGCCGGGTTTCAACAAGAGATAGGAGCATTGACCAGGGCAAGGGCACAACATGCGGCTGAAAAAGTCAGCCTGGGCACACACGTTTTTCAGACAAAGGGGGCACGGGAGGAACATGACCCCCCCCACACACACAGTAATATCTCAGGAGAGAGCCAAAGGGCCAGGGGACAAGGGCCCCGCCCTTAAAAAACTAAGAGGCTCAGTGGTGGCACAACAGGAAAGAGACAAGGGGCCCCAGGTAGATGTTAGTGCAAAGGCAGACATGGACCATAGTGCCCAAGGGCCAGAGGTGCCATAAAACAGATGGGCGAACGTAGACATTGAGGCGCAAATCAGGGTACAGCGCCGCCTTATCCTGGAGACAGAGGCACGCTGGTTTGCCATGTGCGTGGGCCACGAGAAAGAGGAAGGAGCTAAAGCAAAAGCTGAGAAGGCAAAGGCCAGGGAGAGACATGCAGCCAGGCCAGAGGCAGGGGCCACAAGCCAGGGCAGCGGACAGTGGGTTTGGGTGCCAGCCAGTGGGAGTCAAGGGGGGATACCGGGCAGGCTCCTGCGGCCCAAGGTCAAGGTGATACACAGGACCCCCTTGGTTGGCGCAGCCAGGGGGGAGGGGGGAAGGCAGGGTCAGCGGCAAATGCTGACAGAAGGGGGGCGACGCCAGCGGACGCACCACGGCCTCGAGATGTTGGCAAGAAGTCACGGGGTGGGCGGCGGCCAACCCTACGTCGAGGGAGCAGGCTCACGGTGGCAGGAATGTCACAGACAGCGTTTGGAACGAAAGTGAATGGGGGGATGATGGAGTGAAAGAAGATTGCTGCGGAAGGGGTGCAGAGTATGCAGTGGAGGATGAGTTGCTTTTGGATTATGAGAGTGATGAATGGGAGGAGGGTGAGTTACGTGAAGAAGAAGGGGTTGTACAGCACATGCCCCTCAGTGCCAGTGAATGGCGCGCAACACGTTCTTCAGTTCATATTTTGCAGCAGTCAAGTGTGGACTCCAAACTAGGTAAACTAAAGGAGAAGAGCAACAGAGCTGATCACAAAGCGGAAGGATGGCGGACTGAGCCATTACCTTCAGGTACGGGTAAATGGTGGTCTGTTTGGGAACAGGGGGAGAAAAAAGAGAAAACGGTGAGAAGGTCAGTGGGGGTCAGGGTTGGTGAAGTCATATTAAAGAAAGATAAAAAGAAGAAAGTCACTAACATCAAGGCAACACACACATGTGTGAGTGGCAAGAAGCATAAAGATAAGAAAAGGTGTCAGTCAGATAGCTCGTCGGAGACATATAAGGACAAGGGCAACACGGACTAAGATGATGTCAAACACAAAAAGAAACTACCATATATGGGCCTAGCACTGCCCCTAGGGTCTCACCTGTCTGAGAAGACGAAGAACAGAATATGGAGACACGAGTACGTAGACGTATTCAAACTATTACATAGAGACATACAAGCCAAAGAAGGTTCGAAAGAGGAAGAGTGGGAGTTTACGTGGCGGCCAAGAGTGCCAATCAATATGGAGAACTGGACGTCAGCATTTCTTATATATGCAAGCATTTACTGTGTGAGGCATGGGGACAGGGCGATAGCGCTGCTTAAATACATGGACATAATCAGAAAGGCCCAAATGCATTTCAGGGGCTTTGCATGGCTTAACTACGACGAAGAGTTCAGGGCACGGGTGAGCCTGAACCCGGACCTACCATGGGGGGAGGTAGACTTCGAACTCTGGATGCAGTGGATGTCATCCACGCAATCAGCGGCATCCACACATACGGCTAGTGGTTTGCCAGTCACGTACCAGCCTTTTCACCCTAAGCCCGCCCCGAAGGGGGTGGGTTATGTCCCAAAACCAGCTGGAACCAATGTTGGGGCGTGCTGGAACTACAATAAAGGCTATTGTTTCAAGCACCCATGTAAGTTCAAACACGAGTGCTAGAAATGTGGCAGGAGGCACCCCATCACTCAATGTTTCACACTGGCCACCCCTGCTGAATAATGGAAGGGTGCCCGGGGGAGGGGGCAACAGGGACACCCTGGGACAAAAGGCAACTACACCCATTAAGTTGGAAGCATTGAAACCTTGGTTGGCGTTATATCCGCAACGGGGGGATGCATTGTGGTTGGAATGGGGCTTTAAGGAGGGCTTTCAAATTGGGTATCAGGGTCCTAGGAGGCAGAGATGGGCTGACAATTTGCGGTCAGCCATGGAATTCCCAGATGTAGCAGTACAAAAATTGGACAAGGAGGTGAGAGAGGGGAGAATAGCAGGTCCTTATGCAGTTTGGCCCAAGGCAGACTTGACGGTTTCACCTCTGGGGGTGGTACCGAAGAAAACCGAGGAGGAGTTTTGGCTCATTCATCACCTATCATGACCGGAGGGGGAGTCGGTTAATGATTACATTGCAGAGGTGGAATCCAAGGTGTTGTATGCGTTGGTGGATGACGCGGTGACCCTAGTGAGGAGTTGTGGTTAGGGGGCCGAGTTTGCGAAGTGTGATATTAAGTCAGCATTCCGTCTATTCCCCATACACCCCGAAGATTTTCAGTTGTTGGGCATGCAGTTTGGTGGTTTCATATATGTGGACAAAGTTTTGCCAATGGGCTGCGCTGTCTCCTGTGCACTGTTCGAGGCTTTCAGCACTTTCTTGCAGTTGGGTTTTTACAAGATCCAGTGGCCACAGGTTTGTGTTGCACTATCTAGATGATTTCTTATTTGTGGGCAGGGGAAACTCCTGTGAGTGCCAGAGGGCGCAGCAACATTTTCAACAAATGGCAGACAGTTTTGGGGGGCCGTTGGCACCTGAGAAAACGGAAGGTCCTAAGGTGGTGTTAAGATTCCTGGGTATTGAATTGGACACAGTTTTGATGGTGGCAAGGTTACCACTACCACAGGCCAAGGTAAATGGGATTCAGGCATTCTTGCTGGAGGTGATGGGTGAGAAGAAGATTGAGCTGCGAAAGGTGCAGAAACTACTGGGATACCTACATTTTGCATGTAGGGTAGAGCGAGAGGGGGAAACTTTTTGTCGGCTGCTGGGCATGGCCATGTCTGGGGCGATTTTGCCACATCACAGGGCCAGACTGTCTAGGGCGGTCAGTGCAGACTTGGGCGTATGGAGGACTTTCTTGACTGATTTCAATTGGGTGCCCATGAAGTTTCCAGATGACAATTCAGTGTGGCAAATACAGATTTTCTCAGATGCGGCAGGTGCACATGGTTTTGGGCTTTTCTGGGATGGCCGTTAATCTGCTGAGTGTTGTCCAGAACACTGGGTGCGGCAAGGGCGCAGCATCACCTTTTTGGAGTGCTTTCCTTTACTTGTTGCGCTACATCTGTGGGGAGGGGAGTTGGTGTACAGATCTGTACTTTTCCATGTAGATAATATGTCTGTGGTTGATCTAGTTAATAGACAGAGGACCAGGGATTTACCGGTGCTGAAGCTGCTGTGATTTTTTATGCTTGTTTGTCTGTGTTTGAATGTTGTGTTCAGGGCGCGACACATCCAGGGAACCCAGAATGACATTGCGGATGCTTTATCTCGTTCGCAGTGGCAGCGCTTCCGATCACTGGCACCTGGAGCGGACACAGTCAAGACGCCGCTACCGGTCGAGGTCTGGCAGCTGGGCGAATGAGGGTCATCAGCCTTGTGGAGGTAGCTTTAGCGGCATCCACAAGGAAGAGCTATAAACTGGCATGGACAGAGTTCTGGGCTTTTGAAGGGAATGTATCACAAGGATGGGACAGAATTCCTGTGGAGATAAAAAAGAGTGTTACGTTTTGTGCTTTTCTGCATTGATAAGGCTCTATCACCCACCACGATTGGGGGTAAACTGTCTGGGGTCTCGTTCTACGGCAAGCTGGATTGGGGGTTTTACCCTGCCAGGGACGATATATTAAGTTGAATGTTGAAAGGTTGGGGCAAACAGAGAAATGGGAGAAGGATGGCACCGAGGGAGGCCATCACGTTTGAGTTGTTGAGGGATTTGCTGGATCACTGACAGAATATCGAGGAGCAAAATTTCGACCTGGCAAAATATCGAGGAAAAAATATAGAATGCCAGAATATCGAATTCCTATCTACAAACAGGTAAGTACAAAAATATCGAATCCAAAATATCGTTGTAAAAAATATAGTTAGTCAAAATATCGAATTTTTAAATGTCTTAAAAGTAATGTAAAATTAATAAAATAATACATATAATTAACTAAAACATACTTAAAAATACTTAAATAACCTTAATATTAATAAATATTTAATGTAAGTTAAAAAAATAAACATGCATTTTTATTTTTTAATACATATATATATTAACGTAATATTAATAACAAATATTCAATATTTTTAGCGTAGGATAGCGGGAGGGTAAAATTTACTATTCCCACTCCAGTGAGTGCAACAGTAGGGAAAGCGTTGGATAGCGGGAGGGTAAAAATTACAATTCCCACTCCAGTGAGTGCAACAGTAGGGAAAGGAATGATTTAATATTTAAATTTAAAAAAAAAAATGATCAATACCAATAAAAAATTAATTAAAATTAATTACCAATTACAACATATTTAATTATTAATTAATTATAAATACCAATAAATATTATTTATTAAAAATTAATTACCTATTAATAATTCATTAACAACCAATTAATTTTCAATACCAAAAATTAATAAGTAATACTAAGGGGCCGATTCCGATCTCGGCCGGTAGGGCACCGAATTGGATTCGGCTTAACCGGATCCGATTCGGAGCCCTATTTCCCGACCGAATCGTACGCGCGTCCGGGCGAGCGAGTACGATGCGTATTCGCCGACCGACTCGTCCGGGCATCCCGACCGCTCCGACCGACTCGTTCCCGGGTCTAACCGCACTGACCGACTCGCTCGGACTCGACTCGCACCGCGCAATGGAGACGTTCCCCGGCCGGGTAAGTACGATGCGCGCCGCGAGCAGTCCGACCGAGCCGCGCACTCCGGCTCGAAAGAGCTGTCGGAGCCGTACTTTGGGGGTCCGTGTCAAACCCCCGTGTACGCGTAGCCGCACACAGGGGGGACCCATGGGTCCCCCCTACCTGTGCGTGTACGGCGCGAATCGCTTCGCCGCGTACACGCTGTAGGGGGCGCCCTTGTCCGTCTCGCACCCATTGAGTCAATGGGAGCCCACGTACGCGTTGTACGACAGGCTCACATTGACTTCAATGGGAGTCCGACCGACTCGAGTCCGATGGCATACGTGCGCATCGTACTCGTTCGGTCGGACTGCACGGGTCCGATTCGGTCGGAAATCTCTCCGGGTCCGGCTTGGTCGGAGAGATTTCCGGCCCGAATCGGAATCGGCCCCAAAATGTTTACCAATTAATAATTAATTAACAGTAAATTAATTATCAATACACAAAAATATTTCCAATAATTATTTAATTACAATTAAATTACTTCCCACCCTATTCCCCTATAAACCCACAACCCGCTCCGAATAATAAATTAATACAATTAATATAATTATCAATTAATCAATTAATAAAAATTAATTACCAATTAATACAAATTAATTACCAATTAATAAAAATTAATTACCAAATAAAAATTAATTAACAATAAATTAATAATCAATACCAATAAATAAAAATAAATAATTACTGAATTACAATTAAATTACTTCCCACCCTATTCCCCTATAAACCCACATCCCGCTCTGAATAATAAATTAATACAATTAATATAATTATCAATTAAAAAATTAATAAAAATTAATTACCAATTAATAAAAATTAATTACCAATTAATAATTAATTAACAATGAATTATTTATCAATACCAATAAATAAAATTAAATAATTACTTAATTACAATTAAATTACTTCCCACCCTATTCCCCTATAAACCCACAACCCGCTACAGAACTAAAACGCAAAATTAAATTAAAAATAATTAATAATTCCTAAAAATTAATATTTAATTTACTATAATTAAATTACTTCCCACCCTATTCCCCTATAAACCCACAACCCGCTACGGAATTACATTACGCAAAAATTAAATAACATAAAATTCATTACTTAAAAAAAATTAAGACATACATTACAAAAATAATACATACTTTTAACACATATACTAACACTTAAAACACTATAAAAAAAATCGATATTTTTAACAACTATATTATGACTGTCGATATTATGACAATCGATATTTCTTACCTGAATTTCGATATTCTGCACCACTATATTTTGGCAATTCGATATTCTGTCCATTCTATATAAAAAACTCGATATTTTGGCAATTCGATATTAAAAATTCGATATTATGTCTGTTCACCGGATTTGCTGGCAGTCCTTTCTGTATGTTGTTACGACAAGTTTGAGTTAGCTATTTTTAGGCTTTGCATGGTGTGGATGTTTTTTGGTGCTTTTCGAGTTTCAGAATTGTTGGGGTCAGCAAGGGCAATGGGGTTACAAGTGAGTGACGTCCGCATGGATACGGGACGTTTGGGGATTTGGTTGGGTCGGTTCAAGACTGATCAGCAAGGCAGGGGAAAGTGGGTTTGGCTGAGCGAAGGAGGGATGAAGTTGGTGTGCCCGGT
This sequence comes from Calotriton arnoldi, assembly GCA_963921515.1. Lineage (NCBI taxonomy): Eukaryota > Metazoa > Chordata > Amphibia > Caudata > Salamandridae > Calotriton > Calotriton arnoldi. Next base: position 6,179,130 of record CAWUFW010000046.1, on the reverse strand, counting down.
ACGGGAGTGGCGACGTTTTTTAATTGGCCGGGATGCCGCTTCAAGGGAATATTTTGTCATCAGAATGGGGAGGCCAATGTTGGCATCACAGCTATTGGTGGTGATGAGGAGGGGGCTTCGCCACCTGGGCAGGGATGCAAGGGTTTTCTGAACTCATTCCTTTAGAATAGGGGAGCGATGGAAGCGGCTGGCCTGGGGTGGAGATGGGAGAGTATTCAGAAGATTGGTAGGTGGCGGTCCTGTTGTTGTGAGCATTATGTGGGAAAGCAATCATAGGGAAGGCATTAGTGGTAGAGACATGAAGGGGGGTGGTCAAAGGGGGAGGAGACTGGATCTGGGGAATCAGGATAACGATGTTTCTCTTTCCAACACAGGATGTGTGAACGGTCCAGGGGCCAAGACGGTGACCTGGATTATGGGATATTCTCTGGTTCATTGGGCAGCCAAGTATGTGGACCAGGAAGTCTAAGGCAGGAATCTAGGACTACACAGCAGTCGGCATAAGGTGCTAGGTGGGGAAAGAGTGGAATCCGTTGGGGAAGTTTGCTGCCTTGGTTGACTAAGCTGGTGCCGCAAAGAGGTTGCCCGGACATGCTGCTGATTCATGTGGGGGAAAATGATTCGGTGAGATTATCCAGTCTGACACCTTTGTAACACATGCAGAGGGATCTTGAGTCCATGAAACTGAATTTCTCCGGGACTTGCATCATATAACAGAGTTTGTGCAACGTCGCAGCTGGAGGGGGGCAATACGGCATGGGGCAATTGACAAGGCTCGCAGGAAACTAAACAGGGCGATGAGAGTATTCTGTGCAGGTCTGGGGATTACGGTGATCTCTCATGAGGGAATTTGAGAGGGAGAAGTGTGCCTGTTTCGTGACGATGGAGTGTATTTGTCGAGAATGGGGAATGCGTATTATATGATGGAGCTGAGGGACACCGTGAGCCGACTGTGGAAAGAGAATATATGGTGTAAGAGAGATCACCCCTGAATGGGCCATATGAGATGCTTAAACAAGAATGGGCATGCAGTGGGGGGGCAGAAAAACACCCATCAGGGTTTATTCTGGGTGGCGGAACTCTTGGGGGGGTGGAAAGTCACATGCAGGCTCTTACACACCCTGGGGGCGCAGACTAGGCTTTCCCCAAGGGTATTCGTGCGTAGACAGGACATGGTTGGGGATAGGTCGTGTTGGGGGGGAAGGGGCGGGTCATCTGCTCTCCATTTAAGGGTCCGGCGAGGCGTAAACTGCCTCTTCCGGACCCTGTGCATTAACGGGGTGGGGGTTCAAAGAGTTTAAATTTAGTTTGTCCAACCACCCACCCTACACTGTGAGAGGGTCAAAGGAGTGGGGGTTGTGCATCGCGAAAATTTGTTCATGCCAATATTAGGACGGGTTTGCATCTTTAGAAGGCAGGGCGGAACTCCTGTGGGGTGAAAAGTCACATGAGGGCTCTTACACACCCTCGGTGGGGAAGAACAGTGTGAAGGAGAAAAACCGGGGGCGGTACCTTGTCTGGAAAGAATGGAATGAGAAAGGATGGGTGGGGTTGGAAGTTGCTGTGAGGTGCGAGTGGACGTGTGATGTTGGGGGTTTGTGGTTTTAATTTATAAGATGCTGTTAATAGTTAATAAAGTTATCAATATGCAACCATGTCCTAATAAATTTGGCCTTTCACACTATTCATGGTGTCATGGAGTGTTTATTGGTGCACTATGACTGCAGTGTTTATATTAACAATAATAAAAGTAGTTCAGAGCTTGACAATTGATAGCACCCCCACCACTTTTGAGGGTTCTGCCTTCGCATTCCTACCCTGCCCCTGGCAGGAGTAAATCTCTGACCCTTTCTAGAGGGGGAGTTGGCTAAGCAAAAGTGTGTGACTCCCTAATAATTCTCAGGTTTGTGACTTTGTTTACATTTTTCAACTCATCCCCATCCAGACTGTTCGCTCCCCACCCACGAGGTCAGGTTTATTCTCAAGTAAGGTTACATCTTAATGAGTCATACTACATATGAGCATGGTGAATGCAAGTGTGAATGTGCACGTAAAAATCATGTTGAATTTACATGTGCAAATGTTTTTGTAATGGTGCATACTTCAGGTGAAAAGGAGAACCTCTTACAGCAAAATAAACTCGAATGGTTCTTTCCTGATTTGCACGTCCTGGTTCATTTTGATCAAAATCTTCTTCAATAGCCCTTAGAACGACGGTCACAATCTTCAAAATAGTGGTAAACCTCAGATAGTAAGAACACCACTATATTTTTCAAAACCTTCTCCTTTCACCCTCTTCTGTGTCCCGGTTAGAGTGCTATTAGATGACAGCTCAAAACGCTCATGTTTTTTCTTTCAGAAAAACGAACTTGGATCATGTAGTAGAAGTAATGAAGTAGTTTGTTCAATAACGCGCTCTTCCTTGTTTATGTTGAATGGCATCTTGCAGCTGACTATACAGGATATGTTTTTGAATGGATATACCTCACAACATGCACTTCAAAGATGTGTCGTATCCCATTTTCTACTGGCTCTGCTCCTTGATAAAAGAGGGTGCTGCAACACACACGGCACCCCTAGTTCCATACTTATTACACTCATTATAATTGTAATTTCAATCCTCTGTAGTGGTATAGTCAGACTTTAAATTACAATTTGGGAAATGCCACTCTTAGAAAGTTGGTATTTTCTTGCCTAAGCGAAATGTGCATTTCTTCCAGTATTCAGGATCACTTGACTATTAATAGCCCTCCTGTGGTGTGGTGTGATGAGAATTCCTCTCACACAGTGAGCAAAGGGGCCTGGGTGTGGAGAGGTGAGGATCTTCCTGACAAGATGGCTGTGGAGGGGTGGGGCCCCTGCCTTGATTACAATTCAAAGAATAGTCTGGGGCTGTACCCAACTCTTCCTGACTTCAGAAGAAGCCTACCCTGTCACTGGCAGATGCAGCTCACACTTGGGCCTGACTTTGTTTCACTGAACAAGCTGGCACCAAACCCAGGGAAAGAGCAGAGCTGAGTAGAACCAGTGTTAGAGAAAGGGGTGCCCCCACTCATAGGCTGGCATTGGGTATAAAAATGGCAACCGCAGAACCAGAAATCATAACACTCCTGGACCTCAGAAGATTCAGAAGAAGGACTGCCCTGATGTTTGAAGACCCTGAAGGAAGACTGGACCTGCTTGTCTTGAACCCAGGACCCTAGAAGTTACTCCAAGGGTCAGTTGGCAGACCTCCTGTTACAATCTTCCAAACGCATTTCCTGCTTCCTAGCTTGCCAGTCCCAACTGGACTGGACCTGCCCTAGTCCTGTCTGCTGGCCTCTGTGGAAGTGAGTCCTGACCCCCAAGTGCTGTTCTCAAGGTCCTGGATCCTTGGCTGAAGGTGTCACTAGATCCAATGCACCCTGATACAGAGCCATGCCATGCAGCTTCTCACCAAAGGCGTCACCGGATCCAGTGCCGAGCAATGCAGAGCTCTGCAGCTCCTAACTAGAAGCCTCACCAGACCCAACCAAGCAAAATGCAGAACTCACATCAAGTCAGAAAGTAAAACTTACAGCAGGATGAGGCTGGTCCTGAATGCAGCCCGTGCTCCATTGAGGACTTTGTCCCATTCCATGCGTGACCAGATACCAGCAGTTGGGACCTTGCAGCTTTTGACGCTACTTTTACTGAAAACGTTAAAAGTTCATAGCTTCGGTTCAACTTATTGGATTTTTGTCATTTTAAGGGTCATTGCATTTATTAAAATATTCTAAATTACTTTGGGATTTTTCTTTTGCTGTGTTTTCACTTTATTATTGTTTGAGTATTGCATAAATACTTTAGACATTGCCTCTAAGTTAAGCCTGACTGCTTTGTGCCAAGTTGCCAGTGGGTTAAGCACAAGTTTATTTAGAGACTTTAGTGGTTCACCCTGACAAGGAATATGATTAATATTTGAGGTGGAATCTCACCCCCTCAACAAATACTCTAATTTTGTACACCTACCACCAATACAGCCTATATTGCCACCATCACCACTATCAGTGCTACCACATCACAAATATCACTACTACTACCACCACCATTACCAACACTACTGCCACAATCACTTCCATTACCACTAGTACTGTTACTACCACATCACTTTCACACATGAGTGTATTTGTGTATCTTTGTGTACAGGGTGCGAAGTCCAACTGAAGAGGTCTGTTTTGCAAAATGTCCAGTGTAGGACAGCCTGGCCCACTCTGCTACCTACGTTTAACAACGTACACCAGTAAATGCAAAGATCATGGTTCTGGATACACACTAAACATAATTTTCGATGTGTATAGGCAGAAATTATTAAACATTCCTGAGGTACTTATTTCACATTTTTGTATCCTTGTGTGTCACACATAGTAGAGCTTTTGCAAGCCGCAAAACAGACCAATAAGTCCAAGATCTTATGGCTACAAAACATGCAGACCACTAATCAAACAACCGATTATATGGAGGCTCATTCTTTATTAACTTTGAGAAATTCTAATTTATGATTCAAAATTCTTGCAAAAATGAAATGGGAATTACAACACAAAGCTCTAGTTCAGTGTTGTGAGAACTTTTTCTGTAAATGTATTAACAAACGTTCACAATTACATTGATTATCCAAGGGCTTGGGTCGCCATCTCTCAGGTGGATATACCATTGGAGTTCTTAATTTTATAGACTCTTGGGGACAGGGGCCATGTTTGAGAGTTACAGGTCAGCCCTTATGTGCTGGAAGCAGCGGTGCTGCAGCACTCCCAAAATAACAATGCTGGAGTTCCGAAAGTGAATGAGCAGTAAAGATGTCTTCAAACTTTATTTTTATCTTGTCACAATTGTTGAGGGTTCAAAGACAGAGGTCAAATGTCCGACTATTTCTTCTAACAAATTGCTGCTTTTTATTTTAACATGCGTACTTGTGTTTACTTTTTAATCTCTGACTGAAAGTGAGAGAATATTGTAAAGTTAACAATGTGGCAATCTTGGTGGCATGAAAAGAAAGGCTAACAGGTGTTCTCTTTTTTCTAACACACAATAACATTTAAATATCTATAAAGAAACTGTACAAATATTTCAAAATATTTCAGCACTTAAGAAAGCACAAATTAAGCTCTTAATTGGTATGTGTGATGGAAACAAAGATTTTAATAGAATCAAAACAAATCAAGACACTTTACTTGGTGATGTGTAAATGACAAATATTCGCTGAAGATTTCCTTTTTCACACATTGGGCCTTATTTTCAACAAAACGACGTAGCATGGCGCTGCAAGCCAATATTCTGTGCCGAGCTGCATCATTTTAAAAGCACAGGGATGCCTCATATTTACAACAATATGACGCATCCCTGTGCTTTCCCCAGCGCCGGCACACAATTGGCTGCCATGTGCCAACGCAGGCACCCTTGCACCATGGTCAAGGGTGCCTGCGATCCAGGGATGATTGTTTTTGTGCAGGAAGAGACACCTTCCTGCACAAAAGCAATCGTGAGAGGTGTTTTCCTCTTTTTATGTGTGCTGCAAAATGCAGCACTCATATAAAAAGGAACAAATGAGGAGAAATAAAAATATATCTCCTCCTTGCGCCTCCTTACGTGGAGGCGTAGGATTCTGACGCATTCCCAGGTTTACGAAATATTGTAAATCTGGGAATGTGGCAGAATCCATGGGTGTTGCGTGGGAACACCCACAGCAACACCCATGGCACACCCCTTTCACGCAAAGTGATGCGTGAAAAGGGGCCGTATTTACAAGGCCATGACAAGCCGCGCAGGGTGGCTTTGTGTGGCCTTGTAACTACGGGCCAGCACACTGCTCCGTCGGTGCGTCAAAAAGCGCAAGGGGCTTGTAAATAAGCCCCTTTGTTTTTTGGATACATTTGTCTAAACTATCTTCTTTTTATAAATTACTTCTGCAAATGCTGCCTAGCTGCACACTGTAGCTTATTATATTACTTAACCATGTCCAACTTTTGTCTATGGGTTACTCCTCTGGTGTTTTTAACACATAGGGCCTGATTACGATGCCGGTCGGTCCGACCATCTGACCACCGTGGCCGCTATCAAATTCTGACTGCTGAGTCCTGGATAGTTCCCCCTGCTGTATTACGATGCAACTGCTGCTACCTCGGAGATCTCATCTACGGCGGTGCACATATTCCCAAATATGTCGCTGCAAGTGCATGCAAACTCACACGAAACGTGATAAGTACACACATGCATGACATATGTTGGGATATGCCTTGTGCTCCATGTACCCCATTGCTGGAGTGGTGTAGCGATCTGTGCACAGTCCAGTCAATACATGCCACCTACAGACTTACCTGCATTCCGGCGCCCACAGGGTCGTTGTCTTCGGGTTCAGCTGCAATGATGTAGGGGGGGCCTGGAGAAAGGGATCCACTCCGGAGACTGTCGGGGAGAAGCTGATTTGGGTGAGTAGTCACCCCAAATCCATTGTTTCCGATGACTCGAGGCAGTCGGTCGGACAGACACTGTCGGATCGTCGGAAACCCACATCGTAATCCGTATGGCGGTCGGAGATCCCTATGGATGCTGTTCTTCTCCAACCGCCATTTTGGCGTCAGAGTTGGCAGTCTTTCAGCAGTCGGTTGGAGTACAAGATGCATGCATCGTAATCCAGCGGTCGAACTGACCACTTCCGACGAGACTGCGGAAGTCGGTCCGACCGGCATCGTAATCAGGCCCATAGTTTTTATCTTGACTGCAATAAAATCCCTTTTGATTTGTATCAGTTTCTATTGGAGAAACTAAACCTGATTTTGTCTACAATATTTTATTCTGAGTAAAGTTCGTGTGCATTATTCAGAGAATATACTCGATATGAACGGATCCCTGGTCTAACTGGTGTAATTGAGCTATTATTTTCAGAATAAAAGCCTCGCCCTTGTGCGGAGCTGATAACATAAAGCTGCAAGTTATAGTTTTATCATAGTTGTTTACAGACCTACCACTGAGGGTCCTTGTTTAACCTGTAAAACACTGTATTCAGGTCTGTGATCTACAAAGCTTCACTCCTCTACCCCTGTAAATTTCCGCTACTCCTCTGTTTAAAAATAAAACAAAAATGAAATACTTTCAGTGTCAAGAATGTGTTTTGTGCAATGCTTCCAGGGAGTGCTTATCGACAAAAGTAGGTTCATGTAGATACTTTGAGTGTCCGTCATTAATAGCGCTCAGATTTTCCTTTGTTTGTTCTTTTAAAGGACAGGTAGCTGGGCCACCATAGATCGTCAGCATTGAATTTTGGAAGATATACACAGTATACTGTGATACTTTATAGCGCCCAATTTCATGTTATACTTTAGAAGAGAAATTATTAAATATGATGTTTGCCATTTGAATTACCTATATCACTTGTGCAATCTATTGACAACTAAGGGCCTGATGTACAATTCCCATTCGCAATCCAGGAATGTAAGAATGTGCAATTTACACTCAGGGTGGTTTGTGAATGCAGTTTGCGATGCGACCTATGTACAAATAGGTCACATTACAAATTTTCTATTCGCAGGGGCAGGGTTGGACTGGCCATGAGGGCAATCTGGCAGTGCCCAAAGGGCTGGTCTGACAGGTTAGTGTGTGACCCAGGTTTTTGGGTGTTTGTGGGTCTGTTTTATTGTCTTGTGAGACGATTTTTACTGTTGATTTCCCTGCTAATCCCACAAATATTGCCTGATGCAAGCACAAACGCATGCAGTCTCTCATACCTTGCTTAACATTTAGCGTGTCATTACAAATTCATTTTGAAATATGGGCCACATTTTTAATTACCTCACTCGCTAATGGGAGCCACTTTTATTTTGGTGCCCGGGTCTATTTTCTGTTCCAGTCCACTCAGCGCATAGGATTGCAAAATGTCCTGCCTAATGCATATTAATGAGGCAGGTCACATTTACACTCTGCTGAAAACAACATGAGAGGGAGGGAATTCGAAAGTAAGGACCACTCTCAGTCCCCCGGGGTAAATATGATAATAAACAACAGAGAGTGTGCCTTGTAATAACAAAATAAAGCACAACAAAAGAAACCCAGTTGGTTCTTAATAAAGCCCTCACTCACCAGCCTAGTTGGTGACATGCTTCATCATCGGGCCCCACCAGGAGCGGCCGAATGCCACCCCGGTGTGCTGCAACGCCAGAATTACTGCGGAGCTGGTATAAAAATCCAGTGTGAAGTGAAAGTGATAATTTAAAAATGGCTGACTGTGTCAAACAATACATTTTATTAGAAGCCAATCAGACATGAGTAAAAACAAAGAGTGGGACACCAAAGCCAAATAAATTGTTCAGCACGGTCCACTATGATGTGGTCAACATGTTTCTGCCTATGTGTAGTTATTTAACAGGCATTCGTCAGGACCAAAGAGGCGTGTGAAACCCCGGTGGTGTGAGCGCACTACGGCCCACCCTAACCTGAGGTTTTAAGTGTGAAAAAGTAAAAATATACTTCTAAAATTCCTCGTGTTGAGAGGAACCGAGTTTATTCTGATTGAGAAAAAACATACAACATAAAGAAAGGGAGACAAACATATATAAGTTAGACATCTTGAAATAAGTTTGTCAGTATGGAAAAAACATATAGTTGTGCTCTATATGATGCGCTTAATCGATAACTTAGATCATACGTGCTACTAGATAGAGAAAGGAACATTCAAAATGAACCATCAACCTCTATAGATTTTAGAGGGAAATTTAAATAATGCCCAACGTGATCTTTATCACTACTTAAAGAAGTATATGAACAAACACTAAGCGTGATAACTATCGAACACATTCTAGCTGAGCAACATAAAATCAAAAGGAAATAAATCTCACATGGGGTGTCATCATTAATAACACCATGGGTCTCGGGAAGGGGGGTGGTAGCAATAATGGCACACCCTAAAAGCAAAGAGGGAGAAAAAGAAAGAAAGAGGTGTGATCAGAATAATCACAGAGGAAAACAGGGAAGACCCCAGTACTTATCTTAATTTCAAAGGCGAAAGGACTTACGCCCGCACTGCTAGGCACCCGCAGTATACCTAGGCATTCCCTCCAAACGCGGACCCCGATGGTGGGAGCCAGGTTCCTCCGGTATGTTTTTAAAGGATTGGGACAGGGCGCATAAGAGCGCGTCATAACATGGACGTCAGAATATTACGCGCTGAAAGCCGAAGGGAAACGAAAAAGAAAAGAAACAAAAAAGGGGGAGCTACGTCATCGCGTAAACATCGCGATTTCAAGCGCCATCTAAAGGTTGTAAAACGTAGCATTCCTAGTTGGTACTCCGTTGCCAATCAAAGGAAAGGCACTGAGAAAAGACTGTTTGTTGTGAGTATCACACAGTAATAAGAGAAAAGAAAATCTAATTACAAACGAAATAGGCAAGTAGCCGACAAACAAAAAACACATATTTGGATTACTTGGCGATTGTTGGTCAATGTTAATTTTGATAGGGGATATTAGATGCCCTTTAAAATTTGGTAAACAAAAACGACAGATATAAACAGACAAGGGAGGAAGAGGAGGGGGGGGGAGAAAGGGGGGGGGGTGTTGGGGGAGGGGGGAAGGAAAGGGGAGGAGAGGGAAAGAAAGAAAGGGAAGGGGAGGTGTTTTTGCATAAAGCCGGTGATTTTTACCGGAGTAAAGAGCCATTAGGATGCCCAAGGGGAAAAGAGGAAAAAAATGGTTTTATGCTACAGAACAGGAACCGGACAAACTCAATGGTACAGTACTGTCGACCAAGGAATATTGTCATTTAATCCATGATTATGAGTGTCCAGCCGGTACACCCACCTCTGTTCTTTCTCAAAGAGAACTTTCTGGATATTACGTGTTGATTGTACTTGCTCTATAACTGTCCACCTAAGATCATTGCCAATGGGATTAGCATTGAGTTTGTCCGGTATGCAAAAACACCTCCCCTTCCCTTTCTTTCTTTCCCTCTCCTCCCCTTTCCTTCCCCCCTCCCCCAACACCCCCCCCTCTTTCCCCCCCCCCTCCTCTTCCTCCCTTGTCTGTTTATATCTGTTGTTTTTGTTTACCAAATTTTAAAGGGCATCTAATATCCCCTATCAAAATTAACATTGACCAACAATCGCCAAGTAATCCAAATATGTGTTTTTTGTTTGTCGGCTACTTGCCTATTTCGTTTGTAATTAGATTTTCTTTCTCTTATTACTGTGTGATACTCACAACAAACAGTCTTTTCTCAGTGCCTTTCCTTTGATTGGCAACGGAGTACCAACTAGGAATGCTACGTTTTACAACCTTTAGATGGCGCTTGAAATCGCGATGTTTACGCGATGACGTAGCTCCCCCTTTTTGTTTCTTTTCTTTTTCGTTTCCTTCGGCTTTCAGCGCGTAATATTCTGACGCCCATGTTATGACGCGCTCTTATGCGCCCTGTCCCAATCCTTTAAAAACATACCGGAGGAACCTGGCTCCCACCATCGGGGTCCGCGTTGGAGGGAATGCCTAGGTATACTGCGGGTGCCTAGCAGTGCGGGCGTAAGTCCTTTCGCCTTTGAAATTAAGATAAGTACTGGGGTCTTCCCTGTTTTCCTCTGTGATTATTCTGATCACACCTCTTTCTTTCTTTTTCTCCTCTTTGCTTTTAGGGTGTGCCATTATTGCTACCACCTCCTTCCCGAGACCCATGGTGTTATTAATGATGACACCCCATGTGAGATTTATTTCCTTTTGATTTTATGTTGCTCAGCTAGAATGTGTTCGATAGTTATCACGCTTAGTGTTTGTTCATATACTTCTTTAAGTAGTGATAAAGATCACGTTGGGCATTATTTAAATTTCCCTCTAAAATCTATAGAGGTTGATGGTTCATTTTGAATGTTCCTTTCTCTATCTAGTAGCACGTATGATCTAAGTTATCGATTAAGCGCATCATATAGAGCACAACTATATGTTTTTTCCATACTGACAAACTTATTTCAAGATGTCTAACTTATATATGTTTGTCTCCCTTTCTTTATGTTGTATGTTTTTTCTCAATCAGAATAAACTCGGTTCCTCTCAACACGAGGAATTTTAGAAGTATATTTTTTACTTTTTCACACTTAAAACCTAAGGTTAGGGTGGGCCGTAGTGCGCTCACACCGCCGGGGTTTCACACGCCTCTTTTGGTCCTGACGAATGCCTGTTAAATAACTACACATAGGCAGAAACATGTTGACCACATCATAGTGGACCGTGCTGAACAATTTATTTGGCTTTGGTGTCCCACTCTTTGTTTTTACTCATGTCTGATTGGCTTCTAATAAAATGTATTGTTTGACACAGTCAGCCATTTTTAAATTATCACTTTCACTTCACACTGGATTTTTATACCAGCTCCGCAGTAATTCTGGCGTTGCAGCACACCGGGGTGGCATTCGGCCGCTCCTGGTGGGGCCCGATGATGAAGCATGTCACCAACTAGGCTGGTGAGTGAGGGCTTTATTAAGAACCAACTGGGTTTCTTTTGTTGTGCTTTATTTTGTTATTACAAGGCACACTCTCTCGTTGTTTATTATCAGGTCACATTTACACCCTTACTCGCCATTGGAAACTTTTCTCATTTTTTTTAAACCAGGCTGTGTCCATTGAAGGGACTTGTATTGCTTCTTAAAAAAAAAGTTTCCAGTTTGATAAGACATCAGGGAGAGCAGACACGTGGACCCTTGCCTGCTCTGTCAAAGGTTGCCCGACACTATTCTCAAAGTAGAACGGGCCCAAGGGGAGCCCTTCGACTTGTGAAGCAGTTACCACCTCCTTTAAGCTTTGGTAACTGATCAATGGTTTGCAAAGGTCTCGAACCATTGATACACTCCATACAGATTTGCAATTATGAGGAAACATCCTTACTGATTGCGATTCAGTATGGGTCACAGAACCCATTTTGCGAGTCAGAAATGGTTTTCCGAGTGGGAAAATGGGCTTAGAACATAGTAAGTGACCACTTTAGGGTCAAAAACCATATGATTTTGCAAACCACAGACTCTGTAACTGTAAAATACCTTCATAAATCAGGCCCTAAAAATGAGCCGCACAAAGGTCATAGGAGTGCAGCGTGGCATCAGACTTTCTCTGTTTCATAGTGTGGGAGCCCTTTGTCCTTCTTGGTCTCTGTGTGATGTCATTTCTTGTGTTCAGTCAAGCTTATATCTGAAAAGTAAACACTGGAGCAGCTGTGTTCCAAGCAAGCACTCTATTGTAATTGTTGTTATTAATGCTACTCACAGGGATCCTGAGATGGGTATTTACATATCCTAATGATATCGTCGATTGCCACCTCAAGAGACTGATCTTTCATACATAGGTCCATTTGGCTGGAGTAGGCATGCTCCCTCAAACCTTTCTATAGAATAAATCTGACAAACATCAAGGCAGGGCAATTCCAATGGAGTCTAACAAGGTAAACAGACTGACAGTGTAACCACCAAGACGTTAACATATTCTTCATACTGCAGATTAACATGGGTGGTTGGGGTCTGATTGAGTCCACTATGAATAATTATCATTTAAAGAACCCCCCTCCATACTCCGGAATCCAATATCAGTCAATGCTGCCTCCCGTTGTTGATTCGAATCAAAATTCACCATTTTAAGGATTCTCTAAAGTATGTCCGTGCCATAGTCTTAATATTAATTGAATGCCAGAGGATGGGGAGAGGGGCTAAGGGGTGTAATTGTGGGGGCAGCGGAGAGGACTGATTGTTCTCTGATTGGCAGGGAATCTGAAGAAGGGCCTCCTGTCCATGATTACCAGAACATGTGGAGAATAGCTGATGCTTCATTATTTACCATGGGCTATGGAAAATGTCTGTTCATTGCATAACTGAGGCTGTGGAGAATGGCTGTGTGATCTTTCAATAGCAGGGGCTGTAAAGAGTGGCTATCAGTTTAATGAATAGCAGGGGCTGTGAGAATGGCTATCTACTCATAGAAAAGTAGGGGATGTGGAAAATGGTTGAGTGTTCTTAGAAAAGCAGGGGCTGTGGAGAATGTCCAGATATCCATTGAATAGGAGGGGCTGTTGAGAATCTTTATTAAATAGCAAACCTGTAAAGAATTGTCCATTTAAAGAAAAGCAGGGGCTGTGGAGAATGGCTGTGTGTTCTTTGAATAGGAACTCTTTGGAGAATCTTCTCTAGTCACAAGGGTTTTGAGGAATTGCTGAATTCTCCATAGCAAGGGCTATGGAGAATGGTCACCTACTCATTAGATATCTGGGGCAGTGGAGAATAGTTGAGTGTTCATTGAATAGGAGGGCAGTAGAGAATAGTTGAGTGTTCATTGAATAGGAGGGCTGTGGAGAATAGCTGAGTGGAGAATAGTGTTAATGATAGGGGCTGTTGAGTATAGCAGAGTGTTCATTGAATAGCAGGGTCTTTGGGGTATAGCTGACGGTTCATTGAATACCAGGGTCTTCGGGGTATAGCTGAGTGTTCATTGAATTGCAGGGTCTTTGTGGTATAGCTGAGTGTTCATTGAACAGCAGAGGCTGTGGGGTATAGCTGAGTGTTCATTGAACAGCAGAGGCTGTGGGGTATAGCTGAGTGTTCATTGAATAGCAGGGACTGTGGGTATAGCTGAGTGTTCATTGAATAGCAGGGTCTTTGTGGTATAGCTGAGTGTTCATTGAATAGCAGGGTCTTTGTGGTATAGCTGAGTGTTCATTAACAGCAGGGGCTGTGGGGTATAGTTGAGGGTTTATTGAATAGCAGGGTCTTTGGGGTATAGCTGAGTGCTCATTGAACAGCAGGGGCTGTGGGGTATAGCTGAGTGTTCATTGAATAGCAGGGTCTTTGGGGTATAGCAGAGTGTTCATTGAACAGCAGAGGCTGTGGGGTATAGCTGAGTGTTCATTGAACAGCAGAGGCTGTGGGGTATAGCTGAGTGTTCATTGAATAGCAGGGACTGTGGGTATAGCTGAGTGTTCATTGAATAGCAGGGTCTTTGTGGTATAGCTGAGTGTTCATTGAATAGCAGGGTCTTTGTGGTATAGCTGAGTGTTCATTGAACAGCAGGGGCTGTGGGGTATAGTTGAGGGTTTATTGAATAGCAGGGTCTTTGGGGTATAGCTGAGTGCTCATTGAACAGCAGGGGCTGTGGGGTATAGCTGAGTGTTCATTGAATAGCAGGGTCTTTGGGGTATAGCAGAGTGTTCATTGAATAGAAGGGCTGTGGGGTATAGCTGAGTGTTCATTGAACAGCAGGGGCTGTGGGGTATAGCTGAGTGTTCATTGAATAGCAGGGTCTTTGGGGTATAGCTGAGTGTTCATTGAACAGCAGGGACTGTGGGTATAGCTGAGTGTTCATTGAATAGCAGGGTCTTTGTGGTATAGCTGAGTGTTCATTGAACAGCAGGGACTGTGGGTATAGCTGAGTGTTCATTGAATAGCAGGGTCTTTGTGGTATAGCTGAGTGTTCATTGAATAGCAGGGTCTTTGTGGTATATCTGAATGTTCATTGAACAGCAGGGGCTGTGGGGTATAGCTGAGTGTTCATTGAATAGAAGGGCTGTGGGGTATAGCTGAGTGTTCATTGAACAGCAGGGGCTGTGGGGTATAGCTGAGTGTTCATTGAATAGCAGGGTCTTTGGGGTATAGCTGAGTGTTCATTGAACAGCAGGGGCTGTGGGGTATAGCTGAGTGTTCATTGAATAGCATGGTCTTTGGGGAATAGGTGAGTGTTCATTGAATAGCAGGGGCTGTGGGGTATAGCTGAGTGTTCATTGAACAGCAGGGGCTGTGGGGTATAGCTGAATGTTCATTGAATAGCAGGGGCTGTGGTGTATAGCTGAGGTTTCATTGAATAAAAGGGCTGTGGGGTATAGCTGAGGGTTCATTGAATAGCAGGGGCTGTGGGGTATAGCTGAGGGTTCATTGAATAGCAGGGGCTGTGGGGTATAGCTGAGGGTTCATTGAATAGCAGGGGCTGTGGGTTATAGCTGAATGTTCATTGAATAGTAGGGGCTCTGGTTTATAGCTGAGGGTTCATTAAATAGAAGGGCTGTGGGGTATAGCTGAGGGTTCATTGAATAACAGGAGCTGTGGGGTATAGCTGAGTGTTCATTGAATAGCAGGGGCTGTGGGGTATAGCTGAATGTTCATTGAATAGCAGGGGCTGTGGTGTATAGCTGAGGTTTCATTGAATAAAAGGGCTGTGGGGTATAGCTGAGGGTTCATTGAATAGCAGGGGCTGTGGGGTATAGCTGAGGGTTCATTGAATAGCAGGGGCTGTGGGTTATAGCTGAATGTTCATTGAATAGCAGGGGCTGTGGTGTATAGCTGAGGTTTCATTGAATAAAAGGGCTGTGGGGTATAGCTGAGGGTTCATTGAATAGCAGGGGCTGTGGGGTATAGCTGAGGGTTCATTGAATAGCAGGGGCTGTGGGTTATAGCTGAATGTTCATTGAATAGTAGGGGCTCTGGTTTATAGCTGAGGGTTCATTGAATAGAAGGGCTGTGGGGTATAGCTGAGGGTTCATTGAACAGCAGGGGCTGTGGGGTATAGCTGAGGGTTCATTGAACAGCAGGGGCTGTGGGGTGTAGCTGAGGGTTCATTGAATAGCAGGGGCTGTGGGGTATAGCTGAGGGTTCATTGAATAGCAGGGGCTGTGGGTTATAGCTGAGGGTTCATTGAATAGAAGGGCTGTGGGGTATAGCTGAGGGTTCATTGAATAGCAGGAGCTGTGGGGTATAGCTGAGGGTTCATTGAATAGCAGGGGCTGTGGGTAATCCTCATTGGATAACAAAGGTTGTAGAGAATTGTTGCCTGTTTTACTGAATAGCAGGAGCTGTGGAGAATGGTTCAGTGAAAAGCGGCGGGGGGGCAGAGAGTTTCCAGATATCCATTTATTAGGAGGGGCTGTGGAGAATCTTTATTGGAAAGCAAGGGCTGTGGAGAAGAGTCAAGTGTTCACTGAGTAGTAAGGGCTGTGGAGAAGGGCCGGGAGATCATGAAACAAACGGTAAAACAGAGCAGGGCTGAGTTTTTTTTTAATAAAAATCCATGAATAGCTTAGTATTCTGGGGCTTTTGAGAATGGCTGAGTTGTCCTGTATGCTCGACTTTCTATTCCACAATAAACCATGCCAGAGACAAATGTGGCATCTCTCTAATTAACCTAAAATTAAGCAGCCAATTAATATATAATGAATCCCATATTGTAGTCAAACAGAGTATTGAATATTTTAATTAGCTTCTAACAAAACAAGATTATCTCTGTAGATATCAATTAACAGCCTGCCAACTGACAGCCTGCCTCAGGAGCATGAGGTAATTAAACAGGGCCTGTCAATGTGTGAGCGCTGTCTCACTCTCCCAACTGAGCTCTCTTTCATTCACCTCACGGTGTGCAGAGCTTCCCTACCACACTTCACAGTGTGTATAGTTCTGTTTTCTTTAACTCACCTCACGGTGTGAAGAACTTTCTTTTACGCACTTAGGGCCTCATTTATGAGGCCCTACCGGCACTATTGCGCCGCCGGAACGTCACTTTTTTGAAGGTTTCCCTCCCGGCAAAAAAATAATCATCCCTGCAATGCAGGCACCCTTGCACCATGGTGCAAAGGTGCCTGTGTTGGCGCACGGCAGCCCACTGTGAGCCGGCGCAGGGGAAAAGGGCAGGAATGCGCTGTATCTAATAGATACGGTGCATTCCTGCCCTTTTCTTTTGCCATAGGGCAGCGCAGCAGCAAGGCCTGCTGCTCTGCCCTACGGCAAAAACCCCATAAATGAGGCCCTTAATGGCGTGCATAGCTCTGTCTCACTTCACGATGTGCAGAGCTCTGTCGTACTCACCTCACAATGGGCCGAGTTCTCTTTCATTCACCTCACAGTTTGCAAAGCTTTCTTTCACGTTCTGATTTGAAATTATTTACTATTTGTTTTATAGGTCTTTTGTTACTTGTTATGAGGCCATCAGCGTTAGCTTAGAGAAATTAGAAATTTGCTTTCAGTGCATCGAAATGTTTTAAGGGGGCTGCCAGCATGGCAAACACATATGAATAGGTAAATCAAAAAATTAATATCCTGAGCAAGAAATGTCCATAGTAATCAAAGCAGTCCACACAGGTAGTTTCCACAGAATTCTTCTTCTGTTCTTTATTTTCATGTGCAAATGTTCAACATAGATGTGATTTCTAACCAACACGTGTTTCGTCTATGTGGAGTGAACCACAGAATCCTTTAGGGCTAGAAACATTAAATACGAAAAAGCCCAAATTACATTTCAAGAATAAGCTAAATAATATTTATCACAAAAAACAGAACCATGTTATGTTATATATATATTTGAATCACGCTCAGCTACTCGGCAGAGTGTCCCGGCACGTGCAGAGGTAAAGGAAAAAATGTAGCAGGAAGACAACTAAAAGAGGAAAGTTTTTAACTTTTTCTTAAAGATCACGTGATCCTGAATGCACCGCAGCGCCAAGGGCAGAGCATTCCAAGCCAGACTAGCTTTCCTGACAAGTGAACAGCCACCCAGCCTATGGCGGTTGAATCTAGGGGTCTGCATCAGAAGTTGAGAAGAGGAACGCAACTGTCTCACTGGATTATAGAAGGCAAATCTCTTCTGAAGGTAGGTGGGGCCCCTGCCGTAGAGAGCCCTATGGGCAATAGCCAGCATTTTGAATTGGATTCGGGACTCCACTGGGAACCAATGCAGGGAGCGCAAATGAACATGCACACTGCACCTGTTTGACAAGCCTAATAGGAGTCTGACAGCGGAGTTTTGGACTACCTGCAGTTTCTTTAGGAGGTAGCCAGGAATGCTAGAGTACATTAGCGTAATCCAGGCGAGATAAAATCAAGGCACGGACCACAGTTTCTTTAGCAGGCCCTGGGAGAAAGGGAAGAAACTTTCTCAGCGCTTTCAAGGTGCCGAAACAGGTCCCAACGAGCTTCTTGACTTGAGTGGAAAAGTTCAGGTTCTCAGAGAACCAGACTCCTAGATTTTTTGCAGCATTATTCCCAGCACTAGGCAGGGGGAAGCCAGGGGGCCACAGCTTCTCTCTGAAGTTGACCGGAAAGGTACCAGTAGCAGGAGAACCTCCGACTTCCCTTCGTTACACTTCAGCTGAGCCTGGGCCAGCCAATGGAAGACAGAGGCTAGACAGTGTTGGGCAGACAGGACTGATTCATCATCTCTTCCCCAAGAAAACAGGAGCTGGGTGTCATCAGCGTAGGCCATCACCTTAGCCCCTAATGACTCCGCTAGATAAACCAGCGGCGTAACGTAGATGTTAAATAGGAGGGGACTAAGGGATAACCCCTGCGGGACACCAGTAGCCACCTGCTGAGGCACAGAGGCACACGGAGGAAGCCAGACCTGCTGCGTTCGAGCTTCGAGAAAGGACCTGATTCAGCCCCAGACAGAGTCGGCAACGCCAATCTCCGAGAGGCGGTTAAGGAGCAGGGAATGGGGCACTGTGTCGAATGCCGCCGAGAGGTCTAGCATAACCAAAGCTGCCCTCCCGCCGGCATCCAAACACTCCCGAATTGCCTCTGCCACCTCTACCAATGCTGATTCTGTGCTGTAAGCCGCTCGGAAACCAGATTGAGCTGGGTGTAACAGGCCAGATGCCTCAACAAAGTGGGTGAGCTGGTTAGTAACTACTTTCTCGCAAACCTTAGCTAAACTTGGCAAGAGCGAGATTGGACGGTAGTTCACGGGTATCGATGGGTCAAGAGACGGCTTTTTAAGAAGAGGGAGAATCAGTGCCTGCTTCCAAGATATCGGGACCGTGGCCTCCCGAAGGGACATGTTGATAATTTGGTTGACTTCAGGATTTATAATGTCAGCGGCAGCGGCCAGGAGTCTGGCGGCACAAGGGTCATTGGGAGAGCCCGACTTCAAGGCTTTAAGAATTTTGAGAGTGTCAGATGGATCTATTGGCTCAAAAGTTGACAACGTATTGGCCGGACCAACAGCCAAACGGCCAGACAAGGCAGATGTAAGCCCCATAGCAGGGGCGGAGAAAGTAGCTTGAATGCTGCATATTTTGTCCACGAAAAACTTAGAAAGAATATTGCACCAGGACTCTGAAACTGGCGTCGCACGCACCTGAGCGCTAGGTGACATAAAACTTTGTACAATGGCAAAGATTTCCTTTGAATTATTATTGGCCTGGGCAATGCGTGAAGTGTAGTAGCGGCTTTTAGCGACCACAATGGCGGCGTAGTAGCTTTTTTGTTTAGCCCTAAGTGCGAGTTTGGACGAGGGAATGTAGCCACTGGAGCGCCACACCCTCTCCAATACTTTGCATTCGTGTTTAAGGGCTTTCAACTCATGGGAAAACCATGGTTTGGAAGGTGAATCTCTTGCCAACTTAGGCCGGCAGGGAGCCGCAAGAGCGGACACTGAATCAGAGATCCAAGTCTTAAACCTGTTCACATATCCCTCCAGACTGTCTTGGGGGGGAGGCCGGGAAGCAGCCAAAGAACTAATAAACTGGAGAGGGTCGATTTTGCTAAAGGCCGGCGGACGATGACAGCCCGCCGGCTGAACTGGCCGCGTGGTTTCCCAAGAAAAAAAGATCGGGAAATGGTCCGTCCAAGAGACAGGCAAAGGTTTATCGACCTGAATCGGAAAATTCGAGCAAATGGGGTCTAATGTATGGCCCCCTTGATGGGACCATATTTGAAATTTGTGAGAAGGCCGATGAGCAGAGACCCATAGTTTGAAGCACCATCAAGGTGTTTAGAAAGAAAGATTGAAGATGACATACGTTGGCACATGAATGTGCAGGCAATCCATCTCCATGCCTACCCAAAAGAAATGAAGTGATGCTCCTAATCAAAACCACACCATCGTGCACCAGGTTGCAGAAAGACTAGAGAAACAAAGAAAAGGTGATCAGTGATGTCTAACGAACAAGAATGGTATGTGAATGAGAAGAAAAAAAAAGATTTGAGGACACAACCCATGCGTTCCCTTAACCATGCAAGAAGGATTCTCATCAACTCACCAAACCATAATGAAGCTTGGTAACAAATGTAGACAATGAAATATCTTAAGGGTACATAACCCATAACAACTCCAGTATTGTATGCCGCGTAAAAAGCAAGACCTATTTAAAAAAATGGAGGAAAAGCACAATCACCGTCAAAGTATCTAGGGAAAGTAATATAGTCTGAAAAGACTATTCATAAAAATGCACTACTCTGTATATCTAAGTGCTAAGACTAAGAACCATACTCACACGATTTGGTGATCAATCTCCAAAGCAAAATGCTAGTGTTTCCAAAGTAAGGGGTCTATTAGGATGGCGGGTGGACTTTCGTCCGCCCGCCATCCCTGCGGAGCTGGGACCGTCCGCCATAGGTGTGCCAGTCCCGCCCGCTGTATTAGGATGCGCCCGCCACACTGGCGGGCGCATCCTGGTAGTGTAACATTGCGGACGGTGCTGCTGGCTGAGCACCGTACGCAATAGCACAGAACCATGTAGTGCATTGCGATGCACAACGTGGCAGGCACCGCGCGGTGCCTGCCACTTTGGGCATTACAATGTCGGGGGTACCATAGGTACCCCCCAAGTGCAGTACCCCACCCCCCCCACATCCCCCGGGGGCCCACAACGGGCCCCCAAAGTGTTTTCCGCATGCCTTTCCATGGCGGAGTCTCTGCCATGGAAAGGCAAACCCCCCCCGCTGCCATCATAATATGGATGGCGGTGCCTTGCAGGCACCGCCACCATATTGAGGGCTTTTTCTGCCCAGCCGGCAATCGTGACATTTGCCGACCGGCGGAAAAGCGGTGGACGGACTTTCCGTCCGCCGCGGTACCCCCGCCATGGTAATATGGCGGGGGGTAAATGTGGTTGTGATGGGGGGCGGTGGCGATCCGCCCGCCATCATAATCACCCCCTAAGTTCTTAGTTCATCGGTCGATATTCATGAAATCTCCTAATAGTAGTGGCAAGAATTAAATATGTATTATCTAGATGTGAATTATAAGTGACTTTAATGTTTCCACAGACCTCTTCAGGGCTAGAAACATTAAAGTTCCCCGTGATATTCAGTGGTTGTGACTATTGCGCTTCATATTGGACTACTCTGTTGTGTTAATGAGGGCTTACGACCCCTCACTACACATATTGAGAAGCTTATTGTCACTTATAATTCACATATTAGTCTTATAAGTTGGATGATTAATTATTGACTGTCAAATTACTGTTACCACTATGGCATTATTCATTTTTACATCTAGATAATACATATTTAATTCTTGCCACTACTATTAGGAGATTTCATGAATATCGACCGATGAACTAAGAACTTACTTTGGAAACACTAGCATTTTGCTTTGGAGATTGATCACCAAATCGTGTGAGTATGGTTCTTAGTCTTAGCACTTAGATATACAGAGTAGTGCATTTTTATGAATAGTCTTTTCAGACTATATTACTTTCCCTAGATACTTTGACGGTGATTGTGCTTTTCCTCCATTTTTTTAAATAGGTCTTGCTTTTTACGCGGCATACAATACTGGAGTTGTTATGGGTTATGTACCCTTAAGATATTTCATTGTCTACGTTTGTTACCAAGCTTCATTATAGTTTGGTGAGTTGATGAGAATCCTTCTTGCATGGTTAAGGGAATGCATAGGTTGTGTCCTCAAATCTTTTTATTTTTCTCATTCACATACCATTCTTGTTCGTTAGACATCACTGATCACCTTTTCTTTGTTTCTCTAGTCTTTCTGCAACCTGGTGCACGATGGTGTGGTTTTTGATTAGGAGCATCACTTCATTTCTTTTGGGTAGGGATGGAGATGGATTGCCTGCACATTCATGTGCCAACGTATGTCATCTTCACTCTTTCTTTCTAAACACCTTGATGGTGCTTCAAACTATGGGTCTCTGCTCATCGGTCTTCTCACAAATTTCAAATATGGTTCTGTTTTTTGTGATAAATATTATTTAGCTTATTCTTGAAATGTAATTTGGGCTTTTTTGTATTTAATGTTTCTAGCCCTAAAGGATTCTGTGGTTCACTCCACATAGACGAAACACGTCTTGGCTAGAAATCACATCCATGTTGAACATTTGCACATGAAAATAAAGAACAGAAGAAGAATTCTGTGGAAACTACCTTTGTGGACTGCTTTGATTACTATGGACATTTCTTGCTCAGGATATTATTGCTTTGTTTTGCTATATGTGTGGGCCCGTTTCTACGCAGCTGGCAACGGCAGGGGGCCACTATCCATATCCTTGAGCATTTTGATTTGCTTACTGTTACTTTACACAACTCAGCGCATCTTATACCCTTCCACCCATTCTTGCTAGTTTACATATGAATAGGTAGCTTCGTAGCCAGCAAGGAATTGGGGGCAGGTGGCCAACAGCAACTGCTGTGGGCTTTTAAAAATACTACGCCACACACAGAGCTGATTCATAGATATCTTTATTCCCCAACATACAATCACACTTTTCACAATAACATACTTCTGCTAAACCACACCTTAACACCTCTCCGCATATTACCTAGTTCCTGTTCAGAGTCCACCCAGAACCGCAAGGTTCATAGCGCATACATCATCAATACACTACACCTCCCCCTTTGTTAAATAGAAAGTGGCAGACATCTTTAAGAAATCACAACTCCTCAATTAGTCGGCAAGATGCTGGCACTTGTCTGCCAGATCGGGTGACTTGAGATGAACAAAGCCGACCCTGCCGGGTACTGGTGGGACAGGCTAAGATGTTCGAGCAAGACTTGTGAGCTGGATCACTTCACACATAGTTCCATGAGTTGACAGCTGTTGAGGTAGATGGTTAAAATGCGATGAGTCCTGTGTGATGTACTTTCCTGGACGATGTGCTCTCACCAAGCGTCCTTTGCATGCTACAACCTGAAACGGATCAGCGCCAAAAGGAGTGTCCGTTTTCCGGCTCTGTATCTGTTTAACCAGACTGTTTCTTGGGCGTGCCAGCACTCGTCGGCATGTTTTCATTTTGTTTTCCAGAATAGCATCAGTGGTATGAACCTTGTTTGCATTCACTGGTCCCTGACCTTGACTGGTAGGTCGCTCCCCCACCACACAGCTCCGTCTGTGTGCCCTGCTGCTGCCCCTGATTGTGCTCGTTTTTTTCCTTCTGTGCCCCCTTGCTGCCCTGATTGTGCTAGTTTTTTCCTTTCTGTGCCCCCTTGCTGCCCTGATTGTGCTCGTTTTTTTCCTTTCTGTGCCCCCTTGCTGCCCTGGTTGTGCTCGGTTTTTTTTTCTTCCTTTCTGTGCCCCCTTGCTGCTCTGATTGTGCTCGTTTTTTCCTTTCTGTGCCCCCTTGCTGCCCTGATTGTGCTCGTTTTTTACTTTCTGTGCCCCCTTGCTGCCCTGATTGTGCTCGTTTTTTTTTCCTTTCTGTGCCCCCTTGCTG
This sequence comes from Calotriton arnoldi, assembly GCA_963921515.1. Taxonomy (NCBI): domain Eukaryota; kingdom Metazoa; phylum Chordata; class Amphibia; order Caudata; family Salamandridae; genus Calotriton; species Calotriton arnoldi. Next base: position 6,155,733 of record CAWUFW010000046.1, on the reverse strand, counting down.
CCCTGATTGTGCTAGTTTTTTCCTTTCTGTGCCCCCTTGCTGCCCTGATTGTGCTCGTTTTTTTTCCTTTCTGTGTCCCCTTGCTGCCCTGATTGTGCTAGTTTTTTCCTTTCTGTGCCCCCTTGCTGCCCTGATTGTGCTAGTTTTTTCCTTTCTGTGCCCCCTTGCTGCCCTGATTGTGCTCGTTTTTTTTCCTTTCTGTGCCCCCTTGCTGCCCTGATTGTGCTAGTTTTTTCCTTTCTGTGCCCCCTTGCTGCCCTGATTGTGCTCGTTTTTTTCCTTTCTGTGCTTGTTTCCCGCCGCTGCGCCCCTGCGGCCCCGCCCCCTCACTGCCCATTCGCTGCCCCATTCCCTGCTCCTCCCTCCCACCTCCCCATTTATGGCGGCCGCTGTGCGGCCGCGCAGCGGACGTGTGCAGCGGGCGCGCCGCTGGCGCGCCGAAGGCGCGCCTAAGGCAAGCCCGTCTGCGCCCGACGCGCCGGGACCGCGCCCAGCGCCAGAACCCCTGGTCCGGGCATCCCCCGCGCCCGGCACATCAACAGACGCCGATACGACGCCAGCACCCTCCACGCACTCAACCCCGGAAAAGATCACGCCTGCTACCTGGCCACCCCGAAGCGCACCCAAGGGCCCTTCACCTGCTGGAACTGCAGCTTCGCCAGCACCCGCCCCACCAAACCACCGCCCAGGAAAGAACCCAACTACCTCAGATGCATCCTCCTCAACACCCGCTCCGCCCGCAAACACGCCATCGAACTCTGGGACCTTCTCGACTCAACCTCCCCAGACGTCGCATTCCTGACGGAGACCTGGCTGAATCCCGCTTCAGCCCCCGACATCGCCATTGCCATCCCGGACGGCTACAAGATCACCCGCAGGGACCGCACCAACGGAGTCGGAGGAGGCATCGCCATCGTCCACAGGAACACCCTCAGAGTCTCAACCAACACCGACGACACCCTCAGCACCGCCGAACACATGCACTTCCAGATCCACACCGATCCCAACACCACCCTCAGAGGAACCCTCATCTACAGACCCCCCGGACCCCGACCACAGTTCAGCGATTCTATCGCTGACTTCGTCAGCACACACGCCATCGCCTCCACGGACTACATCCTCCTCGGGGACCTGAACTTCCACCTCGAGAACAACAAGGACACCAACTCCACCACCCTGATCGACAACCTCGCCACCCTCGGACTCAGACAGCTCGTGACTACACCCACCCACGCCGCCGGCCACACGCTAGACTCCATCTTTTCCGCAAGCCCACACGTCTCCTTCAACCACACCTCCGAACCCCACTGGACTGACCACCACTGCATCCACTTCACCTACAGGAAGCCCACCACGTACCACCGCACCGAACAAATGCCTCGCCGCTGCTGGAGCAGAGTCACCGAAGACCAGCTAACCACAACCCTCGCCCTGAGCCCACCCGCCGAACCCTCCGACCCCGACACCGCCGCCCGCAACCTCAGACAGTGGATCGACGACTGCGCCAACACCCTCGCCCCGCTCAAGAATCCGCCCAACAGCCACACCAGCAAGAAAGCCACCTGGTTCACCGAAGACCTCCAGGCCTCCAAACGAACATGCCGAAAACTGGAGAAGATCTGGCTCCACGAACGGACAGCGGACAGCTACGCCGCCCACAAGAGCGCCACCCGCAGTCACCATCACCTCATCAGATCCGCCAAAAGGGCCTCACTCAAAGACCGCCTAGACAACAACGCACACAACAGCAAAGAGCTCTTCAACATCGTGAAGGAACTCTCCAACCCCAGCTCCAACACCAACGACATCCCGCCGTCGCGAGACCTGTGCGACTCACTGGCCACCTTCTTCCACCGCAAAATCGCCGACATCCACGACAGCTTCAACACCACGACCGCCCCGGCAACCACCGAGACCACTGCCCCCACAACCACCAACCGCCTGCTCTCCTGGACCAACATCAACGACGAGGACACCAGCGAGATCATGAACACCATCCACTCCGGCTCACCGCTAGACCCGTGCCCTCACCACGTCTTCAACAAAGCCAGTACAGCCATCGCGCCCCATCTCCGGAAAATAATCAACATCTCCTTCGAGACAGCAACCTTCCCGGAAAGCTGGAAGCACGCCGAGATCACCGCCTTACTCAAGAAACCCAAGGCAGACCCCAAGGACCTCAAGAACTTCCGACCCATCTCTCTGCTCCCGTTCCCCGCGAAGGTCACCGAGAAAATCGTCAACAAACAACTGACCCGCTACCTCGAGGAGAACAACATCCTGGACCCTTCCCAGTCTGGCTTCCGCAGCAACCACAGCACCGAAACCGCCCTCATCGCCGCCACCGATGACATCAGGACCCTGCTAGACAACGGAGAAACAGCAGCCCTCATCCTCCTGGACCTATCAGCCGCCTTCGACACGGTCTGCCACCACACACTACGAACACGCCTTCACGACGCCGGGATCCAAGAGAAGGCCCTGGACTGGACCACATCCTTCCTCTCCGGCAGAACACAAAGCGTCCGCCTCGCCCCCTTCCGATCCAAAGCCACCAAGATCACCTGCGGCGTACCCCAAGGCTCCTCCCTCAGCCCAACGCTGTTCAACATCTACATGGCACCCCTCACCCACGTCGCCCGACAGCACAACCTCAACATCATCTCCTACGCCGACGACACCCAGCTGATCCTCTCCCTCACCAAAGACCCTCACACCGCCAAAGCCCACCTCCTCGAAGGAATGAAGGCCATCGCCGAATGGATGAGTACCAGCCGCCTGAAGCTGAACTCGGACAAGACGGAGGTCCTCATCCTTGGTTCCAACCCTTCAGCATGGGACGACTCCTGGTGGCCGACATCACTGGGAACAGCCCCGACACCCACCGACCACGCACGCAACCTAGGGGTCATCCTCGACCCCACCCTCTCCATGACTAAGCAGGTCAACGCCGTTTCCTCATCCTGCTTCAACACCCTCCGAATGCTCCGCAGGATCTTCAAGTGGATCCCCACCGAAACAAGAAAAACAGTCACCCAGGCCCTCGTCGCCAGCAGGCTGGACTACGGAAACGCCCTCTACGCAGGAACGACGGCTAAGCTCCTGAGACGGCTGCAACGCATCCAGAACGCCTCTGCACGTCTTATCCTCGACATCCCCCGACGCAGCCACATCACACCCCACCTGAGAGACCTGCACTGGCTCCCTGTCAACAAGAGGATAACCTTCAAGCTCCTCACCCACGCACACAAAGCACTCCACAACTCCGGACCAGCCTACCTCAACAGACGACTCAGCTTCTACACCCCCACCCGCCAGCTCCGCTCCACCAGCCTCGCCCTCGCCACAGTCCCCCGCATCCGGAAAACGACCGCCGGCGGCAGATCCTTCTCCCACCTCGCCGCCAAGACCTGGAACACCCTCCCCACCAACCTTCGGCAGACCCAAGACCTACTGGCCTTCAGAAGACTCCTCAAGACCTGGCTCTTCGATCAGTAGCAGCACCACCCCCCTCTTCCCCCAGCGCCTTGAGAACCTCGCGGGTATGTAGTGCGCTTTATAAGTGACATGATTGATTGATTGAATGGTCGATCTGATGTCAATTGAGGTAGTTTTGTTCTGATGGCTCTCCCACATAGCAAGGTGGCTGGACTCTCACCAGTCATAGAGTGAAGAACTGATCAATAGGTCCCTATGGCCTGACATGGGGCTTGGTTCAGATTGATTCCTTCCATTTACGCTTGTTGAATCACCATCTTGGGGGTTCCTATGAATCGCTCAACTATATCATTGGTTTGGGGCCAGAGGGGTGTACTCCTTTGCTATTTTACATTGAGTCGGCCAATAAATTCTTTAACTCTTTGCTATTGAATGGCAGGCCATTGTCAGATTTGAGCACCTCGGGAATGGCCCACGCTGCAAAGATGTCAGCAAGCCATTCCATGACTTTGTCATGGGTTGTCGAAGATAGGCATTCCACCAGAGGAAAACACAAATATTCATCAGTGACTACCATTACTTAGAGGCCCAAATAAGTCAACTACAACTCTCTCCCAGGCATAAGCAGGAAGGTCAGAAATTGTTACTGGGTGTTGTGTCACCTTGGGAGGTAACTATTACAAATGTGTTAACTTTTCAGCTCCATCTCGACTCGCTCATCGAGCCAAGGAAACCACTCTCAATCTCTTACAGCTCTCTTGGTGGCTACAATTCCAAAGTATCCTTCATGGGCCAGTTCAATTACTTGCTGTCGTAGGCTCTCAGGGATGGGATTCTCAAGCCTCTTAATATTATGCGTTCTTGAGTGACTGCTAGCTCATCTTGCACATTCTTGAACTTTTGAAATTCAACATCATCGGTAGGGGTCAAGCACTCTTTCTCCAGGATTGCATTGTAATAAGGTCTTTGATGATAAGCATATCTTTGTCTGCATTCAATCAATCAATCAATCAATCAGATCGTATTAGTATAGGACTGCTTGTCACCCCGGAGGGTCTCCAGGTGCTTGCTGCTGGTCTGAGTCAAAAAGCCAGGTCTTGAGTCTCCTCCTGAACTCAGTCAGTGATGGTGCAGTGCGGAGGTGGAGGGGTAGGGTGTTCCATGTTTTGGCGGCGAGGTGGGAGAAGGAGCATCCTCCGGTGCGGCTGCGACTAATGCGTGGAATCTCTGCGAGGGCGAGGTGTGGTGAGCGTAGGTTCCTGTGTGGCTGGTAGAAGTGTAGGCGGTGGTTCAAGTAGGCAGGTCCTTGGTTATGGAGGGCTTTGTAGGGGTGTGTCAGGAGCTTGAAATGGCATCACTTCTGAACAGGGAGCCAGTGGAGGTCCTTCAGGTGTTGGGTAATGTAGGTTCTTTTGGGCAGGTTAAGGATCAGACTGACCGCCATGTTCTGGATCGACTGTAGTCTTTGCATGAGTTTGGCGGTGGTGTCGGCATAGAATGCTTTGCCATAGTCCAGACGGCTGGTGATGAGGGCCTGGGTTACCGTTTTCCTGGTGTTGATGGGGAGCCACTTGAAGATCTTGTGGAGCATGCATAGCGAGTGGAAGCAGGCTGAGGATACGGCGTTGACTTGACATTTCATGGATAGTTCACTGTCGAGGATGATGCCGAGGTTGTGGGCATGGTCTTTTCGAGTGGGGTGGGTCCAAATTCCAATGGCCACAAGGAGTCGTTCCATAGGGAGGTGTGCTTGCTGAAGATGAGGACTTCTGTCTTGTCTGTGTTGAGTTTGAGGCAGTTGTCCCTTATCCAGGCTGAGATGTTCTTCCTACAGTTGTGGAAGTTGGTTTTTGCCGAGGTGGGGTCGGCTGAGAGTGATAGGACGAGCTGGGTGTCATCAGCTTAGGAGATGATGTTGATGTGGTGAGATCAGACGATGTCTACAAGCGGTGTCATTTAGATGTTGAAGAGGGTAGGGCTCAGGGATGAACCTTGTGGTACGCCACAGACGTTGTGTTTTGCCTGTGATGTGAAAGGGGAGAGTCAGACTTTCTGGGTGCGTCCCATAAGAAAGGATGCCATCCATTTTAGAGCGTCGCCTGTGATGCCGATCTGTAGTAGGCGCTTGATGAGAGTGTGGTGGGAAACCATGTCAAAGGCTGCGGAGAGGGCGAGCAGGATTATGCCAGCAAATTCTCCTCTGTCCATTAGTGTGTGAATGTCATCCGTTGCGGTGATCAGGGCTGCCTTGGTGCTGTGGTTGGATCTGAAGCCTGACTGTGAAAGGTCAAGAAGGTTGTTTTTATCCAGGTGTTTAGTGAGTTGGAGGTTAATGGCTTTCACCAGGACCTTGGTGGGGAAGGAGCGCAGCCAGATGGTTCGGTAGCTCTGGAGTTCTCTAGGGTCTGCTGAGGGTTTCTTGAGGAGTGGTCTGACCTCAGCGTGTTTCCATGCATCTGGAAAGGTGGTTGTGGTTAGCGAGGCAATGAGGATGGTGGTGAGCTGGCTGCTAATCTCATCTCTGCCGAGGTTGAGGAACTGGTGGGGGCAAGGGTCGGTGGGTGCTCCTGAGTGGATTTTGTTCATTAGCTTGGATGTGTTGATGTGGTGGCACCAATGATTTGTTCCACAGAGAGAGCTGCTGGAGTGCTGGACCTCACAGTAAATTGAGATAATCTTCAGCCGCCTCAGATGTTGAACTGTGTCGATGTAGCGGCACACCAGAAAAGTAGTTTGCAGGGTTTTGATCCTTCCCTGGCTGGTGTATGATCTCATAGTCGTACCCTTGCAATCTTAACCCCCACCTCTCTATGCCATGGGGTATCTTGGCTTTTGGATTTCCAAAAGTAGTAAGCAATGCCTGGTAGTCTGTTATGACAGTAAATTGTTTTCCGTAGAGGAATACATGAAAATGTTTGAGGCCCACACTACAGCCAAACTTTCCTTCTCTGGCTGAGAATAAGCCTGTTCTGTTTCAGATAGGCTTCGACTGACATAGGCCACAATGAGTCTCTGCGCATCAGGATGACCATTGTGTTGAGCAAGGGTTGCCCCCAACCCCACCGGGCTCACATCTATTGTGATCTCAGTATGTAACATGTGCTCAAAATAGGCCATTTCAGTTGCATTCTCAATCGCATGCTTTATGTCTTCGAAACTTTGGTGGCACTAATGAGATCACTGGAACTGGACATTTCGCTTTGTCAAGTCTCTCAAAGCAGCACTCTTGGTAGCAAAGTTGCGAATGTATCTTGAACAATAACTGGCCATGCCTAAAAAAGATCTCAGCATGGTAATATCTTTGCGGGGCGGGGGGGGTCAAGTGGATGAAAGAGCTTGCACCTTGTCTGGGTCTGGAGTCATTCACCCATCAGAGAATATGTACCCAAAGAACTTGAATTTGGTTTAGTGAAAGTCACACTTTGCTCCATTCAGAGTGAGACCTGCATCAGCAATTAGCTGGGACACTTGGGTAAGGGCCTTGTTGTGTTCTTTCTGTGTTTTCCCAAAAAACAGTATGTCATCACTGTAATTGAAAGCATGCATGACAGGTTAAATCACTCACTGAATAACACCCTGAAATATCTCAGCAGCCAAAGACACCCCAAAACTTAGTCTCTTGTATCTGAACAAACCAACATGATTCGAAAAAGTAGCAACGTACCTGCAGTTCTCTACTAGCTCGAGTTGATGGTATCCTTTATTCAAGTCAAGACAGGAAAAGACGTTGGCTCCGTTCAATTGCATGATCATGTCTGCTATTTGGGGTCTCTCCCGCTCAATGGCCCTGTTTGCCTTGCGCTTATCAATACAAATACGCACTGCTCCATTACTGTTCTTTTTTGGTACGACGACTATGGGAGAAACCTAAGGCGTAGGGCTTGTGGAGCGTTCAATGATGCCATGTTGTAGCAATGTTTTTAGCTCTTTCTCTACAGCTTCTTGTAAATGGAAAGCAATTCTGCGGTGCCTCTGGCCAACAGGGCGAATGTCCTCGTTAATGTGCAACTGCACTTTCATGTTCTTTAGTCGTCACAAACCATGAAACAACAATGGGAACTGGTTCCCAATTTCAGACTGAGCACTGATGTAATTGAGGGATATCAATCTCATGTCAGCAGCGGTGGCAATGCTGAGCAAACATGCACTTGATGCAGTTCCTTGTAGAACATGAATGGTGGCTTGCACGGACATCGTTTTATGCCATGTGGTCGCTGTGAATGTCCCTTGACTTTGTAATGGTTTGGAAGTGGCCCAAGTATATTCCTTCGTGTCTGACGGGGTTAGTCTTGGCAAGGGGGACAGACTGTTACATTTTTCCACTGGCATGATATTAATCAATGTACCACTGTCTATAATGACGTTCACTTTCAATGTGATTTTGAGACAGTGTCCAAATGAGGTTTTGCGCTTTATTTGGTGTGTTTTCTTGGACTTTCTGCTCTTTACAGGTGGCTAGCCCCACATATGCATGCCATCTTTCGGTAGATATTGTCAGTGCACATCCGTCTTCTGTTCAGACAGCGTTCATCGTGTAGGATGTCACCTGCAACTTCAGCATGCATTGACCTTGCGCTTCAGCCTGGATTGTTACATCGGATTCGAGGTCGTAATCGGCTTTTTCTTTTTTTTTTTGATGGTGAGTGGGTTTCTGGTTCTCCTACCTGGTTGTCCCTGCCGTTGTCTTTGCTTTGTCTGACTATTGCTTTGTGTTCAAGGCGCAGCGTAGTTCTTTGCCAGCAACCTCACCAGTGATTTCTTGGCGGGCATTTTGAATATGCTCCTCTGCAGGGCCTTCAATTCCTTTTGCGGCTGTGTAGGAGCTGGAGCCGGGCTTTGACTACACATGAGTCGCAGACTGCTTTGCATCAATCTGAGGCACACGTGGCATGCATGAGCAGTTTGCTGTACCGTTCCAAACTCTCAGGGAGAGCAGCCTTGTTCTTCTCGGGAACGTAATCCCTACTCATCGCCAGTTGTAGCATCTTCCCCAGCCCTGGAGCATGTAAATGACTTACGCTGCTCACGGAGCTGATTCACAGACGTCTTTATTCTCCAACGTACAATCACACGATAACATCATACTTCCGCTAAACCACATCTTAACACATCCCAGCATATTACATAGTTCCTGTTCAAAGTCCACCCAGAACTGCAAGGGTCGTAGCGCGTACATCATCAGTACACTACAGGTTGAAGCCAGGGAGTCGGGTTGGGATGCAGGCCTGTGGGATCCTGGGCCCCACCCAGTATGTGATTGTAGAGGTGAGGGCCACAGGGTCAGTGGAGATGGTGCTGCAGGGGCACCAGGTAACCAGCATTTAAGCTTGCCATCACAGTGCATTGGCCGCTTTGCCTGGCGACCCTACAGTTGATCCAGACCCACGTCACCCTGCCCTCACCAGATGAGCATTCTGCATTGTGCCTTTTGTTTTGTTTCTCTGATTTTGATGCGGGACGATGACCATTTCTGAGCCGCCCCTGACCTTGCAGGCCCGGCTCCATTTCCCGTTGGCGGAGGTGACGCCATTATTATCCTGATCTACCGAGGCTCTTTTTCTCCTGAAGAACTGTGCTACGCTCTCGCTGGGGGAACCTATTTGGCTGGACTTCAACATCTCCTTTCAGGTGAGGGGTTTGGGGTGTGTTCGCGGGGCGTAACATACACTCCTGCAGCCCCTATGTTGTAGGGGGTCTCAACCCTTCAGGGGCCCCTAAATTCTTAAAGGGGGCCCTATTTAGCCCAAGACCAATGATTATCTTTAAGATATGTGAGTCTATGGGGACCCTCTTTACATTCTGCAGGAGGGGCAATTTGCATTATGTCACTGTGTGTTTGCAGTGGGCGGTGGCAGTAATCCACTCCAATGTTTAGGCCATTGCTTAGCAGCAAGGGGGTGGTGCATGCTGCCTGCACAGGATGGAATGACCCAGCCCAGTGATTGTGACTGAAGACTGAGCAGCAGAGCCAGCACAGGGCATAAAAAGCAAGGGGGCTGGCAGTGGGGACAAGTATTGTATTGTATTGCAGCATGTATATAGTGCATACTACTCCTGTTTCAGCCTCTGAAGTGCTTGCCTACATGAGTAGCATGCTACACAATATAGGGTGTATGGTTGGAAGGATATAGTTTTTGTTTTGATGCTATGTGGGAAGTGTTTTCATGTCGTGCATTACGACCACCGAGGTGCAGCTATCTTGTTATGGGATGCAGCGTGTACCAGTGTGTTGGATGAAGTGTAAGTGATAGATAAGCAGTTTTATGGTTTTCATTATGCTGTTAGCTTTGAACAGCTCTGCAGGTCTCTTTATGGTATTTCATATAATATAGTTTGCCTGGCTGGTTACTGCACTAGGTGTTCCAATCTGATATTTTGTATATAGTTGTGGTCCTGAGTTGGCACAGTGGAGGGAGAGGGAATTGGAGAGATCTGTATGGATGGGCATTTTTATGATCATCCCTTATCTGAGTGTAAAGAAGCGGTCAGATTGTAAAGATTTTTGGGACCTGGAGCAAAAAGACTATATAAAAATCCTCCCAAACTGTCCAGTATTGTGTGACAGGTCTCTTCAGTTTGTCCATGTCTGTTTATTTGCTTATGTTGGGTTTTTTGACTGTATAGTGCCTGTGATGAACAACCCTCATAGCAGATATGTATTATGTGAATTTAATAGGTATAAATTACAATTTGTTGCTGACCGCTGCGTATTATCGTTTTACTATTATTTGAGCCATAACAGTTATATATGAGAACACATAACTATGTGTCACTGCGACCCATAGGTCAGCCTTTTTTTGCTTATCTGCACAATGACAACGGTTTGCTGGTTGAGTTGTTTGTAATTCATGGGTTGTAAGCTGAGGACTGCACTTGAGGATGTGACTGTTTTCTTGGCTCTGTTGTCTGTCTGTGGGAGGTGCATTTATTCAGGAAAAAGCCAAGTTTTCAACTGTCTTCGGAAGTGTACATGCTCCTGGGTGCTTCTAATGCTTCTGGTAGTGGTTCCTCAGCTTGGGCGCTTGTACTGAGAAAGCAGTGACTTCTATGGATTTCTTGTGGTAAGTTGGTACAATGATAAGTGGTGCAAGCCTGGAGCAAAGTGTCCTGTTTGGTTTGTTTCCTTTTAATTTAACTCATAGGTATAGCCGTCCTTTACCTTGGGAAGCGCTATGGACAATGCACAGTGCCTTGAACATTTCCCTTCTAGCTATAGGTAGCCAGTGGAGCGATTGCAGGACTGGAATCATACGTTCTCGCGGATGAAGGAGGAGAAGAAGCCTTGCAGCAGAATTTTGGATTAGTTGTATTTTGCGTATAATGAATGCGGGAGAACCATGGTATAGGCTGTTGGCATAGTCAAACTTGGGGATTATGAGCATGGGAATGGCTTGCAGTTTTATGTTGGTATGCAAGGTATGGGGATGTGCGACATAGTGTTTTCATTGTGTAGAAGGCACTCTTTGTGACCTTGTTAGCATGAGGTATCAAGGATAAATCTGAATCATTGGTTACACCTAGGTTTCTAACTTCTTGATGTTGTCATAGGGGATTCAAGTTCCTTAGGCCATATGGTGGTAGGCTTGTAGTTTTACCATTGTCCGCAAGTCATAATCTCTGTCTTTGCTGTGTTGAGGTTTAGATGGTTTTTCATCATTCATGTGTTTATGGCTCGAAGGCAGTCATCAAGTTGTGAATTACAGAGGTCTTTGGGGCTATCCATTTTTAAAATGTAACAGGTGAGGTTGTATGATTTAATCAGATTTGGTAAGGGGTTTAGGTAGATGTTGAATAGTAGAGGGGATATGATAGACCCCTAAGGAACGCCGCTGTGTTGTATGTGATGAAGTGATGTGAAAGGGGTTAGGTAGACTACACTTTGTCTGTCTGTGAGAGAAGAAGCAATATATTTTAAAGCATTTTCACGGATTCCGATATTTTGTAAACTTTGCAGTAAGGTATGGTGGTGGACAGTGTTCAATGCTGCTGATAAATCCAGAGGAATAAGGCAGGCACTCCGTTTTTGTCCACTGTGAAATTTAGATTATCCCAGATGGATAGAATGGCTGACTCTGTGCCTCTGCCGGACCTCAAACCAGACTGTTGGTCTTACAGTGAGCCATAATGTTCGGTAACATTAGGGAGTTAAGAAAACGCTGCTGTCTTAAAAATGTTTCCTAAGGATGGCACATTTGATATCGTTCTGTAATTTGCTGGATCAGATGGGTCGAGGTTTTTCTTTCTTAGGAGTTCTGATGTAGGTTTTCAGCTCCAGTGGGAATGAAACGTGTTCTTGGGACTTGTTGAGTAGGCATCAGGCTACCTCTCCTGCCCAGGTTGAGTGAAGGCTATCTTGAAAGATTCTTTGCAGCGCTGGGTCTGATGGTGATCCTGTTGGTATGCTACAATGATAATATTGAGGAAATCTATTTGTAACACGGTATTGTAGGTATGCATTGATGGTTGGTTGTTGATGTCCCTTTCTGTGGTGGTTGCATTGTTGTGGTGTTGTCTGTGTTCTCCTACAGGTTATTTTCAATCTTTGTAATGTTTTAGATCAATTCATTGGAGATTTTGCCACAGACGTGTTGTGATTGTGGTGTTTCTGTGTGTAGGCACTCTGGTGTGGGCATCTCGTGGTGAGTTTAGCCCGGGTTTTGCCATGGTTATTGAAAGTAGGTTCTAATGGGGTTAATCTCATGACCCCGGTGTCAAGAGATTAATCAATTTAGCATCAAACAGCAAGCCATTGCACCCAAGGAGCCACACCTAGGCAAACACATAATAACCCTCCCCTTCCTCAGCCTAGCATGCTTACACCACCCATGGTGCCAGAATTTTTGCTAATCGGTATGGGGAAAAGACAAAAAAGATGAGGATGAAGGGGTGGGAGGCAGGATTCGTATAGAAATCTTATTCCCAGGGACCAGCTGAATCTGCACTTAACAGAGGGTATGCTGATATGTTTCAATTGATTAAAAAAACACGTTGAGGACCATAATAGTGAAAGGACTGTTCGCACAAGCAAAAGAAACCTACAGAAAAGTTCATGAACTGGTTAAAGGGTTCTACAATTTACTAGCTTGTTATGTTGGTAATATACTGCAATAGGCTGCATTGGCCTTTTATGAGAATTGTATTACTTGCACAGTTGAGGAATCTGGAGGGTCTTGCTGGAAGAATATAGTTAGGCTTTTAGATTAATGAAATAAGCTAATCTTACCATGTATTGGGATAGGTCTGATATCAATTTGTAGTTACACTTCATGATGCTTAAGAAGGGGTAAATCGTTACCCACCCCTTTTCGGTGTGCACCCATAGGCGGGGAGTAGAAAGGTGCTTGCTGGGCCGTCAAAAATAAAACCTGTACATGGCCAGCTGGCACCTGCAAATTCACAATTGTTAATTCTGTGGAACTGTTGGGCACCCTGAATTCAAATGTTTCAAGAAAACAAAAGAAAAGCTGGAGCACAAATGAGTCATGCCAAGAACAGGCTGCTGGTGCTTCTTCTCCCATATCACTACATGCTTTGGGCCTTATTATGAGTTTGGTGGTCTGTGGACCGCACTCCCAGTGGTCCGACGGTGGTGAGTCATCCGCCATATTACAAGTTGGGAGTGTTGCCTGTGCAGAGACCGTCGTTGGACCGCCCTTGACGCCAGCACACCACCGACCTCCGGGGTCGCGGTCGGGGGAACGCAGCCTCCATTGGGTGGTACAGAGCCGCAACACTGCCATCCGTATTATGAGTTGGCTTTCCACAAGCCTACCGCGACGGTTGGACCGCTGCCTAAAGGTTGATGGAAACAAAGGTTTTGTGGTGCATACTTACCCCTTTCAGTTTTTCCCAGCAGATTTCGACGCGGATCCCTTTCTCCAGGTCCCCCCTAAACAGGGAATACCCAAGGAATACGACCCCGTCTTCGGCGATCTACAGGTGAGTCTTTTTCGTACCATACACCCATTGGCAGAACTGCCCACATATGGGCTGAGCCCCAGTAATGGGTATGTGGTATTTTCTACATATATCATGCATATATGTGCATTCGGCACATATGCAGTTGGAATGTACACACAGGCATCGATATATATGGAAATACATTGCAAGACCACCGCAGCAACATCGCCGGCCCCTCTGGAAACTCGTAATACAGTGGTCGGAAGGCCACAGGCACAGCAGTCTCCTAGCAGTCACGGGCACGGTCCTTCGGGGGTCGGACTGTCGAACTCGTAATAAAGCCCTTTGACTCCTTTGCTAAACTCATATTTAAAACCAGACATTGCCAGACAGCTATATTGTGGTTTCTGCCACAGTTTAAGAATCCCAGCAATTGGAGTTACTTGTGCTAGGCTCTGCAAAAATCAGCAATTCTTACTACTCAACAAAGTGGTGGCACGCAAGATAATTGAAAAAGAGAGGAGCATTGGTAGGGTGGCTGGCCTCTTCAGAGAGCCCCATTTCGATGATTTTATATGCTTACCCTTATATTTAGTCCCCAAAAAGGATCCAGGTGAATTTAGGCTCATTGACAACCTTTCAGTCCCCAAAGGGGGCTCGGTTAATGATAATATTGATCCTGCACTCTGTTCTGTAAAATGCGCTTCTTCAAGTCAGTCACTTGCAAGTTGAGGTCTTTGGACAAAGGGGCTCTGATGGCTAATGCAGACATAGTCCTCTTTTCGTCTACTTTCAGTGCATCCCAAGGATTTTCACCTATTGCGATTTAATTTGAGGGCAATTTTTTCAATGATGAGTGCATGCTCTTGGGGTGATCCATGGCCTGCAACAATTTTGAACAATTCAGCTCCTTCTTGGAATTGTTTTTTGCAAGGTAACAGGGACACACTTTAGATGACTTCCTGTTCTCAAGGCCAGAAATCTCTAATAGGTTTCCAGAATCACTGGGCTCCTTCAAGAAACTGATGAACAACTTTGGAGTATCGCAGGTGGCGAAAAACACCTCAGGCTTTGACACTTGGCTTGTATTCTTACAGACTGATATAGATTCACTGGCTGGGGAGTGCAAGCTGCCTTAAGAGAAGATTCAGGCTTTTTTGGACACTTTGCAATCTTGTCTTGTCTAAAGGCAAAGAAGGTGGCACTGCATCAACTGCAGGTTTTGGTGGGAAATCTAAATTTTGCTTTGAGGGTTATTCCAATGGGCTGCCCCTATTCCAGGTCCATCAGGCATTGTAGAGTTCAAGGGAGAAATATCATAGGACCTGCCTGTCTGCAGAGATAAAACAGGATATCAGGATCTGTTTGTCAGTTCTCGAGAGCTTCAGTCGCATAATGGTTTGGCCAGTCCCAGTCCGATCCAGCCAGGAATATAGCCTTTTTTCGGTGCAGCAGGCAGCCCTGGCTTCAGTAGCATTCTTGGGTTAAATATAGGGGTGGGCTTACCTTGCGTAATTAGGTGTCATGTAATTATGCGAAATTATAGCAAAATTACATGAAATTATTCATAATTACGCAAATTGCATCTTGTGGTCAAATATTTATGTAATTTAAATTTGAGTTGATTTCCAGTTGCCCACTTTCAAGCATTGCTCGCATTTGGATTTGTAGTTTTGCACTCAGATATTACCCGAACGGTCCGCTCGGGTAAAAAATCTACATGAAATGCTTGTTGACCACCCACTTTTAAGGAACTGCTGCTCATGCTTAAAACACTGCTGTTCACATTAGAATTTGTAGTTTTGTGCTAATAAAATATTCAAACAGTCCGCTCTGTAGAAATTCCACCTGAAATGCTGCTCGTATTCTAAATTACCCGGACGGTTTATCTCTTGTTAAAGTTTCTCCCCGAAACTACACTGTATGGCATAATGGTGTAATCTCTGTAATTTCGCACACATTTTCTAAAGCAAAATTACGCCAATTTCTCCAGCATATTTGAGCTATTGCCCAGGACTAGCTGAATAGTGGGGGTGGCCATGACACCAGCAGTGGTTTGAAGGAGGCTTGGTTAGGAACGCCACTTCCATGGAACTATTTCCTATTTTGGTTGCTATTCACATGTTGGTAGAGCAATTCTACAATAAATCCCTCATATTCTGGTCTGACAGCATCTCCGTGGTTGAGTCCATCAACCAGCAACATGCCAAATGCAAGATGGTATTAAGGCTACTCAGAGAGATTGTTTTGATTTGCTTCAAGAACAATGTTGTGTTTAAAGCTCAGCATGTTTCTGGTATTTTGTATAATGTGGCTGATGCCTTATCTTGCTTTAATTTTCAGGAACTTCAGTGTTTCCATCCAAAGGCAGTGGATGAATCTATCCTGTTGGACCTGATACTCATCAGGTAGCATTTCCCTGAACGTTTTTGCTTTTCCACCTGGTTTTTGCTGATTCTCTTATGTGGCCTATGGGCTCTGGGCACTTCTCAATGTAAAAACTGTGCGAAGATGCATGCGCCCTTCCTATCCATGTTGGGAAGTGGCGCTGATTCAATGTTCTGAAACATGGGCCGATCTGTCATTGCTAAACAGTGGGAGTGCGCTGGGATCTATCGTGAGTAAACTCATGAGGAGTTTGCCATTGTAGGCTGCTGTAAGTGCACACCTATGGTGCACGTGATTGCGTGTGCCACCTGCCAATGTAGGCTTGTGCGTGCGCACAGACACGTATTAGTTAAACCCGGATCCGGGAGAGGCGCACTTGCACCCCTGGTGGTAGGAACTGTGTCCCACCTGGCATCGCAGGTCGGTGTGCGCGCTAACGCATGTGCACCCAGGTAGAGAGGAATACCTATGTGTGTTTTCACTACCTATGAGGCCTGCTCTTCCCATAGGTTAACATGGGAAAGTGGTTGACATTGCTTCAGACTGCAATAGTGAATTACAGGGGAGCAGCCCCATGATGTTTAATTTCAGTGCATTCGGAGTGCCAAACCCTTTCCATTGGTAAAGGGGGTTTTGGCATAACTCTTGCCTCTTATAGAATATTGACATTTCTATGTTCCAAGAGTCTCAGGGACCCTGGTGCCTTGCTCCAGTGGATGCCAGGGGTCGGGGGGAGCCCATCTGTGCATTCCCCAACTGACAGCCATAAACCATGGGCATCCCATGGGAATGGCAGACCTCTGCCATTTGAGGGCCGAATGGGATATATCGAAGATAGAAGTTTTGACACTTAGCCTCTAGGGGCCGGACCATGGCCACACTGAAGATTAAGATCTGCATTCCATGGCCCCATGGCAGACAGGCCTACAATTTACGGGAGACATCTGTGGTTCGAAGGGAAACCCCCTAAACCACCCCGAACTTCAAAGACACACAACAGTGTAACTACGGGTGCCATCCTGCAGCAAAGGGTGAGATACACTTGTGGGGACATGGGACTAGAGAACCCAGACTGCACGGTGTACATTGCCTGAGGACTCTGTTGTGCACATGGAGGATAACGGTCCAAATAGTGGCTGGCCTGGCCGAGGAGCTGCTGAAGTGTGGTGCCCTGAAATGTACTCTCCAAGGGCCTGGCCGCGGGACTCCTGTTCTCCAGAGATCTCAGGGACATCAAAGATCTCCTGCGAGGGACCTGCACCATCTACCTGTGACATCTGGAGAGCGGTGCCCTCTTAAGTACCCACCTCGGCTACTGAATCCCAACTGGTAGCCTAGTGTGAGCGAAGAATTAAGACTTGTGTCTGGAGACTGAATTGCCTAGTGCGGAGCCCCAGAAATCTTGCCCGCTTCTTAGGCGTGTGGTTCCTGTACTGCTGGGACACTGACACTCATAAACATCTAGTTGGTGGTGAGAAAATTCACCGGTTGCAGTACTCCACATTGCCAATTTTGTCAGTCGTGCCACATCTCTCTTGTGCGACATGCCGACTGCATGCTCATTGCGTACGGTGTCCGATTCACAGGGTGCGACTCTCGGAGTTAGGGGTGTACCCGGTGTAGTACCTAATTCTACCTCATGTGGCTCTACTGAACTTGCGCCTGTGTGTATGTGACCAGACTGGGCTGGTGCAACCAATATCATCAAGCACCGGACATTGTGCCTAATTTCCAAGGAGGTACAGAATTGCATTTCTTCGCTGCTTGTGGCCTGAATTTCCTGGTGCAACCCATCTCAACGTGCACCGGTCATTGTGCCTCATTTCCAGGGAGGTTTTGGAATTTGCAACTCATCATGTTGAAAACTGAAGTGCCTGGTGCGACGAATACCAACGCACATAAGATGCTGTGCTTGGATTGCCTGGGCATGACCCGAATCTGTACCGATTGGGGTGCCTTATCCTATTGAGAGGATCCCCTGTGTTACTCCCCATTCAGCGGTTGTTTCCTAGTTGACCCTCATCGCGGGCGGACCAACTTCCCTCTCCACACCTGGTCCCTCCGAAGACATCTTAGCACCAGGTAGTAGTGAGAGAGATTGACTGGGTTTAAGGAAAGCTTGCGAGACAGTTCGGAGGCGGGCCAAGAAACTGCGTGTTTAGAGAAATATGGGTGAACTTCCTGAGTGGCTGCTAACCTTTCCTTGTTTACGTCTACCTCCTAATTAAAACTGCTACATATTCCCACCTGCTTCCCAAGGACCCAGACTAAGTTTGGCTGCTGTGCCTTTGCTTTATACATTGCTTCTGGTATAAGCCTGACTGCTCAGGGCCAAGCTACCCAAGGCTGAGCACAGGTTATACAGCGAGTGTAATCACCTGCCCTTGACAGAAGCGGTAGGTTCTGCCTGGCTGGGGTCATCCCTTCAGCCAACCAGACACTGCCGGTACCAACATACCACCTTTCCCAAACACCTATGGAAGCTTGGTGCCCAGCCCTACCTGACCTCATCTCATCTACACTACCACCCAAGAAATGGAGGGCATATAAAGAGCTTTCAACACTTTTTTAAACATTTGCAGCAGCTCATGCTCAGGGCAACCCCTCCTCTCTTGTGATCTGGGTGAGATACTTGAAAAACATGCACTGGGAGGACAGGTTGGCAGTATTTGTGCATCGTCACGTAACAGCCTTGGCCTTCTTTTCCAAATTGCCCGGGACTCTGAACCACTCACAGTCAACTATCATTGAGAAAGCGTTAAAGGAATGGGGGAGGTTGGAAAGCAGTGGAACTGACAGGAGGTGCCCCCTTGATTGGACAAACTAGAAACAATCCTGGCTGACCTGCCATTGGTCCGTAGTGAGAACTATGGGGTTGTCTTGTTCACCATAGCCTTCTGCCTGTTTTCTATAGGGCTTTTATGGTATCTGAGTTGGTTGCCAGATTAGCAAATGATATACATGGTGGGATGCACTTGACACATGTTTCTTGGCTGGGAAATGACCTAATAACTACACTGCCCTTCTTCAAAACAGATCAAGAGGGGAGGAGCAATCAAATAATTATAAGGGAAGAAATGGGCACTGTTGGTTGACCTGTATCAGCGCTGAGAGCATACTTGCTACTCCAGCCACGCTGCTAGGTTACGTCCTGCCTAGTCCATCAGAGTGGTATGCCCTGAACCAGGTTTCAATTCAGCAGGGTGCTTCTAAGCGTGTCACTGGGGGCGACTAGGATAAATTATACCTACTTCAGCTCTCAACCCTTAAGCCTTAAGGATTGGTGTGGCCACGTCATCAGCCAGTTTTGGATTAGACACGTGTCATAAAAAGATTCAGAAGGTAGAAGTCTGACTGCTACAAGCATTACATCAGCTTTAATCATGTTTGACTACATTCATGCTGAGGGGGGGGGGTTTAGAGGTGGACATCTATACTCATATTTTCTATGTTCCTCCCTCAATTTGTCTGTTCATCTAGGTCACATGGCTGCAGCCAGCATTTGGGTGTGTGGCCATTCCTTGGTACTCTGATCAGGGACCAAGCCAATTATCAGAGGGGAGCAAAGAAATCTAGCTTACGCATGTATTTGTTTGGAGTCGGGGGTGGGGGGCGGTTCTGTAAAGACGGTCTCTGGCAGCTAGTGGACAAGCTGGGAAGTAGGGGGCGACAGCCACCTGCACTCATCATATTGCGCATTGGTGGTAATGATCTGTCAGTTGTATGGGCTTTTTTGACCTGCCTGAAATTGTATGGTTATCAAAGAAATTACCCAGTGTAGTTATCGCATAGTGACACATTATACCTAGGTGGTTATGTCAAATTGGCTCCTCACCAATAGGTCTCCATGATTCATTTCGGGTCTGAACAGCCACATCAGCAGACTACTTAGTACCTCTGTTCTTAAGACCGTGTCTGATGGCCAATTGCAAGATGACCTCTATATCCACAACGATATGGGGCACTTGTCCTCCCAAGGCAATGAGTTGTTTGTCAAGTCCTTGTTAGCCTTGCTAGAGCTGTTCCATCTTGTGCGGGGGTTGGGGGTAGTGGGAAGTTCAGATAACCCTCCAGGCCTGAGACCTATGGGGGCCACAAAACTGGTAGACACTTTGGCATAAGAAAGTCAAAAGTCAGTAGTACTCTGGGCTCAGTTTTAATTCTACCCCAAGCAGAGCAGTGAAAAAGCGGTGGTCAGACGCGTTCTAAGGGAGGCACTACAGCAACTATTTTTAGGCCCTCCACAGGCACTTCATCACACTACCCTAGGGATGTAGGGGCAATGGTGCTTGCTCCTGGGGGCCAAGTGATAGAGCAATTACTGAGGCCCAACTTCTAAAGGGTGCAGGGGGATCACTACTTTAGGCCTGATTATGAGTACAGGTGCTATTTATCGCACCTAATAAAGAACAATACCACGGGGTACATTATTTATTGAATGGGATTAATACCACCTCTTATGAGTTTCTGGGGAATAAAATGAGGATTTTGGTGTTTAACACTTCACAATCTGCATGGTATGGTAAATACCGTTCAAATTTCCCCTGTTAAATTTCGGCAGGTTTGCCCTGCCGGAATGTAACAAAGATTGAGGTATCTAACGTATCCGGTAATTATCAGATACAGTAAAATAGCTTTCAACTTGTAATTAAGAACCGTGTGTACACAGGGGGTTTACGAACAGGATTGAATATAATGACAAACTTATAATTAGGTCCATAGAGTTGACTATGGCATGGTTGGCTTTAAATAGGGGCTCGGCACAATACAAATTGGCCTGGGCTCCCCTTGGAGTGGGGAGCAGGTGAGGTCCTACTGTGGAAAAAAGAAACAGATGACCAACATAACTAGCCCCAATCAAAATGGAGATGCTGTAGGGTAAAGCAGGAATCTGCATAATTTTGATGGTTAAGTGATTTTTTGTCATGAATCTGTGAAAGGGGTCTCAAATGCAATAATGCAATAACATGTCATGAGACGGTGTTTTCTTGATCTTCAATGCGTTTTTTTGTAATGAATAAATATGGCCTGATACTTTGAGTTTTAGAATTCATTTCAGTGAGTTTTGCGTAATTCTTTGTGGATTACAAATAACTTTATGGGTATTGCAGGTAGATGAGTATGGTGGGCTTTCTTTGTCCCTGATTATCCCCACTGGGCTTTGGGGTGATTCCTCACCTATGAAAATATAGTCTCTTAAGTCCCAATTTACACAGGAGATTTGGCTGACTTACACCTTTAACTTGCCTAACTGACAATGTATTACTCATGCAAGCATACCTTACATGATCTCAAGTTTTCTCTCAAGTTTCATTTGTAGTTGTCTCCAAAGGTGTGTCAGACCACAGTAGAATTACAAGTGGAAGGTCCAAACATAACTACAGCAGATAGCATTGGAAGGAGTGCTACTCACCCCAGTTTTCACACATAGTTGAGAAAGAAAGCAAAAGCATGAGAATGTTTTTGTTTGAGAAAATGTTTTTCTAAATTTAATTCAAACTATAAAATAAACTACACCTGATCTAGTCTCATTTACTCAATGCATAAAAGAAGATAATCCAATACAGATAAGATTGTTTCTTGCCAAGTTCATTAGTTATGCCTGTTTAGCAAGACACGCTGAGTAAATTCCCACAACAGGTGTAACTTAATAAGGGATTCCAACATGACTTACAAAAGTTGTAAGTTATGGCTATTTGGGTCAAACCTTTTCTATACAACTTCATCTGAGCAATGATCTGTTTTATTCTTTTTCAAGTTTCTTAAGTTTATTAGATAGCCATTCATTTAAAACAGACCCCGGAAAAGAAAAACCCTACAGAGGGTCTTTATCAGAATTGAGATGGAAATAAAATCTATTTTTCACCTGTTACAAAATCTTGCAAAACATACCCCTTAAAAAACTAAATTCAAAATAAGACCTATGGGTAAAACAGATGAGGCAGATGTTTCTGAAGCACCTTAGGGCTTGATTTTTATCAGGGCATAAAAGGCATTTATATTCTTGATTTAAGCAACCCTGAAACAAAGCTGCAAGTTTTAGAATCCCCATCCACCAAGCTTTTAAATTGGCACACCTTTTCCAGTGTACCCTTAATCTGTATTAGTTCAGACAATGGAAGAAGCCAGAATACTATTAGGGAAAGTCTCAAGAAGAATTTTAATCCCACATTTAAAGACAATGTTGAATGAAGGCAGAACCTTTATCCTAATAATAGCAATTGTCCAGGTGATCGATGAAGGAAAACTGCACTAAACGTCTGTCATTTTATTAAGAAGTTTCTTTAAACTTCTTTCTTTTGTAATCACTATTCCTATGTAACATATGTATTATGCATTTATCCGCCCTGAATACATTAATTTAACAATTTAAATAACCACATATAAATGTGTGTATGAGCCTCTCTTGTTGAAAAAATGGATTTTTTTATTTTGTATGTTTAGTATATGAAAAGGAATCAACAATAGTGCAGACAGTGCCGTGATTAGTAGTGGTGAATATGTTAATACAACAATCCAAAACACTAATCCACAGAAGGTTGTCAGATCAAAGTTATACAGAAGAAGTTCAACATAAAATTATGATCTCTTTTGTATGTGATCTGTAGACAACCTTTGATCAAATGTTGGCGTTTCGACCCACTATCATCAACACCCCCTGGGTCTCGTCAGGACAAAAGAAATCTGTCTGCTAGCGTATGGGATAAACAAAGAGAGGGCCCATAGGAGCTGTTGTCGCTGGCCCACAAGTTCTACATGTACATAAAAGTCCTCTTACTTCAATGTGAGAAAAAATTCATAAGCAGCAAGAGGTGAACAACGAAAGATGACATAGTAGCCTGTTCATCGCCAATGATCTAATCTGAAATGTAAGGATACACAAATGATGTCAGAAGTAGGGCTCACAGGCCCCGAAATATAAATTGTGCTATAGTGCCTAATTAGTCACTCCCCCAGCACTAGTCTTCATAATTACCTACTGTTAGACCTGGCATCCTTGGCATGGTTTCCCCTGCCTTTTTGCCTTTGGACCTCCTGTTTTGCTGACTTAATTTTTGCTGGCATTAGGATTCTGGGCACTTTACCACTGCTGACCAGTGTTTAAGTGCACATGGTAACATTGGCTTATCCACAATTGACATATTTAATGTACTTGTAAGTCCCTAGTAAAGTGCACTATATGTGTCCAGGGCTTGTAAATTAAATGCTGCTAGTGGGCCTGCAGCACTGATTGTTCCACACACTCAGTAGCCCTTTAAACATGGCTTACGCCTGCCACTGCAGAACCTGTGTGTGCACTTTAAACTGCCATTTCGACCTGGCAAGTTAACCTAGTTGCCAGGCCCAACTTTCCCTTTTATTACATAAAGTCACCCCTAACTTAGGCCCCAGTCAGTCATATAGGCAGGGTACTTTGCACTGAAAAGGTAGGACATGTACTTTTGAGTTTGACATGCCCTGGTAGTGAAAAACTGCTAAATTCATTTTTCACCACTGTTAGGCCTATCTCTTCCATAGATTAACATTGGGATCGTCTTAAAACATCTCTTAAATGTAATTTCCAATTGGGAAAAGATAAAGATTTGGAGTTTGGTGTTTCTGGACTCACAATTTAAAATCACAACTTATGGAGAAGTTGGATTTTATATTGTAAGTCTGAAAATGCCACTGGCATTTTCTTACTTTAACCATTCTGCGCCTCTGGCTTTCTCTGAATACCCATCTGGGTTGGGTGACAGCTGCTCTTTGGGCATTCACTTTAGACAGTCACGCAAAGGGAGCTGGGGTGTGACCTTTGCATCCTGATGGCCCATAACCAGGCTGATGGGTCTTCCTGAGGTAGATTGGGAGGGAGGAGCTGACACTTGCACCTTAATAGGACTGTGCCTATCCACACATAAAGAGCTGCATACCCCCCTGTAGTGAGTCTGGAGCCAGGGCAGGAAAGACTGGGGCCTTATGATCTTCAAAGGCTTCACTAAAGTCTCTCCCACTTCAAAGGCACATTTGGGTATAGGTACTGGAGCCCTGACACCACCAAATCAGACCTGTTGGTCTGCTGCTTGCTGATTGTTATGCTGTGGGAGGGACTTGCACTTTGCGACCTGCTCTGCTGTGTTGACCTGCTGCCTGCAGCTTCTTGCCTGGGAGTGAGAGAGACTGGACCTGCTCTCTACATCCTTCCACCCAAGTTTCTCCAAGGGCTTGTTGGCTTGCCTCCTGTTCTTTGAAGTCTCAGGTTCACAAAGACTTCTTGCAACTCTGCTGGTGCTGCTGGACTCTGCCATCTGTGAGTCCTATCCTTGCCTGGGGTGCCCCTTCCACTCCTGGGCCTCAGAATAGGGTTCTGCAGCTGTTATCTTTAAATAAATTGACGCAGTGACACCCTTTGCACTGATCGGAACTGATGCAGTGCCAATTCGATGATGACACGGGTCCCGACAGCGAGGTTCAACGATGACGCAGCACCAATCCGAAGACACCCCTGCAAGGCTCGACTTCGACGCAGCGCCAATCATCCAACACTGACTGCGAGGCTCCACTTTGACACAGTGCCAATCCTTTGACACCGACTGCGAGGCTCGACTCCGATGCATTGACTCAACTGTGTGAATCGGAACCGACGCAGGGAGTCCTCAACGCTGACACTTGCTCTGTACAAGGTACTTTGTCAGCAGACCCTGTATGGGTCCTGTAGCCGGCCTGCCCTCCATCGCAGTCAGCCTGAACTTTGGATTTACCCCGGTGTAGTGCAACCTCAAGTAACCTTTGAGTGCTAATGATTTCTAAGAACTGTTTTTGGATTTAATCTTTAAATATTCACATATTGATGTCTACTTATTGGATTATTGTTGTTTTAGTCGTGTTTTACTCAGATAAATATTCTCAATTTGGTGTGGAGTCTTTTTGTGGTGTTTTCACTGTGTTACTGTAATTAAATTGTTGCACAAATACTTTTCACATTGCCTCTTAAGTTAAGCCAGACTGCTCTGTGCCAAGCTACCAGAGGGTGAGCACAGGTTACTTTAAGTTGTGTATCTGACTTACCCTGACTAGGATTGTGGCTCCTGCTTGGACAGGGTGTATACTCTGTCAACCAGAAACCTCAATTTCTATCACCTATCATCATCAATTATTAATGACTAACAATACAGAAAGATGGTGTCACAAAAATGGCCACAGTCTCCTAAACATAATAGTATAATAGTGCCCAGTCGGTCACTGCCCCATTCGTAGTAGCCAAAACATTGTCTTGTAAGGTTAGCAGTCAATACTCTCTTGGTACTAACTGCCTAAGCTATACCATGTAAGATTGTTTGCGCTCTAAACTTACAAAATTATACCAGAACCATATCAAAGAAAATGGGGCAGGGAGATAGGTGGGAAAAACATCCCTGTAATTCACAGTTACCCATCTATAATTTTATATTTCACCTGGAAACGTCGGCACGTAGAAGGGCAGGTGCAAAGCAAAAGGATACCTGATTTACTGAAATCCTACATGTTTATAGTTGCAAATGAGGTACGGCCACACTTGAAGATGCTGAACCATTTAAACAAAGCCCAGAGAGCTTTGAAGTACAGCACATGGGAGATAAAGTGAAGTTGATTCTTTGCTGAACACAGTGGATCCCTACGGCAAAGCAACTCAAGAATATACAGTCAGATGAGACTGTGAAAAGAGTGGTTCGTATTTGAGCAGCAGACTCAGGGGTCTGGGATTGAGGCTGAATGCCAAATGCCCAGTGGAATGAATGAATGGGAATAAGTGGTGGCCTCTGAACTCACGGAATGTAGGGGGAAGGCTGGTCTTGTGACGTTGCTGCTTCAATCCCATCCCGAAGGTCTGAATCTAATGCCAGATCTTTACGACTAGACCAAAAATCGTGTTTCGTGCTTTCGATTGCAAATATGTAGAATTTTGCAGGTTCTAAATATAAGAAATGTAAATTACAACTGCATTGCATGTTTTCTAGTATTGTCTGAATTGTATGTTTTTTGTTTTTTTTAATAGATATTTTTATTGGTTTTACATAATCCAGTTCACAATGGTACACGGATCAAAGTAGACATCACAAGCGTGCCTTCAATTAGCTGGCAACAATGACTGTACACATCACAGCGGTATCATAGCATTATGGTGTTACAATCAGGGTGATCACAGACAGATAATACACTCTAGAACCGTACAATAACGATCAATAGGGGCCACAATTCTGCGTGCAAGCAAGGACAAATAGGGTAAGAAGCTGTCATAATCTGTTAGTGTGAGACACAGAGGACATATTATAGCTGTTTTTTTAGGCCTATCCCATATAACCCTCATTCAATCATTAGCCCCACTAGCGGCCTGTCTCGCCAAAAGATATTGCGCGTAAAGACCCCAAAAGCTTTTCGGGCGGCAGCAGTTCATTATAGACATCTGACTGGGTATTGCAGTAAAGCATATCTCGTTCCCACTCTTTCACAGCCGGTATAGGCCCGCGCATCCATCGCATCACTATCCTGCGCTTAGCTATTAGTAGGCCCATGGAGATCAGTTTCCTAACTTTCTTATTCAGAGACTTAGTGTACCCCAATAGCGCTAGCAAAGGGTCAGGTGAGAGGGATTGACCTGTAATCTCATTTAATAAGTGAAAAATTTGTGTCCAGTAGTCTGCCACCGGTTGGCATGACCATGCTCCATGCAGAAAACCCGCCACTGCCTCCCCACAGCGCTCGCAGCAATCTGTATCCCTGAGCCCATATCGATATAATCTCAGCGGAGTGTAGTGTACCCTATTGAGAAAATGGGCCAGCCTGTGCCGTCCATTAAGCGAAATCTTTTGTGTGACTGCACAGCAGTAACGCCAGATCTCATCAGTGAGGTCGCCCCCTAAATCGCGTTGCCACTCCAGTCTAGCCTTGGTGTATTGCGTAAATTTAAATGCTTGTGAGCTGGCATAAACTTTCGACACTAACTTATTAGGGGAATCTGAACGGATTACTAGTGACAGTGCGAGCAGCTCCGGTGGTTCCTGCAGTTCGTCCCCTAGCAAGGCCCTCAATGCATGACGCGCTCTGAAAAAGTGAAATTGTGTGAGGGGGGTAAGGTCGGGTATGCCCTCCGCTACTTCCTCCCAAGTGCGCATTCTTCCCTCCACAAACAAGTCGCCCATCACATGTATACTTAAAGCACCCAACGAGCGGAGCGCCCCTTTGTCAGCGCTGACACTAAGCCAATGACACCACTCCACCAGCATCAACGGGGAATATAATAAGACGCCAGCCTGTTTTCTTATCAGGACGTGCCAGGCACGAACCACAGAGTTAACGGAGTCCAGCACACTGCTGCGCCGATCAGGTGCCTGAAAAAGACTGCGAGGGAGGGGGTCAGGGCTAGCAACTACTTTCTCTATTTGAAGATGTGGCAGATTATGTGGGCCATGGATCCAAATGTGGTCGTGCGAACACTGCGCCACCCGATAATATAGTTCCAGTTCTGGTGCCCCCACCGAATAAGGCAGTGTGAGTATGTCTAGTTTAACACGCAAAGTTTTCCCCGCCCAGGCCAGTTTGCCTAGTAGGGTCCTTAGTGTCTTAAAGATAGGTTGGGGTATCACCATCGGGATGTTGACAAACAGAAAAAGGAATCTGGGAAGTATGATCATCTTCATCAGGGACACACGCCCCACAAGTGAGATAGGAAGACGTATCCACCTGTCTATATCTTCCTCCAATTTAGTAATGGCTCTCCCATAATTTGCCCTGAGTATTTGTTCCGCATCGGAGTGTATCTGTATACCCAGATATCTGACCGGGCCCGTCGTCCATTGGAGAGGGTAATCTAAAGCAGTCTGCGCCATGGCCGGTGTCAAAGGGAAGATGATAGATTTGTCCCAATTAATTTTTAGACCCGACACACTGCCAAATCACAGCACCTCTTGTATAACTGGAGAAAGATTGGTGTCCGGATCCCGTATATACAGTAACATGTCATCCGCGTAAGCAGAGACAACACGATTATAGTGTGGGATCCGAATACCCCTATGGCCGTGATACTCACGCAGAGCACAAATCAAGGGCTGCGCAGCAACAGCGTAAAGCAGAGGCGACAAGGGGCACCCTTGTCTCGTGCCCCTAGAGATTTGTATGGGCGACGAAACAGCATCACCCAAACGCACACGAGCTGTGGGGGAGTTATATAACACTGAAATTAGTTTGAAAAATCTCTTCAACTCCCAATCGCCTTAGCACCACCAGCATGTACTTCCACTCAACCGAATCAAAGGCTTTTTCAGTGTCTAAGAACACTGCTGCCGCCTTAACGCTCGGTTTAACATGCTGCAGAGCCGCAAAAACTGTTCTCAGATTATAGGATAGCGTACCGCCGGGTATAAAGCCCGCCTGCTCAGGTCCCACCAAAGAAGGCAGAAGCGGGGTCAGTCTGTTAGCCAATATCTTAGCAAACATTTTTGTGTCCACATTTATCAGCAAAAGTGGTCTGTAAGACGAGCACTCCTGGGGATCCTTGCCGGGTTTCAAGATGGGTACTATTAGTGCCTCACGCATAGTGGGGGACATTATGTCAGCCTCTCCCATCTCCTGAAACAGAGTGGTCAGGTGTGGGACCAGTAAATCACTGTAGGCCTTATAAAAAGCCACAGTGAGCCCATCTTGGCCTGGAGCGCTCCCCTCCCGCATGGAGTTGAATGCCATACGGATTTCGACAGCTTCAAGGGGCCTCATGAGATACTCTCTGTGGCTATTCATCAGCCAGGGCAGTTGTATATACTCCAGGTAGTTCATTATATTATCCTCATCTGGGATGACTTTGGAACTGTACAGGTCCTGATAATATCGGCCAAATCTATTTACAATATCTGTCTGCTCTTTCAGGGCAATGCCCTCCTCATCTAGTACTTCTCGGATGACTCCAGACTCATACCGTCGGTGGTCTGAATTGTATGTTACCACCACCCTGTCCATTCGATTCTGGATTGAACTGGAACCCAATCATTATGCTTTCCTACAGCTTGTGTTAAAGATGCTCTTGCTACCATAAAACTGCTTCTGAAAAAAATGTTCTGATGCTACTTGGAGCAGGGTTCACGCTACATCATATATGCACAATAAGAAGAACATGAGGGTGCAATGTGAGGCGTTGTCTGAAATGACAAAAAATAAGATGAAGACACACGCAGGATAAAAGAAGTGCCTTTTCCAAGCCATGGGCTTGTGGGCAGAGGATGGAAGAAAACCACCGCCTGTGGTCCTGGTATGAGAATGCTTTCAGGACAGTACAGAGACCAGTTCACGTCATGGGGGGGGGGGGGGGGAGTGCCATCTTAAAAACATGTACTGCACAGATGTATAGGCGAGCTCACAACACTGTCAACAGAAGGGAAAGATTCTAGGTTACAGACACATGGATAGAGCAATGGTAAAACAATCCATGCATGCACTTGGAAGGATGGGACATACATTCTGAAACACTTCTGGTATGTGCGCATGGGGTCAGTCTGCTGAATACACATGGAGCTTATGTTGAGTGATATAACATTTTTGCAGGAGCGCACAGTTACATGTACGAATTCACTGTATCTTCTACTTGAAGACAAGCCCTCTAATGATGTAGATAAAAGACCAGGTCCGTAGCTTTCAACCATGTTAGAGTGGCACGAGTTTTAGGTATCTTCATGTGTGTCAAACTACATCATTCATTATTCTATGCAACTCTTCGTGCCATGTGCGGCACAATAGTCTCATACATGAAGGTTTCTTGGGAGGCACTGCTGCGGGAGCTACTACCAACATTAATGACAGAACAGAGGGCAGAGACACAATTGCTCACGTCACTGTGCTTGCTCAAGCCTAGAGCCATACCACCCGGCAAGCACCTGATCTCATCTGACCTATCTGTGCCGGCACAACCACAAGCATCATAATGTTCTATGTTGACGATGTTATAGACCAAGTACCAAGTGCTATCCATGATAGCGTTGTGCTAAGGCTGAAATAGCATTTGGATTATGCAAACAATAGTAGGTGCACATCACACACCAATGGGATGTTGAGTTTGGTAGCTCTTTTAATACCTGAATGGCCAGCTTAGTGACTTCTTGGCGTTTGCTGTCAGTGACACTCAACTGTCCTTATGGCAAAGGCTTGGTGGTATTACATGCCTTTGAGGGCAGCAATTTGAGCAGGTTGTCAGCATCATTGTACTCCATAGAGAGGATCTTTCCCTGTTTCTATTAGGGATTGGGGCTGCTGGTGTGTGACTTTTATAAATCTTTGGCCGGTGTAGAAGTTCAGAGGTGCACAGGCCTGTACTTTCTCATGCTGTGATTATAATGCTGCTACATTTCTTATTGTTGTGCTGCATTCTTGTTGATGGCAGTAATTTGTTTAAAAATGTGTTTCTCCTCTTCTTTGTCTGTTTTATTTGTATATTACCCCAACTGAGCATGGGCATGTGCTGGAATAAATTCTCTTGCCCACAGGACTTCGAGGGTAAAAGATAGCTGTGTCCTCCAGCTCAGTCACATTTTGTCCTTATAAAGTCCAACTACTCACCACAGCAGTCAGTTTTCCAGGCACACTGCCATTGAGTCCCGCACTGGCACCACCAAGCATATTGCAGCCTCACACCACCGTGCCACCGCCAGGGATCATGGATCCCTGGTGGTTGCGGCGGTCCCAAACGGTCCAACCGCCATACTCCTAATACGGCGGTTGGACAACTGGTGTGGTGGTCCCTGACCACCACCGCACCTCCACCACGGGCTCAGCGGTCAGATGGACCGCCGAACTCGTAATCAGGCCCTTACACACTGGATTACATTATTCCTATTTAAAAGGAGTACTTTTTTTTAAAGTAATATTTTTGGGGGGTTATTTAGACTTTGGAAGACATTAGGTGCCGAAAAGTAACTGAAGAAAGAAGATTGCTTCATGGATTTAGGTATGCACTTTTTATTTAAAAAAATAAAAAACAATTAAAGCTTTTGGGGGCTCTTTTTAGTTTTTTAGAATAATACAGATGAAGAATGGAACTGCACAGAATGAAGACCATAGAATACGAGCATTAAAAAAAATGTATATATATAATATTTAAAAAATTGGGTTATGCATTGTGGTTTACATTTATGGATTGTTGCATTACTTGTGACTCTTGGTGAATGGACAGATAGGTAATCACCAGGTGTTGATAAAAGAAGACATCAACCTGTAGAAAAAAATAACTTAAAAGGTGGAAATAATTTCAAAAAGGCAATTTTATGTTGTGGAAAATTCTCTTGCCCACAGGAGTTCGAGGGTAAAAGAGAGCTGTGTCCTCCAGCTCAGTCACATTTTTTCCTTGTAAAGACCAACTGCACTCCAAAGCAGACAGTTTTCTAGGCACACTGCCATTGAGTTCCGCACCGGCACTACCAAGCATATTGCGGTAATGCCTTTTGATTCAGTTACGTTGTTAGTAATATAAGATGCATGCAATATTGTCAAGGTTGTCTGAAGCCCCCAAGTTTGAAAATTAATGGATTTTATCCAATAGTCTCTCTGACATTTCTTTATTTCTTTTGGAAACTCGTGGATTTAGACTACCTGTCGATGATAGCGCCTGTCTCATTTTCTAAAAACTTTGCTCCTTTTAAAAAATATTTGCAGGAAATGGAACAGGTTAGTGTGACTTTTACCAAATGAACTGTTGAAAGAGTAATGCCAACCCTCAATAACATTATTTGCCTTTTCACCTCCCTCTCACCAGGTCGGGATGCAATTTCACCATTCAATTGGAAAATGTTGTCTCCTCCTGCAACCCAACCTATTTAGATGGCCCATCCATATTTCTTCAAAGTAATTTAATAGTGGTGCCAATTTGCCTCTTTTTATGCGAAAAAAATCTGATTGTATAACAATTGATGTATAGAATACATTTACACATTAAGCAGACACAAAATACAAGGATGTTAGTTTTCTCAGTTCAAATTGTAGTTTGCTACTTGACATGTAATCCTCAGTAAGGATGTCTTTGGTATTTTTTTCCAATGTGACTGGGAAAATACATCCTTGAATTTAGGTGTTTGGATACATCTTAATAATGGTATTAATCCTTTGCAATTCATAGTCAATTGTTATTTTCCTAGCACCTTTGTGTATTTAGATTTTATTATTGATGAAGAGTATATGTTGAGAATTGTTCATCATGTAGCAAACCATATATCAAATGAATAGTTCTGTTATTTATGCTAGCAAGAAAAATGTAAATTTGGGTGAATGGATGGTGGGGTTGACTTATATGGGCTATCCATCATCCAAATGTCACTATTTTCATCACTTACTGTGTCATGTAGTATTGCAAATATTAATATCAGGTTCTGATGGTGTCTGTTATCAAATACCAGGAAAGGTTCATGGTTAGAGGGTTCTGTTTCTTTAAGTAGAATGTTAATATCAGAAAAGTTTTGAGGACTTTTTAATCGTGGATTACTCTCCTGTTTTAGTCGCTGCACCATTCTTCTCAAGTTTGGAATAGTGGGATTACTTCTTGAAACATTCTGCATGGGAATGTCCTGGGCTACCTCTCTTAATACTGAGCCACAGGATTCGTTGGAGGTAACACCAAGCAGCTTCATGTCCTGTAACTTCTAAATCTGTTGCAGAGTGGATATGTTTGGTAGTTTATTTTTTTACTATATCACCAAAAGCAACCGCACTGCTTTTGTAACAGGTTGAGAAGTAGTAAACACAGCTTCAATGATTCCTGGGCTCAGTAAATCTCTCCTAACAATAAAGACACTCACCAAATTTCCGACTTTTACCCCTTCTTTTTGACATTAAATATTCAGCTTGACGTGAATTTTCAATTTTTGATAATCTGAAAAGGAAAAAAATACATGTATTGTTCATGAAAAAATCTTTATAAAATGCTTCTCTTGTTTTGTTTTAACCTGTTGAAAGAAACACATATTTGGTTAATTCTTTAAGCCTGGTTTTTAAAAATGAAAAAATTAATTATGTTTAGAGAAAGAAAAGATGGCAGTTATTTCCCTGTTAGGAGTTTAAAATTAGGTTATCTTTTTGTTTGGCCACTAAATTTCAAGAAACCTCTCTTTGGCCTTGGATTTAGAGGTTTGCTGAGAGTTTTGGTGAGCTTAGTTGGTTTGAATTCACTTTTGATATACTGCTGTAGAAGTTTGCACCTTAAAGTATGGATTCCTCATTTTCTTGATTGACTTGTGTGTCTTTGAGGCGATTATCAGATGTTAACTGTTTTTCAATTTTTAAACTCTTTTTAAAAATGTAAAAAGAGGTTGCCTCTAAAAGTGCCCCAAAAATGTCTCAGTTTAACTGAATTTTGCCTGGAGAGGATTTTCATGATCTAATTGTAGTTGTAAAAGAGTATTTGTTTACATATACTGTTGTGTTATGGCTAATTGTTCAACTTCACTAATATCACAGTGCTGTATTATTTTTTAGCTTCTGTTGCTTGGAATATTTGCCCTGCTCCAGAGGAAGAAAGAAACAAATGTTAACTTTGCTTCCATGAAACATTAATATACCTGTTGAGGAATAAAATGTGAAAAGCTGTTGGAAGAAGGCAAAAAGAGTTAATGTTAAAACATGCTTATAAATGCACATTTACGCATATCATAGGTTCATTTCCTTAACATAATTAAACAGTGCAGCACGATATCAGTAAAATTGATCAGAAAAGAGAGTTACAGCGTGTTTGTATTTCTAATATATTTTTTTACTTTTCACCGTTATCACATGTTTAATTTCAACCGCAGTTCAGACCCCTTTAAAGTCCCACACCTTCCCTGAGTTGGCTTGGTTTGGGTTAGAAGTAGTAAATCTGTCCCCTTTAATGTCCAACACCTTCTGGAATTGGCTTAGTTTTGGACGAGAAAAGTAAATCTGACCCCTTTGGATTTCAACATCTTCCACAAGTTGGCTTAATTTGGGGTAGATATAGTAAATCTGTCCCCTTTATTGACCAATACCTTCCCTGAGTTGGCTTAGTTTGGAGTTGGAATAGTAAATCTGACCGCTCCAGAAGTGGCAAAACCAGTGCCACAAAAAGAAAAGAAACTGCAGTTTTCTGAGGAACAATGTCTGCTTTCTGTAGCTTCCACTGAGACCGAGGACATTCTAACATATTTTAATTTTTCAATTTTAACAAGTTTATTTGCATAGTTAATTAAAACCATCGCAATACAAATATCCCCGGTAAAATAAATGCATCAAATACAGCAATAAAACTTCTATGATCTATCATTTCCCCATTTTTAGTTAAAAGCATTCATTAATAAAACAGTGTGCAAATCTGCAGATAGGTGTTCCATTATAAAAAATCACAGTAGGCCAAAACTCTGCACTGAGTGAGAACCGATTAAAAACACCAGTTATTTTAACATGCCATTCCTGACAGTTCACCTAAAGCCTAAGTGCAGAGGCAGAAGAGGGTAGATGGCGTGTGGCTACTAGAACTATACAGATTAGATCTATAGGTAATAGAAACAAGCATTGGCATAGCCAATAGGTCTCGCTTTTGGGACCTTATAAGTATTTAGTTATGCAGCACAATATCCTTGGTGCAACAACATCAACTGTTGCATCATGGCTAAACACTTATAAGGTCCCAAAGGCGAGACCTATTGGCTATGCCAAAGCTTGTTTTTGATACATCATAGCTGACAAGTGTGCTCGGGTCATGTGTGACACCTTCAACGGCCCTCTTTTGTACCCAGCATCACCTTGCATAAAGCAGAGGATAGAGCCGCCCTAAAACTGGAGCACTTCCAGTAAGGACACTTATACATTCATCTATATGCGGCAAACTGCTGAGAGTGGACAGAAATCAAACAAACTGATGAATAAGGAAATAGAAAAACATCGGGGAACGCTGGTTCTACGTGTGCCATAAGGTGGGAATGCTCCAGGGTGCCGGCGTCTCAGCCTTTCATCCGCAGATGGACATCCTTCTGTTCCATAAACATCACTCACATTCCACCAGAGCCAAGGCAGCACCCGTAGGTTTCTACAGGCCTGTGCCAATCAGGGGCATCTATGGGGCAGTCACACGGCCCTACAACGTTGGGTTTCCTCTGTCCCTTGCTCTGTTCCTGTTTTATTGATTTAGTGACAGGTTACTGCCTTTCCGGCAGCATTACCATCTATGGACCAGCACACACCCTGCCTCATTGTAATCTAACTTAAGTCCCACCCCTGGGCTCCCACCTGTTGGTCACTCCTCACTTTCGTTTACTCCTCACTTTATGAACTGAGCAGGACTGAGCTGCTACTTATAAAGGGCAATGAACCCTCAAGGGCGTCTTGGCGCTGAAACTGACTCAAAACCACAGAGAGAGGAGAAATAACAAAACGGATAAAATGCAAGCGCCTTTACAAATAATTCCGGTGGACAATGGACTCGGCACCCGCTCCGGGGATCTGTGCTTGACATCGTGGTCACAGGTTCAAATCCTGGTGCCTCCACTCAGCCTTTCATCCTTCTGAGGTCGATGAAAATGAGTACTTCTGGATAATAATACATATCTGTCAATCGCTCTTAAGAAAATCGTCGGGAGTAAATGTGCGCTTTAATGTGGCTGCAGCTTTGTGATCTTAAGATGTGAACCCTGAAAAGCCTGGCGAGCTGCTTCCACGCATGCTACCCAAGAACACTTTCCTTCCACTTATCCATGTAAATACTTGTAATAAGGCCACCCTGTAGATTAATGGAACATTGTTGTTTTCATCACTGGCAATGTGGCACGCTTAAATACTCCCAATTAAAAGACTATCGGCAAAACATCCATTAGCGCCTTCCAAATGAAGAGGGGAATCAAAGCTAGTTTGGCAGGAAGACAGCAGCAGGCGGCAGGAATATTGCATTTCCACATCCTTAAAGGACAAGTATGCTCACACAAAACAGAATTCATACATTTGACTGGAAAACGGGGTCAGGAGGTCAGACATTCTAGGCAATTGCACACACTCGCTTAAAGTTAACACCCAGAAGCCTCGCTGCCCCCACCCCCTCCTCAAAAAGTGCATATCGAGGGCCCCAGGAGAAAGGAAGGTAACTGCCCTTTCTGCCCAGGGTTCAGGCAGGGGGTAAGCAGAGGCGTGCGGGCAATGACAAGGTAGCCACCGCGCAGCGTTCCCCGCCGGTCTCTTTACCTGGGTCACTAAGGATGGCGGCCCGTGCTCCTCCAACATAGATGCAGCAATTACGCTGCTCAGTGAGGCGGCCATGTTGTTCTAAGAAGTACAGGGACCTCTCAGCGCAGTACCAAAAACAAGCATTTGCAATGTAATCCGTCCAATTGCATTGCAAATGCTTAAATTTAAAATTGAGCGCGGCGCCGCTTTACAGACACCGCGCTCGGTTTCTTTATATATTTCTTAACTTCAACACTGAGCGCGGTGTCCTTGAAGCGGGCGCTGCGCTCAGTGCTAAAGTTAAGAAATATATAAATAAACCGAGCACGGTGTCGGTGAAGCGACGCCGGGCTCAGTTTCAAAGTTAAACGAGCGAGACTCGCAGAGCGTTTCCCTTGCGGGAGCGAGCCAAGGGCACCATCTGTTTGCAAGTTAATTACAAACAGATGGTTTCAAGCTCGCTCCCTCAAGGGAATCGCCAAACGTGCACGAGTTGCCATTGAAAGCAATGCAACGCGTGCACGTTTTTGGCCAAAAAAGCGAGTTGATTACAAGAGGTCCCCTCCTAAGCAGCGCATGCGCGCTGCGTAGGCGAGACCTAAAAAGGGCTAGTGCTCTTTGCCAGTAAAGAAGGCATGCTCTGCAAAAGAGGTTAGTTTAAAGTGCATTAATGGCAGTCAGCAAAGGAGTATTTCATCTCTGAACCGTATGTTCTATCCAACTCTTACTATTGATGCCGCAATTCTTGATTGCACCATGCAAGTGCCAATGTGCCTACATTTTGTAAAGTCTCTGCATAGCACCCCTTTAGTCATTTCCAAAAGTGCCCCAATGGCTGAGCCGCACCCTACTCGCTGGGACTGTTTCTCTTTACATTCTGGGGCCAGTCCCTTTTTCTTCACTATCCTAAGAAATTTTGACTAATGCACAGTTCAGTCTTAGGTCCATAGGATTAAAGCATGCAATAGCAGCCCCTCTGCATGATCTTTACTCCTCTCTTGATAAAGTCTTTCCGTAGGATTTTCCGACGATCATTCAGGGTACCTTTGCAGAGACACAACACATGAATAATGGTGCTTGTCCACAGAGCCTGCAGAGGTCCCCGCTTTCTTTTCTTCTCCAAGGCAGATAGTGTTTTGATACAGGCAGTATCCACAGTCTGAATTTTAAAAACTGCTCCTTCGTGTAATTGCTAAAAGGTATCGCTAAATACCCTTGGGGGGGAATACCTTTGTGCAATTGTTGAGCGTTAAGCATCCATTGCTCCTCCTTGCCAGCAGCTGCTTGTCTTCCAGTAGAGACAATGCTTAGATATTTAGTTTTATTATTCTTTTCAGCTCGCTGCGGCTCAGATTTGCGGCCCATATAGATGAGAGGCCAAGGGTGATGAGGGACTTTTGTACAAAGCTCTCATAGGCGTGTGGTCCCTCCCCTGTATTTCCAGCAAGAGGTGGTGGCCCAAGGAGCCCTCTTTACCGAGTTTAAGGCTTTGGCAGCAGTCACAAAAGCCCCCTGCCTGCCCAAGGTTTGTTTTAACAGGCTATACTCCAACTTAATTTTTGCAGGAGACATGTACACTGGCAGTTTGAAAATAGACTTAAAGATTTTTGAGGCTGTGTTTTCCAGTACTGTGCTGCCCCGCCTGCTCACAGCCTCTCTCTCATAGGCCAACACAGGGAGACATTCTAACATAAATACATTTAGCTGTGCAATGCACACTGCCACAATTACATTTCAAAAATGAAATGAATAGAAAAAACACATTTTAAACAGGTTGTTGTTATGTTTCATTATTAGGAATACATTTAAAAATGTGTCTTTGAAAAAATCCTTCACGTCTGTGCTCAGCACCAGTGATAAAGCCTTAGAAGAGATCATAAATCAAGTTACCTCTTGAGAAAAACTACATATGTCAGAAGGATCATTTTTGAAGTGACAATAACTATAAATTTATGTGGAAATAATATTAAGGAATAATTTAAGCCAATACCAGAATTCAATATACAGTCCATAAGAAAGAATGAATACAGGTGGCCATAACCACTATTGTTTTTTAAATCTCCTTTTTATGCATCTCTCTATAATTTATCAGTACATTTCTCATGCAGATGTATACACTCGGGGAGCCATCAAATCATGACAGTTCGAGGACGTGTTCTGTGACAGTCCATCATGCACTTTGAATGAACACATATTATTCATGTATTAAAAAGAGAAATGAGTAATGTGCCCCTGGCATATCATTTCAACACCCTAGTTTAAAAGTCAGGGCCAAATACATGTGACATCACTTCCTAGTTGGACTCAGGGACAAAGGTCATATGGTGCTATTTCATGTGACGTGATTAAAGTGAAATGGTGTGTGATGTCACTTCTGCTAACTCTGGCATCTCCATTAATTGAAGTTCATGTCACTAGGGTTCTTGTCTCCACTTCGGAGTTGCTATAGTTGCCTAGATGTTCCTGTTTGGGGTTTTCTACAGAAGATCTCCTACCTTCGTGTAGGTGTCAATGACAAGAAGTATGCAGAGTTATTGTAACTTCAAAAATTAGCCTTCCAATATGATATGCAGTTTTTCTCAAGAAGTAACATTTAACTGGATAGTATTTTTTTATTTTAACTTAACTGCATTAAAATAAAAATGAGACCACCTATTTCGGTAGCACTGACAGCTTGGCGTTTAGAGCTTGATGACTATACTCCAGTATGTGTCGTGTCGTCGCAAGTAACACATGCAGAGACAGGTAGGTGGTAATGCACTTCTTTATTTCTCTTCGTCTTGGCTGTGCCCACATGCACGTCTGTTCCTGTGCCCTCGTGTGTCCAGAGTGCCCTCCCCACTCCCTGACCGGAAGTGGTGTCCGGTTCCTGTCCCCTCCCAAACAATCGGGTGCAGGATCCTAGTGCCCTCTGACCTAGGTCACTATATCTCCCCCTTTGTGGAAAGAAAATGAAGAGAGAGAGAGAGAGAGATCCCCATCGTTACATTTCCTCAATCAGTTTTTTGGGCTTTTTGTTCACTCTTCTTGGACATGCTCTTTCCATTTCCTTCTGTGATCCCTCTTCTTGTCTCTCACCATTGTGTGTCCTTCTTCCCTTGCTGTCCATAGCTTCCTCTTGTCCATGTGTTTCGTTGTTCTTTTCTGCTGTGTCTCCTCCGCTATCATCCATTGTCTTTAGTCCTTTGAAGTGAGAACTATTTCTGGTGATCCGGTAGGGGCCAGATGCAGCTGTTATCATTGGCCCCTTGATGTTTATTATTGTCAATGGTTCATCGGAGAATGGACTGTATGATTTTCTTGACTGCCGCTGGCGCACTAACACCAAGTCCCCTTGCTTCAGTTGTGATGGAGTGGCATGTCTTCTGGCGTCCGCATAGACTTTAATTTTGTTTTTTGCCTCCTGGTCTCTTACTGCAATGCTGTTGTGCTCTGGTGGCGCCTTTGCTTCTAGTTGGGGCAATCTTGTCCTGCTTGTCCTTCCTAGCACAAGTTCTGCTGGACATCGTCCCGTGGAGCTGTGGGGAGTGTTTCGATAGTCTCTTAGTATTTGACAGAGCGTTTGTCCTTTGGAGATCTGCACTAACTTTGCTCTTTGGACTGCTTTCTTTATATTCCCCATGAACCTCTCCACCATTCCGTTTGCTTGCAGCCACAGAGGCTTTATTTTCCGGTGGTTAATGCCTAGGTAGTCCATGAACTTGCGAAACTCCTCTCCTGAGAAAGGAGGACCGTTGTCTGTTTTTACTGTTTGTGGGGAACCCCAGGCTGCAAATATGTCATCTAGTATTGGCAACGTCGCCGTCCCTGATGTTGACGAGACGTGTCACACTATAGGAAATCTGGAGTATTCATCAATGACCACTAACAAGTAATTTCCCGTGTCCAGTGGCCCATAGAAATCTGCTGCCAACGTTGTCCATACTGCCCCTGGAAGCTCTGACATCTGTAGCTGTTCTGGCTTTGCTGGTCGTCCTGTTATTTGGCATAAGTGACAATTTATGATAGTGTTCTCCACCAGTCGATCCAGGCCTGGGAATCATACTTTCTCCCGTAGCATTTTTTTTGTTGCTACCATGCCTCTGTGGGACTCATGTGCCAAGTTCACAGTCTGCCGATGTAGTGCATTTGGCAGGACTATCCTTGTCCCTCGTAGTATGATTCCTTTTTCTGTCTCTGAGAGTTCCTCGTGTATGTTTTTGAATGCCAACATTTCTTCTCTGTTGACTCCTTCTCCCATAGCACTGTTGCTGTTTATGTGTCTCCATCTCTGCTGTTGTGTTGTGATTTTCACTGCTTGCATTGTGGCATCCCTCGCTGTCTCTTGTTCTAGCTCTGCGATTGTTATGGGTGCAGGCGTGTTTTGCCTTAACACAAATTGAGGTATTCTTCTGCCATTGATGAGTTCTCTGGTGTCTGTGGTAAGGGATGTCATGTCATGTAGTCAGCTGGGTTGTGTTCTTTTCCCGGCTTGTGCACAATCTTGAAATCATAATCCATCAGTCTTATTCCCCATCGTTCAATGCGTGGCGGTATCTTTGCATTCGGATTTCCATATATTGTCACTAGGGCCTGATGGTCTGTTACGATGGAAAATGGCTTCCCGTAGATGAACATTTGGTAGTGTTCACACGCCCATACCACTGCTAGGCTTTCCTTTTCTGGCTGGGAGTATGCCCTTTCGATGTCAGACAAACATTTGCTCGCATATGCGACAATTTCCCTGGGCCAATCTCTCCCAGGCATGTGTTGCACTATGATTGCTCCTAACCCTACCGGGCTGGCATCCACGGTCAGCTCAGTGCATAGCGATTGGTCAAAATAGGCAAGATGATCCACAGCCATTACTGCGTGTCTAATGGCCTCAAATGCCCTATTGCATTCCTGTGTCCAGAGAAATTTCTGACCCTGCTTTGTTAGATCCAGAAGGGGTGTGCTCACCGTGACAAAGTCTTTTATGTAGCGAGCACAGTAGCTTGCTAGACCAGAAATGACCTCACTTCCGCTACTTCTGTTGGAGGTTTTGCCTTTTCCAGTGTCTCCCCTTTGCTGGGGTCCGGCCTCCCCAGTTCGCACTTGTCTTCATTTAGAGTTAGGCCTGCTTGTTCCAACTGGTTGCAGACTTCGCGTAGGGCCTTGTCGTGTTCTTCATCTGAATGGCCGAACACTAGGATGTCATCACTGTAGTTCAAACTGTTTTTCACCGGCCTTATTACTTGCCTTATGATCTCTTGAAATATCTCTGCTGCTGATGATATTCCAAAACTGAGTCGTTTATAGCGAAAAGACCCATGTGAGTGGAGAAGGTAGTGATGTACCGTGATTGCGGGTCATGCTCCAGCTGATGGTATCCTTTGCACAGGTCTAGTTTTGAAAATCGGCATGTGCCAGTGAGACAGCTGATCATGTCATTGAGATGAGGTCTGGGGTGCCTTTCCCACTTAATTGCCGTGTTTGGTACTCTCATGTCCACGCATATGCGAATCTTTGAGGTGTTCTTCTTTGGCACTGCTACTATCGGAGACACCCAGGGAGTCGGTCCGTCGGCTGGCTCTATGATATCCTGTGCCAGCAGGCTTTGTATTTCTTCTTCTACCTGTGGTTGCAAATGTATGGGCACTCTTCGGTGATGTTGAGCCACAGGTTTTATCACTTCATTGATATGCAGCGTTATTTGTTTTTCTTTTAGTTTGCCCAGCCCTTGTAGTATGGCCGGATGCTTTCTCAGAATGTTCTGCCTTTCTGACATGTTGTAGGTCACTGCTAGGAGCCCCATCACCTGTGCGGTGACGTTGCTTAGCAGACAGGGTGCGGGAATGTCCCCTCGCAGTACGTGTATTTCCTCTTTGCTTGACCTTTCCTTGTAAGTTAGTGTCTCTGTGAACTTCTCCATGTTCACTACTGGTTTTCTCGAGCCCCAGGTGAATACATCAACAGTGGACGGTGATAGTGGCGGTTCAACTCTCATCTTCTCATATTCCGACATGCACATGGGGTCCGACGCCTGCATCCCGGTCCACCACGGGGTTTCCCCGCTTATTGTGGAGGGTGCCGGCATAGTAGATTCCCGTTTTCCGGCTGTTGGGGCTGCTAGGGGCGGAGCGGAACGGTTACCGCTCTAGCCTATTTAATTGTCATGTCACCCTCGTCGCGCAGCGGACGCGCGCAGTTACAAGTTGCCGCTGCTGCTGAAATCACCGCGCTTGATTACTAAGCTCTACAAAATTGACTTTAGCACTTTGTTTTATAACTAACTTGATTTTTTTTAAAAAGTGAAACTTATTTTACTGTTTCTTTTTGCACTTTGCACTTTGTTCTGCCGCTGGGTCCGACGCCTGCATCCCGGTCCACCACGGGGTTTCCCCGCTTGTTGTGGAGGGTGCCGGCATCGTAAATTCCCGGTTTCCGGCTGTTGGGGCTGCTAGGGGCGGAGCGGAACGGTTAGCGCTCTAGCCTATTTAATTGGCATGTCACCCTCGTCGCGCAGCGGACGCGCGCAGTTACGAGTTGCCGCTGCTGCTGAAATCACCGCGCTTGATTACTAAGCTCTACAAAATTGACTTTAGCACTTTGTTTTATAACTAACTTGATTTTTAAAATAAAGTGAAACTTATTTTACTGTTTCTTTCTGCACTTTGAACTTTGTTCTGCAGCTGGGTCCGATGCCTGCATCCCGGTCCACCACGGGGTTTCCCCGCTTGTTGTGGAGGGTGCCGGCATCGTAGATTCCCGGTTTCCGGCTGTTGGGGTTGCTAGGGGCGGAGCGGAACGGTTAGCGCTCTAGCCTATTTAATTGGCATGTCACCCTTGTCGCGCAGCGGGTGCGCCGCCGGCGCGCCAAAGGCAAGCCCGTCTGTGCCCGTCCGCGTCCCGCCGGGGCCAGGGGCCATGACCCCTGCCCCTTTTTTGAGGGACAAGAGGAGCTACTCACAAAAGCTGCTACACGAGCCCTGGCCTAAGTCACAACAGGACTGTAATACTTTTAAGCTGGAAACCCCTGATTACACCTGCTCCTGCTGTGGATTTGCCGTTACTACACAGCCCAGCAGGGAACATACTTCAAATACCACTGTTTTCACGAATTATAATACACAGAAGCCCTTCCCTGTAAAGAGTAAGGTCGCTCCTTCTAAGGAATTCACCTTTTTTAACATAAATTGTAGGTCGCTCCCCAAACATAAGGATGACATCTTTGACCTCTTGTGAAATACACAACCTGATGGTATTTTCCTTACGGAAACATGGCTACACGAGAGCTCTGGCCCCGATGTTGCGTTCGCTCTGCCCCCCAACTACACGATAATTAGGAAGGATCGTGGTGCCAAAACCGGAGGTGGCATTGCGCTAATTTTTAATAATGCATATACCTGTAAATGGGAGGACCTACCCTTTAAGGGTTGCGAGGCCAGCTCTTTTAAACTTTCCCTCACACCCCAATTCACTCTCTCAGGGATCTTGATTTACAGCCCGCCTGGGCCAGCAGGGCCATGGGCCGCTGCCTTTCCTGAACTCATCGCCCCCCTTCTGTTGGATGCTGCCAACTTCACTATTCTGGGAGATTTAAATATTCACTTCAACAACCCAACATGCACTACAAGCTCTTCCCTGACGGCCGATTTGGCAGCTATGAATGTCCTACTCTGCAATTCAGGTCCCACTCATAGGGAGGGTTACTTGTTGGACCCCATTGTTTCCAATCTACCCAGTATCTCATGCCAGGGAGCTCTCCCAATACTTTGGTCCGATCATTTATTGGTCGGGTTCAGGGTGAGGCTGGATCTGCAGCGTGAGAACACATCTATCTTAACCACCAAGTCGGGGTCCAGAAACTGGAAGAATTTAGATATAGATTCTTTTAATCAACATCTGTCGAACAACATTCCTGCCATCACTTCAATCAATTTAGCAGACTCGGACACCATCCATACCTGGATTCTGACATCCATTGATGCGTGCCTTCCAATCTCTATTAAAAAAGTGAACAATCATCAACCTCCTGCCCCTTGGTTCTCGGAAAGGCTAAAAACAGAGAAAACCAAATGTAAAGCACTAGAAAGACGCTGGAGGAAGGACTATGCGCCTGAATCCAGACGTATATACAAATTAGCTAAAAGGGACTACCACTCCCTCTGCAACGCTGCCCGAGCTGAATATGTAAGCAACACCATTACGTCGGCACATAACAGCCCTAAGGTCTTGTTTAAATTAGTTAAAGATCTTTCGGGCGCAGCTTGCCAATCTATCCCCCCTGTGCTCACTGAAGCTCAATGCGAGGATTTAGCCAAGTTTTTCATCGGCAAAGTGGAGAAAATCTTCGCAGAACTAAATGTAGTGACAACAAATGTGGTGCAGCAAACTGAGAACTTGCCCCCCACATCGAGCTGTTTTGCTCCACCGGCGAACCAGACCGCCGTGCCTACTAATACGCTAGAAAACTGGTTGCCTCTGGATACCACTTCTTTCAACCGTATCTTAAATGGTCTTAAATCCGGCTCGCCCAGAGATCCTCTTCCCATCCCCGTACTTCAAAAATTAGAGCCATCGTCACTTAAATTGATCATGGAGTTGCTTAATGCATCCCTGCAGGAAGCAGCCGTTCCATCTGTATGGAAACATGCCATGGTTCTCCCACTCTTGAAAAAAGCTAATGTTGATCCGGCGGAATTATCTAATTTCCGCCCGATCTCTTTACTTCCAGCTTTTTCAAAATTTTTAAAAAACATATTAACCAACAACTGACGCATTTTGTTGACTCCCAAAATTTTTTACATGCGTCACAGTCTGGCTTTAGAGCTGGGTTTTCTACGGAAACCACTCTTCTGGGAG
Source organism: Calotriton arnoldi (assembly GCA_963921515.1). Lineage (NCBI taxonomy): Eukaryota > Metazoa > Chordata > Amphibia > Caudata > Salamandridae > Calotriton > Calotriton arnoldi. The sequence continues at coordinate 6,111,027 of CAWUFW010000046.1, read as the reverse complement.
TTACAGAAACTTTGCGTCAACGCTTGATATGGGTGAAACTGTGGCACTCATACTGCTTGATTTGAGTGCTGCCTTCGACACTGTCACATACCGCCCTACTAAAAGCTTTACAATCTTTGGGCGTTGTCGGGACAGCACTCAAATGGCTCACTGATTTTTTGACCGACCGTATTTTTCAGGTCTTTTCCCCGTCAGCGAGTTCTAAGTCCCATGCTTCTCCTTATGGAGTACCGCAGGGCTCTATTCTCAGCCCATTATTATTTAATATCTACGTCAGACCTCTGGCCACAATAGCTGAAGAGGCTGGGTTATCTATTTTTTCTTACGTTGATGACACCCAGCTAATCTTCTCCCTTTCCACCAATGAGGCATCTAAGGTATCCTCTCTCCAGGTAGGGCTGCAAAACATAGTAGGTTGGATGCATGCCAACCTGCTAAAACTTAACGGCGGAAAAACTGAAGTATTAATTCTTGGGAAAAACAAAGATCATTGGTGCCCCCAGCACTGGCCTCTTCAAATGGGTGCGCTTCCCCAACCGGTGCAATTGGTCCGCAATCTAGGCGTAATCATTGACGACCAGCTATCAATGAGGCAACAAGCAGTCAAGGTCGCCTCAACCTGCTTCACCATCCTAAAATGGCTCAAAAAATACTTTGGATGTTGCCTGCCCCCACGCAAAGAACAGTGGTCCAGGCCCATATTACTTCCAGGCTGGACTATGGCAACGTCCTGTATTTAGGAGCCAATAAGGAGGTGATTCGAAAACTGCAGGTAGTACAGAACTCGTTGGCCAAACTGCTTTGCCAGGTGCCTAGAAGGGCCTCTATTTCAGGCTCGCTCTTTGATCTTCACTGGCTTAGGGTGGAGAACCGCATCAAATTCAAGGCCCTGAGTTATATGCATAAAATCAAATCGGGCACAGCACCACAGTATCTGAGTGCCTTAGTCTATCCCTACCTCCCATCGCGCCTCCTTCGATCCTCTACTCAGGCCAAATTTTCAGTCCCTAGGACCAGACTGTCGTGTATGGGTGGCCGGTCTTTTTCTTACCTGGGCCCTTCACTGTGGAATTCACTCCCCACGTCACTTCGGCATGAAACCATCTATATGAACTTTCGCAAAGGCCTAAAAACGTGGTTATTCAATCAATAGTTTCATCTCATTCTGCTCGTGTCCGATGGCGCCGGGAAACCCCCGGGTAGCTGTGCGCCTTATAAAATTTAATTAATAATAATAATAATAATAATAATGCACATGAGGCTGCATGTAGCTCCGCTATCTAACACGAAGCTTGTGCTGTGTCTTCCTACTTCAATGTTCACTGTCGCTGTCTTCTTTATCTGATGTTTTTCCACGCAATGAATGTGTTCTGGTGTGCGGGCTTCTGCTGGTTCATCTGACATCAGATACAGTCGTTCCGCAGCCTCTGGCGCGGTTGCTCCATCCGATTCAGATGAGGGACTGCGATTCTCTGTTTCCATGTGCCTTGCGTATCTGCTCGTCACTGTCCGTGATCTTGCCGGTCTTCCTCGCTCACTTTTAAATTGTCCACTCATGCAAGCACTCGCAAAATGGTTTTCTATATTGCATTTCCTGCATCTGTGGCCCATTGCCGGGCATGCGCCGGTATGTGGAAATTCAAGTCCGCATCGATAGCACGTTCTTTCTTGCTTCTTTCTTGCTGGTGGTGTATTGTCTCTCTTCTTGACATTTCCAGTTACGCGGTTTGCTTGTTCCACTCTTCTCGCCTTTCCCAGTTCCATCGGTCTTGCATGTGTTGTTGCTCTGGCCTCCGCTAGGGCCATGGTCAGTATTTTTTCGAGCGAGGACGGTTCCTTTAGAATTCGTGCGCGGAATTCCACTGACTGACAGCCTTCAATGATGCGCAGTCTGATCACTTGTTCATTGTCGAATTCGCAATATGTTACTAGTTTCCGCAGTCTGGTTGCGAAATCGTCGAGGGACTCTTCTGCTAGTTGACACGTGGTGTTGAACGTGTACCTCTCGAAATCTACATTTCTTTGCGGGTCAAATTTGTCTGTGAGACACTTTATTATTCCCTTGTATGTTGCTGTTTGATCTTGGGGAAAAGTAATTAGCAGGTCCTCAACCTCACCACCTACGAAGTTGAGGAACAAATCTATGTTCTGGTCATCTGTATATGCCTTGCAGTTGGCACGCATGTATCGTTCGAATTGCCGTATCCACCTTTCCCACCGAATGCCTGTTTGTGGTTCTGACAAGCTGAACAGTAGTGGTCTGCGGAAGATTGCATTTGCGCTATTCTTGTCGCTTGCGTCTTCCGTCATTTTGTTGTGGTGCCTCTCTTTCCTTTGTGTGCAGCGTCTTCCTTTGCTGTCTTTTAGTTCTTTGTTTCACCTTTAATTTGTAGTTGTTTCCACCTTTTTCCTTATTTTCTATGTGTTTCAGTCTTTGCCTGACTTCAAAATGGCCGCCTGGCCTTCTCTAGCCTCTCATTGGTTCTCCCGCCTGATTTCAAAATGGCCGCCGTGATTTCTGTGGGGCGAGATTTGCTGTATGTTCTATGGCCTGACTTCAAAATGGCCGCCGGGTCTCTTCCAGCCTCATATTGGCTCTCCCGCCTGACTTCAAGATGGCCGCCGAGCTCTCGCGAGATTTCAGCTTGAAATCTACACGCGGGATGCTCGGGACTCTATTTACAGTCGGCGGTCAGCCCTCGTCACGGTCGGGTGCCCTTCTTCTGTCTCCTCACCTCACGTTTATTGATGCGGCCGGGGTGGGCTCCCGATGTCGCTACAGGCTCCTGCACGCAGACCAGGGTGGGCTCCTAGCTCTGCTTTTCTCGCGACCAGGGTGGGTTCCCGATTTCGCATTTTCTTTCTTTGGGGGCTGACGGATCAGCGTAGGCTCCTGGTTTCGTTTCTTCGCGACCGGGGTGGACTCCCGACGTCGCGTCTCCGCTTCTTGGTGGTCGGCGGACCAGGGTGGGCTCCTGGCTCCGTTTGGGTGTCGTGGGGCACGCGCTTCTGGTGGTGACTTTGGATCCCACCGTCTCGTCGCCAGTTGTCGTGTCGTCGCAAGTAACGCACGCAGAGACAGGTAGGTGGTAATGCAGTTCTTTATTTCTCTTCGTCTTGGCTGTGCCCACATGCACGTCTGTTCCTGTGCCCTCGTGTGTCCAGAGTGCCCTCCCCACCCCCTGACCGGAAGTGGTGTCCGGTTCCTGTCCCCTCCTAATCATTCGGGTGCAGTGTCCTAGTGCCCTCTGACCCAGGTCACTACAGTATGGTTACAGAAAAACATAATTGTACAAGATAACAGCAATTTTTTAATGTGTCACATACATTTACTATTATTGGGTTCTCTTCTATAACTTGTTATGTTTCAGAACTGATCATTTGTTATTCTTTTATATTTTTCTTTTTAGTGATAACAAGAAAAATATGTGCTTTTCTTTTACTGAACTCGTATGCCCTGAAGAAGCAATAGTATTAATCACGAGACACATGTTGGCACAATTTATTACACAAACCTAACTCATTGGAGATTCAATCAATCAGGATTTGTAGAGTGCGGCTGCTTCACCCGTCAGGGTCTTAAGGCGCTGTGGGATCATGCTGCGTGTTCACACTGGCTGTTCCTATTGGTTGAACATCCAGGTCCTGAGGTCCTTCCTGAACTGCTGGAGCAATGAAGTGGCTCTGAGTTTCAGGGGGAGGGTGTCCCAGGTTTTAACCAGCAGGTGGAAGAAGGAGCAGACTCTGCTGTTTGCCCGACACATGCATTGGGTAGCTGCTAGGGAGAGGGATCTGGAACGGACTTCCCCGGTAGGTTTGTGGAAATTTACTAATTTGTTGAGGTACACCGGTCCTTAGTTGCTTAGTGCCTTGTAAGGGTGGGTGAGCAGCTTGAACTGGCATCTCTTTGTGACTGGTAGCCAGTGGAGTTTCTTGAGGTGAGGGGTGATGTGCGTCTGTCTGGGGAGGTCCAGGATGAGTCTGGCTGCTGTGTTCTGTATGGTATGGAGCTTCCTCATGAGTTGGGCTGTGATTCCTACGTAGAGGGAGTTGACATAGTTGAGTCTGCTGGTGATGAGATCTTGGGGACATTTCACCTGGTGTTGGGTGGGAGCCATCTGAAGACCTTCCTGAGCAATCGGAGGGTGAGGAAGCAAGCTGAAGAGAGGGCGCTGACCTGCTTCTTCATGGATAGCTGGATTTTGAGGATGATGCCAAGGTTGCTGGCTTGCTTGGTGGGTTTGGGGATTGGGCCCAGCTCAGGTGGCCACCATTTGTTGTTCCAGAGGGTGTCCTGGCCTTTCCTGAAGATGAGTACTTCTGTCTTGCCTGTGTTGAGTTTGAGACAGTTGTTGTTCATCCAGACGGCCACGTCTTTCATGCATCTTTTGAAATTGTCTTTGATGGTCATTGGGTTGTTAGTCAGGGAGAGGAAGAGTTGGGCATTGTCTGCGTAGGTGATGATGTTGAGTCTGTGGCTCCTGATGATGTTGGCCAGGGGAGTCATGTATACGTTGAAGAGGGTTGCGCTGAGGGATGAGCCTTGAGGTACACCACAGGTGATGTTCTTAGGAAGCGAGGAGTAGGGAAGGAAGAGGATCTGCATTCTTCCTGTGAGGCAGGATGCGATCCACTTGAGGGCTGCTCCTTGGATTCCAATCTGGAGGAGTCTGTTGATCAGTGTGTTGTGGTATACAGTGTCAAAGGCTGCTGAGAGGTCGAGGAGAATGAGGGCTGCTGTTTCTCCGTGGTCTAGCAGCATGCTGATGTCATCGGTGGTTGCGACTAGAGCTGTCTCTGTGCTGTGGTTTGCTCTGAAGCCAGACTGGGAGGTGTCCAGAAGGATGTCGGATGCCAGATGTCAAGTTAGCTGGATGTTAATAGCTTTCTTGATGACCTTGGCTGGGAAGGAGAGCAGGGAGATGGATCGGTAGTTCTTGGGTTCTCCTGGGTCTGCTGAAGGTTTCTTAAACAACGGCTTTGCCGTGATCCAGTTCTCGTAGTTTCCTGCTACTTTTTCTGTGTCTCCGGTGGTGGTGGGTAGGCGGGAGTTGAGGGCGTTGGTGCATTGTTGCTCTGATACCTTTGACCAGCTGTGCCGTGTCTCGCTGGTAGTGGAGGCGGGGGTTTTGGGGGGTTCCGAGATGACGAAATGGACACAGTGGTGATCGGTCAAGTGAGCTCCTCAGTGTGGGTGTATTTTACTCTATTGCTGGCAGAGAAGATAGGGTTGAGCATGTACCTTGTGGTGTAGGTGGGGTTGGTGACTAGCTGCTTGAGTCCAAGGTTAGCCTTGACTTCTAGGAGGTTGGCCGTGTTGGCGTTGTTGGTATTCTCAAGGTGGAAGTTGAGGTCTCCTAGAAATATGTACAGATTCGAATCAATGGGGCGATGAAGTCGGATATTGTGGTGCAGAAGGCAGGGTGGGGTCCGGGAGGTCTTTAGGCGAGGGTGCCTCTGATGGTGGTTTTGCTGTTTGTTCGGAGTTGGAAGTGGAGATGTTCCATGAAGGGGGTGGAGTTTGTGGCGGTTGAGCATTCAAGGTTCTCTTTGTAGATTATGGCGATGCCTCTACCATTTCTGTTAGATCGGTCCTGGTGCGCAATCTTGTATCTGTCGGGGGTGGCTGTGGCAATGTCAGGAGCGAATGCGGGGTTCAGTCAAGTGTCTGTGATGAAGACAGCGTCTGGGGCGTGGGTCATGATGGTGTACCAGATTTCCATGGTGTGTTTTCCGAGTGAGCGTGCGTTGATCAGCAAGCTGTTGGTCTTTCCGGAGGTGTTGTGCCGGTCTTGTTGGTGGGTGTGTGTTACTCAGTGTGGCTGATTGGGGCGGCGTGGGTAGTATCCTCGGTGATGCAGGTGAAGCGAAGGTTCCAGCAGGAGAAACGTCCTTCAATGATCCTGAGGGAGGCGTAGTTGTTGTTGTCCAGGCATCCGAGGTTCATGGCTCGAAATTCATCCGAGGTGAAGCGGTGGCAGTCTGTGGGGTTTGAGGTCCTGGCACTGGGTGTGGTCCTGGCGCTGGGTTTGGTCCAGGGGCCTGCTCTGCATGCCCTCTGCGCACATCCGCTGCATGGTTGTGCTACGGTCCCCATGCCGACATTGAGCTGAATAACGTTTTAATGCAATAAGAGGAAATACAAACATTTTTATACTGCTACAGAATACAACTTATCTCTTGAGAAAAATATGTACCATGCTGTAAGGGTACAAGTTACAATGACTCTCTGAGTTGATGAGGACAATAAATTGATGCACTCTCCTTGTCATTGATTCAGTGTTGCACGTGATCCTTGGACAGGGGATCACACAATTGGGGAGCACCAACACTCTGTCCACAGTTGATCTACTAGATATGCCAGGCCAACTTTGAAACTGTTCTTGGATGCTAGGTGGTAACTACAGTTGTGTATGCCAAACCTGCGGTACCTTGTTGTTCGCACTTTGGGTGTGTCGTCCATCAATTAATTTTTCTTAAGATGGACAGGTGTGTGTGGTCAGCCTCACATACCTCATTCCTCAACCTAAGCCTAATGTTAACTTTAACTTTAAATTTCAACTATTAGGGCCAAAAACGTCTTCATCTCTTTATGCAAATAAAATTGTTCAAGAAGAAAGTATTGCATCACAAAGTTGTAGGTATTTGTATTTGACCACAAATGCCGACCACATACCATTCCGCTCCAGAAGAAAAGCCCTTTTGCAGAATGATTTCTACTTCTATTTTCTATTGAAACAAAGAGTCAAAAAACGGCCATGTTACCTAAAAAAAGATTGAAAGTACTTTAGGCAAAGGGGGAGAATGTTTTTTTGCCTGTGGTAGATGAGGCGCAGGTGTTCCCTTGCAGAGGTGTGTACCAGAGGGCCGCTCTCCTATATGCCATGGGAAGACGAATGTGATATAGAGCAACAGCATGCTCAGCAGCCTCGTCACTCACTTCAAAGTCTGTCGATAGCGGATGGAAGTAGGCTTTTGGTTTTACATCTCTTGTGATTGTGCCTGGAAATTGGTAGCTGTTCATCTCCAGAACAGCCATACACCGCACTGTGGAGGGAGCTAAATAATAGGCAGATTTATCATTCTCTCACGCAGCACAACTTAGCAAGCCACCTTGCTGTGCTGCGTGAAAGGGCAGGAATGCGCCATATTTACCATTACACGGCGCATTCCCGTCCTTTCCTAGCACTGGCACACTTTTTTCTGCCTAGGAGCAATGTAGGCACCCTTACATCATAGTGCAAAGGTGCCTGTAATGTATGCAGGATTGTTTTTGTGCAGGAAGGATTACCTTCCTGTACAAAAACAATCCTGAGAAGCATTTTCCTCTTTCTATGGGAAATAAAGATATTTCTCTTTGTTACGCCTCACCTGGGGAGGCGCAGCATTTTGACACAGTCCCAGGTCTACCACTAATGGTAAATCTGGAAATCCACCAAAATCCATGGGTGGATACGTGGGAACATCCACGCTCCACACATGAAACGCCTCCCTGCTGCAGACTAACGCAAGGCAGCGATCTGCCCTGCTTTACGTTACTCTAGATTTATCGTCATCAAAATACTTTATTCAGTGTTTTCAACCATAAAAGTACATAAACAAATACAGTACATATATAGGATTAAAGACACACAAACTCAATTCAGAACACGGAGCTGCATCATGCCATTTCAAAATTCCAATAATCGATAGCAATGTACTTTTAAATTGTGATGGATCAATGTCAAAACCCCCATAAGAACTTGTCAATAAATATTTTATAATTAGTTAAAAATAGTATTAAAAGAAGATATAATTAAAATGCATCAAGTAAAAGACACCGAAGGTAAGCGTCATATAACAAGTACATAGATACTGGGGGACTTAAAACAAAAAGAGGGAATAATGAGTAAGACAGCCTTGTCAATCACTCCAGCGCCCAAGACCTGATGGACCAGCTCCAGTGAAGGTACTTGGATACCGCACAAACAACTAACTGAGAAGATTCTGTATGGAGGAGCCGTGTCGCAACCTCTAGTTTTTGCATTTGTCGCCCTAAGTGGGAAGGGTATGCCCAGACCTGGTTCTCGTGCTCGCTACGCCACCAGATTCAAGCTAGCCTGGCTGATGAGAGGTGTTACCCTGAAACCGGTCCCAGGACGCTTGTTTCTGGTCCAGGGAGGACCTGGCCTGGCAGTTCGGGCTGGACTGTTCCCATGGGAACAGGGTCAAGACTGATTTGCATATGGATGGGTCTAAATTGGATTGGCGTGGCGTGTAAAAAAACAATGGATTTAACCCAGATCTGTGACTGGGGGTAAAAGTTTGATTAGTTCAACATTCCGTCCATTATCTGTTCTTTTTGCACTTGTCACTCTAGTTGGCGGGATCTAAATTGCGTGCACATATGGATGATCCATGTTTTTCTTGGCCAAGTATAACCGGTACAAAAGAAAGTAAAGTGCACTAGTGATCCCTCTGATTGTTGGCAAACTGACATGCAGTGCTTATTAAATTTAGGCAGTTCCACTTTGCTAGAAAAAAAGACATTCGTGGTAAAGTGCCATAGTGGAATTAAAGGTAAATGGACTTTGCAACTATTGGATTGATAAAATCCAAGAAAGGCTCAAATTGAAAATCAGGTTTCAAATCTAGAAAGAGGGAAGTAAGCGACCCCTCGGATACATTCTGAAATTCAGTGGAGTAAACATAGTCACAGAATGCATTCTTACGTACAGTCTTGGATAGATAAGACGTGAATGTCAAGGAGGACCAATAGCAGTGGTGGCTGCCACGTACGGTGGGGTGGCGGGGGAAGCAAAAAAAAAAAAACCCACTTACCTTGAGGCGAGACGTACTCCTCCACTGGTTGTCTCCCTTTCAGGGAGGCTCCAACACAGGACCAGGAAACTGCACACACCAATCCTGACGCATCTTTCAGCGTGAGAGATGCATCAGGATTGGAGGGAGCGGCTTCTCGCAGTGCTCCTTAGAGCACTGGAGGCCTGCGCTTTCTCTAAGCCAGCTGTCTAAGACAGCTGGGTTAGAGAACTTTAAAATGTGCATGTCTGTCTGGCTGGCCATCCCAAGACGACTGGCCAAAGAGACATGCGCACTGTCACAGCTCCCTGCTGCTCCCCCTCGGCAGCACTGGCCCCACCTCCTCCTATTGCTCAGTTCCGGACAGGTTAGTTGCTTAAAAATAAAATGGTAATAAATAAACTTTATTTACATTTTATTTTTTAGCTCTGGCCTGTGGGGAGACGCTCCTCCACTCAAACGGAGGAGCCGACCCTGACCAATAGTCCCCTAAACCAATGTGTGCTCGCAACTTTTGGACGTAAAATAGCCACTTAATTTTGCCACAACTGTCCAGTAATGCTACATCTTCCAAGGCTCCACGATAATCGTCCAAGCCTGCAGGGTATTTCAACCTTCTTCGATAAAGTAGCGGCCTCAATTGGGCCCTATGTTTAATTGAATCTTGTCTTAATGGTATTAGAAGAGTACTATTAGAGAGGTTAGTTAGTGTTCTCAAGAATTAATTCTCCTCTACCCCAAGTTTAGAGAGATTCGAGGTTCCCCATACTTCAGCCCCTTACAGGGCACTACCCTCGGATTTAACTCTGTACACCTTGAGTGCAGGGGAAATACACCTGGTCTGGGATATCCTGTAACATCTTAGGATTTCAGCAGAGTGCTGAATTAAATTTAAGCTGCTCTTCTCAGCCTGTGGTGTCCATGACATAGATCTAGTTAACCTCACCCCCCAGCATTATCAAGCCCCTAAATGTTTTGTAAGAGCTAAGGGCCATAAACTTGGTCTTGGAATGGTTTATTACAAGCCCTCGTTCAGTGAAAAAGTCTTTGAATTTATTCACCTAATGTTGTAATCCACTAGGGGTCTTTGAGATCAGGAGGATATCGTCTGCAAATCGTAGGAGAGGAATTTAGTGGCCACCCAGGCAAGGGGCATTGTTTAAGACATCCTCCACATAAGTTGGCACATCATTAAGAAACAAGGAAAAAAAGGGTTGGGGCGAGGGCTCAGCCTTGTCGCACTCCTTTCTGGATATGAATCCACTCGGTCAGCTCCCCTCCTCGGCCTTATCTCACTTAGGCATAGGTATTCTGGTGAAGGCAAACCCATATATCCAGAATGTCAGGTAGGACTCCACTATTCCTCAGGATAGCTCATAAGTTGGCTCTCGGGACTAGGCCTTGCGTTACCCTAGATTTATCAAGCCACGCAGGGCCACGCAAGGTGGCCTCGGGTGGTTTAATGAATCTCGCTTAGGTTTTGCATCGTCCCTGCACCCCTTTGCGTGGTGCAATCGCGACACAAAATCTTGATAAATATGGCCCTAAGTAACTTGGGAATCTTCCCTGCACTATGCATGCGGGTGAGTTTTTATGTTGGTGACGGTGTCTGTGTGTTTGCATATCTGGTTATACATGTGATTACGAGTGCAATAATTATTTGTTTCATGTGAGTATCTACTTTTGGCTATGAGTACTTTGTGTGTGTGTATACCTAAGCCTGTGTCAGGGTGCTTTTACAGTGTGTGTGTCTCTGTGGACATGTCACATGCAACAGTGTGCCTATCTGTGGTTGTGTACGAGCGCCTGCCTGTGGGATTGTCTATGTAATGGCGCATATGTGCATTTGTGTGCATGAGATATAGTTGGAAACTTCAGCTTGTTTGTGTCTTTATGTTTGATTAAGGTCTAACCCTAGTGATAATCACAATATATGTGTGCCAGCTCCAGCCATCATTGTCTCTGCTTCAGTATGCTACAAGATATTGTATTGTTATCATGCGCATCATTTTCCTGTTCATTTGATTTTCTGTGAGAATTACTTTATTTCTTTTTTGCTCTACCTTATGTTCTCAACCAGTGTGTGTTCTTATTTTGCAGTGGTGTGTATCTGCTTCAAAACATTCTTCCTTGTTTTGCCGTTACTTCTCCTTATTCTTCATCTTAGTGCCTTTCATCTCATTACTTTTCTATGTTGTCTTTATGCTACTACTTATTCTATGTTACAGGCCTGTGTGTCTAATATGTCTTCCTTTCTAATGTGAGCCTGAGCCTCTCCTTGTTCTTCATTGGCATGCATGTGACCCAACCTATTCTTCCTTGGCATGCCAGAGCATGTCCTCCTTCTTCACTTCACTGTCGCATCTCCTTGCTCTTCCTTAGCAAAGCTGTTGCTCTTCTTCTTTGTAGGTGGCACTTCTGTGTTTTTCCTTCTTTTTAGATGTTTTGATTTGTGTCTCTGAGTCACCTCATTTCTTGTCTCAAGCTTTTGTTTCTACTTGGTTGTGTTACTCTCAAATTACTCACCCACAGATATCCTTGGGCCCAAAAGGAAACTGCAACCGTTTTGGAAAGGAAAAGGAATACTGGCAGGTGTCTCTCACCCCTCCTACTGAATTATAGGCAGAGGTGTTAGGAGTCAGACAAACCCTGTCAGAGAATGTCTTATCTGCAAGTGTTGTAAGAGCCCCCAGATTGCCAAAACAGTACTCACACACAATTATTGGCATTTAACACTACATAATTATTATTACTCGCCTACAAGTAGCATGAGTAAGAATAATTGTAAATATTATAAACTACTCAACTGAAATTATGGACAAAAACACAAAGGTTAGAAATGCCCCAATCCTATTTCATCACCTATCCCTAAACAACTGGGTCCGGTTTTACAATGAGTTTGCATTGGGGTTGCGTCACTGTTTTGGTGATTTACAAAGCCACGCAAAGCCCGAATTGAGTGGCTTAGTTAAAAAAAAGTAACACACAGCATTGCATAGTGCTACCTTGTGTCACTTTGCATCGGGGAGGCATTAAATGGGTAGAACATGAGCTTTCCCGGGCATCCACTCATGCATTCTGATCCAAATCCATATTTATTAAAGTCAGTAAATGTGGCTTTGCGCTAAAATGGTGTGCCTACCCGAGGCATGTGTAACGGGGAGAAATATCTTCATTTCTCCTCGTTAGCTTCTCTTCATTCCTCTTTGGTGGGTGTTGACTGCTTAGTCTTCATTGGGATGCTTGTGCTTCTCCTTATTCTTCGATGGTCAGTCTGCGCCTCTCCTCCTTTCCGCACTGGATCTCGTCTTCCCTTTATTCTTCCCGTCAAGCCTGTTATTGTATTTAATTTTCGTTGGCACACATGCCCCCTCATGTCTGGATGTCGCCTTATGCTTTATTAATGTTGAAGTGCTTTTCTTTATCTTTCATTGGTTTGCCTGTGCTTCACCTTATTCTCCACTGGGGGGTCGATTCCGATCTCGGCCGGAAGCGCACCTAACACTATTCGTCCGGAAAAAATACAAGCCGAATGCGTGTTTCCCGACCGAATCGTACACTCGTCCGGACGAACAAGTACGATGCGTATAGCAACCCAGTAACCGAACGAGCCGTACTCACCCAATCCAGCTCATGTTCCCCGCCCGAGCCGGATCCGTAAACGCCGATTCGAGCTGCACGGAAGCAAATACACAGCACCTTCCGGCCGGACTAGTACGATGCGCATTCCGTTCGCGCCGAACCCGTCGCTACGTCCGGCACGTTTGAGCATCCGGGCGAGCCGTACATAAGCTCCGTTGTGCGCCACAAGACAATCCACGGCTACGAGACGAACAAGCCAGCGACGAGTACGAGTCGAAGACACGAGAAACCCGAACGAGACGATCCAAGCATGAATCCCATTGCGCAGGTCCTACCTATACTCTACATCTATTACCGGGACCGGCACAGACGCGTACGGCGCAGACGGTAAGTCAAACACCAACAATACAAACAAACTACACGTACCCGAAATATGTCACACACACATAGGGATGCACAAATGACGTACACAAGCAACAGCAGAACCATAGGGGTGGGATGGCCAACACCAATGCCATACACACCCATAGGGGATGGATGCCTACCACCAACACCACCCTACAACCACCCCTACTCATGGGTGGCTAGATGCCTGCCACCACCACCACCCCTACTCAGGGGGGGCTGGATGCCTACCACTACCACCACCCCTACTCAGGGGGGCATGGATGCCTGTCACTACTACCATAACCACCCTTAGGGGGCTGGATGCCTGCCACAACTACCACCCCTACTCAGGGGGGCCTGGATGCCTGTCACTACTACCATCCCCACCCTTAGGGGGGATGGATGCCTGCCACTACCACCGCCCCTATCCAGGAGGGGCTGGATGCCTGTCACTACTACCATCCCCACCCTTAGGGGGATGGATGCCTGCCACTACCACCACCACTATCCAGGGGGGGCTGGATGCCTGTCACTACTACCATCCCCACCCTTAGGGGGATGGATGCCTGCCACTACCATCACCCCTACTCAGGGGGGGCCTGGATGCCTGCCACCACCACCACCACCCCTACTCAGGGGGGGGGCTGGATGCCTGTCACTACTACCATCCCCATCCTTAGGGGGATGGATGCCTGTCACTACCACCACCCCTACTCAGGGGGCCTGGATGCCTGTCACTACCACCACCCCAACTCAGGGGGCATGGATGCCTGTCACTACTACCATCCCCATCCTTAGAGGGATGGATGCCTGCCACTACCACCACCCCTACTCAGGGGGCCTGGATGCCTGTCACTACTACCATACCCACCCTTAGGGGGATGGATGCCTGCCACTACCACCACCCCTACTCAGGGGGCCTGGATGCCTGCCACCACCACCACCCCTACTCAGGGGGCTGGATGCCTGTCACTACTACCATCCCCACTCATGGGGGGATGGATGCCTACCACTAACACCACCCCTACTCATAGGACGGGTAATGCATGACACAACCAGCATACTCCCACATAAGGAATGACAGAAAATTACATCCCCCCCAACACCCTGACAAGCGTGTGTAGTCTGTGTCAAATGCCTACAAGACTGAACATGACATTGAACATAAAATGTGACCCCCTAACACATGTGTCACACATAAATGTGTGTGGCCTCCACAATGCAAGCCGACCATGGCCACTGTGGCAATGGGCTCGAACACCCCATCACCACAGTGACCAAAAGGGAAGTGTGGTGTCCATAGCTGATGCACTTTTTGAACAGTGTGGCAATGGGGCCTAAACCCCCATCACCACAGTGACCAAAAGGGAAGTGTGGTGTCCATAGCTGATGCACTTTTTGAACAGTGTGGCAATGGGGCCTAAAGCCCCATCACCACAGTGACCAAAAGGGAAGTGTGGTGTCCATAGCTGATGCACTTTTTGAACAGTGTGGCAATGGGGCCTAAAGCCCCATCACCACAGTGACCAAAAGGGAAGTGTGGTGTCCATAGCTGATGCACTTTTTGAACAGTGTGGCAATGGGGCCTAAAGCCCCATCACCACAGTGACCAAAAGGGAAGTGTGGTGTCCATAGCTGATGCAACTTTTTGAACAGTGTGGCAATGGTGCCGAAAGCACCATCACCACAGTGATCATAAGGTAAGTGTAGTCATGGTAAAAGCTGCCAAAGCCATACTGCATGGATGAATCCTGGTCACACAACAACAAACACATCAGTGGCATAGTAGTGCTTGTGTCCCATAGCAACATAGATTGGTCGAGGCAAACAGTGCAGTGTCACTGAAACATCGTTTTGGCCATGTGCATACAAACATCACCCATGGGGTCCCACATTGTCAACATTCACAAATAACACAATGACAGAAGTGACCATCATAATGCTGACCCACATATCTGCACCAATGGACACACAAATGTAGATATCCTGTGGAGACTGTAGATGTCAGGTGAACAAATACCATACCATGGCAGCAATGGGACATACAAACCATGATTATTGTGCTGACTGATGACCTAGGAGTCCCAGGGACAGCAGGGGAAAGCCACCAAACAACATACAGGCAATGGCACACTCAAGATATACCAATGCAGTGGTGCTAAGGCACAAACACAAACAGGCAGACTCACACCGCATATCAAACACAACGGGTGATGGGGGTGTGCCAGTGTCCCCAGGCAACCACACAACACATGAGGAGGCCTGAATTCCAACCACACAGATGTGTATACAGTGCCATACAAAAGTTACTCATGGATCGGATACCCCTATGTGGGCAATCAGGCATTGTTAGATGAGAGGGAGCCCAAATTACACATGTCACACAAGCCTGTAGGAACAGCAACTAACACAGCAAGAGACAGACCCACCACAGCACTACCCCCAGGGACCCCACATTGTGCTGACACTAGCCTGCATGATAATCCCACTGTGATGACAAAGGTAGATGTCGTTCACACTGTGAACCACAGCCATGTGTCCTGAGCAACAAACTACCATCACACCTACACAAGCTCTAATCAATCAGCACGGCCTGCCAGCCAAGGCCAATATGGAGGTAGGGGTCTAGCCGTGCAACAACTCACATTTGCACACACTCAACACCACACACCCTGATCTCCACCAATGTGCAGCAGTGAAGCTCGCATGGACTGGTGACATTGCACATGCACCCATGACAATCCCAGGGGTGGTGGTGGGAACTAAGGTGCAGAAAGCCATCACACATGGCCAGTCAACAAGACTCGTCAATGTCTGACACACAGCACAGTACGCTGTACATGGGCATGATGTGAAATCCACCACAATCAATGGTATCCTGGCCATAGACACACACCAACGAAGAAGCCAAGGTGACACACTAAGAACACACGTACACAACTTCCAACATTGCAGCTCTGACCCTGAGGAGTGGCAGCAGTCACACACACAACGTGTCACAATCACTGAAAGCTACCACAAACTGTAAATCACATGACTTGTGTAAACAACAAGTGCCAAGGGAATCCTGAATGTGTCCCATCTGCGTTTGACCACATCCCCAGCCCTGACAACAAAGACAACCTGGGATGACAACCTCATGAACATTAGTTTGCCATGCACCCACATCACGGAGAAACCAGGTCCAAGATGCTGGATGAACACAGAACAACTCAGCAAGCATCACAAACAGGAACATCCCTAGGGACACAGCCTGTGTAGGAAAAGGGAAGGGAACACGCACAGACATGCTTACACAACACACAACACAGGCCCACGCAATGTCACCGGATTACACACTGCCATGAGGGCACTCCACTCCTGTGGAAGGTCCGCTGTGCCAAACCTTGTCTGTGCACGACCAAAACATGTCAGCAGAACACTCCGTCAGTGAGTCAACAACTACAACACACAGAAGGCTCTGCTCACATCAGCCTGGGTACGGGAGTGTCACGTCAGTCATCTGCATACACCCAAAACACGTCTCTAGCAAGTTGCACTGTATACACAGATGAGTCCTTTGACATTGATGTGCAAAACTGCATGTCCAGTGGAGCTGGGCACACAGTCAGGGAAATCGGAACATTGAACAGTGGTAAGCCCACCAGATGTGCATCAGTGTAAGACAAAGATGTTCATTTACAAATGCTAAACGTACATCCCTGTGTCAAATGCTGAACATTACACCCTCAGACTGCAGCAAAGGATGCCATAGATCCAGACTACAACAGGACACTTATCCCATGGACCACATGGAGTCCATCACAGCAACACTTCATTTTCCTGATATGAACACTATTACAACTGCAAATGCAGGATGCTACTCATCCACATCATGTACATCAAAAGAAAAGCCACAATTAAACAAAAAGAGGCTTTATTCAGCAAATGTCAAGGTAAACTCTGAAGTCCAAAGGAAACTAAGGCCAATGGCCGGTCCAAAATCACAGTCCCAACAGGGTGATAAGTGACAACTGGTCACCCATTGCTTGCCTGCACTGGTACGGACAGGGGACATCCCCCTTGGAGGGGCATACAAGGGGCAGGCCAGGCACCGCATGGACAGGATCAGGGGATGGCAGAGTGAGGCAGTGAAGGGGTGGTGGGTGCAGGAGTGTCACCGGCAACTGCAGTGGAGGTGTCTGACTCAGGGGGGGCCGGCACCACTGTGGTACACAAGTCAGTTGGTGTGGGTGCTGCAACCACTGCAGTGGGCTGGTCTGATGTAGTGGACTGGGTCCCCACTGCAGTGCCCGAGTCAGACGGGGTGGTTGTGGACTCCACTGCAGTGCATGACTCCAAGGGAGTGGAAGGGTGGGCAGATGAGGTGGGCAGGACAGAGGGGGGGGACCCGGTCTCCACACCAGTGGCACTAACAGGCAGAGCGTCTGGGTTGGGGGTGGAAGAGCAAGTGGCAGGTGGGGAGGGCCTAAGCAGTCTGGGGATGCGGTATCAGTGTGTGGGGGAACCTGGGGCAGGGTGTGACGGGGGAACCTGTGGAGTGGTGGCCTGGGGGATGGAGGAGAGAGACTGGGTGGTGGAGCTGCGTGGTGGTGGTGGTGGGGTCTTGCTCTTCCTGGTCCGGGGGACTTCCGAATGGGGTCCTGTGTCTGCCTGCGCCTGGGGGAGGGTGTCCGGGGGCGAGGGCACTCCCCTCTGTGTGGGTGGAATTCCTCTTCCCCCGGTATGCTGGATCAGCAGGATCGGAGGGGAAGAGGCCGAGGTCACACAGGAAGATCTGCTGTGTAGGTGGGGTAGCAGGTGAGGCAAGGGAAGGGGCCTTGGAGGGAGAGGATTTGGAGGACTGCGGAGTGACTGTGGATGCCTGTGTGTGTGTCTGTTCCCCATCCCCTGTGTGTGTGGTCTCAGTCCCCTGAGGATGCTTGTGTGCACGTCTTGCCTTTCTCTTGGGTGTGTCTGTGCTGCTCGTGTCTGTGTGCTTGGGTGATTGTGCAGGTGTGCATGTGCTTTGGACAGGTAGGGTGGCAGGAAGTGTGGATGGGGCAGAAGTGGGAGGGGTGAGGGACTGTTGGAGGAGGGACACGGCTGCCGTCAGGGAGGAGTCCATGGACTTATTGCTCCTCTGTAGGGCAGACATACCCGTCGAGATGCCCTCCATGAACGACACCAGCTGTGTCAACAGAGTGGTGTGTGCATGGAGGACACTCAGCATTGCTGTCTGCCCTACATGGAGCTGCCGAAGGAGGTACACAGACTCCTCACTCAGGGCAGGGTGGGACACAGGGGCAGGGGGTGTGGTGCCTGGCACGAAGGAGACACGCTCCCGAGCACGGGAGCCTCCACGGACCTCAGGAATGGGAGCCAATGGGAGGGCGGTGGTGGTGGTGGTGGCGGGGCCAGACAGACTAGCTGGCCTTTGGTGGCTGCTGAGACCCGCCTCCACAAGGGAGTCATCCTCCGAGCTGCTGTGGTCCTCAGCTGAGGTGGATGGTGCTGAGGACTCCTCGGTGTGGCTCCCCTTGCCCTCTGTGCCACTGGGTCCCTCTGACCACTCGTCGGATGCTGACCCAGTCTGGCTCCGCTGCTCCTCCTGGTCCGTGGAGCTGTCCCCTCCTGTGGCCGTGGATGTATCTGCAAACAATTAGGGAAACAGACAAACATCAGTCACCTGCACTGACCGCACACACCACAGTAAGTACAGCACATCACAGAGCAAGCCCTGGCATCCTTAGTTGAACATTGACTAAAGTCCTCACACAGATTCGGGGAAGCCAATTGTCAGTCTGATGGTCAACCATGGGACTCACACCACTCCTGTCCTTGCACCCATCTGTCTGGTGCCTGTCTGATGGTAAGACCCCAGTGTGGACACATGCACCACCTACACAGTTGTTGGACATTGCAGGGAACACGGTGAAGTATGTGAACATGCACACATCACATCTCTTGCCACTGAGTCAGTGCAGGTGTCCAGAGAAAGGGATGGCCAGAGTCTAAATAGAAATGCATGTGATGCATACCAGCACCAGACACCATGATCCACCCATGTCCGGATAGTCAATGCCACAATGGGGTGCATGTTGCACATGTCACTCCCCTGCAGGATCAGTTTTAGGAAGTTTAATGCCATGACACAGGCATGCGTGCAAAGTCATACATCACTGTCTCCAGGCACATGGCCATGGCAGCCAGCCAACAACAGTCTGCACTGTGTCACAATCCTAGGACATGGGGAATGCAAGTTATGTAACTGACAAGTGCACATGTCCATCCCCCAAAAACAACATCATCTGAACTACTATTTGTCCACGTCATACCAATTGGACATATGGGGGACACGAAACACAACTCTCTGAACATGAGCACCTCACAGTGTGCTGTGAATGAAAAACAGCTGCCTGAAAGTCACAGTCGCATACACCTGTGTGCACAGTCAAGTGATCAGACACCTATAAATCACAGAAGTATCGTCTCTCATGGTCACATCTCAGATGGCATGCTGAGCCATAACCGACAAACATACCAGTAGTCCTGACAACGAAGCCACAGCACAATGACACAGAGGCAGACACCTGAGGGAACATGTCACTGATCACAACATGTCAGATGATCCACGGGAGTGGGAGTACAGAGTGTATTGTATGCCCTGGAGTAGGCATGACTGTCCAGCTCCACCTGTAAGAGGGATGAGTCCTGGACAGTAGGCAGGTGTCTAAGCATGTGTGACACACTTGATATACATACTCCTGAGGCCCAAACATTCTTCCCACCCACAACATGGGGGTGTGCCAAATACCCCAAGGACATGTGGTGAATCAGATCAGCAAGTGGACCACAAATCAAAGTTACACCCAGATTACATGTCAGGACTTGGGCATTGTGTGAGCAATTGACCCCCACATGAATCCCACAACATAGTCACCAGAACAAATGCTGTCCCCCACCTTGAGCAAAGCAAAATGCAATGACACAGTCCCCAAGTGACACAATTTCCTGACTGTAAGGGCCACACATATGCGTATCAGATGAGGAGTGGGCATGTCACAATAGAGGGACATGGGTCCTGGACCACAAGACTGATGTACTGTGGAAGTTTAACCAGGCCAGAGGATGGCACATAGCATGTCAGACAAAGTGCACAGTGCTGTCATGGTCTCACCCCCTCCTTGCTGCTGTCTGGCCTTCAGCTGCCCATCCAGGTCAGGGAAGATCACCGCCAGGATCCTGAGCATGTGGGGGGTCAGGGTCCGGTGTCCGCCCCTCCTGCGAGGAGGCGACAGCTTCAGCTGGACCCTTGCGATCCTCCGGGTCCAGCCTCGAAGGTCCTGCCACCTCTTCTGGCAGTTGCGGATCCGGCGCTTGTAGTCCCCCACGGATCTTACTGCCCGGGCGATGGTCAGCCAGATTTTCTGTTTCTGGTGGGCATCAACCTGTGAGGATGACAAAGTGAAAATGCCATTACTACACATGCAACATATCCGTGCATCACACAGTTGGATATACATGTCTCAATCACTGGGGCACATGATGTACACAGGCAGTGCAATGATGGCTATGAACAGTTTGCCAGCAGTTACTACATGGTATCATTGCATGGAAAGTAAACCTTGTTGGAATGCACTGTTACTGCACTGTACCTGTTCAGTGCATGTAACTACACACTTTGGGGGCTCAGAACTACTCAGTGAGCATGCTAGCCAGTGGTGTGCACACTGTAAGTCCTGCTAGTCAGACAACATGCAAAATTAGAAAGGCAGTGGACAGCACACTCACCTGCTCCCCTGGTGTCCCATACAGCTTGGTGTACTGTGGAAGGAGGCTGTCCAGCAGGGCCTGGTTCTCCTCAAGGCTGAAGGCTGGGGCTCTCTCCACAGTACGTGCCATTGAAGTAGCCAGAGGATGCAGAGACAGCAGCAGTGTTGGTGGCAGATGTCGTCCTGGAGCATGTAGTGCAGGCAAGTGAGCTCTCAGGGGAACAGCCAGCATTATATGTGTGCTGCAGAGGCAGATACTGTCCCATGTGTCCAAAGTGATAGGTCCAAGTTGTTTGCATCTTCTGAATCTGACCAATCCATGGAATAGCAGCACTAATACACGCCCACAGCATCCTTCAAATCTTCAACTTCATGACACCCATGATTTTGCAACATTGTTGTGGCTGGCCAACTGAATTCACTGCATCAGACTCGTTGGAGCTTCGAAACGCGTCCGTTGCCATGCCAGGCCCCAGCCAATGCGTGCGCACCGATCGGTCCATTGCTGTACAACGCGTATTTCGGGATACAACGCGTACCCGCTCACAACAGATGCAATGGGCCGGCCGGGCACACTGATCGGTCCATTGCTGTACAACGCGTATTTTGGGATACAACAGATGCAATGGGCCGGCCGGGCACACCGATCGGTCCATTGCTGTACAACGCGTATTTTGGGATACAACAGATGCAATGGGCCGGCCGGGCACACCGATCGGTCCATTGCTGTACAACGCGTATTTCGGGATACAACGCGTACCCGCTCACAACAGATGCAATGGGCCGGCCGGGCACACCGATCGGTCCATTGCTGTACAACGCGTATTTTGGGATACAACAGATGCAATGGGCCGGCCGGGCACACCGATCGGTCCATTGCTGTACAACGCGTATTTCGGGATACAACGCGTACCCGCTCACAACAGATGCAATGGGCCGGCTGGGCACACCGATTGGTCCATTGCTGTACAACGCGTATTATGGGATACAACAGATGCAATGGGCCGGCCGGGCACACCGATCGGTCCATTGCTTTACAACGCGTACCTGTACAGGTCAGTCGCATATGTCACCATGCTTGTCACTGGTGAACGTATGCCAGCCACACATACCTGCCAGAGACACAGGGGCACACCTACAACACCACACCCAGTCCACACTGTTTCCTAAGGCATGTAAGGCTGCATTACCTTTTCTGTGTATGGGGGTTGACATGTGGTTTCTCTGGTGGCACTTGTGGGCAGCCACACCCAGGCTGTGCATGTGTTAATGGGGACAGGGTCCTTTGTGTGTTGTGCACATGACCACTGTGATGTGCAACAGTTCATTTTGGAGCATGTGGCATGGTCACATTTCCAGGTTGTGTATGTGTGTGACATGTCACATACCCCCAGGGTCCCATGGGGGAAGGCATGTACGTCACAGGATGACCCATAGCCACAATAGTGATGTCCCTCCACAGTCTGTGTGCATGTTGTGTTTCCGATGTCTCTGATTCCAAGTGCAAGATGGGAGACAGTCTCCACATCAACGTTGTTTGTGCATGGACTTTGATGTTGTGCGTCACTGGCGTCCATGTCTGTCCTGCGGAGGCAACCGGGGCCACTACCTGTGGGAGTCATGTTTGTTTTTCTGACGTGTACATGATACGCCATGTCATGCCAGTGTCCATGTGGCAAGACAGGGTCACTGGGAATCTACCTGTCAATGAGCTGTGATGCCTGTGGCGCATCTGTCCAGACATGTCACTGTGGTGTGTGTGTGTGGAACGTGACAGCAGGAAATGGGTACTGTGACACAGCCTAATGGTTTCCCATAGCACAACCTGGTACCTGTTGTGCACACATGTTGTACTGAGAAGTTAGATGATGGGCATGTAGGTGTGAGTTATGTCCGAACAGAACGGCACACACATCAAGTACTTGTGTCTCGTAATGATGTATCATGTGAAATTGAGTATGGTGAATGGCACATATGTGGGGTGACTGACAATCTTTCTTTCTTCAACCTATGCAATGCAGTGCTCTAGCTGTCCATAGACCATTCCCTGACCTGGCAACGATGGTGGAACGTGACAGCATCCGACGGTACCGCTTCACCAGGCAGCTGATTGATGATTTGGCAGTGCGCTTGGCACCATATTTGCAACCTGGCCGGACGTACCCTACGGCGCTGACACCCAAGGTGAAGGTAATGGCAGCCCTACACTTCTTTGCCACCGGTACCTTTCAACACACTGTGGCGACTGCCGGTGGGATGTCACAGACTATGTTCAGCTGTGTGCTACGCGATGTTTTGGAGGCAATGTTGAGATGCCTGAACAAGTACATCTATTTCCCTACATGTCAACAACTCACTGATGTCAAGAGTGACTTCTATGCCCTAGGGAGGATGCCACATGTCATTGGCTCCATTGATGGGACACATGTGGCTTTGATACCACCACAGGCACATGAGCAGGCATACCGGAACCGTAAACATTACCATTCGATCAATGCTCTGGTGGTATGTCTTGCAGATATGAGCATCACACGTGTGTGCCCATTTCCCTGGTTCAGCACACGATGCCTACGTGATGAGGACTAGTCGCATCCCGAGGATGATGGCACAGATGCAGAACCAGCGTGCCTGGCTTGTCGGTGTGTACTGACTTTGTACCATTGTGTGTGTTCTGATCTGTAGTATTCCACCCACTTTTCCAACTCAGCTAATGTGCACTTGTCTGTCCATAGGTGACTCCGGATACCCCAACATGCCGTGGTTGCTGACACCCCTCAGGAACCCTGTGACACCAGCCCAGATGCGCTACAATGAGGCACATGGTCGGACCAGGAGAGTGATTGGGCAGACCTTTGGTTTCCTGAAGAGCCGCTTCCACTGCCTGGACAAGACAGGAGGGGCCCTCCCATATGCCCCAGCAAAGGTGTGCAAGATTGTCATCGTCTGCTGCATGCTACACAACCTGGCAGTGCAGAAGGAGTTGCCTCTCATCCTGGATGACGATGACCAACGTCCGCCACCTGTGGAGGATCCTGGCCTGGACCACGATGCCAGTGATGATGATGATGATGATGGTGATGTCCGCACACAGCTCATCACCAACTTCTTCAGCTGAATGTGAGTATCCAGGGAGATGTAATGTGAATGATGTGAGTTTGCATGATATGTGTGGGTGGTGCTCTGGTGCTGTTTGAGTGTGGCCATGTGCTACTTGACTGGATGCGTGCAGCAATGTGTCCTTACAGGTAGTCTGTACTCCCCAACAGTTTTGACATGCTAACTTGGTTTTGTGTAGTTGTCTTGTGACATGTATTGGGCATGAGTATTGCAGTTCTGTCCTGTTCTTCAGTGGTTTTAACTGTGTGTCATGTCTATCCTTCACAGGGTGCTTACTGAGTACTTTGGTCAACTTGGATCCCCCGACACCATGATTCAGCTTTCAGGGTGGCAGCAGTAGTTTGCCTACAAGTGATGTGCCACACACCCCTGGACTTCATATCTTCTGCACTTGTTGACTGTGTGGCCACTGCCACGTGGGTAAACCTTGCATTTGTAGTGGAAACAACATGTTGCAAATGTGTAATGAACCTGTGCTTCACTTTGGGATGTGCGTTGTCTGTGGTCACACATCTGACTGACATTTGCTTACTGCACCTGTGGGCTAGTTGACACAGACTCTGAATAGGTGTGGTGTATGTGCATTCCACTGTATTTCCTGGCAACATCACTGTGGGCGATGAGTCCGATGGCCCTGGTGTCTCTGTGTTGTGTAGCCCTAGTGGTGTGTCTCCCTCATATGTGTCACGTCACCATGACTCACACGACGGTGTTGTACTTGCTGTAGCAGTTAGCATACACAGTGTAATTTAGCAGGTCATCATCACCATAACAGTATCCACATTTGAATAACAACAGAGGCAAGTATGGTGTACTAGTGATTTTATTTACAGAAATGTGTGTGTGTATAGTGCACAGGATGGTGGGTGCTGTACATTGGGATTGTGATCCAAAGTTCCCAGATGAGTTGGAAGTCTTGGTAGCAGAAATGTCCTGAGTGAAGTCCACAGTCATATGATACATTAGTCCAACTTGAACTCCCCATGTCATGTGGGAGAGTAGTGTTGCATTCGACAGGGTGAAACGTTTGCACACAAAGGAGAATTTCCGGAACAGGTGTTGGCTTCCTGGGGGATGTACGTGGCCATCAACCTCTCAGTTTTCCTTCCTCGGACGACCCCTCTTCTTTGGGGGGGGGACCCTCATGTGCAGGCTGCGGCGGTGCAGGGGAGTCTCCGCCAGAGTCCTCCTCCCTCCCTGTGGCGGTGTCAGTTGTTGCAGCACCAGATGTTGTGGGCACACAGGGAGGTGTGGCCATGTTGGTGCAAATCTGGCGGAGGCATGTCAATATGTCCCTATGCACCGCTGTGAGTTCTTGCAATGTGTCCCACTTGGACTCCATGCGAGACATGTGTGTCTCCACACGGGACATGTGGGAGTCCAAGCGGGCATGATGGGCAGCCTGCTGCTGTTGTATGTCCTTGAGGATCCCCATGACCTGTCTGACCTCTCCGGTGCTATCCTGGTACACATCAGCGATGCGTGCCAGTTGTGGGTCATCATGCAGTCCAGACCCCTCTGCAAGCAGCGACCTATGTCTACCACCCCTCCCACCACCCCTGGCGACACGTGCAGGACCTGCGGTGGCACGCACAGGTGACCCAAGGCCCCCTTGGGGTTTGTTAGTGGTGTTGTCGTCCATTGCTCCACGATGGACCTGGGGCTCTGTGCTGTTGCCATCGGTGGTCCTTGGTCTGTCCGTGTCGGCGGGGGTGGTCTGTGTGTTGGCAGTTGTTGGAGGGGTGGGTGCAGGGGGTGCAGGTGTTGGTCCAGCTGGTGCTGCATGATGACTCACACCGGAGGTGCCAGGTAGGTCTTCGCCATCCGAGGAGGGCAGAGGCTGTTCCACACCAGTGAGCTCTGTGTCCCCCGGAGCCTGGGACAGGGACTCCTCCTCGCCTGCTGCTGTGTCCCCATCATCATCACCTGTATTTGGAAGAGACACACATTGTATGTTATGTTTCTACAGGCATCAATGGTTCACACACCTGACAGTTGTGACTGTACCTCTGGATGCGGGCATGTACATTGCATTGTCCTAAGTTGTCACAGTAAGAGGTTGATATTGGTGTAGCACATTGTCATGCATACCTGGGGCATTTCAATGTGAATGTTGAGGTGTGTGCATGGCCAGCATTTGTTGTATTTGGTGGACATCTGGCCATCCTTCTCCACCTAGCCCAGTTATCCCACCATGAAGCATGCCACCCTTGCAGTGGGTTCAGGTTGACTCTCAGGATGTCATTCAGTGGTGTCTTGCTGTTGGTTGTTGCACAGTTCCCAGCAGGGCCTTGTGCACCCCACAGCAGTACCCAGTGTCAGCCATCTTGTCAGTCCTTATCCACTCCCTGTGATGTGATCATGGTTCAGAGTGGTGTTGATGGGCCAATTGTGAGGGTGAGCACTATCTGTGACTACAACTCCCATCATGCTATTGCCTACACCCCCCTTCCCAGCATGCCCGTACTTCCTTCCTTTGGACTCTGCTTCCCTGTGGGGTAGTGTGCCTGTGCTGACAGGAAGGCTGACAGTGTTGTCCTTGCGTTTGTTTGGCTACAAGTCCCAAGAGTGTCCCTGTGCTTCAAACGGCATTACCCAGGGTGGTGGTTCTTTGTGGGATCTTCATTTGGTATGTGAGGCATTGCATTCTCCCAGGTGGGTTATGTGGAGTTTGTGTTGAGGGGGGGTGTGAGGTGAGCTGCTTGTAACTATGGTCAGTGCTGTGAGTCCTCCTTCCCACCCAGCCAGATATCCCACCATGCAACGTGCTTGCATTGCAGGGAGTGCAAGTTGGCTTTCAGGATGTCAGGCAGTGGTGTTGTGCTGTTTGTTGGTGCACAGTTCCCAGCAGGGCCTTGTGCTCCCCACAGCAGTACCCAGTGTCAGCCATCTTGTCAGTCCTTATCCACTCCCTGTGATGTGAGCATGGTTCAGAGTGGTGTTGATGGGCCAATTGTGAGGGTGAGCAGTATCTGTGACTACAACTCCCATCATGCTATTGCCTACACCCCCCTTCCCAGCATGCCCGTACTTCCTTCCTTTAGACTCTGCTTCCCTGTGGGGTAGTGGGCCTGTGCTGACAGAAAGGCTGACAGTGTTGTCCTTGCGTTTGTTTGGCTACAAGTCCCAAGAATGTCCCTGTGCTTCACACGGCATTACCCAGAGTGGTGGTTCTTTGTGGGATCTTCATTTGGTATGTGAGGCATTGCATTCTCCCAGGTGGGTTATGTGGAGTTTGTGTTGAGGGGGGGTGTGAGGTGAGCTGCTTGTAACTATGGTCAGTGCTGTGAGTCCTCCTTCCCACTTTGCCAGATATCCCACCATGCAACGTGCTTGCATTGCAGGGAGTGCAAGTTGGCTTTCAGGATGTCAGGCAGTGGTGTTGTGCTGTTTGTTGGTGCACAGTTCCCAGCAGGGCCTTGTGCTCCCCATAGCAGTACCCAGTGTCAGCCATCTTGTCAGTCCTTATCCACTCCCTGTGATGTGAGCATGGTTCAGAGTGGTGTTGATGGGCCAATTGTGAGGGTGAGCAGTATCTGTGACTACAACTCCCATCATGCTATTGCCTACACCCCCTTCCCAGCATGCCCGTACTTCCTTCCTTTGGACTCTGCTTCCCTGTGGGGTAGTGTGCCTGTGCTGACAGGAAGGCTGACAGTGTTGTCCTTGCATTTGTTTGGCTACAAGTCCCAAGAGTGTCCCTGTGCTTCACACGGCATTACCCAGGGTGGTGGTTCTTTGTGGGATCTTCATTTGGTATGTGAGGCATTGCATTCTCCCCGGTGGGTTATGTGTAGTTTGTGTTGAGGGGGTGTGTGAGGTGAGCTGCTTGTAACTATGGTCAGTGCTGTGAGTCCTCCTTCCCACCCAGCCAGATATCCCACCATGCAACGTGCTTGCATTGCAGGGAGTGCAAGTTGGCTTTCAGGATGTCAGGCAGTGGTGTTGTGCTGTTTGTTGGTGCACAGTTCCCAGCAGGGCCTTGTGCTCCCCACAGCAGTACCCAGTGTCAGCCATCTTGTCAGTCCTTATCCACTCCCTGTGATGTGAGCATGGTTCAGAGTGGTGTTGATGGGCCAATTGTGAGGGTGAGCAGTATCTGTGACTACAACTCCCATCATGCTATTGCCTACACCCCCTTCCCAGCATGCCCATACTTCCTTCCTTTGGACTCTGCTTCCCTGTGGGGTAGTGTGCCTGTGCTGACAGGAAGGCTGACAGTGTTGTCCTTGCGTTTGTTTGGCTACAAGTCCCAAGAGTGTCCCTGTGCTTCACACGGCATTACCCAGGGTGGTGGTTCTTTGTGGGATCTTCATTTGGTATGTGAGGCATTGCATTCTCCCAGGTGGGTTATGTGGAGTTTGTGTTGAGGGGTGTGTGAGGTGAGCTGCTTGTAACTATGGTCAGTGCTGTGAGTCCTCCTTCCCACCCAGCCAGATATCCCACCATGCAACGTGCTTGCATTGCAGGGAGTGCAAGTTGGCTTTCAGGATGTCAGGCAGTGGTGTTGTGCTGTTTGTTGGTGCACAGTTCCCAGCAGGGCCTTGTGCTCCCCACAGCAGTACCCAGTGTCAGCCATCTTGTCAGTCCTTTTCCACTCCCTGTGATGTGAGCATGGTTCAGAGTGGTGTTGATGGTCCAAATGTGAGGCTGCCCATTATCTGTTACTACGAGTCCCATCATGCTCTTGGCTACACTGACTTCACCAGCATACACAGGATTCCTTCCTTTCTGTGAGCTTTCCTGTGAGGTGGTGTTCTAGTGGTGGCTAAATATCTGACAGTGTTTGTTGGTTAGATTTGTGCCACTGCCTAGCTCAATTTGGTATTGGATTTGTACATGTCATGACACAGTTACATATCACTATGAGATGGCATGTATTGTGTTTATCTGTCTGACATACACTTTTTGGGATGATTATCTTTTGTTTGCTGTTGATTTGCTAGGGGTGCATGGTTTGACTGTCCCCTTGACAGTGATGTGTGTGTATTGGCACACAATATTGTGTATATTAGTTGTGTACTCACCAGACTCTGGGATGTTTGTTAGTCCATATACGCTCACTGGTGGTAGGATGGTCCGCACCTTCTCCTCCCAGGGCCTGAGGTATACTGGTTTGGCAGGAGGGCCACTGCCGGTGTGCTGGCTCAGGAGGTAATCCTTCTTCAGGAGGTCCCTGGCCCTCCTGCGCACATGATACCACCTGTTCTGGATGTCTTCCTTTGTGCGCAAACATGGTGATTGTGCGTTCACCCTGTCGACGATCCTCGCCCACATCTTGGTTTTCTGCGACATGGGGGTCTGTTGGACCAATGTGCCAAACAACTGTGGCTCGACCCTCAGGATCTCGTCTACCATGACTTCCAATTCACTATCTAGGAACTTTGGATTCTTCTTTAGGGGCATGGTGATGGGTGGTGGTGGTGATTGATGGGTGTGTGTGTGTGTGCAAGTGAGGGTGTGTGAGTGTAGGTTTTGCTGCGTGTGTGTGAGGGTGCTATTTGTTGAGGTGCTAATGGTGTGTGGCTTTTGTGTATGATGAGCTGTGTGTGTGTCTGTGTTTGCTGTGTGATGGTGTTCTCTGCTGGCAGGTCAGTGGAATTTGCAAAGGATCATGGTAGGGATTTGTGGCCTTTATGTAGGTGGAGTTTGGGGTGTGTCCTTGTTCCATTTTTTTCACCCCCTGTATTTATTGGCTTTGTCATTGCTTGTTTGGCCCTCTTTTTTTGTATTTTTTCATTTGTGATTATTGTGCATGTTGGAGTCGTTCTTCTGACCGAGTAGGACGTTGCAGTTATCTCGTGCGCGCCTCTCCGAGTCGTTCCCGCTGTGTTTCAGCTCTGTTTCATATGCGGCGAACGCGTCGGTCGCGGTGTATTGTGTTTGTTCGGCTGGGTTTTGTATGCGTGTCGGTCGTACGGCTTGGGCTCCGTGCGAATCGGTCTGCTTTTGCACCCATTGCATCGTACTGCGCGGGTCGGAGTTCGTGGGTACGTTTCGTTCGGCTTTCTTCCTGGTGCGTGTCGGTCGGTTCGATTCGCGTGGTTTTCCGGCCGGATAGCTTGTTTCCGTCCGGGTCGGTCGTTCGCCTTGAGTTCCGTACGAGTCGGTCGTGATTCACATGCATTTCATCGTACTTCCCAGGTCGGGCAACGCCGGTACGTGACGGTCGGACTATTATCCCGTACCGAGTCGGTCGGTATTTTTTCCGGCCCGAATCGGAATCGGCCCCTGGGTCTCTGTGCTCCTAATACTTCTTTGTCATCTATGTGTTTCTTGTTCTTCTGCGTTGTTTTGCCTGTGCTTCTCCTTAATCTTCTTTATGGGCCTCACTTAGCCTTAATCTTGTTTGGTGTAGCAGCACTTCTACTTATCCCTATTTTGCAGACACGTGCCCTCCCGCCGTAATATTGTGATGCCTCTCCTCATTTATTTAGGGTGGTTGTGCTCCTTCCTCTCCTATAATGTGGGCCAGTGGCTCTCCTTATTTGGCCTTGTTATGACCATGCACCTTCTTCATTGGCAGGTCTTTGGGGCTTTTATTCTTCTTTTGATTGCCAGAGTGTCTACTTATTGTTTTTAATGAATGTCTGACAAAATATCGACGGACAGAAAATCGACCTACAAAAATATCGACACAGAAATATCGAAGTCAAAAAGTCCTATCTACATAAAGGTAAGTACAAAAATACCGGCAAAAAAATATCGTTGTCAAAAATATCGATGTTAAAAATATCGTTTTTTTAAATGTTTTAATAATAATGTAAAATTAAGTAAATAATACATATAATTAAAAGAAATATAGTTAAAAATATTAAAACATATTTAAAAATAATAACTAATACATATTGTTAAAATTAATTAAACATATACATATGAATTAATATATATACTTACTCCACATATTGCAACATTAGGGAAAGCGTTGGATAGCGTCAGAGTAAAAATTACTATTCCCACTCCAGAGAGTGCAGCAGTAGGGAAAGTGTTGGATAGCGTAGGGGTAAAAAATACTATTCCCACTCCAGAGAGTGCAACAGTAGGGAAAGCGCTGGATAGCGTAGGGGTAAAAATTACTATTCCCACTCCAGAGAGTGCAACAGTAGGGAAAGCGCTGGATAGCGTAGGGGTAAAAATTACTATTCCCACTCCAGTGAGTGCAATAGTAGGGAAAGCGCTGGATAGCGTACGGGTAAAAATTACTATTCCCACTCCAGAGGGGGGAAGAGACAAAAGTGTAGACAGCATCATGTGGGAGGGGTTTTTATAAATAGAGTCCCAACATTTTCATACTTGGGGATGTTATTTTGTAATAACGGTACATGGAAATCACATATTGAATTATGCAAAATGAAATTTTTAAAAACGACTGAGGGAATATTTAGATTTGCGGCAAAATTAGGGAACAAACCGATACGAAATTTTAACCTTGTATAGGAGTAAGTGTGTCCCAGCAGTTAATTATGGAGCCGCAATATGGGGAGAACAAATACGACAATCCTACAAACTGATGAAAACAAGTTTTTAAAAAGATTATTGGCTGTTCCCAGTGCAACTGCAAACATCATTGTTCATAAAGAACTGTCCGTCCCATATATAAATGATGCTATTAATATGGCTGGTCTTACCCTCTGGCATGGCATATGGACGAAGGAAGAAACACAATTTTCTAAGGATTTAATTATAGACTGTCTAGCTCTAGAACATAGTATGAAAATACCATGGCTAGGGCACATTTTTAATCTTTTGATGAAATGCAAAGTAAATACAGATAACCCCTATGTATACAGGAATATAGTAAAAGCTAACTGAAATTAAGATATATAACCACTGCAGACTACGAAAGGGAAAGGGTGGCTAACAAAAACAGACTGTGGTAGCTTATTGTGAACGTCCATACATGAGGGTACCCAGTTATACCTAATTTTGGTTCGGAATATTCAGCACAGATTTTACCTCACCAGGTTAAGGATGGGCACCTTACATTATCTAATTGCATTTCCAAGTACAGAGAAATGGCAACGAATATTGCCACCCTGCCCGTGTGATGGTAAAACCTTACAGTCTACCTTGCATTTTATCCTTTTTGTCCTTTTTATATGGGTATCCGGAAAACCTTTTAAAACCTCTCTTTTAAAAAATATGCTTTTTAACTATAAGGATGCGTT
This sequence comes from Calotriton arnoldi, assembly GCA_963921515.1. Lineage (NCBI taxonomy): Eukaryota > Metazoa > Chordata > Amphibia > Caudata > Salamandridae > Calotriton > Calotriton arnoldi. The sequence goes on along the minus strand of CAWUFW010000046.1, from coordinate 6,079,220 downwards.
TAACTTTATATGTAGTCTGGACACTATGAAAATCATCGGCTCAGTTATTAAGCTTCATACAACAATCGATTAGAAAAAGAAAAGACTACGCCTTTTTGGAAGCATTGCTGTATGAAAAGAAGACGCATAACATTATTTCTTTTAAATTGTACCTTCCTGCACTTTCTGCACTTGCACTTTATCGTATGAATTGTGGTGGCCTGTATTTTTTTTTAAAAACCTCGGAAAATAATGTACTTACTACTTTATCATGTTATCCTCCCCATGAAGCCCAAATTTGTAAATATCATTTTTAGTATTAATTATTGCTTATGACAAATTGTAAGAAAGTACATTTTAGATACATGTGTATTAGTATGCTTTTATGGTGTTTGTTTCATTGTCACCGAATAAAGCTGTTTTGATTTGATTTGATTTGAGTGCAACAGTAGGAAAGCGCTGGATAGCGTAGGGGTAAAAATTACTATTCCCACTCCAGAGAGTGCAACAGTAGGGAAAGCACAGGATAGCGTAGGGGTAAAAATTACTATTCCCACTCCAGTGAGTGCAACAGTAGGTAAAGCATTGGATAGCGTAGGGGTAAAAATTACTATTCCCACTCCAGTGAGTGCAACAGTAGGGAAAGCGGTGGATAGCGTAGGGGTAAAAATTACTATTCCCACTTCAGTGAGTGCAACAGTAGGGAAAGCGTTGGATAGTGTAGGGGTAAAAATTACTATTCCAACTCCAGTGAGTGTAACAGTGTGGAAAATGTAGGATAGCGTAGGGGTTAAATTAACATACTTATCAATTAAATAATTTTTTAAAATAAATAACATATTAATAATTAATTAACAAAAAAATATTAATAAATACCAATAAATTTAAATTAATATTTACTTAAATAACATTAAATTACTTCCCACGCTATTCCCCTTTAACACACAACACACTACACATAAAAAAACACAAATAATTTAATTATCAATTAATCAATTAATAACAATTAATAATAAATTAATTATAATTAATATAATGATAAATTAACCAATTAATAAAAATTAATTGCCAATTAATAATTAACAATACATTAATAATCAATAACAATAAATAAAAACATATTCATTAATTAATTTAATTTAATTACTTCCCACCCTATTCCCCTATGAACCCACAACTCACTACACAAAAAAATAACATAATTAATTTAATTATCAATTAATCACTTAATACAAATTATTTACCAATTAATAATTAATTAACAATAAATTAATTAACAAAAACAATACATAAAAATTAATAATAAATTAATTATAATTAATATAATTTTAAATTAAACAATTAATAAAAGTTAATTACCAATTAATAATTAATTAACAATACATTAATTAACAATAACAATACATAAAATTAATAATAAATTAATTATAATTAATATAATTAAAGATTAACCAATTAATAAAAATTAAGTACCAATTAATAATTCATTATTAATTAATTAATAATCAATAACAATACATAAAAACATATTAATTAATTTATTTAATTAGATCACTTCCCACCCTATTCCCCTATAAACCCACAACCCGCTCTTATACTAAAACGCAAAATTTACTTTAACAAAATTACTAATTTCTAAACATTTATTTAAAAATTTATGAAAATACATTAAAAAAATGTTGAACATACATATAAAATACATACTAAAATACATAACACTAAAACATTTTTCGATATTATTGACAACGATATTTTTGCTAACGATATTACTTACTTCGATATTACTTACTTCGATATTAAAAAAACCGATATTACTTACCTTGGGGTCGATATTCTGGTCAACGATATTCTTGACTTCGATATGCTGTCCCTACGATATTAAAAACTCGATATTAAGGTAGGTCGATATTTAAAGATCGATATTTTGACTGTGCACCATTTTTAATGGCTTCTGCTTCTCCTAATTCTTTGTTGGCGTGTCTGAACTTCTCCTTAAACTTGCTTTATGAGTTTGGGCTTCTACGTATTCTTTGTTAGGTTTCTCATGCTCCCCCCTGTGCTGCTCCCTTTTCCTCATTGCGGGCCTGCACTTCTCTTTCTTCTTTTGCGCGGTACCCCTGCTTTCCCTTCTTATTTGTTGGTATGGCTGTGATTTCCTGTATTCCGCATTGGTATTCATGTGCCTTATTTTAATCTTTCTTGAGGCGCCTCTGCTTTTTTTTAATTATTCCATGGGTTGTCGATGCTTCTTATTTTTCTTCATTCATGTGTCTTTAACTCTGCTTATCCTGCATTGGTATGGGTATTTGTATCATATGTTATTTACCACTATTGGAGCACTGCAGTGGTCATATACTACTTAGTGACAACTGAAGATTGAATACCTTGCTGTCCTGCCTGTTATTTGGCAAGTTGCAGCTTAGTTGACATGTAGCTTCATCAATTTGGTCCAGCTGTAGTGTGTGTGCACAGCTGCCTTGTCTTATTTGGAGCAAACGGGAGCTTGTCTGAAAGGTTGCCTTGTCCACTTTCACGCAAGCGTGTGGTTACGGTAGTGGTAGTAGGGCACCTTTTTTTAGTGTGGCCTTTGTGGGAAGCATTGGTTTTGAGGCCGTGAGATAAACTCCAAACTTGTTGTTGTGACTTGACTCTGTGCATATGTATCCTTCTATCATGGAAAACAGTGCAGTCAATAGTATAGTGTAGTGTGTTTTTTATGATGGACGTACACCACCATTGGTTCTGCCCTTGGGTATGATGTAGTGATGTGTTGGCCTTGTCCAATTTAGTGCAAATTAAGCTTGTGAGAATGATTGCCTTGCTTGATTTAATGACAGCAGGAGCTGGCATGCCTGGTTGCCTTCTTTGAGTTGGTGTGAGCCAACGCTTGCATGTGGGCTCCTTAGTTCGATTTGGTGCAAGTCGAAGCTTGAGAGCATGGTCGCCTTGTTTGATCTGATGACAGCAGGAGATGGCATGCCAGGTTTCTTGCTTGAGTTGGTGTAAAGTAAACCAATCCTTGCATGTGGTTGGTTAGTTCAATCTGGTGCATGGTGGGGTTACCTGTGATGTTTGGCTAGTTTGCATGTCAAAATATATTTTTTATTATGAGTTTTTTAGATTACCTAAAAAAAATTATGAATCTAGAATATTGACAACAGCAATAACATCAAGGATAGTATACATAGGTAAGCATAGATTTACTGTTCTAAACTCCATGTCTAAGTAACTACATCTACTTACATATAGTTACTTTGGCAATAGAGTGGTAGTCAATATTCTGTGTTCAAATTTATTTTTAGGTCGAGACAAAAATCCTCAATAATGTGGTAGAACACTGTTTGGCTCAGCATGAGTGCTAGATTACATTTGAAACACCTCTCATAGACATGTCAGCTGCGTTTTGACAACATGGAAAGGGCCTATTCGAACAAATCACAATTAATTAATCCACAACTAGTCACAGAGTGAAGTCCACCATTTTGTGGCATGGTCTTGTTAGATCAATACAAGGGAGTGTCATGTGTTGCTGCATCCAAGCCTTTTCTTATTCTTCATTGGCTTCTCTTTCCTTCTTCTTTATCAAAGTGGGTCTTTTCTTCTCCTTATTCTTCGCTGGTGCATCTGTGCGTTTACTTATTGTTTCAGCATGACTAAGCTTCTACTTACCATACTTTGATTTCCCTGTGCTACTGGTTATTCCCCCTTTGACAGCCTATCAGTGGCGGCTCGCATAGGGCGTGCTGCGGGGCGGTAGGGTGTGGTGGGGGAGGGGCAGGGTAGGGGGGTAGTAAACTCGGACAGCCGACGGAACTGAGGAACGTAATAATTACTGTCCTCCGTTCCGTCCTATGTCCAAGTTTACTACCCCCCCACCCTGCCCCTCCCCTGCCCCGCCGCCACGCAGCACGCTCTATGCAAGCCGCCACTGCAGCCTATGCTTTTCTCTGTTCCTCTGTGGCAGGCCTGTGTGTCCCCTTAGCATCCTTGTGTAGCACGTGACTATTCTTATTAGCTGATTGGGTACCTATGCTACTCCATTTTCTTCATTTTGGGCAGGTGCTTCTGCATATTCCTTTTTACATCTGGGCTCTGCCTTATTCTATATTCACAGATGTGTGTGTCTTTTTATGCTCCCTTGGTATGTCTATGTTTCTTGTTATCTTGCTCGCTGCCTGCACCACTGCTGCCCGGTTCCTGCCCTCCCTGTTCCAGATGATTCCTAGCCCCACCCACCCTAGGACCTACTTAATGCAGGAAGCAACACAACCACGCCATGCCCAGCACCAAGAATGGTCCTCTGGGCACCCACAGATACTCCCCAATGGCCTCCTTCTTCTCAACCACAGACACCACCAAGACCGCTGCTGCCTCACTGCACCCCCCTCCACGGTCGGTCCTTTCACATACTTACACTGCTGCTTCACCTGCCCCCGCACTCTTGCACATAATAGCCATAACACTCACACAGCACTGCTCCTGACTCTACCACCAGCACCAGCACTTCGCACAATGCCTCACCTGATCACCAACAATCATTCGCATGCATGCTCCTTAACACTCGCTCTCTCAACAAGCACACAGCTGAGGTCTGGGACCTCATCCACCCTCACTCACCAGACCTCGCCTATCTCACTGAGACCTGGCTCCACCCCATCATCTGCCCTTGGCATTGCCAACACCACCCTCCCCCCCTCCCCCAGAATGAAAGATCCTGCACCAGGACCGAACCACAAAACCAAGTGGTGGCATTGCCATCATCCACAGAAAACCAATCAAATGCAACAACCACCAATGACTCAAAAACTCCTTTCTTAGAACACCTACAGTTCAAGCTCCAGAGGGGCGGCAAAACCACCATTAAGGAGATCCTCGCATACCGGCCACAGGGATCCCAGAGCAACTTCAGCAACCTCCTCAACAACCTTGTCACCTCATTCGCCATAAATGCCAAAGACTTCTTACTCCTATGCGACCTCAACTTCCATCTCGATGACCCCGCAGATACCAACGCCACAGACCTACTGGACAGCGTAAAAACTATGGAAACTCAGGTTGTGAAAGGGACCAAGCACGCTGCAGAAGAAAAACACCCTGGACCCCATCTTTACCTCCAGCAACAAAATTTAGGTCAGCCACGTCTCTTCACTCACTTGGATGGACCACTTCATCATACACTTCAACATCTCAACCACACCCACCACACCTACGGAGAGGCTACACAAAGACCCACTGCAGCTGGAAGAAGGTGACCGAAGTCACATGGCTCAACACCGTCCAGCTCCACCCCCTCTCTTCTCTGACAACACCAACAGAAACACAGACGGTTTCAATAACTGGATCTCCACCAGCGCCAACATCCTCGCACCCCTCATAAACACCAACCCAAAAAGGCATAACAGACATGTGAGCTGGCGCGCCAACGCACTCAGAGAGTCAAAGAGGCGATGAAAACAGTCAGAAAGAGAGCCCACCTCCAGGAAGGGCTAGAAGACATCACTCAGGAGCTACCACCATGAACTGAAAGAGACCAAAAAGAAAGCTCTGACCCAAAGGATTAAAGACAGCAACAACAAATATAAAGAACTTTTTATCATCGTTAAAGAATTCACTCATTAGGCAGCCATTTCCAACTTCATCACCCCGTCACAAGGTCTCAGCAACAAACTCTTCCATGACAAAATATCTAAAATCTACAGGAACTACGACCCTCAACTACACCCTACTTCACCTCCAACCTTCACCACAAAGGCCAACCCCACTCATGGAGTGGACCCCGATGACCATCAAAGACACAGCGGCTATAATGGCATCCATCCACTTAGAGGTCCCCAAGGACCCAAGTCCCCACCTAGGGAGATCCACGATAAGCACAGCACTCGCAACCATCATCAACCATCATCAACACCTTCATCACTACAGCCACTTTCCTGGATGCTTGGAGACACACAGAAGTCACCCCGCTCCTCAAGAAACCATCCGCGGACCCCAAAGTCCTCAGCAACTACCCCCCCATCTCCCAGCCAAAGTCATAGACACGGCCATCAACCATCAGCTCTCCCACTATCTTGAACACCACGAACTCCTGGACAGCTTGCAATCAGGTTTTAGCAGAAACCACAGCACTGAGACAGCGCTCATCGCAGTTCCAGATGATATTCTTACATACTAGATCGAGGCCACACTACTGCACTCCTCCTCCTGGACCTGTCCTCTGCCTTCGACACATTCTCCCACAACAAACCTATCTTCAGAATCCACAAAACGGGAATCCATTGACCGGCTCTTAAGTGGATAGCCTCCTTCCTGACCAGAAGAACGCAGCAGGTCAAGCTCCCTCCGTTCACCTCAGAACCCACAGACTTCATCTATGGAGTCCTCCGAAGCTCTTCACTCAGTTCCACTCTCTTCAATGTATAAATGACTTTTCTAGTACGAATCATTCGGACCCACAGATTCAACATCCTCTCTTACGCTGACAGTACCCAACTCATCATATCACTCTCAGAAGACATCAACACCACCAAAAGTAATTTCAAAATGTGCATGACCAGCGTGGCCAACTGGATGAGAGACAACTACCTCAAACTCAACGCTGACAAGATGGAAGTACTGATATTCAGCAACAATAACTCACCCTGGGACTCAACCTGGTGGCCCACAGAACTAAGCCCCACCCCCCACCCGCTGACCACACCAGAAACATGGGCATCATCCTGGACACCAACCTTACCATGAGACATCAAATCAGTGCTGTCATCTCTGCCTGCTTTCACATACTTTGCATGCTTAGAAAAATCGTCAAATTGCTCCCTCCTGACCCGGAAAGACTGTCACCCAAGCACTCATCATAAGCAGACTGGACTACGGCAATGCCCTCTACTACCTGCTACACAAGCTGCAAAACATCCAAAAAGCTACTTCCAGACTAATTCTCAACCTACCTCACCACACGCACATCACACCTCACATCCTAAAACTACATTGGCTCCCCATTCAGAAATGCTGCCAGTTCAAGATGTTCGCAGATGCCTACAAGGCACTTCACAACCAGGTTCCCACCAACCTCAACCACCATCTACACTTCCCATCAACCAACCAGGATACTCCACTCTGCATCACTCCCACTCGCCCACATCACCTGTATCCATAGAAGCTAGATAGGAGGCAGGGCCTTCTCTTACCTGGCAGCCAAATCCTGGAACGACCTCCCCCAGCACATCAGGTCTGCTGCATCACTTATGGATATCATCAAGAAACTGAAAACCTGGCTCTTCAACTCATCCTTCTTGCAGAACCCGCCCCTACTCACTACCTGGATACCCTCACGGGTGACAAGTTTGGCACTCTACAAATCCACGGTACATTGCATTACATTACATTGGCATTGTAAGAAATTGGGTTATTGTTTGAGGGGGTGGAAACCCTAGTTACGCAGCAGCCACAATCCTTGTCAGGGTGAACCACAAAAGTCATTAAATTAACCCTTGCTTAACCATCTAGTAGCTTGGAACAAAAGCAGTCAGGTTTAACTTAGAAGCAATGTGTAAAGTATTTATGCAGCACAAAAACAGTAATAAGGTGACAACACAACACAAAAAAATCCCACACCAATTTAGAAAAAGAGAGATAATTTTAATAACTAAAATGGGACCAAAACGACAAAAATCCAATCAGTAGAACCAAAGATTTGCAATTTCAAAGATTGACATAGATATAGCACCTAAAAACACAAAGCGGCACTCATATTCATCTGATCATGCTAGATCAGGGGAAAGTCACAAGCTCATGCGGCCAACCATAATTTAGCAGGGGCCAGATACAGGGACCAGGCTAGTCCTGCTGAAAAAGTTACCTTCTCAAATTCTGGGAGGAAGAGTTCAGTTCTCGGTGGAGGTGGCTGCGACGAGCAGGAAGATCGTCACAGATGGTCTTCACTGTAATGCAAAGAGCATGCCTGGCATTAAGGACAGCCGTTGCTGTAGCACGAAGATCCAGTCATTTGTCGTGGATGGTCGTTGCTGCAGCTTAGCATTGGTGGTCACCGCGGGCAGTCGTTGCTGACGCGCGAAGTGCATATCTCGCGCTGCCGGTCGTCCTTGCCGTCGCTGTAGCACGAACAGTTGGGTTCACCAGAGCTTCGTATTGCGGGTCCTTGCGAAGAGCGTAGAGTATCAGTGGGCCCGTTTGTAGTCATGAAGCGTCTAAAACTTCAGGATTTCACCATTATTTACAGATGAGTGCATCATGACTTTGGGGAGGCACCTCTAGGAGATCAGGAACTCACTCTAGCAGAGGCCAGCAGGGCTCAGGCAGGTCCAGTTGCAGCATTTAGCTGGCCAACTGCAGGGGGCCTCTGGAGCTTGTTGTGTCCCTGTAGCTCAGAACAGGAGGCCAGCCAATTGACCCTTTGGGTCATTAACGAAGCCTGGGATGAAGGGAGTAGGCCCAGCCTTCCTTCTCAAGAATCAGGGAAGGCCTCATGTAGCAGGATAGTCCTCTGAAGAACATGGTAGGCATCAACCAGCAGAGCAGTCCTTTGGCAGCAGGCAGTCCTTCCTGTGTAATGCCCACATGTGCAGGAGAGTACAGAAGAGATGGTTCAGGAGGTGCAATAATTATACACCCCCACTTTGAAGTGGGGGTGACATCCTGGCTACCGCAACATCTGGTTCTGGAAAGTTCTTCCTTTCCCTGCCAAGGCTCCAAGTAGTCTAGGGTGAAAAAAGACTGTTGTGAGGTCCATTTGTGTGTGTGCTAGAGGCAGCCCTTAGAAACGTAAGCGAGATAAGGAACAGCTTCACCACACCCATCCTAGCAGGATGGTCCATCTGTCAGCACCTAGCCCTCCTTAGTCTCACTGTCTGGGAGGCATATCCAAAGGCCAACTGCCAGGCTATTCACAGTCATGTGACCCAGGACACAGGCTGCAGGCACCAAAAGGTTAAGAAGAAAAATGCCAACTTTCTAAAAGTGCTGTTTTCGGAATAGTGACTTTAAATACGACTTTACCATTAAAGAGGGTTTTAAACAAAAGTTCATTTGACATTCCTATCTGTTCCCAATCAAAGGTTAGCACTTATTAAATGTAATAAAAGTAACCCAATGTTATACGAGATAGACCTTGTAAAAGTGAAAAACGAATCTAGAAGTTTTTCACTACAGGACATGTAAAACTTAAAACAGATGTCCTACTTTTAAAATACAATGCACCCTGCCCTAAGGGCTGTTTAAGGCCTACCTTAGGGTGACTTATATGTTTTAAAAAGAAAGGTTTGGCCTGGGAAAAGGTTTATTTCGCCAGATTGAAGGGGAAGTTTAAAACTGCACTACAGGCTGCAAGAGCTGAGACATGTTTTAAAGGACTACTGAAGAGGGTGGCATGAGTGTTGCAGGTCCACTAGGAGCATTACATTTACAGACCCTGGGTACATGTAGTATTGTAATTGCATTTATATAGCGCTTACTACCCCTGACGAGGCGTTGAAGCGCTTTTTCGGCGAGTAGCACGCTACTCCGGGACCCATAACGGATTAGTGTTGAATTAGTATAGTGAAATATGAAAGTAATTAAAGTGGTGGATAGGTTAGTCAGTTATTTGGATTCAGAAGGATATAAGAGGAAAAAAAGGTTTGTATTTATATAGCGCTTGTTGACCCTGATGGGGTGTTGAAGCGCCTTTTTTTTTTTGGGCAGTAGCACACTACTCTGGAAACCCATAAATGATTGGTGGTGAATTAGTATGGTGAAATATGAAAGTCATTTGAGTGGTGGATATGTTATTCAGTTATTTGGATAAAGAAGGGTAGCAGCAGGATAGAAGAGGGAAAGAGGTTTGTATTTATATAGCGCTTGCTACCCCTGATGGGGTTTGAAGCGCTTTTTGGTGAGTAGCACGCTACTCTGGAACCCATAAGGATTAGTGTTGAATTAGTATAGTGAAATATGAAAGTAATTTGAGTGGTGGATATGTTAGTCAGTTATTTGGATTGAGAAGGGTTGGGGAGGGGTAGAAAAGGGAAAAGGTTTGCATTTATATAGCACTTGTAACCCTGATGGGGTGTTGAAGCACTTTATTGGCGAGTAGCACGCTACTCCGGAACCCATAAAGGATTAGTGGTGAATTAGTATAGTGGAATATGAAATTTGAGAAGGGAACATGTTAGTCTGTTATTTTGATTGAAAAAGATAGTGGAGGGATAGAAGAGTGAAGGATTTTGATTTTTTTTTTTTGCTGGGAGGTCATAGCAGTAGGAGGAGGCTTTTGGATGAGTAAAAAGGGGTTGTGGAGGGGAAGAGTCAGAGGGAAGAGTTTAGAAAGGTTTGTTTTGGGGATCGATATAGTAAAAGAGGTGTCAGATGATGCAAGGAGGGGTAGAGTGAGGGAGAGTCTAGAAAGGGTTATTTTGGGGATCATAGTAGTGGTATAGGGTTTGGGATAAATGAAAGAGTGGGTGTAAAGGATATATTGATAGATGTATAGGGTGAGAAATAGGGCAGTGCATTGGAAAGAGCAGTAGAAAGAAGTTTGAGATGAGTCAGAAAGTTGGGTTAGAAGATATATTGAGAGAAGTATAGGGTGAGAAATAGGGTAGTGCATTGGATATGCTGAATTAGAGGAAAGTGATAAATATATAGATCCATAAGTACATTGAAAGTATATAGATGCATAAAGGAGATAGGTATATGTAGATTAAAGATATTGATAGAGGTACAGGATGAGAAATATGGTAGTGCATTGGATATGCTTTTCAGGAGGAAAGTAACAAACACACAGATCCAAGTACATGGACGGTACTTAGATGCACAAGTATATACTAGGGACTTCTAAGTAACTTAAATATGCAAATCAGGTGTAAGCCAATTGTACCATGTTTAGGGAGAAAGCATAAGCACTTTAGCACTCGTTAGCAGTGGTAAAGAGCACACAGTCTTAATGCCAACAAAAACGAAATTCAGAAAACAGGAGGGGTGAAGGCAAAAGGATGCAGAGAGGGTCTAGTCCAGTAGGTATGCATTTGCTTCTCTTAATATTTCTTTGTTAGGCATGTGCAACTAATTATTACTTTTCTATGCCTGGTGCATACTCATGTTCTTCTTTACATACTTTAGTTTCCTCTCATCCCTCTTGAATTACTTGTGTATCTGCTTAGTGTACTTATTGGAAGTTGGCAAGCCTTTGCATCTGACTTGTTGTCTTTATCTTTTCTTACTTTGTTGCACATCTGCACTTCTCGTTATCTTCACTGGCCTGAGCATCTGTGTATTACTTTTTTTTAGTATGCTTCTTTTTCTCCCTTCTCTGCCCTGCAAGCTTGTGCCTCTTATTCTTCAGTGGTTAGACTGAGCTGCTCCATATTCTTGTGTGCCAGTCTTAGGGCGTCACAGTCTTCCTTTATTTGCCCATGCTCCTTCACATTCTTTGTTGTTGTGTCTGTGCATCTCCTTATTCAGTTACATGCCTGAGCTTACGTTCTCGTGCTTCTTGTAATGGCACATAAAGCTGGATTCATACCACTGATGGAGTTCTTTGCGTTCTACTGTGACAGCAGTAGCCATCTCAACTGACACTGAGGCCAGGTTTTGCCCATCAAAGAAAGTGTATGTACTTATAATTATGGGCAGGGCGGAAGCTTCTCCTGTAATGAGTTTTTTTAAGTGGTCCTTTCTGGCAGGTCCTTGCCTAAAAGCGTCACTTCCTTTTTTACATATATCGGGAGCTGTAGTACTCAATTTGGGGAGGAGCAAGCCCCCAAACAGGAAATCCAGAAACAAGGCCTGGTGGACCGAAGTGTGAGTGGAACGTACATCGATGAAATGAATTTACCTCTGGGCTGAGATGACCTGTCGTACCATGGCCAGAACCTGCAGAGAATACTCCAGGATTGCAAGAGCTAGAAGTCTGCATCCTTCTTGTCCTAAAGCATCACTGATTCCATAGGTTACCGTAACTGGTACTTAAGTCACAAGAGTGACACAGGAGTGTGTGCATTACACCCTCTTCTTAGGGTAGTATTCTGCCAGGTGACCACCTGGTATGATTCGGAAAACAGCCTTCATGATTCCAGATATAATGTGGATTGAAGTAATGTTTGGACCATAACCCTAAAGGTCCAGTTCCACAGCTCCAACTGGTGAACCAATGGGTTAGGTGTGTTTCACCGCCAACCAAAGGCCTCAGCATGGTGACGAGTCCCAACATAAAGTAACTGTGAAGATTTGGTACCGACGGAAGACATACTATGGATTGTAGCTCCAAACCAGCACCAGAGGTCCCCCTGCATTAACTGGTCCACGTTGAGCTATATGTAGTACCCTAAGAAACTGACCTCCAGATCACCCAGATCAGGGGTATTCCAATTAACTGCATACCAGGGAATAACCCGCCCTATCATCATCATCCATTGACTTGGGTGGGACCCGTGCTGATCTTGGGAGCAGAGGTTTTTGGAGTTTGATATAATTTTGGAGATTATCATCCACCTTGTCTCATATCGATCTGGTTTCTGAGAAACTAGAACAGAAAGGGGGTGTATCTTAAAAAGCTTGATACACTTTACCTCTCGGTGCTACACCATTGTCCAGTTACTGAAAATATAGTTAAAGAAAGAGCACCCCAGAGCTCCTGATTATAGCAAAAGGTGCATGAACTTTTCTCACAGGTTCACGTTGGACACAGTGTCCCTTTTTATTTGTACTAAAACGCCTTACAAATTAAGCACTATAATTGTGACTGGGTTTTGTCTCCGCCCAGAGTAGCTTGGATCTTCTGCTTTTCTGTGTACTTCACATTTTTTCCATAGAAAAGGCATTGAGTGTATTAAGTACTATCACTTGTGTCAAGCTGAGGGCACTGCCTGTTCGCCTTTGCTACTCTGGAGGAATAAGGTGCAGAAAGGCAGCGCTATAGTTCCCGGGGCCCACACTAATAGCAGAGCAAGAACACCAATTGCCAAAAAGAAGCTCTTCCAAGGAAAATCAGGTCAGGCGGGCCTAGCTCGCCTGGTCTGTTTTTCTTTCTTGTTTTGGTTTTCTTCTTTTTTGCAACTTGTGTTTTATAATGGGAAAACACGACTACCAGTCCGAAAAGACAAATAATATATATAACTCAATCCAAATAGGTGCCAGCTGAAAGGTTCTGCCTTCCCATATTGCAAAAAAATATTTTATTTAATCTTTTTTTCAGCAAACTCAGTTGGGAGGACCCTTGGCTAAAGGTGTCCCAAGGAAAGTATTTAATGGGCAGCTAGGTAGTGTTAGTCTGGGACCTGCGAGGCTTTTCACACAAGTATACTTCTTTTTCAGAGCTCAATACCAGATCTCTGTTGCTCTCTGGACATCCAGCTGAATCCAAGTTTATGTATCAGCTCTCAGATTCAGTTTCAGCCCATCTAATGGTACTCTGAACAAGTACCGTAGCCGCGTGTGGCATTTCACCTCGTACGAAGGGATTTCATACATTTCCTTCCATTTTGGGAGTATGGGCTAATTAATATTTGGTCCACTGTTAAAAAGAGCCTTTAACCTCATTGTGAAATGATGGACTTCCACTCATAACCATCATTTAAGAGATTTCGGTAATGTAGCAAAGATGTAAAATTCTCAGCCTCTGTGAATCGGAGTACAGAAGAATGTGTGGAGTTTTAAACTTCACCCTCACAACTAGTTGAAAATGGTGCACTTTGTTCTTTTCACAGTTAAATAACTTTCCACTGTTTACCAGGTTTTCCCAGCTCTGCTTGTGGGAGACACACGAACAGAGAGTTGTTTAGCAAAAACCATGTCGCAATACAATTTGAGTGTGATGGCTTTTTTTTGTAAAGTTTCTTTTCTACAGGAAGCATTTTCCTCCACTGTTTTTGTACTTTCCTAACTTTAACAAATGCATAAGAATTACAGATTATAATAAGCATTGGCATAGCCAATAGGTCTCACCTTTGGGACCTTATAAGTGTTTAGCTAGAGCTATAGGTTTTGCTAATGTTTGTAAGCTATTTTGTAGAGTATTGTGGCTACAATGCAGCATGTTGATAAGTTATTAAAAAAAGTTTTATAAGCATTTTTGTTACTTTATATATATCACTAAGAAGACATTGTGTACAACTGAACGTCCTTATTAAAAAAATATTTTTTTATAAAAAATATTTTCTATATTTTTTGTCCTTGCAAAAGTGGCAACTTCTTTCTGCCTGTTGGAATGCTTGTTTGTTATAGTTTTATTTTGTTCTGGGGGGCATAAATAATGGGAGAATGGAGTTTGGGATATAAATCCCTAATGACAATGCGAGCAGCAGACGGACAGTAGGGGAGAATGAAAAAATGCCATATTCCGAGGGCAGAATGAGGTGGTGCTTAGTGATGTTAGGGTGGTGCTAGGGTGGTGATATGCTGGAGCAGAGGTGATGCTGAATGATACTCAGGTGGTGCTTAGTGATGTTAGGGTGGTGATATGCTGGTGCAGAGGTGATGCTGAATGATACTCAGGTGGTACTTAGTGATGTTAGGGTGGTGCTAGGGTGGTGATATGCTGGTGCAGAGGTGATGCTGAATGATACTCAGGTGGTGCTTAGTGATGTTAGGGTGGTGATATGCTGGTGCAGAGGTGATGCTGAATGATACTCAGGTGGTGCTGAGTGATGTTAGGGTGGTGATATGCTGGTGCAGAGGTGATGCTGAATGATACTCAGGTGGTACTTAGTGATGTTAGGGTGGTGCTAGGGTGGTGATATGCTGGTGCAGAGGTGATGCTGAATGATACTCAGGTGGTGCTGAGTGATGTTAGGGTGGTGATATGCTGGTGCAGAGGTGATGCTGAATGATACTCAGGTGGTGCTGAGTGATGTTAGGGTGGTGATATGCTGGTGCAGAGGTGATGCTGAATGATACTCAGGTGGTGCTGAGTGATGTTGAGGTGTTGCTTAGTGATGCTGAGGTCGTGCTGAGTGATGCTGAGGTGGTGCTGATTTATGCTGAGGTGGTACTGAGTTATTTTGAGGTGGGGGCTGCGCTGGTGCTGAGCTGGTGCTGAGTGATGCTGAGGTGGTGCTGATTTATGCTGAGGTGGTACTGAGTTATTTTGAGGTGGGGGCTGCGCTGGTGCTGAGCTGGTGCTGAGTGATGCTGAGGTGGTGCTGATTTATGCTGAGGTGGTACTGAGTTATTTTGAGGTGGGGGCTGCGCTGGTGCTGAGCTGGTGCTGAGTGATGCTGAGGTGGTGCTGATTTATGCTGAGGTGGTACTGAGTTATTTTGAGGTGGGGGCTGCGCTGGTGCTGAGCTGGTGCTGAGTGATGCTGAGGTGGTGCTGATTTATGCTGAGGTGGTACTGAGTTATTTTGAGGTGGGGGCTGCGCTGGTGCTGAGCTGGTGCTGAGTGATGCTGAGGTGGTGCTGATTTATGCTGAGGTGGTACTGAGTTATTTTGAGGTGGGGGCTGCGCTGGTGCTGAGCTGGTGCTGAGTGATGCTGAGGTGGTGCTGATTTATGCTGAGGTGGTACTGAGTTATTTTGAGGTGGGGGCTGCGCTGGTGCTGAGCTGGTGCTGAGTGATGCTGAGGTGGTGCTGATTTATGCTGAGGTGGTACTGAGTTATTTTGAGGTGGGGGCTGCGCTGGTGCTGAGCTGGTGCTGAGTGATGCTGAGGTGGTGCTGATTTATGCTGAGGTGGTACTGAGTTATTTTGAGGTGGGGGCTGCGCTGGTGCTGAGCTGGTGCTGAGTGATGCTGAGGTGGTGCTGATTTATGCTGAGGTGGTACTGAGTTATTTTGAGGTGGGGGCTGCGCTGGTGCTGAGCTGGTGCTGAGTGATGCTGAGGTGGTGCTGATTTATGCTGAGGTGGTACTGAGTTATTTTGAGGTGGGGGCTGCGCTGGTGCTGAGCTGGTGCTGAGTGATGCTGAGGTGGTGCTGATTTATGCTGAGGTGGTACTGAGTTATTTTGAGGTGGGGGCTGCGCTGGTGCTGAGCTGGTGCATGCTTGCAGGCCCAAAGGATAGTAGTAAACAATTAAAATCTCCCCGTACCAACCAAAAAATAACTGTGTCCTTAAAAATTAAAAAAGGGGTAGAGTTTTCTGGATGCAAGAGAAAGCAGAACATACACAATATTTAACCCGCCTCATCCACTTTAAAGTATGAAGCCAGAGAAACGAAGGTAAGGTAAAGATACAGCGACTCCAAGCGAATCTGTCGCTCCTTAGTGGGGCTGTTTGGGTTTGTAGTTGTAAATGCTTTTATCAACAGCTAGAGGTGGACTGGCCAGAGACATCGCGATGGGCCTGGGGCAGAATCAGTGACATTTCAGCATTTCCAGTATCTGGCGTATAGGCTGTGACTGTGAAAGTCACATAACATACTCGACTCTGAAAGGCCTGCAGAGCAGGGACAGAGTCAGTGGCATACCAGGTGTGCAATTGTAGGCTCAAAGGTTAGTAGTAATGTAACTTTCACTTTATTAAACTGTGCGGTAGTTGCAAGCACAGTTAAACATTTAATAAATGTTAATGGCACAATGTAAACAAAATATAATAATGCATTAAACACTTGCTGTTTCTCTGCTGTGGTTAAGGATCTAATGTTAACAAGAGTATTTCAAACTTACACTTTAACCAATCTGTATAATAATAAACCCTTTGCTGTGATCAACAAAGACTGCATGACCTTGCAAAAAAACAATGCTAAAACAAACAGGAATTTCAGGCATTCACCCATGCGCACTGGAGCACTTTAAACATTGCCATCCACTTTAAAGTGTGAGGCCAGAGGAAAGTAGGCTCGGTAAAGATACAGCAACTCCATGTAAAGCAGTCGCCCCAGAGTGGGGCTGTTTATGTTTGTAGGGATGCTGCGGGTGCCTCACCCGGTCGACAGGGCTCCAAAGGGTACGAAGTGCAGCCATCCGGGATGATGAAAGTGCGAAAAATAAAACATTGCCAGCAAACTGAGTGAGGGGTTCGAGCTACCCATCGTGGGCTGGACGCTAGCAGCAAACTCTCAAGAAGGGTTAAGCCCCCGCCGTGAGGGAGGTCATTCCAACCCTATGAATTTTAAGAAGCCGCAGTGCCAGTAACGAAGGTCGGAAGCACCCATTCTAACTGTAGCAGAGGGGAGAAATCCAGCTGCTGACTCCCTGAGCCAAGCTGAACCAAAAAAATAATGCGCCAACATACATTAACAACAGAGTAAGCAAACATCTAAACAAGGTATGATTTATTTATAATACAATATAAGGAAATAATATTACATCAGGAAAAACTGTAATAACGTCTTTTTTTTAGGGGAACTCACTTAATCTCCCTGTGCCTACCAAAAAATGAATGTTTCCGTATGTAACGTACCTGGTGCTTGTGTAAAGCGCTTCAATACCTGCAGGTTGAGTTTGCGCTGTATAAAACTTTTAAAAAAAAACATAACGAGACCCCGAAAGGATTCATAGAGTAAACTGTCGAACATTTCATTTGAAAAATATCGGGCCTGATTCACAGAACTAACTTACGTCAAAAACGTAAAGTTAGTACTTTTTGGTATTCACAGAATACACTTACTCATTTTGGTATTCACAGAAGTTAGTAGTCCTAACTTTACTACTCCTAAACTGAGAAAAATCCTAACTTTAAGACTTTTGGTATTCACAGAAGGCATTTAGGAGTCCTAAAGTTAGGAGTCCTAACTTTACTACTCCTAAACTGAGAAAAATCCTAACTTTAAGACTTTCGGTAGTCACAGAAGGCATTTAGGAGTCCTAAAGTTAGGACTACTAACTTCTGTGAATACCAAAATGAGTAAGTGTATTCTGTGAATACCAAAAAGTACTAACTTTACGTTTTTGACGTAAGTTAGTTCTGTGAATCAGGCCCATCATGTGCACTCTCTCGAAGGTGAGGAAAATATAGTGATGAAGGGCCTCACTTATCAGACACCAAGTACTGACCGTAAGCAGCTAGGAGCTCAGAATACCTCGAGGTCTGAAAGAATTCAAGCTTGCTGAAGATACATTTTTGCCTCTGAGTTCACAGCTCAGAGACTGGCTACAGCAGAAAAGATGTGGTGTGACATAAGCAAACCATCTGCTATTGAGAGAGAGACAGTGCAGACTTCTGGTACTCAAATAGACTAAGGAAGCTGGGCGCATATTATCAAGGGCAGTATCGCCACTTTAGCGGCACTTTTTGCCGATAAAGCGGCGATATTTTTATCGCCCTATTAGCAAGCTGTCGCTAACAGCTGTTAGCGACAGCTTAATGGCGATAGTGGCCGTTTTGTTGCCGCTTTGCATGTCAGCGATAATTATCGCTAATGACATGCAAAGTAGGCGTTCCCAACTAAAAGCAACTGCAAACAGTCGCAAACACAACTTCCCCCTATTATCAATGCCCGCGAAGCAATAAAAAAAGTTGCGCTAACCGCGATTATCGGTGGAATTTAACACCTGCTAAAAACTTGACTTAACCATCTTGTCAATGGGAGGTGGATTGTAAGGTTAAGTCCTCACATGCCTATTAGCAAGCTTTTCATTAGCGCAGTGAATTTATCACTGGATTTCTCGCGCTATTGCTGGGTTTCGCCGCTATCGCTGGATTTTTTATCGCCTTGGAGATAAGCGTTGATAATAACGCGTTATCTCCGCAAAGAAATCCAGTGATAGCCGGCGATAAAAAAAACAGCGCTAAGCGCGCTTTGTGATAATTATCGCAAATCCTTGGTGATATGCCCCCAGGACTCTGAGCGAGGGCGGGTTTGAAGGGTAAGGGACTGAGTGGAGAGAGTATATGTCTGCCAAGTGCCTCCACATTAGTCATTCCTGATTCATTAGCCAAAAGCGTTGAGCATGCTGGTACTTGTTGTTCAAAATGTCCAATTACAAAGTATGTGCATTCAAGTCACAAGTTGCTTAGTGCTGTTGAGTGAAAAATCAGGGCTGGCTGAAGGTCACCCTAATAACATGGGGCCATTAGACAGTCAAGTGTGTTGAGCAAGGAAATAACAATACACACTATCTGTAAACTAAAGACTAGTAAGTAAGGGAGTGCAGATTCAGCACAGGAAAGGATAAGGTGATAATTCACAGGTAATTCAGCGATTATTTGTAAAAAACATATTGTAATACAAAGGAGACTTCTTGTAATTTTAACAGTGCGCGGGGCGCTGTCATGGTTGTCTCTTTTTTATTTTCAGAGCTGGTGGGGGGTTCTTGCGGCTACTCCTAGTTCTAATAATGAACAAACTAGTGTGTTGATTTGCCTTGTACAATGTTTATGCAGTTGCATCATACAGCTTCACAAAACGGATTTAACATTCTTCACTTTCCTCAGCAGAAATCTGAATTTGAGCAGGAAATGGGTTTTGTCTCTGTTGCTTTTCTTGTAGCTTGGGATTACTAACTTAATACCATTTGCATATGTATTTCTGTAAAATACTCTGTACCTACTCCAAACAAGTCCTAAACAAGCCCTGTGTGGGCGAGGCAAATGAAGCAGCCACGTGTCTTTCTTTTCTGAACATGGTGCCTAAGGTAACCAAAACACAAACATGGCTCCCAAAGTAAATAAAAAACAAGAGAGTGCGGCAGCCATGAAGAAAGATCAAGCACGGCAAATGAAGCGGCCGGAAACCTTTCATCAAGTCGCTGCACCAAGTAAACAAAATACAAACATTTAACACGAGCAGAGGCAGACCAACAAAAAAAGAGTGCTCTCAAAGTATCCAAAATAACCTGAAGAGTAAGAGCACATGCAACAGGGGCAGTCCTCATGGGAGGATACAAAAGTCCAAAAGGAGGGACTAGTAAGCCTCTTCACCAAACAAAAGTCGGCATTTACAAAGGACAGTAAGAGGAACAAATGAAAAAGATGGGCGGCGCTTGAAGCCCATATTGTAGATACAGCATGTCTCAAAGAGATAGTGCACATGTGCTGCCTAGGTGAGACCTACACAAGGTAGTATATCACCAAGGAAACTGCCCCTCACAACTTCACTCACATCCACTTACTAATTATTACAAGGTTCCGGTATTTTTGAGCAGTGATACCGGGAAGCAGAATCACAGGTTCCCGTTATTCACGACTCTAAATACAGAGATTGCAAGGTATTTTCTAGAGAACGGGGAATAATATGCAGATCTGTGAATAATGGATCCAATTTCATGCGTTTTTCCCTTTTCTGGGGAATATGAGAGGGCATTTACCATCAGCTGCTTTCTTTTGGCCCGTGGTGCAGGAGGGTGCAGTATTAGGTAGTCAGAAGGAGGATCAGGAGTAGATGGGAAAGCTGGAGGGAGTTCTTGCTGGTTGCTGAGTGACCGCAGCTGCCCACAGTTCCTCTCTGGTTGGAGTTTCTGGGCCGAGGATTACAGGGCCCAGTATTTACACCAGAGATAACAGAAACCCGTTGTTGCACAGAATGTGTGGAACACCTGCCTCACCCTTGGTGGTTTGGTACAATCACTGAGACTTTCATCAGAGAAAACCACTGTGGTACATGACCAACAGTTAACCAAAACAAAAACACAGTTAAGAAATGAGGAACAGAAAAGGTGCAAACCAGGAAAGTCCTTTAGTGTAGAAGACCCAGATCCCAGAAGATGTAAAAGAGGTGTGGTCCAAGACAAATGTGTATGCCTTTGAAATGCACTCAGCCAATTTCAAGTAGAGTATTTTCCATTATTCACAATCGAAATAAGCAAATAACGTAAAAGAATGGCTTCACCATGCAACATTTATGACCTCTTTACCTATATGCTGCTATTTTGGTTTGGATCGGAGGAACATTAAGAAATACATGACAGTTATACAGCAGATAGTGGCTTCTAGAACAGGGTTGCTTACTTGAGATGTTAAGGAGCAAGTGGGAAAAGTATTCCCTTCAAGGATGGGAGACTAGGCCACTTCTGGTCCATCTTCGGCACTGGCCCTCATCGTCCTCTGTTACTCAAAAAAGAGACACTGGGCCACTTCTGCTGATTGGTTCCTGAAGTGTGACATCATCCTAAGTGACGATGAGTTCATAAAAGCTGTGTGCCCGCAATGGCAGTGCACCCAAGGTGACCCAAAGGCACATTCATGTGGGCCTAGCCTGGCTCGGATCAGGAAAGAGAGGCATTGAATTATGTTGGGAAGGGGCAAGAAGATTTATGTTCAAAGTGTTTTATTTATTTTAATCTAAGGGCAAACAGATAAGCATATAGCCTTGCAATACAGATACATAGAAGACATTTGAGATGATCAGGTCAATCGTATAGCATGTAAATTACATATTACATATCAAGTGTTGTAGGACATACATATGTGAGGGGCAATTTCAGTCATATAGGCAAGCACAATAATATACATAATATCAATATGAAAGTAGTACAGTTCTTGATAAACTCAAAAGCTTAGCCTCTTGGATCGAAACGTAGAGAGGAGGATGTCCATCTGCTGTAGTTTGTATGTTTAGAAACTCTCTGGTGTATAGTACTAAGCAACGTGAGTCAAAAAGCAGTATTGCTTGTGTGTACGATAAACAAACATGAGGAAAAAACTGATGGAGAAGGAAGGTGAGTGGGATATCAGAAACCTGAGTATGAATGAGGGGTCAGGTTCATTTGTGCTTAATTCTATGTATCTATCTAGGGAATGCCATACATCTCTAGATATCGGGGGGGGGGAGGCGGATTGGAATTTGGATTGGAGGCTATGTGCCCCTCTAAGATATGACACCCATGCCCACCATGTGTGATGAGAAAGATGACTAAATGATTTCCATTTGGCGAGGATGACCTTCACTGCAACGGTCAGAAGAAAGTCTAACAAGGCCATTTCATTGGCGTTGAGATTCAGATTGGACACCGACGCCCAAGGGACCCAAAGCGACTATAGGAAAGCTTAGTGTTATGGGTATGTTAAAAATAACTGCTAGCTGTGTTTGAATTTGATGCCAGAAGGGTTATAGCAGTTGACTCTCCAAAAACATATGTTGGACTGAAACTTGTTGTGTATTGCAATTCCAGCATTTTCATTCTCCTGCAGGTTCAATTTGTGCAGCCTAGCTGGGGTCCAGTGTAGGAGATTCATTCTAAAGAACTTAGGGCCTCATTTATGAGGTTTTGGCGTAGGACAGTGCCGTAAGGAATCTTGCGGCGCTGCCCTACGTCAAAACAAAAGGACAGGAATACGCCGTATCTATGTGATACAGCGCATTCCTGTCCTATTCCCCAGCGCCAGTGCACAATGTGCTACCATGCACCAACGCAGGCACCCTTGCACCATGGTGCAAGGGTGCCTGCCTTGCGGGGCTGATTGATTTTGTGCATGAAGGCACACCTTCCTGCACAAAATCAATCACAAGAGGCTAATGCAGCACACATAGAAAAAGGAAAGCACGAGGAGAAATAAAAACATTTCTCCTCGTTGCACTTCCCTAACGCCACCCCTGGGATGGCGTTAGGTTCTGACGTATTCCCAGGTTTACGATTTCTTGTAAATCTGGAAATGTGTCAGGTTCCATGGGCACTGCGTGGGAACACCCACAGCGACACCCATGGAGCGCCCCTTTCACGTAGTTTTCTGTGTGAAAGGGGCACATATTTATAAATCCATGAAAAGTCACATAAAAGGTGCAAAAGTGCCGGTAGGGCCTCTTAATGAGGCCCTTGGATTGCAGAAGAGAGGGGGCTATTTTATTGCAAAGTGCAAGTTTGCCAAGTTTCGGCCAATTATCATCGGTGATGTGGTCATATACATCTGTATCAAAATGGTTGGCCCATTTTACACATAGTAACAAAGTTTGTGTGGAATGTGAGGCAGATAACAAGTTGTAAATTTTGAAGGAAATATGACCTGCGTATTGCCATATCGTCAGTTGGGACTGTAGAGATGAGGGCTTGGTAAGATTAAGTTTTTAGAATATTACTTTAATATTTAGGAAGCTGTAAAAGTCTATGTTAGAGAGGTTGTATGTACTGGCCAAGGCTGAGAAGCGGAGCAGGTCATTGTTGTGGTCCTATAGGTCCTTAATAAGTCTAATGCCCCTGGAGGCCCACTCCTGTGTCGTATGGACATTTATGTCCACCTTAATTTTATGGTTGTGCCACAATGAAGCCAATCTGGAGTTGTGGATAGGTTCCGGTAGTCTTTTTTCTAGCGTTTTAGGGCATTCGCTGTATCTGGAAGCATCCGGTGTGATTGAGGTGGTAAAAATTTCAACATTGTAATGAACGAAGAAATACCAACGGGGTAACATATGTCATGTTCTATCTTCAACAATGCGTGGTGTATTGGGAGATTTCGGGATTAGCCAGGCTGCGCCTTGAGCAACCAGGAAGGCTGATTGATATAGGTTTCAATCCGGTAAATTACAGCCACCCCAGGCACAACTTGACCTAAGGGCCTTATATGAGATCCTTGCTCTTCTGTCACACCAGAGGAATTTTGAAGTTATAGTATCGATTTCGTGGAAGAAGGATGTAGAAAGTTTTAAGGGTAGCATGGAGGACACAAAATTCACTATTGGAGTACTCATCATTTTTAAAGTTTGGAGCCTATGCCACCAGGAGATATATTTAGGTGACCAGGCTGACAGCAAATCTTTAACTTTGGGAATTGTTTGTGATTCATTATACTGTAGTGTTTCCATTAGATCGCTACAGATCCATATACCCAAGTATTTAAGATGTTTGGGCTGCCATTTGAGACCTAAATCGCCTAAGTGTGAAGGAAAACACAATGAGTTGAGGGCAAAAACCTCTGTCTTATCCTTGCTTAAAATGTAACCCGAGACCTTTGAAAACTTGTGAATAATGTTGGGGATAGTCAGAATTGCATTTTCAATATCTTCTATAAAAATAAGAATGTCATCTGCGTAGGCTGCGGTTTTGTATATTTCTTTACCAAATTGGAGACCTTTAATTTCAGGAGCAGCATTTAGTAACTTGAGTAGGGGATCGAAGGCGAGTAAAAAAAGCAAAGGGGAGAGAGGGCAGGTCAAAGCATTAGTAAGTGGAGCCATTAATCCTAATATTTGCTTTGGGGTTCGTGAAAAGGGCCATCACCATCTTAATATAAGAGTTGTCTAAGTTATGGGACTCCAGAACAGATTGAAGAAAGGTGCCAAGAGACTTTATTGAAGGCCTATGCTGCATCAAGGGTGATAAAAGCTGCCGGGAGTAAGGAGAGGCGAGACTTTTCAATAATATGGCAAAATGTGTGAATATTATCTCTTGCAAGCTGGCCTTTAACAAAACCTGTTTGGTAATTATGGATGAGTTTGGATATTTGAGACTAGTCTGTTGGCTAAGAATTTTGGCGAACATTTTGGCTTCCATGTTCAGAAGTGAAATTGGACGTAAGTTCTTACGGTTCGAATGATCTTTCCCCTCCTTATGAATAACCACAATCGTAGCTTCGGGTTACGTACCAGAGGCCTTGCCTTGAAGCTCAAAGTGATCAAGATTATTTTTGAGGGGTCTGCTGACGAAGGTCGTGAATGTTTTGTAAAGCACGATGGGAAAGCCATCAGGCCCGGTTGCCTTTCCAGAGTGAATTGATTTGATTGCCTTAACAATCTCCTCTGTTTCTAGTGGCTGGTTCATGCGCTCGCTGTCTGAGTTTGAAGTAGTAGGTAAAGAGTTAAGAAATGCAAAACATTGTGATTTGTTGCAAGACGATTGTGGTGTGTAAAGTTTATCAAAGAAAATTTTAAAGACCACAAGTGATTTCTTCGTTTTGAATTTCTGGGAGCTATCTTGAGCCACATGATTTGGTTGCTGATGTTTTTGAATTTGGGAGTGGCGGCAAGAGTTTTGCCTGCCCTGTTACGAAGTAAAAGGTGTTTGGATTTTTGTTTGTGTACAGTTAGGTATGCCCTTTTGCTTATAATGGAATTATAAGTGTATTTTAACTGTTTGGTACCCTTAAGTTGGGACTTATTGTAAGAGTGTCTAAACACTTCTTCTTTGTTTTTAATTTCAGCACCTAAGGATTGTAGTGTTCTTTTAATCTCACCATTTTTAATGGACATTTGTTTAATGATTTGCCCTCTTATGGCGCACTTAAACACATCCCATGGTATTACCTGTGAATTAACTGAGTGTTCATTTTCCTTAAAGAAGTAATCAATTTCCTTCTGAATATCTGCACCGTCAGATTCTCTTTCTAGAATTTCTGTATTTAGGTGCCAAATTCGATCTCGGCTTTTATCAGGACATTGTTAGAAATAGGGTCTCTAGTTGGCAGTGGTGTAAAGATCCACTCCAACGTAGTAGTAAGGTTGGTTATCTTTATTGGTAGTATGCAGGTACAGGTACCTCCAGCTTTCTCTTCCAGCTTCACAGCTTCAACTCCTCTTACTTCAAAGAGCAACATTCCATCCTAGCAACAAGCCTTACATTCTACCATTGTGAAGACTCCACAAATCTTACCCCCTTACATGTAGTAACAATAAAATAAATAAGAAGGAAGAAAGAACAACATAAATACAGAAACATAGCTACATAATAACGCTGGAAGAACATTAAAGTTACAGACCTAACATTAATCACATATGACCGGCTGGGAGCACGGCATTTAGAAACATTCCCAGTACTCCAAGCAGACCCGTCAGTTAAAATGAGAATGTTCTTCTTCACCGTTCTGACTTGTATAGGTTGTGAAAATTTGCTTTCACCTTTGATGACAATCCCCCTCGCCTTACTACTACCCAATCCCCGTCCTTTATGTCGGGAATTTTGACTCCTTTCTTAGTATTGTAGTGGTTCACAGCAGCCTTTTGTTATTTCACAACATCATCCTCCACCACAACACGATTAACCCACACACACTCCTTGCTTTTAAGCCATCCAGGGACTTCTTTTATGCCAGGTTCACGCCCCTTGAGAGAGACGAATGGAGATACTCCAGTCACTGAATGTGGCGTCACTCTATACGACCACACCAATTTCTTAAGTTCCTCAGACCACGACAAGCCATTAGAGATTGAAAGCTGAATGTTGTCCATTATCAAGCGGTTAATTTTTTCAACCAAACCATTAGCTTGAGGCCTGAACATGGCAACCCTTTCATGTTTAACTCCCAATTTACACAGAGAAACTCTTGCATTCTTTTGGACACTAGTTGAACTCCATTGTCCGACACAAGGGTCTTAGGTATTCCTTCATTCATGAACACTCTCTCCATGAACCCGATCACTTTCTCAGTTTCAATGCAATCAGTAGTTTCAACAACAAACCACTTAGAGTGGTAGTCCACTAGAACCATCAAAAACTTACTACGCGAACCAAGTTTGGAAATGGGACCAAGAAAATCGACCGCCACCCTTTCCCATGGATGCTTGGGAAACTCCACACATGCAAGGGGAGGCTGCCTTACAATCTTCGTTTTATCGCTCCTAGCGCACGCATAACACTCCTTAACAACCTCCTCAATGTCATTGTCCATACCTGGCCACCAAAATGACTGATGGACACGCCTCTTAGTCATATTTCTGCCCAAATGCCCCTCATGAGCTATGCTCATTATCTTACTTCTGAGACTAACCGGTGGCACCAATTTGTTCCTTCTCCACAACTTCCCTTCACTTACGCTCAATTCAGTCTCAATATGGCAATAGCTTTTGAAACGAATATCTTGGCAATGACTTTCTCTCCATCCTTCCGAAACACAATTCATGACTTGCTGCAATATCTCATCATTCAACATAGCAGTGTCCCACTCCTCCTTATCAAAAGCTTGTTCTTCATTACATCTGATCAAATCCACTCCTTCTTCCAAATCCTCCTCAATCACATCCACCGGCATCCTAGATAAATAATCGGCCACCACAATTTTCAGACCTCTCATGTACTCCACTTCAAAGTTATACTCAAGCACTGGTAGTATCCACCTGGAAATCCTGGGAGTTACACTGCCTTCCAGGCCTCTACCCCCCTTAAACAAATGCACCAGAGGCTTGTGGTCAGTGCGAGCCTTAAAAGGTAACCCCCAAACAAAATATCGAAAGTGCTTAATGCCCCAACAGCATGCCAGAGCCTCTTTCTCGATCACAGAATACGACACTTGAAGTCTTCTAGATGCAAATCCAATAATCCTTTCCACTCCATCATACACTTGGATCAAAACAGCCCCAATCCCCATAGCACTAGCATCAGTAGTGATAAAAGTCCTAGCATTGACATTTAAATGCCCAAGAGTGGGTGCATGGAGGATACAACTTTTCACTCTTGAACGCCTTGTCACAGATGTCATCCCATTCAAATGCAACGCCATTCTTCATTAATAACCTTAACGGCTCCACAATCTCTGTAAATCCATTCACGAATTTGGAACTGTATTCTGCCAGTCCTAGGAAAGATTTTAGATGTTCCATATTGAGGGGAGTAGGAGCATCATTAACAGCAGAAACAATACTCTTCTTGGGCTTAATCCCTGCCTCGGATATCTCATGCCCTAAATACGTCACACACTTCTTCTTTAATTGACATTTTTCCTTTTTTATAGTCAACCCGTGACTCTCCATACGCTTCAAGACCTCATTCATTACTTCGTCATGATGCTCACCATCTTTCCCTACAACCAGCACATCATCCTGGAAACACAGAACATTTTTCATTCCGACAAAAATCTGTTGCATAACCCTTTGAAACACCGCTGAGGCAGATGCCAAACCAAATGGCATTCTGCAGTAGCGAAATGCACCCAGCGGTGTTACAAATGAGGTAAGGTGTCTTGATTCCTCACTGAGATCAATTGGTGATAGGCCGCAGACAAATCAATCACACTGAAGATCACCCCTCCACCCATGGCAGTCAGCATTTCAGAAATATTAGGCAGAGGTTGCCTGTCGACCCATATATTTCTATTCAAGTCGCGCAAGTCGACACACAAACAAACTTTGCCCCCATCCTTGGGCGCGACCACAATGGGTGCCAACTATTTTGAGGCCTCAATAGGTTCAATAATACCTTGCTCCAATAATTTATTAAGTTCCTCTTGGAGAGGACCTCTCATTAGGTGGGGCACATGCCTCACGTTATGAACAACAGGCACCGCATTCTTCTTAAGAATAATTTTATGAGAAAAATTTACAAGTTTCCCCAATCTATCAGAGAAAACCTTGGAAAATTTCTCCATCACAATTGTTTCGTAACTATCAACATTATGCACAACAGTGGATTTAACAGGTTCAGTAGCATTAGGGTTCAGCACAATACCCAGGTCTTTTTGATGGCGCCAACCCAGCAAGTTGGAGCCTTGTTTTGTTAAATACACGCAACCATACACTTTCTTCCCGCCAAAGCTTATTACCATCCATTTAAGGCGCAAAATATCAATGGTCTTACCGCCATAACCTACAGCCTTAATGCCGGGCATGTCCCAAGACTCCATATTACTCATGTCACCCCATACCTTGAAATACATCTCTTTGGATAGCAATGTGTACAAACTTCCGGAATCAACTAACATTCTCACATTATTCATATCCAAACTCATAGTGCAGTGGGGTATCTCTAATTTATCAGTGCTTTCTGTGGCAATACTACTATCCACAATACTGTTGCAACATACTTCTTCAGGAATAGTGGAGCCATCCACGCACAACATCAACTCATGAATGTTCTCACAAGTATCATCTACCTCTTGTACATATTGGGCTAAGAGTTGCACACTTTTGCAAGGTGTCCCCTCTTGCCACATGCTCTACAGATTGCATTTCTAGCCATGCACCTAGTGCTAGAAGCAATATGACCAGGAGCACCACACCGATAGCACTTGATAACACGTGTACTGGTCCGTGGAACAGTATTAGTGGAATGGGAAACCTCAGTGGTCTTATTAAGAGGCTTAGGTTGCAATTTCACAACATGCTTTACAGCCTTAGTTTCATCAACACATGCATGGATTTCGGATCCTTTAGAAGTCAAACCCTTTGACCCCAAATCTTTTGACATTATATCTTTTGGTATCAATGAATTGCTACACTTGTCCATTGCCTTTATCCATAAATCTGTATGTTCAAGTCCCTTAGCTATTTGTATTGCCTCCTCTAACGTAGAATCTTTAATAAGTAGATTCTCACGCACTCTCTTGTTGTTGGTACATCTCACAATCTGATCACGTATAAGTGCGGCAACGTAAGTTGCAATGTCTTCGTCTGCTTTTTGTGCACAACAAAAACATTTATGCCTTTCTAGCACAACATTAACTTTGGTAACAAACCTCATCTCTAACATTTGCATGCTCATATCATAAACATTACTTGGTTGTCCATCGCCCATCTCTAGGGAAAGTTCAGGAAGATTCTCATACAGGCGACGTCCCTCAACACCCAAATCGTTACAGTGTTGAGATAAGGACAAACTTCCGACCCCCCCCTCGTCTCCCAACCTATCCCTTCCTTTAATCTCTACCCCACGCATGACGGCATAGCTGTCAAGCTTATTAATTATATTCACTGCATGTCTAAGTTCGTTCTTGATTTAGAATGTTCACAGTAGTCACTTCAGTTTTCTATTTCGTATTTGTCTTTGTACGCTGTTTCTTTAAATATAAGCAGATTTTTTTTGTTTTGTTATGTTATGTTATGTTAAGATGGCTTGTAGAGCGCACAGCTGCCCCAGCAACGGGGCATCCCGGCGCTGAGCATAGTAGCAACTGACAGCAAGTATCCATCCTGAAAAGAGAGAAAAGAGAGGGCCAGAGGAGACATAGTGGATAACAAAGGGGGAGAAAACCTAATGAGGGAACAGATGGGTCTTTAGTGCTTTTCGAAAAGCCAGATAATTGTGCATGCTCCGGATATGGGCCGGGAGACCATTCCAGAGCTTAGCAGCCAGAGCGCGAAACGAGCATCCGCCAGCACGGGCCCTCTTCACTCGTGGTATAGAAACCAGCTGTTTGCCTGCAGAGCGCAGATGTCGTGTAGGAGTATAGGTGGAGAGCAAGCCAGATAGTATACCAGAGATGGGGGATTTCAGAATCTTAAAAGCAAAGCAGAGAGATTTAAACTCCACCCGTCTCTCCACTGGCAGCCAGTGTAGCCGCCGAATGGTGCTGGAGGTGGGGCAACATCTAGGCATGGCAAGGAGAGTTCTAGCGGTGACGTTTTGGACCCTCTGCAGCCTTGAGATCTCGGTCTTATTGACCCCAAGATAGAGCACGCTGGCATAGTCCAGTCTCGATAGCACAGCTGCCTGCACAATGGTCTGCCGGATGGAGGGGTCAAAGAAACCCAACACAGGTCTAAGACTGGGTAGAATGCCAAAACATGTCGCTGCCACCCTCTTAGTTTGATCTTGGAAACTCAGCGCCGAGTCAACCCATACGCCCAGATTTTTCACCACCTTTTTAGGCGTGGGAGCGGGGTCCAGGAGGGTGGGCCACCAGTGTCCACTCCATAGCTCAGGATCCTTCCCTACCAGCAGGACCTCAGTCTTGCTGGCGTTGAGCTGTAGACAATTGGCAGTCATCCACTCTGCTACGTCAGCCAAGCCACTTTGAAACTTGGCCGCATCATTTTGACAGTCATTGGAGAGGGCGACTACAAGTTGGGTGTCATCTGCATTTGACACGATCGTCAGCCCTCTCCTCTTGGCTAATGCGGCCAACGGCTGAACATACAAGTTAAAAAGTGTAGGGGTTAGCGCAGAGCCCTGCGGGACCCCCTGTTTGATGGGATACACCCTAGATGAAAAAGGGGGAGCTGATACTTGGAAGGACCTATCTAAAAGAAAGGAGGTGAGCCAAGCCAGGGCAGTGCCCACGATGCCGGCCTCCTTCAGTCTTTGAATCAGAATCTGGTGCGAGACCGTATCGAATGCGGCACTGAGATCCAGTAGGATCAGTGCCGAGGTCCGTCCCTCATCCAATGCTGCTCTCAGATGTTCAGTCACAGCTAGGAGGGCTGATTCTGTGCTAAGGCCGCGGCGAAAGCCACACTGAGAGGAGTCCAGAATGTGATTTTCCTCCAGATAGCCAGACAGGATGGAATTGACATATGCTTCAGAGATTTTAGAGATCCAAGGCAACAAGGAGATAGGGCGAAAGTTCTCCAGTTTTGTCGAGTCTAACGTGGGCTTCTTTAGTAGCGGCATTACAACGGCCTGGCCAATGACAAGTTAATGACCTGGCCCAGCGGTGTGAGTAATACAGGTAGTAATCTCATCAGATGTTCCGGCTTCATAGGGTCAGTTGGAGAGCCAGATTTAATCTTCCTGCAAAGTGTAGTAAGTGCTTCTTCAGTAATAGGTGGAAAAGTGGCTAATATGTGGGCGGAAGAGGATGATTCCTCGGGGTCGACGCCCATAGCCATCAAGGGAAAGGTTTTGTAGATGTTGTCCACTTTATTTATGAAAAAGGTGGCTCGGTCCTCACATTGCTCATTAGACTTGACTGCGGGCGCAATAGGTGCCCCAGCGTTTTTAAGGTTTGTGATAATGGAAAATATATTCTTGGTGGGATTCTGACTGTTTCTAATCTCCTCCGAGAAGTAAGTAGCCCGTGCTTTCTGAACAGCCCTGTGATATTTTTTAATGGCTGATTGATAACGACCTTTCAGAGTGAGATCAAAATCTCGCCTCCACTCCCGTTCCAGCCGTTTGCACGCTTTACGCATGATGGAGAGATTGCTGTTGTACCAGGGGTTGGACTTGGTGCTTCGACATTTCGACCGTTTGGCCGGAATCATAGCATCCAACGGAAGCCTTAGCCAGTCGGAAAAAACATCACTGGCCGAGTCTGGGTCATCTGGCCAGCTGGGCATACTTGATGAGAGAGTGGTGCTAAGCTGGTCGAAGTTTAATTTATGCCAGGGGCGGCGAAGCGTGCAATTCTGATAGGACTTTCGGGAGGACACCACCCCAGGGAGCTTCATAGAGATCAAGTAATGATCAGTCCAGCATAGCGGAGTGGGAGTTAGAACAAAGAGACCCGGAAGGTTAGAGAAGACTGGATCAAGTAAATGGCCAGCAGAGTGGGTGGAACCGTGAACCAGTTGTAGCAGCTGGCAGGCCGCTAGATCCGCGGAAAAGTTGGCTGCCTCTGAATCATGAGGATTGTTAAGGTGTAGGTTTAAATCACCAATGACCAAGAAGTTGGCATACCTCACTACCAGAGTGCCTGCTAGATCTGCCAGCGCGGTCCTCCCTTCCTTAAAAGGGCCCGGGGGGCGATATACTAATAAGCCTGTCAAGGTAAAATTAGAATTAAAAGAGATCCCAAATCGGCCGCACTCACAACCCGCTACATCTTCCTTAACCAGTGTGCAGGTGTAGTATGATTTGCAGACAGCTGCCACACCGCCTCCTCTTGTCTCTCGATTAAGAGTGGTAATGCTATAGCCTGTGGGGAGCGCCAGACCTGGTTCGACCATCGTGTCAGCTGACAGCCATGTTTCTGTCAGAAAAAGCACATCCGGAGACTCGTCTTGAAGTAGGTCGAACACATCTAAGTAGTGTTTAACCAGTGTCCGGCAGTTAAGACTAAGCAATTTAATGTCCTGTCCTACTACCAGGGATTGCGTAGGAGGGGGCCGAATACTTGCTTCAGAATTGAAACCGCAATTCCTGCAGCAAAAAGGACCCATAGGAGGGTTTGGTGGGAGAGAGCAGCCCATGCTCATTAAAGATCTGATAGCCAAGAGTTTATCGCGGGAGTAAGTGTAAGAGCTTTTCTCAAAACTGGCAGAGTGACTGGCGACTTGCGACGTCCTGGCGCGGACGGGCGCAGACGGGCTTGCCTTTGGCTAGAGACTTAGGGGTCGATTCCGATTCGGGCCGGAAATCTCTCCGACCGAGCCGGACCCGGAGAGATTTCCGACCGAATCGGACCCGTGCAGTCCGACCGAACGAGTCCGATGCATTCGTATGCCACCGGACACGAGTCGGTCGGACTCCCATTGAACTCAATGGGAGCCGGTCGTACAACGCGTACGCGGGCTCCCATTGCCTCAATGGGTGCGAGGCGGACAAGGCGCCCTCTACAGCGAGTACGCCGCGAGCGCTCGCGGCGTACACGCACAGGTAGGGGGACCCATGGGTCCCCCTGTGTGCGCCTCGCACGGGTACGCGTACAGGGGGTCCGACACGGACCCCCAAAGTACGGCTCCGACAGCGAGTTCGAGTCGGACGGCGCGAGTCGGTCGGAGCGGTCGAGGTGCGCATCGTACTTACCCGGCCGGAAAACGTCTCCATTGCGCGGTGCGGACTCGGGTCCGACCGAGTCGGTCGGAGCGGTACGATCCGGGTACGAGTCGGTCGGAGCGGTCGGGTCGCCCGGACGAGTCGGTCGGCGAATTCGCATCGTACTCGCTCGGCCGGACCCGCGTACGGTTCGGTCGGGAAACAGGGCTCCGAATCGGATCCGGTAAAGCCGAATCCTATTCGGAGCCCTACCGGCCGAGATCGGAATCGGCCCCTTAGTTGGAAAGCTGTTGTTTCCCGGGGTGTGAGGATGGGAGAGGGCTGATGGCAGGACCATGATTTAACACGATGTGTGGGCATACCCCTGGGGGTTAAATTAGCATAAGCAGTGTGCCATGCCATTGCAGAAAGCTGTCTCACAGGAAGTGAAGTCACATGAAGCCCTTGACTTTAATGGAATGGGTGTTTTCCCTGATTGTTTAGTATTTGGTCTCTTCATTCAAGAAGCCTATATCTAGTTATCTAAATGGGGACTAAACAGGGCACAAGTCCTAAAAAAAAGAAGTGGGGGAACTAACCAAGTTAGGCAGCATGCAGATAACATCATGGCGCATGCCATCACAGTGCATGATGTCACGACGCGTGACATCACACGTGGCACCGCTGGAAGTGATATCACAAGAAGTGACACCAGATATTAAGACCTTCCACATGTGTTTATCAGGTATATTATGAGTACATTTAAGCGCATTATGAGATTTAACAAATTAGATTTTGCGTCGGGATTGTTCCACAAAAGTGCCGCAACCGCAACACAAAATCTGGGCCTCAACTAATGCATTTATGTTTTTTTAAAACACTACCACAAAGAAATTGGCAACAAGGAGAAGCATGGTAGTAGATCTGTTCTGCTGAATTGGTTGCAAAGTCTGCATTTTAAAATATGTTATGGGGTTAAAGCATCTACTGCAGAGATCCTTGGGTGCCCAGTAAATCTCATGGAGTAGTAATAATGGTAAAATAACTCTGGAGATTAACGCTTTTGCTGGAGAGATCTGTGTTTTGTGTACTCCCAGATTTTAATCAAAGTAGTATAGAAGGTTAATGTGTCTCCTGCAGAGCAAACATGTAACATTCAGAGGACAGATTTTTATTTTATGTAGATAGGCAAGTGGTTTACCGCTTTCAGCACAGAGATCCTTTTGTTACTTGCAGTTCATAAATTGTAATTCTTCTAATATAGCACAGTGAGATATGGACATGTGACTCCAACACCTTGTAACCCTCACTGTCTCATGTAACATGTCTTGTACATTAATTTACAGACTTACATGATTTATTGTCAATGTATAATGTGTATGTTACGTATAGCGCTCCAACACCCTTCATTGGGTTGAGTAGCGCTGTAAAAAGAAATTAAATAGTGCTATTTAAAAATTGTTATTTGTGTAAATATTGGGACAAACCAACACATCTGACATTGTTACAGTGCACGCACTTATATACATGGATTGAACAAAATCAAAAGCATGCCTCTCTTAAGTACCTGTGAAGTTATAACGAGGTGCAAGCTTTTGTTTCCCCTCTGCTGTATTTGCATTTAAGTGTGAGGTTCCAGGCCATCGATCAAAAGGAGGCCTGATAGCCCCTCAACTTCGGCCTAAATCTTTTGCCCAGCTGGTGGTGGAAATAAAAAAGGCCCTCTCCCTGCCTGCACATTGCTGCTGGGAATGGAAAGCAGACAACGTGCAGGCGCTGCTGAACGTGTCCCCGTGTCTGAAAGTTACAGTGGGACAAGTTCAGCATATTTCTGTGGGGCCCAACTTCTTGGCAGGGTGGACGGCGTCCACCCTGTGAAAATAGTGGGTGTACCTGCATGTACACCGACTTGTGCCCTGGACTAAAGTATGCTTGTCTTAATTTATTTGTTCTTGTAAAGAGCATGATTATGGAAAAGGTAGGAGCTGTATGTAGATACCTGAATCAGTTACCGAGTGAAAAAACAGATTCTAAGGGCTTTACATAATTTGAACAGATTGTACATTTCTTTTTGCATTAGGTAAACTCCTTTAAAGTGGATCTGTGTTTTGACTGGTAACCAGTGGAGGGACTCTCAGTAGTAGGCAAAACAGGGCAAAACCTTTTTTGGAAGGAACCTCAGGTTAAGCTGAATTGCCAAATTTGAGTTGTGCTGTCTGCAAGACCTGTTGTTATCTCTCATGTTAGTTTGTGGCACGTCCATGAATTGCCATTGGCTGGTACCTGTGGCATTTCATTGGTGTTTGTCTCTCCATTCTCTGTCTGTTCCCACCCCATGGTGATTTCACAAATTGTTTCTTTTGGTCGTCCCAGAAGGCATCTATCTCAACTCCTCATGCTTCTTTGCATTGCGATGACCCCTCCCCCATCTGGGAATGCAGCCCATACTTTCCTAGGCCATCCCATCATAATGCTTCCCCATGACTCAGCATTCATTAACAGCTTTTGTTTACCCAAGTGACTCAGCTTCAAACAGCTTTTGTTTACCCAAGTGTCTCAGCTTCAGCAATTTCAACTATTTTCAAATAAGCATTGTTTCATTTCATGTTGTGATGTTGTTTAATTTTAATTAGTATTTAATTTGTTACATCAAGGAGGAGAGAGCCCACACCGAGACTCGAACCGTGGTCTCCAGTCCCAAAGTCGGCAACTCTGTATGTTGTGCTACATTCAGCCACATTCAGCACCCACTATAAAGTTTGCTATGTTTAATGGCGGTCTGAATGGGCCGAAATGTGACGTGTTGATTCTATGAAACAAGCATTTGCAATGCAATAGGTCTCGCAATTACGCGAGTTTGAGCTATTGGCATTGTAAATGTTAATGCCTTTTATTTTTGTTCTGGTTTTTAAAACATAAATAAAAGGCATTGTCATTTACTATGCCAATAGCTTAAACTCGCGTAAATGTGAGACCTATTGCATTGCAAAAGCTTGTTCTAAACTGGTTTGGAGTACTTTTGTGGTGTTTTCACTGTGTTTCTGTGTGTGTGTGCACAAATACTTTACACATTGCCTCTTTAGTTTAGCCTGACTGCTCTGTGCCAAGCTACCTGAGGGTGAGCACAGGTAAACTTAGTGTGTACTACACTTACCCTGACTAGAGTGTGGGTCCCTACTTGGACAGGGTGCAAGCAACTGACAACTAGAGACCCCATTCCTAACAGACCCCATGGAAAAGAGCAGCATGGAGCACCGAGGGCCTGATTTAGATCTTTGCGGATGGGTTATTCCGTCACAGCGGTGGTGGATATCCTGCCCGCCGAAGTATAAATCCTATAGGATATAATGGGATTTATATTTCAGCGGATGGAATATCCGTCACAGTTGTGAGGATATCCCAAGAAGGTTTGCACTATTAATCCAATGCAGTTAAATCCTCTCCTCAGCAAGTCAGACAATAACTTGCGGAAGAAATAGGAAGCACTCTAACATAAATGACTGAAGTAGGGAGCCATACCTAAGATTGTAAAAGAGAGGAGCACACAGGGAAAAAGCAGCAAGGATTATAATCCCTGGATGAAGTGGCCTAATTCCATGAAGGGGCTATCACCGAGAGCTTCCTGCTTCAAGCCTTCCAAGAGTTAAAGAATGTGATTAAAAGAACTCAAAATCGGGCTGCAGTGAAACCTAAAGGAGGTCCATAAAGATGTCGTAGACATGGAAGAGAGAGTGAATACACTAGAAAAAAAAACATATGGATGAGTGTACAACTGCAAACTCTTCCCGGCACATATGCTGCAACTGGAAGAACAATGTTTTATCCTACAAGGGAAGTGTGAAGATCTACAGAATCATTCCATGAGGAACAACATCCACAAACCAGAGGCACCGCATGGAACAGTGGGAAATTACATATGACAAAATGTGTTAGGCCTCATTCATGCCGTCCTGGAGAGGGTGGAAGAGACCCTGTCAGAATCAGCAGTGCTCACAGAGTGACCGCGTTGACAAGGAGCAAAATATTATCCAGGATATTCTGGTGAGAGTTCCCTCCTTCTAACAAGGAAATGATCATCAACAAAGGATACCACAGGGGAACCAGTCAATTATAACGGTACATAGCAGCAGTTCATATAAAAACCTGTCATTAGTTACTCTAGCAAAATGCAGTCTTCAAACCCATCACAAATATACTTCAATCCAAAGGCGTCAAGTACCTATGGGGTCGCTTGTTTAGACTGCTATTCGAAGGAGGGTTGGAGGCTGTTCGCTTTCTCCTCCTTTAAAATAAGCTTGAACCAGATGGGATTGGAGCTTAAGGAGGACGCAGGTTCCTACACTGTGGCGGGACAGATCGTGTTGACTACCTGGAGAGGTGGCAGAGGGTCACTCAATGACATGCAGCAAACTGCTAGATACAGTCGAGATTAAAGGAAGTAAAGAAAACACACTCAGCAACTATGTAGACTCAACAGAGAATAAGATGCCAGGTTTCAGGACGACTGGGGACCAAGATAGATGACAGTGGTGAATACAGGGGATTGCTCTGAGCAGCTCCTGGGGTGCGTCAGTGTCAGTAAGTTTATGTGGAACCATGCTGGCCAACCAAGCTGCATTCTGGGGGGGACAAGGAGAGGTGTGGTGCAGCGGCCAGGGCAGCTGACTTCAGAGCACAGGGCTCACTGTTCGATCCCCAGCTCCGACGGCAGCTCAGCTCAGCACCATGTGACTCTGGGCAATAGCTCACTTAATTTCCACGATGGCCCCCAGCGCCTTGAGACCCGTAAGGGTGAGTAGTTCGCGCTTTACAAATACGGATTTAGATTTTTTTTTTTTTAGACAGAGGTCAACAGGACAAACATTCCCAAACATGTCAGTGCGGTGCTGGGGTCATTTCTATTTGGTGGTAGCAGAGGGAGGATGGATAAGGTTACACCTCTAGGTAGGTCAAGCTGAAAAGAAAAGGGGGGGAATTTGTTGTGTTATTGATGGTTCATGTTGGAGTTAGTTATGGGGTGGTGTATAGAAAGGGGAATGAGCCGAGGGTTCGGTATACATACCCACCAGGTTCCCCCAAGCATTAGAATTAAGAAAGGGGTGGTTTTTTAAGGAACTAGGGAGCAGTAACTTACCTATACATAGCAATGATCTGGACAGTAACAACCTGTACTCTTAGAGGCCTAAATAAACCTTTTAAGAGTCTTAGCATTATACAGGAGGTTCCAGGTCATGAAGGAGAGTCATCTCACCAAAAACATCAGGGGAAAAGGCGCACCTGTCAATTTCTCAAACAAAACCACGCCTTGGCATCAAGAAAGACAGCAGGTATAATGGTATTGATAAACCCACATCTCCCATTTAGACAAGTGGCAATCAAAAAGGATAAAGAGGTTCGATGGGTGGTGGTGAATGGGATAGTGATGGCCACCCACTATCGCTGCCCTCTATTTACACACCCAACCAAGACAGGAAGGGTTTCCAAGCTAGGATATTCAAGAAATAGTGGATTTTGCCTTGGGACCTTTAATGATAGGGAGAGACCACAATTTGCTTATAAGCTGGCAGCAAGACAAATCCCACCAGAGTCCAGGCGGACAACAGCAATCTTGGCTGAGGAAAAACAGGACATAGGCATAATAGATGCATAGTGCCACCGGCCTCCCCTTAGTGCAGCTTATTCGCATTTCTCAGCAATACATTACATTTACACTAAGATTTACTATTTACTAGTAGATAGATCTCTTATATACATATTTGACACAGTATACCAGAGCCCACTGTCCCTATCTGATCACAGCCCATAACAGGAACATTCAACTGGCCAGCTCAGGGGAAGTCGGGAAACATGGGGCTGTAGAGACTGAATAAATCCCTGTTTAAGGACATAATAGCGATGGGCATGGTTAGGAGGCAGATCACAGAACACGTTGCTCTTAATGACACAGGAAAGGTTATCAGGGGGGTATGGAATGCTTTGAATGCAGTGATTCTTAAAGGGACGATTAAGGAAGTCTCCCAATTAAAGTCCAAGACGGGAGCTCTGCTATCCAAACTAACTCAAGAGCTGGCAGAACTAGAGGTTAAACACCAAACTGTTCCATCCAAGGCACGGCATAAGCTAACAAGCAAAGGGGACAGACACATACACAGTCACACGAGATGGCCGTCGGGTGAGGAGCTTCGGCCGGGAGCTCCCGGCCAGGGATCGCCTTTTTGGCGTAAATCCCCTGAAATCCTCCCTGCTTACCTGGGGTCTTGTGCGGCGGTTCTCGCCTCCCTGGTCTTCCTCTCTAGGACTTGAGACCTCCCATGGAATCGTGATCGATGCTACTGGCGGCGGATCCTGAACAACATGCCCGATGTCCGGTGGAGCTGCCCCGACAGCTATTGAGGAGATCGGCTCTGGTTCACTACCTCGGCCGTCACCTACCCAGCCGGACATCGGGCACAGTGCTCGTCTTCACTCCGCTGGCTCTCCTTTCTTCCTTCGCCTCCTAGCGAGCTCCTGTGTGTCTGCCGGTCACTAGTTCGCTGCATCTCTGCAGAAGCCTGGCTTTGCCGCCATGGTGGCCCCGCCGATCGACGCTTCCTTTCCGGACCTTGGCTGGGATCTATTGCCTGCGGCGCCTCTCTGGTAACTGCAGCTGGGACGCGTGTCTGCCCGCCTTCCTCTCTGGTCCCGAGACGCGGTGCTTGCCATCCCGCTGCTCGTCAGTAATAAAAACAGCGAAAATGCGCAGAGGAGGTCTTGCCTTCGCCTCTGTGCTGGTCCGCTACGTGGCAGCCTGGAGTCCCGCTGGCACCTTGTCCGGGGTTTTCGACGGGGAGACGTGTGGGTCCTGTCTTCCCCTCGTCAGAGCTGCCTCGAGTGCCGCGACGCGGCTATTCCTGTTCACCGAGATGGCTGATGCACCCGCCGGACCCATGGCTGCTTTCCCCCTATGAGGCTGCTGCCTTGCTCCTGTTCTTCCCCGGACTTCCGATGTGTCGTGGGCGATCTCCCACCTCTTGACTTCCTTCATTATGCGTCTGGTATCTGCCCCCTCTCAACCCTGCTCGTGGGGTAGGTTTTTCCTTTTTGGGAACTTTTCACCCGATTTGTATTTGCCCGCAATGCCGCCATTTTTGATTGCGAGGTACCTGGGATCCGGGTGACTGAAACCGCCATCTTACGGTCTCGTCATTCCCCCGAACTGACTCTTTCTCCTGATCAGCGCCTTGTTCCACCTATGGTCCTGTTCTAATCTACATTCGCCTCCCCTCTTCCTCTTCACCCTCTACCCTCCCTTATTCGCCTTTTCCACTCTATGTAACGTCCTTGCAACTGATGTAACTTGTATCTGATGTATCTGATGTAACTTTGTAACGATATGTAACTCATGTAAAGCGCTCTGATACCTCTGGGTCTAGCCAGCGCTATATAAAACTCACCAAATAAAATAAATGGAAAATGACAGAGCTAACTACATCCTGGCGAAGTTTGGCATAAGATACCACGAATGGGGAAGTAACTCAAGCAAGCTTCTGTTCAATGCATTGCGTGTATCTATGCCACCACTACACTGCACTCTATGCCACTCCACACAATGCCACTCAGCGGCACTCTTCACCATTCCACTCTATGCCACTCTACACCATTCTACTTTATGCCACTCTACTATACACCACTCTACTCTATGCCATTCTACTCTAAGATACTCAATTCTACTCTACTCCTCTCTACTCTATGCCACTCCACATCACTCTATGCCACTCCACTCTACTCTACGCCACTCCACTCTACTCTAAGCCTTCCTTCCCCAGATGACAATTTGCAAATACCCTGAAGGTGTCTGATATCTGCCGTTTCTATTGATGCTTTAGTTACTTACACCCACAACTGTACTACTCTATGCCACTCTGCTCTATGCTACTGCATTCTATACCACTACACACTTCTTCACACTAATCTACGCCACTCTACTCAACGCCACTCTATGTCAATCCATGCTACTTCACTCTACGCCACTCTGCTCTATACCACACTACACCACTCCATGCCACTGCAGTGTAAGCCATCCCACTCTATTCTACGCCACTCCACCCCACCCCACACTACGCCACTCTACTCTATGCCACTCCTCTCTATGCCATTCCACTCTACACCGCTCCATGTTACTCTACTCCATATCACTCTACTCCATGCCACTCTTTTCCACACAATGCTGTTTCATGCCACTCTGTTCCACTCTACTCTACACTACTCCACGTAATTCTATGCCTCTCCAATCTACCCCTCCACTGTATGCTACTTTACTCCACACCACTCACCACCTCACTTTATGCCTCCCTACTCTTTGCCTCTCTATTCTATGCCACTTTACGCCACTCCACTCTAAGCCACTCTAGTCCACGCCAGTATACTCTACTACACGCCACTCTACTCTACACCACTCCACACCACTCTATGACCTCCATTGTATGTGACTTTACTTTCTCCACTCTACACCATGCTAGTCTACGCCACTCTACTCTACACCACTCCACTCAACACCACTCTACTCTACGCCACTCCACGCCATTCTACTCCACCCCACTCTATGCCATTCCACTCTATACCAATTGAATATACGTCACTCTACTCTACGCCACTGTATGTAACTCCACGCCAGCCTATGACAATCTACACCACCCCATTTTACGCCACTACACTCTTCACCACTCCATGCTACTCCACTCCGCATAACACCACTCTGCTCTATGCAAATCCACTCTATCCACTCCATTCCACTCTATGTCACTCTAGGTCACTCTACTCTATGCCACTCTACTCTACACCACTCCACCCTATGCCACTCTACTCTATGCCACTCCAGTCTGTGGCACTCTACTCCATCTATGCCACTCTACTCTACGCTACTCTACTCTATGCCACTCCACTTAACTCCTCTCTATTCCACTCCACCTCATCTCCACTTTATGCTATTCTACACCACTCCAGTCTATGCCACTCTATGCAAGTCTCCTCTACGCCGCTCTACTCTACAACACTATCTTTTAGCCATGCTGAGCAACAGCCACACTGCTGTACAACATGGCTAAAAGGCATTTGCAAAGACAATAGCTCTCACATATGCGAGACGTATTGGTTTGCCAATGCTTGTTAACTATGTCTGTCTAAAGAACGAACAAGGTCAAACCCTGAGATGGGGAAGAACTATCTTCAGGTTTCCTTTTCTACAGTCACAACAAACGTGCCATTTGGAATTGAAACCCTCACGCCTTGCCTACCTAATTCGGATTCCAATCTGTAAACTGGACATTGGTCAGCCGGCCTAAGCCTGCCGTGACTTCCGGGTGAGCAGTACAGCGACTGCCGCCTCTGTCCAGCCCCGCCCCCTCCAGTTTACTCTATTAATGCTCCGAGTAATTGGGTGCAGGGAGCAGGTTCCACAAATTAGCGAGAGTTCTAATGGCAATCATTTTTTAGAGCTTGAAAAAGAACCTGACTTACAAATACCATTAAACGACCAAGTTGCTTAAAATTTAAAGGGTAATTCACATATAATGCTCTTATTTAATAGTCCAATTTACAAAACGTCGAGAATTAATGCAGATCCTGCCAGGACGGAACCAGCCCTAACTGCTGCAACTAAGTTTTCCTCATTTGAACTGAATTATTAATAGGAGAAAATATACCATATGTTCCCCAAAGACCGGGAAACATTTATTTCAAATACAATCGCAGGGTTTGGTGAAAGAGAGCTTTAAATGCTGGCAGAGAGATGGCTTACTTATACACTATACTGATTTAATAGCGGATAAATCAGCGCGGGTAATTAGAGGCCGCAGCTGTTTGCTAACCTGGAGCGAGTGGCTTTCTCTGGCGAGGTCCCTTCATCACCGGCAAACCCTCATGACTCCCCAGGCACAGGCCGGGCTCCCCCTGCACCGTCTGGACCATGACAGACAAATGGTTGCCGCAGTTATCCTTCAAATAGAGCGGATAGCCCAGGGGTGGGAAGGGGAAACCCTGGGGTCAGGGGTGTCCTGATACAGAGGCTACCAGGGTGTGGGCTGGGCAGGGGAGGATGGGGAGGACCCAGGCGCCAAGGGGTGTCTGCATACAGAGTGTGTCCATGGATGAGGTGGGAAGGGGTGGAATAGGGGCCAAGCTACAATTAATACAGTAGGTGCAGTGGCACTGGGAGCCTCAGTGTGAGGGGTCCACTGCACCTCAATTATGACTGTCTGGTAAAACCTACTGGGTCTAGGAGGGGGCGGGGGGTTCATTGCGTTCATCAGAGTACATAGCATCATTGCTAAAGCAGAGGGATAAAATCAGAGGTCCCTGGTGGCAGGGTGCCGGGCAAGGTGTTTCTCCCTAAAGATGGTGCACAGGGTATGTGGGCTTTAGGGTAGTGACGGGTCATGGGTTAAAAAGGACGAAAGAGGAGAAGCCTCTCATCGGGCGTGTCTGCACAGAAGACGTACAGGGATATTGAGGGGCAGAAGGGAAGACTGCTAGAATCAGAAGATATGGGAGAGAGGACCTGGCAGCAGGGGGTGTCAGCATTAGGAGGAGGGGGTACAGCGCTGAGGTACGATGGAAGGGGATAGCCCTGGGCTCAGAGGGCTGGAAGGAAATAACCCTGGGGTATTAGTGTGCAAAGGAATACAGGAGCTGCCCCTGGTACCGCGATGAAAACATATGGAAGGGGAGCATGTCTGTACTCAGATGGTGTAAGGGAGAGAGGTGAGAAGATTGCGGGGAGCCAAGGGGACATGGCTGAGGACGGAAAGAAGTGGTAAGCCTTGTTATTAGGGAATCTGAATACAGAGGTGCTAGAAAGCTAATTCAGCATTGTGTCTCATGGTAACCAAGTAGGAGGGTGTAGATGGCTACTGAATTTACCACGTTTCGGTAGGGATCATCTTAACGCGAGGGGGCTCAGGATACGGATGGAAGACTCTAGAGTGTGGAAGATTCATAAAAGTCAGCATGGCGTCTGGCTAAAGCAGGATATCCAAGTGGCAGCCTTATAGGATGGAAGGTTCATGAAGATGAGAGAATTGTCTAGAAATGTCATGATGTCCATTTGTGAGTCGGGGGTAGAAAATTACGTAGTGTTACAGGAAGCCTAGATAAAGCGACGTTGAAGAATAGCTTAGGTGGAAAAGAAATAGGAAGTGCCAAGAGAATCCTAGATTTAGGGGTGT
This sequence comes from Calotriton arnoldi, assembly GCA_963921515.1. NCBI lineage: Eukaryota > Metazoa > Chordata > Amphibia > Caudata > Salamandridae > Calotriton > Calotriton arnoldi. The sequence continues at coordinate 6,034,957 of CAWUFW010000046.1, read as the reverse complement.
GAGATAAATCCATCGTTGTCAAAAGAAGCTTAAACACTGCCATGTCTCCAGTAGTTACAGAGGGGGAAAGAGGATGCTGAATGTCAGAACCCTTTAAGTGGGCCTAGGAACAAGCAAGAGCTACGGGGCCCAACCGTGGGGATGTTGCCTTTCACTCCTGATGTCCTGGGGCCTGACCTACTATGAGCTCAGTACTACCCCTTAAGCACCTGACTCTCAGTGGTAGCACGGGCTAAGCAGTCCAAGTCTCTTCAGGGGGAGGCAGCTACAAGGTATACGAGGGCTCACAACTCAATTTACCCAGTGTCCCCAATAAGGTGACTGTCCAGTCCAATACTGACTACAGCATAAAATGATGGATGACTTGCAGACCTTGGCACCTAATCCTGGTTCCAGCAGCAAAGAAGTCTTGGTGATGTTCCCTCTCCTGATGAGACGGTGCTGTTCAACGAAGCATGGGGTACATGCTCCCACCTTTATAATTCAAACCCAGATACAAATGTGATTTAGTGTCTGGCCTTTGAAATTTATGTTGCTGGTGTCTGCTCCTTTGAAGTGCTCTCTCCTTTGCACTGCCCAAAAAGACAGTCTGCCACAGCAGAAATCTCTCAAATTCTGAGTGACCCACAATACAAGCCAGGGGTGAAAGCGGGATCGCACCAGGTTGTCAGTCTCCACTGAAATATGCCCCATAAAAGTTCAAAGGACTATACCTTCATCTCTATCACATTCCCTGATAGTGCTGATCTTATCAATCCCACCATCTCCCTGATAATGAACCCAGGCACCACTGACCTGTATCTCTTCTTGGAATTAAAGAACCCTTCAGTGTTTATGTCCCACTACAGACCTCTGGAATGTCAGCAATAAGCATCTCCTATCTGGGAATTGCAGTCCTCACCGTGTCAGCCTCTCCAGGCCCTGGAGTTCCAAAATGGAAACCACAGGTACTGTACAACGCTGCACATGCTCCATGCAAGCCAAGGGTGAGTTAAGTATACAGCCACAGAACTTTATACAAATAGGCCAGTAGGCCCCTCTCCAGTGAGACACGTAAAAAGGCCTGTTCACATTACTGATTCTACTGAATATAAAAATGGGGATGTTACCACCACCATGCTCATGTCACTTAACTCCAGGTAAGGGCCCTCTACCTTTACCAGGGTAGTGCTTGGGGCGCCCCTCCCAGTCTAATTAGACTGCGTTACCACGAGACTACCCTAGGTCATGCCGTACAAGCATGATCCTTTCCTGCCCATGACCAAAAATCAGTGCTAGGGATCTAGATATCAGTGCATCTGGAGCACTCAGGGCAGGGGTGGACGTCCACTACCATGCAGGGAACTTTCCCATCCCAACAGATGCTCCTCCCAGATCAGACTACCCCATACTAACTTCTATCCTAGAGAGGCTGGATCATCAGTTTGGCAAAACCTATGAGAAAGTCCATCTACATTCCTGTGGTTTAATGCAGCCTGGATCTCTCTCTCCCAGATGTCCATAGCAAATAGGTGGAACCCAACTGTGCCCACTCTAGTCCCTCCACCCACATGATGCACACTAACTATCATGGATGTTAATAGTACAGGGTCTTTCACCTGGCAGTCTCTCTTGTAGTGTTCCACCTGCTGGCACTTACAACAACACATGAAGTGGCACCCAAAGGAATTACTTACCCAGCAACAAGAAATGAAATCCTGGCAGATGGAACTGCCATCCTAAAGTCAACACTTTAAATGCCAGTCAAGGACATAAACTATTCAACATAAACATATGAAAGGACAACCAAAGCCAACACCTGTCCAGCATCAACACATGAAGTAACAGCCAAATCTCCGTCTTATGCTTGACATATGAATGGCAAATACATTATCTATCTTTGGTGAGCACATAGTGACATGTAAATTGTAATTGCAATTGTAAATGTATTTATATAGCGCTTACAACCCCTGATGAGGCATTTAATCCATTTTTCAGCAAGCAGCACTCTACCACGGAACCCAAGATTAGAAGTTAGTAGAATAGAAATTGTTTTTTTTGTGTGCATTAGTTGTGTTAGCTTTGTGCTCTTGATTTCATGCGTGTTTACTAGAGTTTGGAGTAGGGATCGAATGATAGGAATGGATTTGAGATGGGGCAGTTTGGAGCACAGACAGATGATACGAATATAATTGAAAATAGGAAGTAGTACTTTTTTTTTTATAAGTAGTGGTTGTGTGTGCTTGTTAGCCGATGGCATATCTAAAAAAGAGGGGTGAAGGTTTGAGAAGGATATCTGTGAGTTCATAGTAGGCAGAAAGTTTTGGAATGAGACAGAGGGAGGAGGGATGGGAAGGACGTAAGAGATTGGGCTTTTGGGGTTTTTAATAGTAAAATGTAAATAATTTATACATACATTATATATATATATACATATATATATATATATATATATATATGGATAAATATATATGTATGTATATATATAATGTATGTATAAATTATTTACATATACATATATATACATATATATATAATGTATGTATACATTATTTACATTTTACTATTAAAAAACACAAAAAAGCCCAATCTCTTTTGTCCTTCCCATCCTCATCTTCCATTGCCACACCCATAATACTTAGTAAAGTTATGACTGCTTGATAAAACTCCTCTATATAAATACTCATGTACCGCGGAGCAACAATATTTACATGGTCTGTTGCCCACATTTATTTTGTGGTACATATTTTATGGCTTCAAATTACTGTAATTAACTTATATACAGAAATGTACACATGGCACTTGTAGTTATTAATAGCAGGCATAACCTTCTATTTATGCACCTATATGTACATAGAAGCAACAATTTTGACATGGTCTGATATACACATATATCTTGTGGTGTAATATATAGTTTTACCCTTATATAAATGTCTCTATTTATAACAGGAGGTATAGTTCAAAGTACTATGATGTGTACTTGTATGACAACAGGTCTTTTCCATACTTTGAGAAGCATAGTTTGTCATGCCTGAGTATACTGTTGTGGTATGTTCATGAGTTGTGAGTATAGACGTCATGTGGGGGAAGACTAAGGCCTTGACTAATATTCTGAAGTGGGGATGGTTGTCTTTAGATCTTATGTTTAAGGGTAGGGAACTCCATAGTTTGGCTTTTGAACAGAGAAAGATGTTACACCCATGTTGTTTTCTTATGTGTAGGAATTATGAGGCAGGGAGCCTTTCTTGAGTGTATGTTCCTTTGTTGTATGTGTTTGTTCATTTTCTTCCTGATGAAGAGTAGTCCTTTACCATGTATTCCTTTGTTTGTGATACAAAGTAGCTTGAAAGAGGATCTCTCCTTCTTGCAACTGGTAACCACTGTAGTGCCCTCAAAGCAGAGGAGATGTGTGCTTGTGGCTTTACGTGTAGGAGGAGTCTAGCGGCAGCCTTTTCAGTCCTTTGCAGTCTTCTCATAGTTGACAAAGTTCAGCCATGATACAGACCATTAGCGTAGTCCACTTTTGATAGGGCAAAAGAGATGGTAGCTTGAACCTTGTGTGAGAATACTAGGTCCGGGAAGATGCATTGCACTGGTTTCATTGTGAAAAAAGCCTGATTTGGCTAATTTATCTACTTGTGGATTCATTGACAGTTTGGAGTCCATGGTAATTCCACGATTTTTTTACCTCCTTAGATACTTTTGGAGGTGGTACTAGAGCATCGGGCCAAGTGGAGAGAGGCTTGTAGATTTGTCCAGTCATCACTGGCGAGTATATCAGTATTGGAGGCATTCAATTTGAGGTGGCTCCATGTCATCCATTGGCCCATAGCCCGGAGGCAATCAAATATTTTTGATGTTTTAATGTACTTTGGGCTTTCCAACTTCAGACGTATTTGCGTGTTATCTGCATAGTTATAGCAGGTGATTTTAAATCCATTGATCAGATCTGGTAATGACTTCATGTAGATGTTGAAAGGCATGGGTGAGATAATAGAGTCTTGAGGGACTCCTGCTGTAATGGTGTATGGTTTATAAGAGAATGGGGGTATGTATAATATTTTTTCTGTTGTGAAGGATGTGATCCAAATAAGAGCTGTGCCCTTTTTTCCGGCTTCCTCGAGTCTTTGGATGTGTGTATAATGATCCAATGTGTCAAGGTTCGCTGAAATATCCAAGAGAAGAAGGGCAACAACTCCGTTCTGGTTCACTGTTTTTTTGTTTCAAATCTGTTTATTGAAATTATGAGAAACAGAGAGAATCAACCAGGTTGAAAATATACAGTCTTGGAAGGGCACATAGAGTCACATTCAAGCTCTAGTATCAACAGTACAGTATATCAACGATAGCATGTAGGACGTAGACAAAACCATATTTCGTAAGTCTAATTCACTGTTTTTTTAAGGTAATCCCAGATAGAGATTAGGGCTGATTCAATGCCTCTTCCTAAACGGAATCCAGTTTGGGAGGTGGAAATTAAGTCATTGTCTTGAATGAATTGTGACATCTGCGCGAAAGCTGCTCTTTCTATAATTTTGCCCAGGAATGGTCCATTTGCTATAGGGCTGTTGGGAGTCTTGATTGTCCAGGTCAGGTTTTTCTAAAAGGGAGGAGTATGTATGCCTGTTTAAAGTCTCTGGGAAAACTCCTGTTGTTAAGGAGTTGTTGACGAGTGTTCTTGCTGGGATCCCACTGCTCGGGACACGCTGTGCTGTCTGTTGGGGGACTCCTGGCCCCCGAATTCATTGCGCCAGAGGTGCTTGCACCTGAGAAGAGGGGGAGCCCCTTGCGCTATAAAGCGCTTTTGGTCTTCCCGCTATGCTGGATGCGCAAAGGCTTTGCCCGGGCGAAGCCCGAGCCAAGGACAGGCCTGTTCTGCGCCCGTCAGAGCCCACAGGAGGCTACGCCAACCCCCTGACGTCTGCTGCTTTGGGGTGAGTGACTTGATAGTCTATGGATTGTCCAACCCATTAGCCCTGACTTGTACCTGATCTTCAAAAGTTAATTTCCCCCATATTCACTAGTATGTGGAAGAGGAAAGGGATGACTGGGAATGTGGTCGAAAAGATACCAAGATCTCAAAACTCTATTTTGACTTTCCTTAACTGTGTGGTGGGGGGTATAGCTGAGGAAATTACTCTTGTTGAAGATAATGTGCTCTTAACCATTCGATCACCAAACCCACTCCTGGTCCAGCAGAGGCCACGTCTGTTCAGGCCCATACAACCAGCATCATTGGGCCCTCAGAAGAGGTGGAAGAAGTGGATTCTGAGGGTACACATACACGTACAAGTTGTATCCTAAGTAGCACCCAGGCCAGATTCACGAAAGTGAGTGGTAGATTAAGGAATAGACCCTCTGGACCCTCTAATCGCACTCTCCTGGAAAACAAATCAGGGAAAAAGAGCAAGAAACCAAATTCAATGGACACTATATCCTTGGCATCTTGTAATTGCCATGCAAGCTCACAGGGTAAAGGTGTAAAACTCTCGGGAGCTGTAGAGGTCCTTAATGTACGGCTGAGTAATTTGGAGGAAATGGTGGGGAAGTTGCAGGAGGTGCTGGGTTATATACTTCGAATCATAGAGAAAGTTGAGAGCAGGTTGTTTGACACAGTTTTGAATCCTAATGCTCCCCTTGATGCCTCCAACACTTATCAACCGGGGACACTCACTAACCGGGCTCTTGGAGCCCCTCCAGTTCCTGGTTATGTTATGTTACATAAATTTGTAATGCGCACAGATACTCATGAGTGTCCCGGCGCAGTGCCTAGCGGAGTATGGAAAATGAACATTAAGCAAAGAAATGTGTTTTCAGCTTCCTCTTAAAAGCCACTGGATCCTGAATATTACGCAGGGCAAGAGGAAGGGCATTCCAAGCAACATCAGCCTTCAAAGCAAAAGAGCTGCCCCCTAGCCTCTGATATTTAAAGCGAGGAACCTGAGCGAAGCGTAGGGACATAGATCGCAAGGGTCGCAAAGGAACATAGAAGGAAAAACGTTTCTGCAAGTAGAAAGGACCACTACCGTGAAGAGCACGATGGGCCAGAACCAGTGATTTAAATTTAACTCTGTCCATCACGGGGAGCCAGTGAAGTGATCGCAACTGATGGTGGACGCTGTTCCTAGCCGAAATGCCCAATAGAAGTCTAGCTGCCGTATTTTGAACCACCTGGAGCTTCTTCAGCAGGTAGCCCGGAATACCAACATAAAGGGCATTGGCGTAGTCCAGCCGAGACAAAATCAGTGCACAAGTAACCGTTTCCCTCGCCGCCTGGGGTAGGAGAGGAAAGAATTTTCTTAGGGTTTTGAGAAGACCGAAACAACAACCAGCCAGCTTCTTAATATGCGTCGAAAAGGAAAGACTCTTTCCTGGTGAAAGGGTAGGGCTTAATGGCGGCCCCCTAGAGAGAGTATCGGTGGTCGCTTCTTGTAATGCCTATGTGAGACCAAATTCCCAGCTAACTTCTCACAGAGAGAACACCAGTCCGCCCTCTAGTGTTCCTGTTCATGACCACAAAGCGCTTAACGCTCCTGACATGCAGAGGAGGGTTGCTCCCCAAATTTCTTATCAAACTGCTCCCCATATATCTTCTCATAATGCTACTCAGGAACACATACCCTGTAATAACCCTTCTAAGGTGGTCATTCAGCTGCCCCGCGCTTCGAAACCCTGTGTTCTTATGTCTCATGTTCCACCACTAACAGGGGGTTACTCTGAAAGCTATGTTCTGCTTAAAAATAAGGTTATTCACTGGTTTGCCCAGACTGGTTTAACATCATCATTATCTGAAGAGATTATCATGGCACGAAGGGTCGGCTGGATAGGGAACACATGTAAACAAGGGTTGGGCAACTGTATAGTTGTTAATTTACGGAATCCCAAAAGGGTGGCGCATATTCTATTTAATAGTGAGTTAAACATGTCAGCAAGAAGCAACATCTCAGTCCATCCCCTGGGTTTCTTCCATTCTCCACTTTGTGCTAGGTCCCAGTTGGGGGGGAGGGGTCACTAAACTTGTTTGAGACTGGGGGGGCCTCCCATTTCTTTTTTATAGACTTTACCCCCAGCATTCAGCTTAATAATAGATTTGCTCCCTTGGCCCAGCTTGAAGAGCAGGACTGACTCACTGCCCCTGCCGAGATAGTACCTGGTGTTGAAGTTGATTCTTCCCTCCCTCATAGGTTTCTGAAGGGGGTCAGCTGGAATGTAGCGGGCCACAGTACTTTATTTTAGATGAGCACTGCGTGAGGAAGTTAAGAGGTAATGACATTGTCTGTCTATAAGAGACCTGGGATGCTAAGGGGAGTTTACATTTAGACGGCTACACTACTTCTTTTGGTAATGCAACACCCTCAACACATGGTATACCGAAGGAGGGGTCTCATGATCTTCGTGAATCTGGGTCTTTTAACATATATGTCTTCTTTGATCTTTCCTAATAACTTAAGGTTGTTAACGATAAATGTGTATAATTCTGTTACAATGAGTGGATGTGGCTTAACGGCTAGAGTGGCTGACTTTGAAGCTGGGGAACCAGGTTTGAGTCTGGCGGGAGGCTCAAACATCCTGTGATTCTGGGCAAATCCCTTAATCTCCCAGTGCATAAAAAAAAATAATGTGTCCATCTGTAATGCCACTGGTGCTCATGTAAAGCACTATGATACCTGTGGGTCGAGTTCATGCTATATAAAACTGCAAAAACAAAATGGCCGCTGAAATTGATAGTAGTATGTTTTTGAAGATTTCAAGTGGTCAAGAGTCAGAGGGGCAGCTGGCTGGCTTGCTTGTTTTTACAAGATTCTGAAATTTAGTTGGTGATAGTTATTTGAAGGAGCGTAGTTGCTATGTTTGCCTTTGGCTGGAGGGTATTGTCAGAAATGGGTTGAGGCTGTTGTTTTTTTTGTTTTTTAAAAGGTATTCAACATATTTGTTTTATATGTGTAATGGTTAGCCACCTTTTCACAAAACTCTTGAGATCTGAGAGTTGGCGCACTTTGCATTGTGGATTTGGTTTGAATAGTACAGTTTTTTTTATTGTTGACTTGTGTATTCTGTTGTGTCTTTGTAGGCATATCTTGTCTCCAGGGTTATTTGGTTTAAGTCAGTTGTGTTGAAGCTTAGCATTTTGTTGTTTGATCTTTTTTAATTCTGCATTCATTCAAGAGGCATGTTTTCTTTTAGTTATGCTTAGATGTCTTCAAAGGAATTAAGAGATCAAAATCTCTCTAGGGTCATCCATACAGAATTGATGGTGATCAGATCTGTGTCGGAGGTAAGCAGATTTTCTAGTTCCTCCAAATTCAGCTTGTTCCATGGTCAGTAGGTGACTGAGGGTCGGATGGTTTCAGGTGTGGTGGGTTTTGGTATCTTGTGTTGGAATGAAAAGAGGAAGTGGTCTGACCACATAACTGGAGTAATTCTTTGCAATGTGACTAGGTTTGGGATGGCAAAAATGATGTCTAATGTGTGTCCAGCGATGTGTGTGGGTTAGGAACAAGTTGCTATAGGTTGTGTGTGTCTAGGCCAATGAGGATGGTTCTGGGGTGTGGCATATTAGGTTTGTCAAACCATATGTTGAGGTCACCAAGGATGCATAGGTTTGAGTATATTGCAAGGAGGTTAGAGATTGTGTCTAGCAACGTGTCTGTGAATGCTGCATTACTAAGTGATGTTCTGTAGAGAAGGAGAAAGTTACATAAAAATGTAGGAGTAGGATTGTATCTGACAAGGAGGGTCTCACAACCTTATAAAGAAACATCCTCAGCTTTGGTGAGATTTGTTGTTTCTTTAAAAATGATGGCTAAGCTGCGTCCTCTTTTGCCTAAACAACTTTATGCAATACCGGTGCCATATTTTTCCAGCCATGATTTTGTAATGAAAAGAAAGTCTGGCTGTGTGTCTATCAATAGATTGAATATGTGGTACTTGTTTTTTGACACGGAATGAGCATTTATCACTAGGCAGTGTAAAGAATCCATGTTGGAGGTGGAGAGAGTTTGTGCTGCAGGAGGGTGAGTATTGCCCACTGAAGTTGTAGGTGGTGTTCTATAGTTGGCACTGTTAGCTATCACGGGAGAGATGGAGCGTTGTGTATGGTTATCATTGTCTTCTTCCAAAAGGCTTAGATATTCCTGCTTCACCCTAACATGAAATGACCGTCAAAGGTATTATCGGCTTATAGCAACACATTTAATGACAGTGAAGGAAAAATTATACCTAAGGCAGCACGCATGTGTAATGACAAAGAGATTGTCTGTCCAAAAGTCAACACGGGTAGTATTGCCTAAAGATATTTCCTGCTTAACATTAACATGAAATGACACGCAAATGTTTACCTACGTAATGCTAGCACATGAAATGACATCTAAAGAGATCATATTCCAAGAGCAAAACACGTAATGACAACCTAAGATGCAAACAACAACACATGACATTACAACAAAATAAATTACCAATCAAGGTAGCAACAAGCACATCAAATGGTAGTCAAAGACCTCATCCACCCCATTCTTATGCATGAAATGACAAAGACCTCACCTATGCAAAACCGAAACATGAAATGACCAACGGACAAATCACCTGTCCAAAAAATACATTTGATATGATTGCCAAAATCACTGTCTGCTTATGCTTAACATGACCAATGACAAAGACATTAATGATAGCTGAAAACATCCTTGCTTACCTATAGTCTGAAAAAGCAGGCAAAGGTTTTACCTGACCAATACCAACACATCAATTGACACAAAAATACATAATTTTCCCAAGTCAACAGATGTAACAGAACACAAAAATAACTTGGTGGGACATAACATGGGGCCATCGCATGAAATGACAGTGAATAACATCTCTGCAGGCTGCACCAACACATGAAATGACATCAAAAGACCGCACCGTGTCAACATAGGCATATAGTATTGGACCCACGGATATTATCTGGCAGATTATTCTGCATAGAACGACCGCCAGACACCGACTTTATCTCCAAGACATGGAAGGACATTCAAAACAATCACCTGCCCAAATGCGACTGTTGAAATGAAAGAGAGTAGTGTGAGAAAGTGTGAAATACCAGGCAAAGACCTCAGACACCCAAATTCAACATATGAAACGACAACAAAAGACACCACCTTACCATCCTCAACACACGGAATGAGAGTGGAAGACTCCACCGGCCTAGCTGCAACAATTGAAATTGCACTCAAAAACATCACCCGAGCAATGGCGACTGACAACCAATGACTTCTAAAGGCGAGCCAACACGTGAAATTACAGCTGGCAGTACAGCCTTGTCAAAAAGAACGCATTAAATGACAGCCACATACATCACCAGACTAATGCCACGACATGAAACAAATATATTATTTCCAAACTTAAAACATATAAACTACAGCCAAAGCCATTCACTGCTTCACCTGATGGTGCATGTTTACGCTTGTTGCGTGTGCAGGTGCGGGTGCTCCGTGTCGGTGTATTTTATCTTCAGCACTTTCACCTATTACAGATAGAAGCGGGGGGCGGGGTGGAGGGTGTCAGTTCACCAGTCTCTCAGAAGAAGGTCGATGCTCAGAGTCAGACGGTGCCACAAATACTACTTTAATTTCATTAATATCTCGTCTGTTTTTGTGTTCGAATACATGTTATCGCCATTTCAGACAGGAGTAGACAAACGACGAGGGGCACAAGCCCACCATTAACTACATCAGCCCCCAGCCCTGGCTCCTGGGCCCATCCGAATCCTGTTCTCCAAACCCCAGGCAGGCCGCGTCGGGCAGCAGCCCCATGGCCGTCCCCTCGCCAGCAGGCGAGGGGGCCTCGGTAAACACAATCAAAAGTTTGTGATCTGCCGGGGAGGGGCACTAAAAGGAGCCATCCGTCTCTCGCATTCTCCTCATCTGTAATAAAATCGCATTTAGAGTCAGCGCCGAGGCAACAATGATATGGCGCGCGCAGTGGCGGATTGCCGCGCGCTCCTTTCTGCACAGCTCGAGTTATTACCGTAACTCGGCAGAATTTGTAGGGTTTAGGAGATAAGTTGTAACGACCCATTGGGGGGTCGTCAATCACCCCAAACTGCTTCCAGAATCGAAATTACATCTGCATTTGAATTAGAAGCATTATTCGCCCATTTAATTCAGAGTGAACATTTTCCCTCTGAAGATGGAATTAAATTACAAAATGAGCGAGTCCTTAATTTACAGATTATAAATCACGGGAAATAATTCAGCTTCTGTACCTTAAGGCCAATTACATTATCCTAAGCGACATTTTATCTCACAACCTTCGGAGCGGGCTGCGGATGGGGGGGCCTATCACACAAATCAGTGCGGAGAGAGGAGAGATATATCTCCGCTCTGAGCACCCCGGCGCGGCACCAGAAGAGCTGTTCCTCCATCCGAGAGCAGCCCCGGCAGCCAGCATCCCTGTGCCCACCAGCCGATGGCGCAATGCCACCGTGGCACTACCACAGCCGTCCACAAAAGACGAGTTTTGTAAGGACGTCGCTGAAACTATTACTAGCTATCCTACACCAGCCAAAGGGGCTGCCACACAGCAACCAGCAGAGCTATCCCCTCTAGCCAATGAAGGACGTGGGACCGCGGCCGCCATTAAAAGCTAACCCACCAGTGCCATACATGCCAGCCCTCCCGATTCACGCGGGAGACTACTGATTTCAAGGCTTATCTCCAGAAACGCTATTCGGAGTTTTGTAAAACTGCCAAAAATAAAATGTTGATGCCTGTCATGTACGCTCCAACACCCCTCCCCCTAAGAATTACCTCTGACATCAAAAAAAAAATCTTAATTTTTAGAGGGGAAAAATTAGAGCATGTGACAGGCCACGACAACATATTTTTTGCAGTTTTACACAGCGCAAACAAAAAAAGAGTTTAGAACTCTGTTTTTGTTTGCGCTCTTATTAAACTGCCAAAAATGAAATGCTGATTGTCACCATATATACCAATAGACCCGATTCAGGCAGATTGCCTCTGCTCCAATATGTCAGTGGGAAAAATACATTCTCCCAACTATTTAAAAAAAAAAAAAAATCCCACCTGCCTGCTCTAAAAGGTTGGCTCATATGCACAGAGCTATAACCTCCAGAAAACGGTGCCAAGATACCATGGGAGCCAAGAAAGCAGCACCCCATCAGACGACGGCACCCTTATACTTTCTCAGCCGGAAAATCGACTTCCCTATGGCCAATGACGCCATAATATTCCAGCAGAACAGTGGTATCACCCTACAGCTGACAGTGCCAGGGCAGCAAACAGGGCTAGCCCCCATCTTAGCATTCAGTGGCAGACAGAAGAGCTAACAGGTCACCAATGACCCATGTCAGGCACTACAGGTATCTGCATACAACCGATGTCACCATGTTACCCTGGCAACCAGCATATTTGCCCGCAACCATCAGAGCTATCCTTCTCATGCTAGTGATAAAATCCCACCAAGGCAGACAGCAGAGTTATATCCCTTTCTCCAGCACTGAAGTACAGCAGTCACCAGAAATTTTAGTCAACAGCCAGCACAGCTAGATCCATCAAACTGAAGGTGCCCTGTATACAGTGAGCCATATTGCCCTCTCCATCTGTAGGGACAAAAGTACTCCGGCTTTGCATGCTATGCCGCCTTTCCCATAGTAGGTATGTTTCTCACCTGTCCTCTGTTTTCATCCAGTGGGCATGCCAATGTGCGAGTCTTTTGACGTGTGAATGATTTAGGTTTATTGCTCAGCATCAGAGCCAGGGTTCTGCTGCTTAGTACATGCACTCAAAGTGTATCAAAACCCATACTGAAGGGTGGCTCCTGTACCAACATGCCAGTCTATAGGGAGGTTAGCTGTTGGTGGCACATTCCATGTATAGGATTCTTTGTCCTACAGTGTAGACGTTTATTCTACTTGTACTTTGTCTCATGGTACCTGTCCGTAATGTTTCTCTAAATGTGTCTGCTGGGTTACGGAGATATACATCTCTCTGTTAAAGCAGTTTTTCATCTACCACTGTACCTGAGGGCCTTGCTCTCTGCTTAAGTTGCCAAGGACATTGCCTACAACCCTAAACGCACTGACCTGGCTGAGGCTGTCGTCTACTTAGGGCTAGAGGCAACAGACACATCACTAAACATGTTGCTCACCGTACATTCTCCCTCTTCTGCAAAATACAATATGGTCTCTACCAATGGCTGTCCTCCTTTAAAGTTTGTGATCAACTCCTTGACTCTGGAAGCACCCCCATCCTATGACCTGGAACAGCAGGATCTGTCCTGGTTGGCGAGCAGAGCCGGCTCAAGCCTGCATGGAGGAAGTGAGCAATCCATGAGCCATGCCAACTTTGCAGCTGAACTGGTCCGCATCAACAAAAAAGCAACTATGTAACGAGATGTAAAGGACGTGTAGAAATCATTCCACTAATGCAAGGGTGGTGAGACTTCATCATACCAACCCTCACTGTACCAGAGTTACACAGAAGTTTTCCCTCTTCACTCTAGGCTGTAGGATAGTGTATTAGTAGTTGTGAAAGGTTTTACTGATTCCAGAACCAATTAAACATTCACTTTAACTCCTATTTTTAGAAATTAAGGCGTCTGAAGTTGCAGTTTACCTTTGAGTCTGAAACACAGGGGGTTATGTACAAGGAAGTGGCGGAGAGAGGCGTTAGCCTTCCTGGCTTAACGCCTCTCTCCACCACTTCTGAAACGCAAGGCTGCACCATATTTACAAGAATGTGGTGCAGCCTTGCGTTTCCCCCTGCGATGGCGCTAAGTTTAGCAACCTAGCACCAACGCAGGCACCCTTGCACCATAGTGCAAAGGTGTCTGCGTACAGGGGAGGATTGTTTATGTGTAGGAAGTTGTCCCTTCCTGCACATAAACAATCCTAAAATGCCATTCTGTCACTGTCATGTGTGCTGCTTCATGCAGCACACATGAAAGTCACAAAATGGCATTTTTTTAAAGATTGTTTATGTACAGGAATGGACACCTTCCTGTACATAAACAATCCATGGCATTTGCTTTTTCCATGTGTGCTGCACAAGGCAGCACACATGGAAAAAGCAAAACGAGGAGAAATAACGCATTTCTCCTTGTTTCGCTAACTTAAGACCAGGTTTTACCTGGTCTTAATTTTGGTGCTGCCTCCTATGTACGCCACCCTTGAACATAGGGGGCAGCGTCAAAAACAATGGGTGTTGCGGTGGAACTCCCGCTGCAACACCCACCGCCACCCCTTTCACGCTAACCATAGCGTGAAAGGGGGCCTTATTTACAAGGCAGCGTTAAGCCAAGTTAATTGGCTTAACGCTGCCTTGTAAATAAGGCGCAGCCCCTATCGCCACCACAAAGTCGATACAAGTGACGTTGTGGTGGTGATAGGGGCTTGTACATATGCCCCACAGTTCCCTGTCCAAACCGAAAAAAAATAGTTTGTTCAAGGGGTGCCTTTGTTCTCCTGGGTGTCTCCATTAACTGAAAATCTTGACCGCAACAAGGCAGGTCCTGAATTTTGGAACCCCAAGCCATCATTGTTTTGAGTGCTAGATTCATTCCAGTGCCCTGTCCTTCAGATTGACTTTAAACTTTTTGCACTCCTAATTGGCCCCACCCCAAACATGTAGAAACTTCCACTGCATTGATTTGAAACCTGCTGTGTCCCTAGCTGGTCCCACCTTGCACCTGTGAAAACTGTGTGATGATCCCACCTCTTTTGCTACAATAACTGGACATTCAGGACTTGCTATAATTGACCTTCCGCACCCTGAATTACTCTTGTTATTTAATAGGGCCTTAGATGTATTTTGGAAACGTATTTTAGGTCTCACTTGTTTTCGCAACTGTAGTGAAAACTGTAAAGGTGAATTATGGTGAGACAGTAAGGGCAATATGCTGGACAGCAACAACATTTTAGTGAAACTCTCAAACAGCCAGGCCCAAAATCCTCAAATCTTGGGATCCTAAAAGACCGAGAAGAAAACCCTGAGTAGTGGGCCCAAGCCCAGACTCCAAAATAGAATTCTGAGCTGGGAAAGAAAATGGGCGGCCACTGTGACTACACGGGCAAGACCCACATAAGGGCTAGCCCTAAGTGCTCAGCCAAGACCTTAGGCATTAAAACTTTAAACCTGACATGTGATGTAGGTCAGAAGAAGCCTTAATTTAATGCATGATCATTGTTACCATGGCAGGGTGGGCAGAAGACACCACCTCAAACCACTCCAGAATGACCAAAAAATCTCACCAATTCATCTCACTTATTGATGGCAAGAGAATGACTGCCTACTGAGACTACGGTGCGAGCCGTATCATGGTTCGTGTAAAAAACATTGGTCCTGGCAAGATTTTGGAGGGACAGTAAAGTTACTACTGAGCTACCTTTGGCAAAACGTGCTAGTTCTAAAAAGCACAAATGCAGTGACGTAGAAGGGGAGGGCGGCGAGGAGGGAAGGTCTGCCCCGGGCGGCACGAGTTTTGGGGGTGGCGCCCCCCCTTACCTGCAGCCATCTCAGGTGGCAAATGCAGGGACCGACGCCAAACACCCCCCCCCCGCTCTCACCTGCGGTCGTAGCGGGGCAGAAAGCGCCCTCACGGGCACAGGCATCAAGAGGCCTAGCTACGCTACTGCCCAAATGGCTATCATTGTCTGGCAGGTTAATAAGGATTCTGTGCAGGAAAATGGAGCAGATGGAGGCTGAGTTACCACATACATCTGCAGCCCTCCTGGAGCCTTCCAAAGGCCTAGGGCCAGAATGCTACCTGAATTAAGCCAGGTCAAATTACAATTGCACTTGGTCACTACTGAGTCTGCTTGAGAGTACTCAGCTGCTTTGTCTCACCAACCTCTGAGGAAGCTCTAAAGGTCACAGTGTTCAAATTAAATGACCTCCTTGAGGTACCGGATTTGCCAAAGAAGGGAGATCCTACCAGAGCAGAGTATGTGTGGGCATAAGAGTGCCACACCCCCTGGTCAGCCAGTCCCTCAAAGTTCCAGCACATATTGAAGAAGAAGAGGGTGGGTACCTCAGGGTCTTTTTGGAAACCAAACTGCTTTGTAGTGAGCCACATACACAGAACCAGCTTGCAACTGAGTCAATAGTACCTACATCCGATGTGCAGCACCTCGCCTGAGCTAGGTACTGCCTACTAATCCCAGCTGGGTGGAAAATGAAAAGGAGTACTTTGCGATTGTGTGGCCATTAAAGAGGATCTGCCCCATCTTGTTTAGGACACCCTTTATTGCTTAGACTGATCACAATCCTCACACATAGCAATGAAAGGGAATAATACCAAGTTGCCCTGTGTCCATCTCTTTGCAGACTGGTCATTACTGAACTGCCTAGAACAATGCTGCAACTTCCCATGGGAAGGTGTATAGACTTTTGGAGGAATTCACTGATTGGACAAATAAGTCTCTCTTCTTGGTTTAGTATACTTTAAAGAGGAAAGTCCTGAACAGCCTGTGCAACTATGTCATGCCTGTCATTTGCGTTGTGTTTGTCCTTGAAAGTTCTCTCGCACTTTTGATTTTTGGTAACAGTTTGTGGGGTCTCTGATCCTGTGGGGAACCTCAAACTGGAAAATGATGTACCCTGAAAAGGGAGACTCTCAGTTAGTCTCCACCACGCAGACCCAAGGGATAGCCCCTCTGGGCCAACTCTAAACATGCTCTGGCTAGTAGCATCATATTTGTAGTTTTTGGAAAGCAGTAGATGTGCACAGAGACTCCACCGACCAGCCTGCCCATGTAAATTAAGCCCGGATCCTTGAGATGGTTTGGGGGCCCCTCTGTGTTTATTATTTTTTGTGTTTAGCATTCTTGCATCCATTAAGAGTATAACTATTGCAGTTCCTGAATAGAAGCATCAGAACGTGTACACTTGCTGAATAACGTAAGAACCCTCTCCACCTCTCACTAAGGTTGCTTGTAGCTATTCACAAACACTTTTTGTAAGATGGCTGCTTGCAATATGAAGAATGGCTGTTGCCTATAGTTGATAACTACACCCAAGATTGCTATTGTTCATCTATTTGGCAGTTTACTTTGGTGTAGACCTCCCAGTGTTTGTAGTGGCACTTCAGCATTTTCTTTAGGCCTGGGCGGAGTTCACGGAGTTCCGAGCGGAACTCCGCGACGTGACTGAAAAACTCCGCCATGCTACGTGGAGTGCGTTAGGTTGTGCCGTTCGTGCTGCTTTTTAGCGCCAAGTGTTTGTCCTACATTGGAAAATCAGCACGAACTGCACCATGAGCAGCGCGAGAGGGCGCTGTTTCTTTCTGCAACTTGAGTAGATGTTGTACTAGAGCGGCAGCTTCCTCAACGCGAACAGAAGGTTTCTCAACAGAAGCGGTCACGACCATCCGAGACTGCCCGCGTTGAGAAATCTCGCTGGGAGGTGGTCCAGCGTTGGATTTTCCTCACTCCCCAACTTAACGTTGCCGAGCGCGAGCGAGTAAAAAACTCAGCTCCATGAAATTGTTTCGAAAACTCTGCAAACGGAGCGGAGTTCCCCACCCAGGCCTAATTTTCCTTAGACTGATTGAAAAACATTGAATATTGATGTGTGTGTTCTTCCCTTTTCTCCAAACAATATGCACATCCGCTGTTAATATTGTATCCCTATACATATTTAAAGCTAACTTCTTTATTTGACAGACCTCACTAGGGGTGAGGCTATGCTATCTAGAGAGGAAGAGCAATGAACCGTCATGTCCACCCTGTAAAACAGACCTTTCTTTAACTATTCCTTGTTTATGAACTCTTAGAAGGATGCTGGGAGACTTCCTCACTACCTGTTAATCGAATTAATAAATACATAGGAGTATTGGATGCCCTGACTTTTTAAGACTGTCGTTAAACAAGACCTTCTCATTTTAGTAAAATTATACATATAACTTACTTATAGGGGCTTTCAGCGAGCTCTCTTCATCCATTGGCCTGTTGTTGTGTTATTCCCATTTATTTCCACTCACTACATCATACAGTATGCTGCAACGGGTCAACTCACTTCAGCCATTCGCTAATTTCTCTGTGAGGATGACATTCTTTTCTTTCACATAGAGCAAAACCACACAAATTAGTTCCCTTCAGTGCCATTTACTATTATCGCAAAGTGTGCTATGTGAGGTCAAAAATAGTTTTGCCTTTAGGCAATGTTTACTTGTTTATGTTGGAGAGGCCCCAACAGCCTAAAAAATGAAGTTTTACAAAGATAATGATAAAACAAAACAAGCATTGACAAAGCAAAAAGACTGAGAGCCGACATCAGAACTATTAGCTTTTCCCACGCTGGGTTTATTTGGAGTAGGCTCTACCTGTTCTAGACACTTGGAGTGGGTTGCTCCACCTCCATCACCACGTAAGAGCTGTGATACCAGTCAGAGGAGGAAGAATTATCGTAATTTCTTAGCGGTTTTGGTGATGCAACTCAGCAGCAGATAGTAACTGACAATAACATCCCTTCTGTGTTTTTTTCTTGCCAACAATAAAACAACAGGCTGCCCTTGTTCCTTAACCTTATCAAAGACGCAGGTCTTTTGAGAGAATGAGGTGGAAAAAAAGAAATGGGGTTCTATCTCCTTGTTTCTGAATGTAGCATTCAGCGGTCAGGGAATCTGGGCACTATGTGTGGGGGATGGGGGGTCTATACTTACCAAAGGTGAGAATGCAGTGCTTATCATTCTCATCGTCTGGCACACCTTTATCTTCCATCCTTGAGTCTCTCCCATACCCTCAGCCTCTCATACCCTCTAGGCTACCTCATCCCTTCAGGTATCTCGAACCCAACTTCCTTCTCTTTGCTCCTTGGCATTCTCACTACACATGGGCCTCACACTCACACTACATTTACCTTCCCACCCCCTGGGTACCCCACAAACTTTCCATGAAGACTATTTCTACCCTCTAATCCTCTCACAAGTCTTAGTTACCTCTGATACCTGGGGCTCTTCATACCCCTTGGTGCCGCTTCCACACTTTGCCCCCTCACCATCAGTCTAATAACCCATTCATGTTCATCCTTCTTATACCATCCACCATCGTACACATCGTGGGCTTTCACACTTAGCCCTTGTACCCCGTGGGAGCTATATGCACAACCCTAACTCTCCCTGGATACGAGACCAGAATATCTTTCTATAATTTACACTAATATCACACCATCAGAATTAATAATACAGACTATACTCCTAAAAGGGCGACATTTTTGTAAACAATATTTAGGACACAACATTTAGGTCAGATGATATTTCTACCTGGCGGGGGATGGGGCATCGCTGCTATACCTGTGAGACATTCTGCATAAGTGAGGCTAGACAATTAGCAAGTGACTAGCGTTACATCTGTGGCACGACTGACATCACAGCAGGTGCTAAGCATTCTGTGGAAGGGCAAACCCCTCCCACCCACAATCCGCCTCTTTCTTCCATGCTGTGTGCGTCTCGCTGCATCTGCGCAGAGCACCAGGGAGCTAGTTATACAAGCAGAAGTTTATACTTAAGCAGCCTCGGTATCACTCCCGCCTGAGCTCACTGCAAGCCTGCCTCAAGCATGACTTTGAAATGTACTCGCCAGCCCAGGATCCCTTCTTGTCTCACTGTGGAGAAAATGTTCCCACGTGAGGTATATTTGGTTTACGCAGATTATTTTTGCAATCCTTACCCCAGGACAAATAGGTTTTATGTCAGCCTTGAAAACTAGGGGCTTGGTTTAGATTCTGTGGTAACAGAAAAGCGTCTGAATTCAGGAGGAAATCATAATTCAGGAGGAGCATGCGCCAGGAGACTTTCCTTAATTTTTAGCACTTGCTACAGAAACCTGAGGATATCCCAATGCCACCCAACTCTAAATCCGACACTGATCACGAGGTCATATCTCAGAAGTTCATTAGGTAACACTAACATGTTAGTACCATTCCTGATATACTGATCATTTTACTAGACTATTTTATGTCTGCTAATCTTTTCCATGTCTTTTGAGCAAAATGTGTATATTGTGGCAAAAAAAAAAAAAATTCTGAAAGAAATTAATTATGAAAATGAATTGTCTTCATATTTTCATATTTCGGAAAGGGCTGGTGCCTGCTCTATTCTGCTGCCTCCTTTGCCCCTCTGCGTTTACCGTTTTGTACATTCTGGACCACTCTCTCTATGCTTCCCTGACCACTCCATCACCTATCAACCTCTACATCGTATTATCTTCAGTGGAGAAAAAATAGAGGTACTCTTCTTCCAGTGGTGAGAAAGTTCTTTCTTCAGCAACAACCCTGTGATATTTCAGGGTCACGCACCACAGTTCAGTTCCAACATCAACAATAATGGAATCTAGTGAAGCCGGACCGTGAAATCCCA
Organism: Calotriton arnoldi; assembly: GCA_963921515.1. Lineage (NCBI taxonomy): Eukaryota > Metazoa > Chordata > Amphibia > Caudata > Salamandridae > Calotriton > Calotriton arnoldi. The sequence goes on along the minus strand of CAWUFW010000046.1, from coordinate 6,014,629 downwards.
AGAGGCCGTAAACATTCTACTGTAAGGCTTTACAGCACATCTTTCCTTGACAGAAGACAACCGTTAGTCAAAGCACACAAGACCATCACTTGACAAAAGACAAGTGGGCAAACACAGACTAGACCCAAACTCAATACCCAACAACACTTAGCCACACTCAAACTGACAAGTAGACAGACTCACATTCACACATAAACACACTGAGGAGCAGAGAGTGAGCAACTGAAAGTACATCCCAAAGGGAGAAAAGAATAACTGGAAAATCAAGAAAATATAACATGGTTGGAAAACGCACTACACACAACCCAAATCCAATGCATGAGAATTTAACTCCAAACAAACTCTTCAAACCAACCAGGTGGTCTGTGCACCCTTACCCCACCTAGACACCAGCGAGGCTCTCTGAGTTCTGTCATAGCCAAGAGAGGCATCTCACTAAGCTTGTTGCTCCCCTGGTTTATAGAGGTTTTCACTCTTTTTGAAAATTCACATCTTCCATGAGAAACCAGCCACTGCAACCGTCCGCATCATCCTCTTCTTGACAAGACCCCCCTTTTTCATACAAAGATACTCACCTCAAGTTCTACCTTTAACTATTTTCCTACCTTACCCAATTTCCACCAATTTCCTTGATTATATGGCACTTTAAATTTGGCAAACCTTGAACACACCAATCCGACTTGACCTTAAACTAACCTTCCTTGTTTAAGAAATGAGTCGCTTTCTCATGGTGCTGCACCCAGAAAAAGAGCAGCGCCTGCGGGACTGCCAGCGACTGAAGCACAAGGATGTAACACGCAAGTGAGTGCTACAATGCAACTGACTGACAGCAAAGTGACTAGGTCAGAGGCTGATTCCACAACTGTGGATCAGACTATAGCATGCATGTGCCCTACCCTGAAGTGTAGGGATTGGTGAAAGCAAAATCCCACTATCACCCTTGAAAGCTGTAGAGAGCTGTGTAAATAGCCTTTCACTTCTACCCACACAAGCGATTCTGATTATGTGTCTGCCCTCCTCCACCTTTCTCCCTCTGAGGAACTACCCAGTAGTCAAGGGTACAGCTATGGTCCACATTCCTTGGAGTCCTCTGACTTAATGAGCATAAAGAAAAACAATTCAAACATTCTGGAAAATCCAATTCAAGTTTGAGAAGACTTACAGAGTGTGTTTGATGAATACAGACCCAAATGGGAAGATGAGAACCAGGTATTGTGATTGATAGTGCCATGTGGGGTGAGAGAAAGACTGATGGAGAAAGCGTTGTGGCCAAGGGTGGCCCTGGGAACGATAGGTAGTTGAATGCGCCGAAGGAAGGTCTGTTCAATGCGATTCCAGAGATATACCCTGTAAAAACTGGCAGTGCTAAAATTCCAGCTGTAAGCAGAATAAGGGTGAGGTTTCCGCTGATAACTTGGACAGACTCAAGGATGTGTCTGAAAGGTATTCGGATATAGCCTGGCCGAAAGAGATGGTTCAGGAAGTGGTTGGGGCTACGTTTGTGCAGGGATTGTTCCAGAAAGTTAAGAATCAATTGACCATCATGTGTATTGGATGAAAGACTAAGAGGATAGCAGAATTAGTGACCATTACAAATCAATGTGTGGCTTCACAGGAGAAAAAGTAAGAAAATGTTGAATTGAAATTGAAGTCACTCAAATTGCAAAGTATGCAGTGAGTGATTGAAGCTGTGGAGCCAGGAGCTCAACAAGAGAAGACAGACTGAGGAGGTCAGGTAGGTGGGAAAATTGGAAGAGGAAATGGAAGAGGCTGAAGAGATGTCCCATGATTAGGAGGTTCCGGCTTTGTATTTGGTCAGCTGGAACATTGGAAGCAAGACTGCACCAATAGTACCTCAAATCCACCAGGTATCGTAGACCAATTTGGGGATCATCAAATCACAAAAGCCTCACCCTGAATTTTAGGACGACCCGAGAGTTCCGATTGTCCTATGTATACCTTGATACCCGTAGATCGAGGGACAGGGCTAGGTGCCAGAGAGTATGATGGCTCATCCCTAGTCCTGCTGTGAGGACATAGGGCAGTGAGCCCTATTCAGTACCATCTCAGTGGCCTACCTACATTAAGCGAGGGAGAAACTTTGCTGATAACCATGGACAGCACTGGCGCTCCAGAAAATTGAGAATATCCACTGGAGCCGGGCCGTGATACATCATCCCACCGCTACATGGCACATCACTTGAACGGAATATCATTAGGTCTAAGCCTCCCTACCCACCTTTTTTGCCTGCTTCACCGCCACTATGTGATGCTGCCCAACAGCATCTCATAGCTACTGCCTCCATCCAAGGTAAGCAGCCTCCACCTTTTGGATACCAGATCCCGTTTTGGGACTGGTCTGCCATCTTTCCTGCTTCTTTGAGCATTTGGCTGATGGATGGGGACATTCTTGCTGTAGAATGGGGAATTATTCCAACACACTGAACTGTACTGAACCTTCCCATGTGTGGCGCAGCTGCTCGGCTTACAAAGGTAACTCCTACATGTTGCTGCTGGAAAAGGGTAGACGGACAATTAACTCTTCCTCCTGCTGGATTTGCATACACATGCCTGTTGATGTGAGAGATAGCAATCCTTTATTTGGGATTCCCATCAGGTTTAATGACACTTGCCTTCAGCTTTTCCACTTCTGGCATAGACTGCGAGTGTGCTGGCATCTCCCCATCATCTTTCCCAGGACTTGAAAAGTTTAACAATCTTTTCAAGCTAACATGCCACGTTTGACTTATCTCACAATGACTAGGGATTTATTTGCAAGCACTGAGAAGCAAATGCCTCTAGTATTTTTGATGGACACATTAAATGTGTGTGGAGAACACTCCTTTTGGGTCACCTCCTTTTGAATATTGCCTTCCCCACGAACTGCTGTTTCTCAAACGTCATCCACAAGCAGATCATGAAATTTCATTTGTGGATCACAAGCCTACCAATTGCTTCCATTAGACTGGACTGGGACTTGTTATCCAGGGTACATCGTTCCAGCCATAAGGCACTTTGATGATCATCTCTTAGAACAAAAGAGAGGCAAGTGGGCTGTTTAAAATACCTCTAGGTTCTTCTCAGCTCTAATTCCCATGTACAGAATGACTATTGCTTTAGATGAGATAAGATGAACTGCAGAAGTGTTGGAAGAAATGGCAAATTCCATCGCAAAAGTTTTATGATTAGCGACCGAACAGTTAGATGCCCATGTCAAGAGGCTGATCCAAAACAGAATGGTTTTAGGTTATCTCTTCGCAGCTAAAGAAGGCGTTGATGTAACTGTAGGGACAGAATGTTGCACCCTTCATCCCAACACTTCCCTTAGCATACAAAAGCAAATGGATACCATCAAGCAGAGTGTATTGAAATTACCTGTGATAGCAAGTTTAGTAGACCTAAGTCCTAATGGCATGTGGACCTGGTGGGGGGGAGTTTGGGGTATGGTTGTGGTATGTAGAGATTTGAATCCATTATTGGTATTGTTCTGAGGGCAGTTGTTATATATTGCTATTAGGCTAATATTGTGCATCATCCAACACTCTTGCAAAAATAAAGGCACTGCCAATACTTTCATGCTTGCTACTTTCCAGGTTGATGAGGAAAGTGATAATGATATTAATAAAGAACTAGTGAGACTACAGTCTATTTAGCTATTGTAAACTGAAATGTTTTCCTCTTGCAAAAAAGTGGGGCTGTAAAAACAGACTTAAATCTGTCTATATAATGATCATATGCTCCCATATAATGTTGTGTTAATAAACACATATGTAACCCTGACGGTATCAACTACTTTAATCAATATGGATGTTGTTTTCTATTAGTTTGAGGCTTCCTGTAACACTGAATATGCTTGGTATTTTCATCACTTTAGTAGTCCCAGAAGCCACAGGGCTCAGGGTCGTACCTTGCACATTTCCTAAAAGGAAAACCTCACTTTCAAACCAGGCAAGTAATAAAATAATTAATCTAGTATTTTACATACAAATTATATATTTTCCTCATGAATGTTCAGCACTTCCTTGGGGAGAAGATCCTGCTGACTGCACATTAGATGTTTTAGCTGAGAGTAACAAGTTTCTGTCACATCACATGATTAAATTCCACTGACGTGTAGTGCGAGAAAACATACACTGGTCTGATTTTATATGAATTTTAAATCTATGCTCCAACTGACTGTTTTCTAGAAAGGGCCCTGGTCAGTTGAAATGACAATGGTATTTGATCTTCTGCTGTGCTGCTTGCTATTTTCCATTAAATGCTAGTTGGACTTTAAGCTTCCAGGTGTGTTGTCTTTTATCTTTAATGCTAATATTGCATGCATATGTTGAACTAGTGAGTGAATTGCCAGGATTCCTCCTTGTCAGGCTGTGCTTGACATTCTGAGAGAAGGTAATGTTAGGAGTTACTGAGTTATGCCAGCTTGCACAGGAGACTGGACCCTTCTGAGTGTGTGCCTGGAGGTTCGTGTTCCTCCAGCCTGCCATGCATGTGTAGCAGGCTGGCGTAAATTCCTCGGGCTCCCTAAGCCCAGGAGGGGAAGATAAGGTGTATTTTGTGAGGTTAAAGCTAGCGAGCACCACAATATCACACAACCTACCTCACTTGACCTACTGAATGAATGAATGAATGAAAATTACTTTTATTTGATTTGGTTTAAATCATAAAAGGGCGGCACATCCACCAATATGCACAAAATACAAGAGCGATTATATCAATATATTAATTAACATGAATCTCATTAAAATTTGCATTAAAACAAGTTAAAAAGGAGTAGACTAGGTCCTACGGACTTATTGGTAGCCAGCCATGCTGTAGGAAGCAGGCTTATTGTGGCATTCAGCTTGATCTGCACACCAAATCACAATCTAAAATTGGCCCTGAAATGGAGGACAACTATGATTGACAGATCCCCCCAAAAAGTTTACCCTTTTTCTTTTTTATAAAAGGTCAAATTGTGTTCCATTTATAAGGTACTGTTACTAGTGATAGAAATGGCTTGGTGATCTAAAAAGAAGACTAGTACCGTTGATCGAATCCAGTAATTTTCCAGGATAAGTGCTTGGTGCTGTAAACAAATAGACTGCAAAAAAAATGTTCAGTTGCACGTTATCTAAGATGGAGACTAGTTCCGTTGGTAATTTCTTGTTGTTTCGCCAAGGTAAAGTGTGTGGGGCTGTAACTAAATGGACTTCTAAATCTTAATTGCAATTTATCACCTTGCGTCCCCAGCTGGTTCTAACTGGCTGTCACTCTTTTCTAGTTCCTTTGCTGCTATACTCAGAAACGTTATTGCCTTACAAGCCAGTTGTACTGTCGAGCCTCCTAGGCATTTTATTACAGCGGTTCTGCAAGTCCTTATTTGTTCTTTTTTCAATAATGGCCGCAGAAGGGCTTTCCGTATGTGTAGTAATGTCGGACAAATACATAGTAGGTGGAGTAATGACTCTTCTCCTTGGCCACAAAGGCGGCAATCCATTGTGGGCCAAGCCCGTTTCCATTTTGGAGTAAGATCTTTTGATGAATACACACCCAGTCTCAGTAAAATCAGTTTCCGCTTTTTTTGATTTGCAAAATGTTCTGTCAGGTATGGTTGGGGTTTTAGCTTTTTATATATAGGCATTAGCATCCAGGCGTTGGTTTTTTAAGTCAAGGAGGCTTTGTCTATTACCTGAGATTGTAGCTTGATAGTTTTGTTAACTACTTGTTTGAATTCAGGGTAAGACGATATTGTATTCCAAGCGTCCTCTAGTTTTAGAGCTGCGATGGATTGTTTTAGGGAAAAGCAAACTCCGTTAGTCGATCTGGATTGCTTTTCAACCTCCAGCCAGCAATAGTGTGCTAAAGAATCTTCCTCTGCTGCCCTCATTCTCCAATAGTATTTGGCAAGTGCCCCTTGTCTTGTTGGAATCTGATTTTTTAACCCGAATTCCAGTCTGATCAAGGCTTGTGGAATATGGCGCGGAATTAAAAATAGATTCTTAAAGAGGCTGGTTTGGGCAGTATTTAAGGTTGTTGCATCCTTTGTGTTTAGAAGTTCAGAACCATACGTGATTGATGGCAAGAATTTTGCCGCCACGACTGTTAATAAATGTGTTGTTGAAATGTTGCTCAGTTTTTTTTGCAGGATTTTAAAAGCGAATAATAGCTGTTTTGCTTTGACTTTCCCTAGTTCTAGATGTTGCTTGAAACTGAGGCTTTGGTCTAATAGTACCCCCAGATATTTGTATGTTCCCACCTGGTCCAGGGGGTCGCTGTTTATCGTCCAGGTAAATTTCTGGTGTTTTTTATGTGAGTTTGAAAAACACATAACCTTTGTTTTCCGAAAATGTATGATTAGTTGGACTGAAGCTGTGTATAGTGCTAGTTGATTTATCAAGCGCTGTAGTCCTCTGGGCGTTTGAGAGAGCAGCGCGATGTCGTCAGCATATTGCAGGCTTATTGTTCGAACGTTGCCCAGTTTTGGGGGGTCCCCTTGTGTTAGGTGAAGGTTATTGACTAGGTCGGCTGTATAGATGTTGAATAAACAGTGGGCCAAAACGCACCCCTGTTTTAAGCCATTTACAGTCGTGATTTTGTTTGTTAAACTTTGACCATCCCCCATTTTTATTTGGACCCATGTTTTTGAGTATAGATTGATAATTGCGTCTAACAGTTTTGTGGGGGCTCCCCAAGACTTCATTTTAGCCCATAGCATGGATCTAGGGACCTTATCAAAAGCTGCTTTGAGATCTACAAAACAGGTGTACAAAACATTTGAATTAACTATTGCTTGATTGGCCAAGAGCGTGACAGCTGATAAATTTGTTAGGGTGCCCATCCCTGCTCGAAAGCCTGTTTGCGTGTTAGGGATCAGTTTTGTGTGATTGACCCAGTCCTCTAGATCTATCAGCAGATTTGTTGCATAGATTTTAGCCTCAACATCAATAAGGGCGATTAATCTGTAGTTGGAAGGATCGGAATGAGCCCCTGATTTATGTATTGGTTGCAGGATACTTCCGCGCCATGAATCTGGGATGGTGCAGGTCTCTAGTGTATATGCAAACAGCGAGGTTAAGCGCACGGACCAGAATGCTGGGTCTTTTTTAAATAAGGCGTTGGGCAGACCATTTGGTCCCGGGGCCCCATCAGGGCCACGACGCAGGGATCCGAGACACGGCCCTGGATTGGACCACCTCCTTCCTTTCAGGCAGAACCCAGAGCGTCCGCCTCCCCCCATTCCGATCCGAAGCCTCCGAGATCATCTGCGGCGTACCCCAGGGATCTTCCCTCAGCCCGACACTGTTCAACATCTACATGGCTCCACTCGCACGCATCGCCCGACAGCACGACCTCAACATAATCTCCTACGCCGACGACAATCAACTGATCCTCTCCCTCACCAAGGACCCCCTCACCGCCAAATACAACCTCCACGAAGGAATGAAAGCCGTCGCTGACTGGATGAAGTGCAGCCGACTTAAGCTGAACACAGACAAGACGGAGATCCTCATCCTCGGCTCCAACCCATCAGCCTGGGACGACTCCTGGTGGCCCTCGTCACTAGGGGCACCCCCGACACCAACCGATCACGCACGCAACCTGGGAGTCATCCTCGACTCAACGCTCACCATGGCCAAGCAAGTCAACGCAGTCTCCTCCTCCTGCTTCAACACCCTCCGCATGCTCCGCAAGATCTACAGGTGGATCCCGACAGACACGAGAAGAACAGTCACCCAGGCCCTCGTCAGCAGCAGACTCGACTACGGAAACGCCCTCTACGCAGGAGCCCCGACCAAGCTCATCAAACGACTGCAAAGAATCCAAAACGCCTCTGCACACCTGATCCTCGACATTCCACGCCACAGCCACATCACCCCCCACCTGAAAAATCTGCACTGGCTCCCCGTCGACAAGAGAATCTCCTTCAAACTCCTGATCCACGCACACAAGGCACTCCACAAAACCGGCCCAGCCTACCTCAACAGTCGACTCTCCTTCTACGTTCCCAACCGTCAGCTCCGCTCCGCCAACCTCTCCCTGGCCACCGTCCCGCGCATCCGGAGAACCACCACCGGAGGCAGATCCTTCTCTCACCGCGCCGCCAAGATCTGGAACACCCTTCCCCTCAACCTACGACAGACCAAGACCTGCTGACCTTCAGGAGACGACTCAAGACCTGGCTATTTGACCAGTAGCGGCAACACCCCCCCTCCTCTCCCTCAGCGCCTTGAGACCCTCGCGGGTAAGTAGTGCGCTTTACAAATCTTGTGATTGATTGATTGATTGATTGATTGATCTTTGTTTTTTTATTGCGTACAAAACCTGTTTTTGTGTGATCTGTAGATGGTAGTCTTGAGGGTCAGGCCTTGATGTTTCAAGTGAGCATAGATGAGAATTACCTTCTGGCTGGTTGATTTGAAGGTGGGGGTGAATTATCAGTTTTGGTGTATAGATCATAGGCTCTAGTCTTTGATTACTTCTTGATGTTGGGGCCTGGGAGTTCAGTCCCGGAGTGATGGTCGTCCGGGTCCCTTTGTTTAGAGTTGTCTTATTGATCCTTGTCTCCTTCGATGTTTTGTTTTTGACGGAGGCCCCTGAGAGGGTCTGAGTGTTAAATGTGGCCTCTATGTGCACTCTCCACATGTGTTCCGTTATATCAGAATTGAAGTGCCTATTCTTCCCATTTGTTAGGAGATTAATGAGTGCCCAAAACTGTTTTGAATTTGTTGCTTGCTGACATGAAGCATTTTCGTCCAGAATTGCTCCTGGTAGGATCGCTTTGCCGCTCTAATGTCTTTTTTTTGTCTCTTTTCATCTGTTCAATTGTTATCAAGGTCTGCTGGGCATGTTGGGGGCCCTGAGTTCTCAAAAGTCTATGAAATTTGTTTAGTTGTCTTTTTTTATCCTTAAAGTGTGTGTGTACCAGGCTGCCCCGGTGGTCGCAAACGATTTTTGGCTTTTAGAGTTGTTCGAAAATGTTATGTTTAATATTTTGACGAAAGTCTCCCAGGCTTTTGTCCCTAAAGGTTTTGTATCATGAGGTGTCAGTAGAGCAAAACATGACTCCATGATTGCATCTACATTGTTTTTATTCCATGTTAGCCGTTTTAGATTATATAGTTGAGTTGCTAGTGTAGGGGCACTTGCTGGCTTAGTTCTTTCTTGCATGTTAGTTAATCTGAAGGATTGAGGGTAATGATCACTGTCTGCTCTTTCCTTTATTTGGAAATTTGATATCAGAGGGAATAAGTCAGGATCCACTAAATTGAAGTCAATAGTTGATCTTGATTTAGCTGTTACTCTTGTAAAAGCTGCCGGGCTGTCCTGTGGGCTTCTTCCATTTAAGGTGAACAGTGAGAGTTTGCCCATTAATGCAGCACATCTCTTGCCCGATGTATCGCATCTAGATGAATTGCCCTGTCTGGCCTGCATGTATGATGGTAGGTTTTCTTCTTGGGCTTGCATTAGGTTCATATTGAAGTCCCCGGACAATATGATGTTGGCGTGCGAGTAGGTGCGTTTTAAAACTCTGAGTGCAGCGGCCAGTTGTTGGATGTTTCTCCCCTTCTGCTAGTGAGCGGGATGGATGTAGATATTCAAGATTAACAAGGTGCTAGATGACGGGTCCTCAAGTTTTGTGCATTGCATCCAGGGGAAATCTAGGTCAATGTCCTTAACTTTCCATAGGATGTCTGTTGAGATGTAAGTCGATAGACCACCTTTTGGTCTGCCGTGGTTTGCCTCCTTTATTGCTGGGTTAAGGTGTTCTTTGTAACCTACTATTGGGGTGTTTATTGTTTGCCATGTTTCTTGGAATAACAGTATATCATACTGTAAAATGAAATTTATGAAGTCTGTTTCATCTAGTTTGGAAGAAAAGCCATTCACGTTCCAGGAGCAGAACTTGCAGCCTTGGACTATTTTGGAGTTTTTATGTAAATATGTTCATGGTGCGTCATATTTTGTATTTGTAAAACTCAATTGTGAATTGTCCTCGAAGGTAGATATTTCAGGGGGTGAGATTGTGATTGTAATATGCCTGATTGATTGGCCAGCACCTGTTGTTTGATCGGGGTGTCAGGACCTTTTGCTCCTTTTAATATACCCCCTGGGCATTGGAGTTGTTGTAGTGGGCTTGGATAGCGTGGTGATTACACCTTTTTTAATTCTATGCCCCATGCTGCGAAGGCCTCCTTATGACTCAGGATCTGATCAGGGATGAGGTCATCTATCCAAGTTGCTATTGTTATTTCAGACCCTATTCGATTCGGATTGGGTTTGAATTCGATTCTTTCCAGATCCCTTAATTTTATATGTTTCAGGGCTGGAAGGGTTTCTAATAGCCTAATTATTGCACTCCTGTTTAATATATCGTAGGCTCCTCTCGAGGTGTAATGTGGGACCAGCTCTATCTAGTCATTGCCTTTGGTATGAGAAGCAATCGATTGTATTTTCCTTCTATTGATCATGGGCCCTTTTGATGCTTCAGGTAGTGCCCCTTGGTGATTTTCTCCGACTTGATTGTGTTGGATATGTTCGGTGGTCTCTCTGCCTTCCCTGCAGTGAGAACTTTTGTTCACTTCTTTGATGACCCTACAGTCCTCTGAGGCTTCCGTTTGCCTGGCTGAGTCGTCCTGGGTAGGAATTTCTCTTGATTTTGTCCTAATTTCCTGAGAAAGTTGACTTATACTGGTTTTGTGAGTATTGTTAGTTAATGTGTTGTTGAGTTCCCTCTTAACCAAAGGTTTAAATATGTCATACATTTTGGTTGTTTGTATAGTTTCGATGCTTTGTGGTTTAGGATTTCTTGAGACAGCGGCTTCTTTTTTTATTGAACTGTTATGCTTCGGTGTGTTGTCCATTACCGTGTTGCTTTCGGCTCCTTTTTCGTTGCCATTCTGGATAAGTGCCGGTGACGTTTGTGGGCAGGTCTTATTTAATTTGCTTTTCCTTGCTTTCCTCAAGCGTTTTCGTTCCCTCTTTGTGAGTGAGGTTCTCAGACTTGTTTGTTCCTTGGTTCCCACTGCTTCCTTTTGTGAGTAATCTTGATTGGGATTTGTGGCAGGTCCTTCTAGTTGTTCAGACTCATTCTCGGTGTCAGGTGAGATTCTACATTCGTGATCTTGGAACTTATTTATCGCTTTCACTCTTGGATTATTGCCACTTGGGCTCTCCCCGCCAACTCTGTCCGTTTCCTTGGGTATTCTTTCCTTGGATGGTAATATAGGGTTTATTTGTGTTTCCCTGACTGCCTCCAGCAACTCTGACATTATTGTTGGAACCCTTGTGAGTTTATCAATTATTTGGGGGCAGTAACAGGTATGATATGTAATATCCTTTTCTTGTTGGTCCTTCGTTATCATGGTATTTAAATCTTACAACTTCTGTTCTATCCCCTGGACGTATATTGCTAAGACATTTAATAGCTCGACTTGGGTGTCTAGCTTGTCGGTGTGGTATGTCATGGCAGATCCGATAGTTTCCATGGTGCTTAGTAATAGTGGCCAAACAGAGCTGGTTGGTGGATGTATTTGTGCATCCGTCAAGGATTTGTCTCCTTGTTCTTTGGCGTTTGTTTGTTGAGCGTTTTCACGTAAACCCTGTGGTTCTAAAGGAGGGGCCAACATGGCCTCAAGGGACACAACCCCCATTGTCTTTTGTTGTAATGGTCCCGTTCCATCTGGTGAGCGGGCTGGGATGAGTTGGGGGGTGTCTCAAGCATGCCGGGAATCTGTTTTTGAGCGCAAACTAATTGCGCCCCGGGTTGGTCCAGTGGCTGTGTTTGTAGAACTGCTGATGAGCTAGATGGGACACCAGGGCTTGAAAAGCTGAAATTCCAGCACACAAGATCTTCATTGAGGCACTGTAACGCTTTTTGTTGTTGGGATTGTTGATATTGACTTAGTTGGCCTAATTGTACCGGGCTCACCCACTGATTGTGTGTAATTTCCCAGTTTGTGCCTGTCTCTATATGAACGAATGCCTCGGTGACCTGAAGATGGTGTCCTTGACAGTTTGTTATTGGATTCAAACGATTGTGTCTGAGGCTATCATGGCTTTTATCGTCTCTTATAGATGGCATAAGATCCCCTTGTTCCATTCTTTTTTCTTTTGCTATTTTATTGTCGCTGTCGCTAATCCCGTTGCATTCTCGGAATGTGTCATCGATGTCATTGGTGGCATTGGTTGTGTTGCCTTGCTTGGCTCCTTTAGCTTCCTTAGCTTCCTTATTAGTTTTATGTTTCTCCGGGGATTGTCTGTGGCATACTTTAAAAAAATCTGTAATAAGTGCCCGCTTGCTGGATTTGGCACTAGTTCTGGTGATTGAACTGGTGGTGATAGTGGGGCTCAATGCGCATTCTTTGACGATGTCCGCGTCGGTGTCAGTGTTCATGTCCTTGTGCTGATTAATCTCTAATCCCAGGTCCTGGGTTCTGCTGGGGCTGTCTGCCACTTGTTGGTCTCCTTTTTCCCTTTTAGGTTTCCCTTGTGGTTTTCCTACAGCGCCTCTGATCTTTCCTGATCTCATTGTGCAGGGGCTGATTCAGTTTAAAACGGGGAGTCGAGAAGTTGTTCTAACCCACAAGTGATGTAGTGTGGGCTGTCGAGGTTGTGGCTGTGGTATATAGTATATAGTATAGTATATGGCGTGCGGCTTTAGGTGACTTTAGGTGGGAGGAGAAGCAAGGCGGGGGCAAGCGGGGCACACAAGGCTGGGCTGCAGGCTGCACCTGACCTAGCCAGGTCGCCTCCGCAGCGCTACCAAGGGCTCACTCTCACTGCAGCCACCAGAAACTGGCGGCCGCGCTTGCACTTGCAGCGGATATTTCCTTCTCCCTCTCACTCTTCTGAGCAGTGTGTAGCCCCCACTGCCAACTAGCAGCCCAGGTTGGATCAGTAGCGGGTCTATTGCAGGCTTGTTTGCGGCTTTTTTTGCGGGACGGCTGCAATCTGGAGAAGGTCACCGCAAGTCAAGAGTGAGGGGAACGTGGCCACGGGGTGGCAGGGCTTCCTGTTTATTGTACCTTCCTCAGTGAGCTACCAGTGGGGCTCCAGGTGCAGCTCTGGTTGTGCAGCCGCGTTTCAGGGTGCGGGGAGGGGCCACCGGGGAAGAGGGAAAGTAGCGCGGGAGAGTCGCAGGAGAGTGGTGGGACCGGGCAGGGGGTGGTTAGCAGGTTAGCAAGTTAAAACAGGTTAGCAGTTAGCAGTTAAAAAAGCCTCACCACCACCTCTACGCCTCCGCCACTAATGCTGCCGAAGCTGCACTCGAACCGACACGCTCCTGCCACAGCCCAAATCGCGGCTCTCAGGCTCCCGTCTTCCCCACCACAGTGCACAGTACACAGTGCCCCGAGGTCCTCTCGCTGCCCCTCATGGCACACCAGATCCGCTTCGCTCCTGCGGCTCGCGCGGTTCCAGTGGGTCGCACAGTCTCTCCGCAACTCCGTCACTGCACCACGTGACCCGTCCGTAGAGAGAGAGCCGAAGTGCCGAAGCAAGAAAACTTGACCTACTGAAATCAGGTGGTGAGTGCCACCCATTAAATCATGGCAAGTGATTGGCAGACCAGTGGCAGAGGTATAGCTGTGGATTCTGAAACCTCATTCAATAAATCCCTTAATCTATCATTGTCTTGAAATTGGATGCCTGGAATTGGATGGAGGAACGTTGGTGGAAGGATGAAGATAGTGCCATGAAAGATAAATGTTTGGTGTAAGTGTGCAAACTGGGTGGAAACACCACCCAAACATCCCCGTTTTCTGTGATGGATTACGAGTACATATTTCACGACCAGCAAAATGATTTTCCTGCTGGAGAAGAAAAGTAAAAAACTATGACATGTTGATGCACTTTTTTCACCACACTACTGCTGCAAATTTACAGTTTACAAGCCCATCAGACAATTATTTAGCTGTAATCCAAGAGTGGCAGGATTACACATGGAAACTATAACTTAAGTAGATTTGTATGAGTACTCCTGCGGTTTATTGCCACTCATCAAAAAGTCAGACATCTACTCAAATCATTTCATAGGAGATAACCTGAGATAAGCAGATATGCAAATATTAAAAACAGATTTGTGAATCAACCCTGTAGCTGCCATCCCGTCCTCTGACCCGTGCAGATGTGCTCAGTACATCAGGTGTAGAAGCATTATCTAACTCCCAGCATGACATCATTGGATGGTACATTCATCACAGGTCAGCTGGATCGTGCTACCGGTATTTCCAGAGTGCCTCACTTGGGCCCCGAATGCCAACATCTGTGCAATTTAGATCACAGATTTTCTAGATTTTTCATTTACTTATATTCTGCTTTATGAATGATTATAGTTCTCCCTTAGGGACTTACTAACATCCTAACAATAGGCTGGATGAAGTTCAGTCTCAATGCAAATATCAACTTTAGTTGAACACTTTAATATTTACTTAAATACTTTTATTGAATATTAGATATTGATAAGTATAGATTTCCTACTCTTGACGCCACATCTACCTACCTTGATGATATAAGTGTTGTCATGGTAGGAAGATGTGGAGTCAAGAATAGTAAATGTACACTTACCTTTATATACTTATCTTCATGACATATTGGTAGCAGATGACCTGCACTCAATATTGTGTTTTGAGTGTTGCTAAAATCTAATAATTAATAATTGCCCTACAGCCAGTAAAATTAATATTTGCAACTAAGAAGGGATGATATTTTAATTTGTGACTACAACCATGCTGTTTTGCACAAGGTAAAACAAAAAGAAACATAGGCTATCATTTACACTCCATGTTACCGAGAAGAATCACTAAGACTACTGTTGAAAAGGAGCAGCATAGCCGGAAAAGCGAAGCATGCCTGAGAAACAGCATCAGCAGACCGGAAGAACAATGTAAACAATGCTGACAAGCAACACTAGTACACTGCCGTCGAAAGTTAGCACAGCTAAGAAAACTCAGGAGTGCCGAGGTGTCAGACAACAATTGCTAAGCTGAGAAGTAACACTAGCAGAACTGTGCAATAACAACAAAAGCACTGAGAATAACGAATTATAAGAATTTAAAATCATCACGAGCCGAGCATCAGCAATCCTGAGAAACAACACCAGCAGAATTATTAAACCAGAACTGCCATTAAATAGGTTCAGCAGTGCTAGGAACAACCCCCAAAGAGCTCAGAAGCAACTTTATCATTGGCGAGGATGAAATGCTGACGCATAACTAAGGACCAACACTATTATGTGTTGTACATGGATACTGTAAACGTATAGCGTATACGTGCCAGAGTTTGTAAATAATAATGTGTTCAGAATCCTCACCGTTAGTGTCAATGAATCAAGAGAATGATTTTATTTCGGATACAATGTCAGCAGAACTAAAAAACAACAACACACAAGCAGAAACAAGAAACATAATTCATTTTGTGAAACTGCACCAGCAGAAGTGAAAAAAATGACCATACCTGAGAAATACCAGCAGAGCTTACATACGTCCTATGGAGTGCAAAAAATATGAGTAGAACAATGAAAAGAACCAGAAAGTTTTAGAAACTACACAGTGAATATTGAGAAAACAATGCTCAACAGAGCTGGTGAAGAATCCTAGTAGAACCGAGAAACAAATCAGCAGAGCAGTAGTAGTCCCCGTAAACGAAACCTAAATGAACTCTAATGCTTTCAGTTTTGGCCTCTGGCAAACTATGGAAAAGTTTTGTGGTTCAAGTTAGAGGTAGCTGGAACCGTCAATCTCGCTTATAAACTTCCCTTGCAACCAAATTATTTGTCACGTGCTGTTGGGAAGTCGGGTTTAGTGGTCCAACAACTACCTCCTACTAAGCCTGGATATCATGATTGACAGCACTGGGAGTCAATAAACACCTGTTTTCGGTTATGTTCACACTTTGGAAAAAACAGAAAGGCAAGCAGATTTTGTTTTGCATCTGCATTTATCAGCCTAAATTAGTAGAAAGAGAAATGAGAAGCCTTAATCAAATATTTTTAAATGTGAGATTATTCGACCTCTAAGAGAAATGACATACATGATCCAATCTCTGCTAAGGATTCAACAGACCTCACAAACTGGCCAAAGAATAAACACCAGCAGAGTTGTAAGACAAAACAAAAGATGAGAAACAATATCAGCCAGGAACAATACAAAACCAGAAAAGATGTGAAATAACAACAACAGAGCTAATAAACATAAATGGAAGCCCTGAGAAACACTGTCAGCCTCGCTAAAGGACAAAGCCAGAATATTTGAGGAATAACACCAGTAGAGCAGAGAAACAAAGTCATGAGAGCCCAGAAATAATATCAATAATCAGCTGTCAATCAACCAGGTATTGACAACTGCTAGAACCCCGCGAGTGCAGAAATGTGAAATCCACAAAAGCATCACAGTGGACAAAGGATGAGATAGATGGGTGCTGAAATAAGAGATTTAACATAGACACCGTCTTAGTATCTTCTGTATAGTTTCATCATATGGCACGCATGTACAGGCATAGCCTAGATCTCTTGTTTCGCTAGGCAATTCAACGAGATGGCCTGGCATTTTTGGGGGAATAGTAAACATATCACTTTGTAAAAATGAAATGTGTTATGCTAAAATAAAATTGTTCAATGCTTTAGTGCTTTCTTACCCTCACACCTGCAACTGTTGTCTCACAAAGAGACTGAGATAGGTTTGTAAAACTGTGGACTCCTAACGACAGGGATCCCTCTATGTGGTTTCACATTTTATTTATTTATAAACAAAGCAAACACTAGTGGAGCTGTGGATAGCCACGAAAGAAACTGTGAAACACCACCAGCAGTACTGTGATAATTAGCACTAGAGCATTGAACCAATAATGACAGTAAGTACTATAAGAGCTAGCTGAAAATAATGCAAGCAGCACTGAGAAATGGCAGCAGCAACTGAGCTGACTGGCAACAGCAGTAAAACAGAAAAACTGTGAGGCAGCAAAAGTGGCAAAACAACATTACCTCCTCGTAAGTCTTCCTCGCCACATGCAGAACAAAGTGAGCTTCAGCTCTACACCAGAACCCTCCAAAGCAAAGTCAGCATCCCATGCCTCCCATCCCTCCCCACATGGCCGACTCACGTCACCTCTGACCCACCATAAGAGGGGAGCTGGCCCATCCCACAGCCTGTTTTTTTCGTTCTGCGCTGGAATCTCCAAGCGCTTGCAGGTAAGTCGAGGTCCTGCTCTAGCAGGATCCACGACCCTGGGGTAGAGGCCCTGCTCCAGCGGTACCCGTTTGCTGAGGTCTACCGTTTTTCCCCCCCATACCCCCTATCTCCTTCTTTCTGTGGGGGTGGTCTAGGCGCTGCTCTAGCGTGCCAATCAGGGGGTCCAGGTCGAGTCTACCGTGTTGGGGCGGTTGGGACTCGTCCGATTTTGCAAGCGCCTGCCTAGAGGGAATTATTTGCACTTCGGATGCTTTCCTGGAAGTGTAACTGGAGCCGGGAGTTGTTCTACCCGTCTCGGCTCCAGCTCGCAATCAGTCCTGATTCTGTCTCGGTCTCCGGGTGCTCTACGCGAGCGGGGGGCCTGACAATGAGGCAGGCGAGAGTTTTTCACTTCGGCCACCTCGCTCCTTCCTTACCGGGGCTTGGTTGTGTTCCCATCCGGCCTGGCAACGGCAGGGCTCTTGTCTGGTCGGTCCGCTCCCCCCCCCCCCCAGCGCTGGCTCAGTCTGCATTCGCTGCAGGGGGGGCGAGTGCCGCTCTCCTTATCAGTTCCACGACTTGTGTCTTTACGACAGCCCAGCTCCGGGGCCTATCCAGTCTCTAGGGGGGCAGAGTCCCGCTCGGCCGGCTTCCCACGTCGGAGGGTTGCCTGGCTACGGAGGGACCGTGAGGTTTTTGCATATTCACCTCACGCTCGCGACAGTTTTGGGTTTTAAGGGGTAAAGCATCGGTCTTCTTACTAGGGTTGGTGCATTTCTCTTCTTCCCCGGCATTTTGTTCCTGTGTTTGCACAGCATGGAGCAGGGTGCCGATATTCCTGTGGTGGCAGAGCCCAGCTCGCAGCCTCCAGCTGAGTCCATGTCACTGCAGGCCATTCAATCTATGATAAAGGCTGCGATGACTGCTGCTTTTGAGGTGCGCGATGGGGGACAGGGCCAATCTTCCCCAAAACGCCAGCGGTTGAACCCCCCCTCTTGGCGGTGAGGGTGAAGAGGAGGACCTTAGGGGTCGTTATGTGCAGGGCCATGAACTGAGGGAGGTCCTGCGGCATTTCCAGGACAACATGGCCTTCCAGGCT
Source organism: Calotriton arnoldi (assembly GCA_963921515.1). NCBI lineage: Eukaryota > Metazoa > Chordata > Amphibia > Caudata > Salamandridae > Calotriton > Calotriton arnoldi. The sequence continues at coordinate 5,996,383 of CAWUFW010000046.1, read as the reverse complement.
CCCACTGTGGATGAGTTGTCGACGATTTCTTCGGGCAGTATCAACGCAGGGAACCCGAGTCCCTGCCCCTCCATGCCTCGGTGAAGAAGGTGATTGACAATGAATGGATGGAGGTGGACAAACAAGCTTTTCTGCGTTATCTGTCAAAACGCTACGCCATCCAGGATTTCGCGAAAGATTTCCCTTCCTCCGTAAAAGCTGACTCCCTCATGGCTGGTCTGGCTTCCCAGGGTTCCATTATTTCTGAGGATGCGTCCCCATCAGACCCGGTCGACAAGAGGGTGGAAGCTGCTGCTAAGCGGTTCTATGCGGCAGCCAACTTCTTCATCCGGGCATCCGCCTATCTATCTTACACAGTCCAATCTCTTCTGAAAGACTTCCAATCCTTGTCTGAACTATTGGAACAAGGCGCTGATGTCCTTCCTACACTGGCGATTATGGAACAGCAGACACGGCTCTTGTCTGATATATCTTTCGACACCTTGGGGGCCGCCGCCGCGGATGGTGGTGCTGCTATCCAGGCCTGTCGCCAGGTCTGGCTCCGTCACTGGAAAGCGGATGCTTCCCAGAAGGCGATCCTGATGAAGATCCCCTTTTCGGGGACAAAACTGTTTGGCACTTCCCTAGAGATGGTTAAGAAGTCCGCAGAGGACAGGAAACTTTTGGCTCCTGTCCGTCCCTCTTGTGGCCATTTCTTTGGTCCCAAAAGATCTTTTACACCCTCTTCTACTCCCAGGGGAGGCATGCCCTTTCGTGGTCGGGGTCGTGGCCGGGGCACCCCGTTCTTCAACAAATCCCTGTCTCAGCCAGGTTCCTCTACCCCCGCATCAAAGTCCTGATTGTCCTTGGATCCCGGCTCCCGGGACTCCGGTGGGCGGACATCTGAGGAATTTCATCACAGCCTGGGAGTCCTCCGTCTCGGACCAGTGGGCCCTGAGGATTGTCCGGGAGGGCTACTCGATCATGGTGGACTCCACCTCCTCCGGACGCTTTCCTTTCCACCCCGCTGCCTTCGGCATCAAGAAAAGGCAAGCTCTGATGGCCGGTATCCAGGACCTCCTCGTGAAGGGGGCCATACGGCCTGTTCCAGCTTCTCAAAGGGGATTGGGTGTCTATTCCATCCTTTTTCTGGTGAGGAAGGTGTCTGAGGACTTTCGGCCAGTGCTGGATTTTAAGAGGGTTAATTCTTTCATTCCCCATGTAAAATTCAAGATGCTCTTGTTGCAGGAGATCCTACCGCTGCTGGTTCAGGGGGAGGTGGTGGCCTCGCTGGATCTCCTGGATGCCTACCTCCATGTGCCCATACACCCGTCTTCCCAGTGTTTCCTCTGTTTTTGCGTGGGGGGCTGGCACTTCCAGTTCCAGGTACTTCCCTTTGGTTTGTCCTCAGCTCCAAGGGTCTTCACTAAGGTTTTGGCCCCCTTGGTTGGGATCCTCCACGGGGAAGGGATTAGGGTTTTCCCTTATCTAGATGACTGGCTGATCTCTGCCTCTTCTTTCTCTAAGGGGACTCTTCACGTCCAGAGGGTCTGCGAGGTCCTGTCCACCCATGGTTTCCTGATCAACCTCAAGAAGTCTCACCTGTTGCCTTCCCAGGACTTGGTGTTCATCGGGGGTCACCTGGACATGGTCCGGGGATGGTGTTTTTGCTTGTGGAGCGGAGGAATACCTTATGGAGGGACCTGGGTTGTCTCCTGGCACAGGATTCTGCCCCTGTCCATTAGTGGTTGAGGGTTCAGGGGTTGATGTCGGCTACCATCAATGTGCTGCAGTGGGCTCACCTTCATTTGTACCCTTTGGTGAATCATCTCCTGTCCCAGTGGGCTCCCTGTTCGGAGAATTACGACTTCCCGGTGGTGGTGTACCCTCTGATTCAGGCCGATTCAGGCCGATCTGGGCTGGTGGTTGCTGGAGGTGCATCTTTCCAGGGGTCTTCCGTTCCTGGTGTCCCCGTCCTGGGTGGTCACGACCGATGCCAGCCTCCTGGGTTGGGGGGCGACCTTGGTTTCCCAGTCTGTTCAGGGTCGTTGGGATCGTCTACAGGTGGGCTGCTCCTCCAACTTTCGGGAGTTGAAGGCCGTTCACCTGGCTTGCCTGGAGTTTGCTCCTCTGCTCCTGGGTCATCATGTTTTAGTCAGGACAGACAATCAGGTGGTGATGAGGTACATCAATCATCAGGGGGGTTGCAGGGTTCACTCTCTTTGGCTCCTGGCCCAGGAGCTCCTGTCTTGGGCGGAGGCTTTGGTGTTGTTCCTCAGGGTTGTTTATCTCCCGTGGAGGGAGAACTGCGTGGCGGATCGCCTGGGCAGTGTGTTTCGATGGCGGCCATTTCCCTGAAGGTGTCTGTGTTCCATCTCCTGCAGACCTGGTTTGGGCACCCGACGGTGGATCTGTTCGCGGACGAGTTCAGTGCTCTCCTGCCCCGCTTCTGCGTCCTTCCTCCATGCCCAGGGGCTTGGCGGTTGGATCCGTTGTCATTCTGTTGGCCGGATTCCCTGCTGTACGCGTTTCCCCCCGATTCCCTTGATCCCTCGCGTCCTGTGCAAGATTCGCCAGGAGAGGGCGTTTGTTCTGTTGGTGGTTCACGGCTGGGTTTGCCGTCCTTAGTTTCCTCTTCTGAGGGATCTTGCTGTCCAGGAGTGCTGGGCGATTCCGGATCTTCCTTATCCCTTGCAGGGCCGTCCGCTCCCGGGGGGGAGTGTTATGTCATCTTCATCTTCAGGCCTGGCTCTTGAGAGGGTGAATTTGCTGGCACAGGGTTGTTCCCTTGAGGTTGTGGATTTGCTTCAGGGTTCCCGTCGTCCGGCTACTCTGCTTTCTTATTCCCACCATTGGGCTTCCTTTTCTCGGTGGTGTGTGTTGAAGGAGGTTGACTCTGTATCGGTGGATCCCTTGAGGGTTCTCGATTTTCTTGCGGAGGGGTTCTCTCTGGGCCTGGCTCCTTCCACTTTGCTCGCTCAGTGGGCGGCCTTGAGGGCTTTTCGCAGTCCGGTTCTGGACTGTCTGGACCCTTTGGTGGCTCGCTTGCTTCGCAGTTGCTTTTTGCAGCGTCCTCGGACTGTTTGCCTGGCTCCTTCCTGGGATCTTCCCTTGGTGTTGCGGGCTCTTCAGGGTGTGCCTTTTGAACCCTTGGGATCGGTTCATTTGAAGTTTCTCACCTTGAAGGTGGTTTTTTTTTGGTGGCTAATGTCTCGGTCGGTCGGATTGGGGAGCTAGGCTCTTTTCTCAGTTCCCCTCCGTTCTTGCTTGTCCTACCGGATCGTCTGGTGTTGCGTCCTGACCCGAGATTTCTGCCCAAGGTTCCTTCAGTGGTCAACCGGTCCCGTGAGGTGGTGTTGCCCTCTTTCCCGTCTCTTTCTGAGTCTGGGCGGATTCTTCCCTCTCCCTTTTGGATGTCCGTCAGGCAGTCTTGTTGTATTTGGACCGGACGACTCATTTCTGTTGTTGTGATAGTTTGTTTGTGACCTTTGGGCCGGTGCATTCTGGCCACAAGCCTTCTCTGTCCACGTTGAGTCGTTAGATCAAGCAGGCTATCTTCCTGGCTTACGGGTCTCAGGGGTCGGAGTTGTTGGTCCGGGTTCAGGGTCGGTCAACCCGGAGTCTTTCTGTCTCTTGGCCGTCTTTCAAGGGTGTTCTATCGAGGATGTCTGTCGGGCTGCTACCTGGTCCTCCCCGCACATGTTCATGGAGCATTACTGGGTGGTTTTGGGTGGTCCTTCTACGGGGGGGGGGATTTGCTGAGCCGGTTCTCAGGGCTGGTTCTTCCAGCTCATGATTTCCATCTGTTTATGTTCTCCCTGGGTGGTTTTGTCTGTTTACCTGTACTTTTTTTTGGATTAAACCTGTTTTCTTTGGCATCTCCTACTTGTCAGTGGGTTCTTGTGTGTGCCATGAAGCTGCTTGGCTTGGGTATGTGCTCACTTTGTTCTTCATGTGGCGAGGAAGACTTACGAAGAGGTAATGCCCCGGTTACTTACCGGTAATCTTCATTACTCCGAGTATTGTCTTCCTCGCCACATGAGTTTGCATCCCTATCTCCCTGTTGTGCTATCGGCTTCATTGGTTCTTGGGGCTTGGTAGTTCTTCAGGCTGTCGGATGGGCCAGCTCCCCTCTTATGGTGAGTCAGAGGTGACGTGAGTCGGCCATGTTGGGGAGGAATGGGAGGCATGGGATGCTGACTTTGCTTTGGAGGGTTCTGGTGTAGAGCTGAAGCTCACTTTGTTCTTCATGTGGCGAGGAAGACAATGCTCGGAGTAATGAAGATTACCGATAAGTAACCAGGGCATCAGCAGAGCTGTTAAATACCAGAAGAGCTCCAAAAGTGCATTCATATTACAGAGATAAAATGCCCGTACAGCTCAACAAAGCAATATCAATAGAACAAGCAAGCGACTTTGGTATAATTGAGAAACAACACTCCTAACGCCGCGAAAAAACACCAGCAGAGCTGAGATACAAAGTAAGCGGAGATGAGTAACAACACTAGCATAGCCCAGAAGCAACACCAGTTGCACTAAGAAACGCCAGCAATATTGATGACAAACAGCACCATCAAGGCCCAGAAGAATACTACCAGAGCTTACAGCAATTATAACACTGCTAAGGAAAAGGACAGCAGTACCTGGAAACAACACTGCCATTTCCCAACAACAAACGAATCAAGCTGAGAAACAATGCCAGTGCTAATGAAAAACAACATAAGGGCGTTGCAACCACATCATTAGAACTTTGAAACAATATAAGCAGAATTAACAAAAAGAACTGCACCACGTGAATCCAAAAGTTAAAGTGAAGTGAAGTGCAAGGTTGCAATAACACCGAGCACTGAAACCCTTATGTTACCCGGGGGTCGCAGATGTTATCCAGCTGCTAAATCAGTGTCACAGAGTTAGGAGAACAGAATTGTGATGCTAACAATTGAGTGTTCCTGCTGTGTCACTTCATATCCAAATGCCGACGTTCAATTTATCCGTCAAAATATTGGAAGTGGTAAGTAAAAGGGTGAAAACGCAGAATGACACATTATGTAAACACAGACATTATTGAATTCTACCTAATTGGTAGCCCAGGGGGCAAATGTAGGCATGTTTTCAGGACACTCAGGCTCAATCAGATAAATATGGCGTAATATGAAATGAATTCCTCCAAATGTAAGAGTTAAAGACATGGCCAGTGCAAGGACTTTTGCTGCCCTAGGCAGTGACTTTTACTACCCGCCCTCCCTGCTTCCCCATCCTAAATGTCACGGATGACCCGTATGTTCCCATTACCCACCACTGCCCATTAATAGTATACATTGCATATATAACGGGGTGATAAGAGGGGAGTTATGCGACACAATCCTTTACAAAGACGAGCCAAATGACACTAAAATATGTATCCATCTCTGGGGCCCTCTTGCTGGACAATGTCCTAAACTGCTGCCTATCAATGCCGGGCAGGTTGCAATGACCCTAGTTTTAGAGTTGCTGCAATCGTCCTTTGAAAGCACAGAATCGCTTTCACATTTTCTCCTGATTTGTACTTTTCTATTTAGAGGTTTGAAAAAATGGCTCAAATCAATATGCGTATTGGAGGACATTAGGCACGTTAATGTGGCCTTTATGCATTTGCTGGGGGCTTTGTGTAACCCAATTTATGCTGTTGTCACTTTCACTAGTGCTGCTATGCATTGAGAGGGCTTCGCGAAAACCTTTTACCATAAAAAGAGAAGTGAGCAACAGTTCATTTCTACCAGATTTGCTATAGGTATTTGTTTAATAAATGTAAATGATTCCTGAACGGTAACTGAATAATAACTGCACCTAGCACGAATATATTTTCACTTCTACATGCAAACCATGTTCTTGTGTACGGCGTAAAATAGAAAATAAGGAATCTGCTTTCAACTGCACCTTTACTGAGAAATAACACCAGTTCCACAGAGGATCACCAGTAGCAGAAAAGGAAAACAACATTAGCAGTGCTAAAAATATCAACGAAGGGGGTAAGAAAAAAATGAACTAAGCTGAAACAAACAAAGAAACAGATCTCCTTCACACTTCTAAGAAACAACCCACAGAGAAATTAGAAGAACATCACCAGCAGAGATGAAGAGCACCAACACCTGAGAGGATCGGACTGGGACAGAAAACAGGCCTGGGTACCACAATAAAAGTGACCCCATTAGAGAATCAAGTACCCACATTTTCAAATCGGGGCAGTTTTGAACTTGTAAAGACACACTGTATAACAGTTTTGGAAGGTAGGGGAGAATGCATGCATTTATGCTTGCTTCAGGCATAGACGCTGGAATTATGGGGTGCAGGGTGCAGGCTAAAGCACCTCCAAAGGAAACATGCTGGACTTTCGAAGTTAATGAGCATTAAAGATGACTTTAAATTTAGTTTTTATTTTGTCACATTTGCTGTGCGTCAAAGACAGACGTCAAATGTCAGTGGCGCCCGTGGCGGTCCCTGCCTTTTGCCGCCGCCGCCGAGCGCCTAAGAGCGGGGGGGGTGGGGTGCTGGCGATAAATTTACCTGCCGCCCCCAAATCTCGTGCCGCCCGGGGCGTACCGCCCCCTCCGCCCCCCCCGCCAGTGCTGCTTATTCTGTGGAGGCTTCTAACACATAACAAAGATTAAATACCTATAAATGAAGGTACAAATACTTCTAAATAAATAGTAAGGTAAGCACAAATAAAGTGTTTTTGTTCTAATTACAAAGTGTGATGGAAACAAAGATTTTATAACGATCAAAACAAATCAAGACATTTTATTTGGTGATGCGCAAATGACAAATATTCACTGAAACTCAAGTTTGACACACTATAATTCGTGAGCTATATAGTTTTATCAGTAAAACTGTAAGTCTGTGCAAATTTAGTGGTCATTTCAATGGAAAAAGTTCTGCCTGTAAAGTACACTGTGCTACCACACCATGCTTTAGAAGTTGTGATAGTGTGCTCCTAAAAGCAACACTAGCTACATACTATACCCTTACCACTTTCTTCTTGAGGGGGGCATGGTTCATTAGCTACATTTGTTCTTTGTGTGATGCTTGAATTTTTCTGAATTCCTATGAGTTTGGTGAGGTAACATTGAAGGAAGCACGCCCCAGTCTCAAAATTGTTCCAGCACCACTGGGTTCGGGAAATGTTATTGGCATTATTGGGGAAATCAAGAGTAAATACTTTCCCACCAAACCATAAAACAGGCCCACAAACTGCCAAAAACCAGCCCCACTCAGACCAGCCCATCAGCACTGCCGGATTGACCTGCACGCCAGTCTGACACTGCCAGCTCATAGAAAGCAACAGTAGAACTGAGAAAAACAACATTGTAAAGCAACAGCACCAGAAATAACACCAGCAACCATCAGCAGTAGTGTGATAATAGTAGGTAGCAAGGAAAACACATCTGAAACCTTGAGAAGCAACACAGGGAGATCTGATAAGCTACACCAGAAGAACAAAGTAACAATGCCTGCACCACAAATCATCCAGATAGTGCCAGGAATCAGAGCTAGTAGTGCTGAGAAAAAATAAAAGCAGTGCTCAGAAACATCTCCTTGGCACACTTCTTCACAGTCCTAACGTATGAGGTTGTACCTCCCTGCGATATGCACTGACAAGCAACCAATAACAATAAATCATTTTAATCATTATCCCCTTCTCGTTTAAAGAATGTTTATATAAGGCCGTACCACCCGAAGAGCTTCCTGTTTTTTTTGTTTCTACCAGTTTCCATTGATAGTGTGCCTGGCAGGTAGCTAAAAGTAATGTTTTTCTAAGGTTTCATTTGGATACTCTTAACTGCCACTTCTGAGGTTGTGGGCTTCCGGCTGCTGCTCATGCTTCAATGCCTTGCAGGAATAGTGACTAACTTTTGCACCTCCTTAATCCTATTGTCAACAACTTCACTTTGTGAGCAGCAGTGGGCTCTCAAGGATTTTGAGCCAAGTTCCTCATATTCTAAAGTCGGCAGCTCTAGTCACATATCCTCCCATATTGCAACAAGCATTGGCAAATAGGGGAGAGGAGTTGGCCTAACGGCTAGGGCGGTCGACCTCGAATCTGGGGAACCGTGTTCGAGTCTCAGCAATGACGAGCAACATCCTGTGATTCTGGGCAAATCACTTAATCTCCCCGTGCCTAACAAAAATGATTGTGTCCTCATGTAACGCAACTGGTGCTCGTGTAAAGCGCTCTGATACCCGATACCTTCGGGTCAAGTTCGCGCTATATAAAACTCTGTAAAAAAAAAAAAAAATCCAATAGATCTCACATATGGACAAGCTATTGGCTTTGCCAATCGGGTGGGGAAGGATGGGTCGGAGGCAACGGGACGGTAAAAAAAAAAAGCGATATGAAGTGGCTAGTGCAGGTCATGTCATATTGCTTTTATTTCCTTATGGCAGTTGGTGGGAGAATAAGCAGGAAGGACAACAAAAGGGTTGGAGGGGAACAAGCAACACGGCCACGAGTGTTGGAAGGGGAATAAACAGCACGAACGGATGTAGTAGGGGAACATGCCACACGGACGGGAGTGGGAGAGGAAGCAGCAACACAGACAGGGCATTGGAGTGGAAGAAGCAACATGGAGGGTGGTGGGAGGAGAATAAGGTAAAGAAGAAAGAAAATATAAAATAGTTCCTCATTCACAGTGCCAACAGCAGCTGGCCCCTAATCCAGATGTAGTAATCAGTACTTAGTCCATGCCCCAGTCGAAAGAAGGGGTAGTGAAGTCAGCTTGAGCTGGCCAATTATAAGGCAGCACATGAGAGTGGCAATGAGGCCCACAAATTGTAAGCAATGGTCAGGTTCCAAGCCCCTTGTTGAACATGATATCTTTCACAAGTGAGAGTGCATGTGTTAGCACATGTACTGACACAAGTGAGACCTAAAAAAGATTCCACTTCATGAATAGTGACTGCTGTGTGGGGCAGTCAACCAGGAGAATGCAATTAAAAAAAAGGCTGAAGTGAATGAAAGATGGGCGTTTTGCTTTTTTGCTGGTGTGATTCTATGAAGGAAGGGCAGAGGCAGACATTCTAATAAGTTCAGGCACTTAGTCTAATCTCCTGACTCATCCACAGGAAGGAGGTCCCGCTCGCCCTGCAAATATTCTAAACAACATTAGCAAGGATGCACTCCCTCACTAGCACACTCTCCTCCGCATGCTGTGCAACTAGTCACCCTGATCCAGCGCAATATTAGCCAACAACATTCATACACCATATACTCACTTGGGCCATACATTCACACTACACTAATACTTACGCTGGGTGTCAGATGTACTCTTTTATCAAAGTCCCTGCTACCAATTACCTTCTGATTGAAGAGTAATAACTTACCAATGGATCCTTTGCTAATTGGGAAGTTTAAAATGAGTGACATTCATTATAATACATAATCCTGAAATAACCACTGAGTCAGGAAGTTTTAAAATGTTTATCTAAAGTTTTAGCAGAGTAAAATACAGAAAACACGGTACTTGATTGAAATACCCAAGAAAAAGCATAGAAATGATTTTGCTAATAAATGACGGTGTTTAAGGAAGAGAAAAGGATAGAGACAGCAGCGCAACTAAAGGTTGCAGTATAGTTACCTAAATGCGAGAACCAAGCCCCTTGGCCAAGGAGTTGGAAAAGATAGGACCCAGGAAGGATGAAGAGCAAAGACTTCTTTCAGGATCAGGACAGGACCGGTGACCTCTCTACAACGACGCCTGCGCCGTTCCCCTCTCTGATACTCGACTTCTCCTCGATTCTCCCGTTCTAATGGACTCTGCCGCCCCCTCCTCAGGACTTCTGGACAGGGATTCAGTCAGCAACCGATCAGCATGGCAGTCAGGATCTAAGAGCTCTCTCGCAGCATGGACGCCTGTTATCGTGAAAGCATGCTCCTTACTAATTTACTAATGCTATATTCTATTATACCCTTCTACGCCCATGTACCTCCCCTTAATGTTGCTAAAATATGGGACCACTACTTCTGATTGGACAGGGACAGGGGGTGGATTCTCGCACCATATCGATTTGGCCTAAATTGTAAAGCCTATTGTCTTTACGTTCCCGCCCCTTCAAATTAATACATTTGCTTTATTTCCCACCCGTCTCACGACAAATGTTATACATTTTACAGGGGAAAAGTATCATTTTGTCCTCCGGAAACATAAAGTACAGCATCTTCGGCCAATGGGTCATGGCCTTGGGAGACGTCCAAGTTGACTTCACTTGGCAGGCACACAGGACACATGCGCAGAACCATCTGTCTCTCGAGTTTCAAGTCACCAACCCAGGCCCAAGTTTACAAATTACTAAAAGTGCAAGAAGAAAATATTAAAATCACAAATAAAAAGTTTCACTGTATACCCACTTTCCCTACTCTATTCCCAATTAATTATAATACTATCCTGCATTAGTAGCATTAAGAAAACGACAATTTAATAATGACATGAGAGCAAGCTGAAGCATGTGAAAACATTTAGCGGCCATTTTAGCGCACACTGCGCAGAAGCAGAAGTTTCCCACCAAGCAAAGAAAGACGTCACACCATGTGATCAGGTTGCGACATGCGCATTGAGGTTCCCGCGCTTTAGCGGACATTTTGGATTACAGACAAGCGTTATTCATTAGTAAAACACATAGGCAAGCTTCTGTCCCTCTTGTGTTTGTGAATGCAAAGGTTAGTTTTGACAATACAAATTTAATAAGTTAATACTATGAGGAGAATTGCGTACAAGCAAGTTTCATTTTTGAAACCTTGCTCCATCAACCCTGGTCCTGGTTGCTGCTCCTAACTTTAGGTCTCTGTCTCTGGCCCCTACATCAGAGGGACAGCTAAAGGACTTAACTGAATCCATATTGAATGGTGTTCGAATGGAGGGGAACTCACCTCTGGATAATGGGAAGGATATTAGGCTTGATGTTGAGTAAGAGCAAGAGCAGGAGAGTGATAGCTGGGGAAATATATTAAGGGACATGGTTTTTCAGAGGTGCGCTACCATGTTAAAGCTAATTTGGACTTTCAGGATGTTCCTCAGCCTTTTACATCTTCTGACCTCAAAACTACAGCATTTCACATATATAGACCTGCAGTGACACAGCGGTCAAGTTTATTGTCTAGTATTTAGAACATGATTCTCCAAACAGTGGGCAGAACCAGAGAAGAAGACAGTCCAAGGTTTTGAAAGAAGCTACATTCCAAAAAGGGATTTTCTGAAGAGTTCCCAGAGACACTGGGGGTGGATTTTCTTCTTTCCAGCTTGGCGGGGTGCAAAAATGTTTCTACCAAAGATGTAGTGCCTACAGACCCGGTTGACAAGAGGCTGCAGGTTACTTTTAAGTGTTCACGGTGAGCAGCAATCTTGTACTTGCACTCAGAGATATCTGGCCTGTGTCGAATGATTTGCTTTCTTTGCTTGTCAGTAATGGTGAAAGTCAGGATGTGGCCAATTTCTTGAAATAATGGAGATAAATCTGCAATTGGTGTCCAATGTAGTTTCATACAGTTTCAAAGCAGCAGCTTTAGTGGCAGGATCTGCACTGGTGGCGAGACCACAATACTAGGTACGGCCATAGAGGGTAGATGCAGCTCAAAAGACATCTCTGTTGAAATTGCGGTTTAGGGTCTAAAACTGTATCCAGAAATTAAGGGAGCTTGTCTAGCTACTGAAAATAAGAAGCTGCTGAAGCCCTTTCCTGCAAAAGCTCCAATGACATCCTGGAAGTGCGCTTCCCAAGCTCAAACTCCTCTGTCTGTGCCTCACTCGAAATTAAAGTCTCTTGTGTCAAGGGCCATACTAACCCTTCGAAGCCCTTTTCTTCTTTCCACTTAAGAAGTCTTCCGACTACCCCTTCTTGACCATCCAAGAATGGATACTTTAGAACCGCAGTTGAAGTCTCTCCAATTGGGGGTGGTAGTATCACCAGTGTTTCGGAGACTTCTGGTTCTGATGACTGGATTTTGACAGTAGTTCCAGATTGTATGCCCTAGAATTTATGTAAGGATTTCTAGACATAGGGGTAAAGCTGACTCTTTGACTATGTCAACTTCTACTGAAGTGGGCCCGCCAGGAGAGAATCTTCAACCTCTTAGAAAGAACCCAAGAGGAATTGGGTGTAGGAGTTTTTTCAACATTATTCATGGTTTCCAAACCAGGTGGATTGTTCTACTTAATAATCAACCAAAAGGGCTTAAACTCCTTCACAGGATAACACGTTTTAAGAAATTGGGTTATTGGTTGCTGGGGCAGAGAAGTCACTAAATCAGCCTGTGCTTAACTCTCTGGTTTCTTGGCAGAAAAGCAGACAGGCTTAACTTAGCGACAACATGTAAAGTATTTTTGCAGCACACAAGCAGCAATAAAGTGAAAACACAACACAAGAAAAATCCCACACCAATTATGAAAAATAGAGATCCTTTTAATAAATAAAATGATTCCAGAGCAATAAAAATCCAATCAGTAGAACCGGAGATATGCAATTTCAAAGATTCAAGTAAAAACAGCGTTTAAAGGGCAATGGGCCAACTGCGGTTATCTGGTCACGGTGGACCTGGACACATTCATAAGTTTAGATTGACCGCAAGGGGGCACTAACCAGATACAGGACCAAGTTCAGTCCACTCTGGATTGTACCATGTGTCCTTGAGGGGCGTAATGCGAGGTCCGCGCCTGTGCCGCATTGGTGTTGCTGGAGCCATCGAGCAGGAGTTGTGAGGTCCAGCTCAGAGATGCCTTGAGCGGTGTCAGGGCCGATGATGCCGCTGATCAGGAGCAGCGATGCGGAGTCCCGGGTCGAGAGGCGTTGCACAGCATCGGTTTTGATGAAACGCTGATTAGGAACTGCGATGTGGGGTCATGCGTCAGGATGATGAACCACCAGTTGTGCCAGGAGGAGTACATTCTAATGCCAGCCAAGGGTCCATGACCTGAGGAGGCACCTCTTGGTGATCAAGGACTCACTTTAGTAGAGGTCAGCCAGGCTCAGGCAGGTCCAGTTGCAGATCCAGACAAGTCCAGAGCAGCAAGTCAGCTGGGCAGTTGAAGGGAGGCCTCTGGAGCGTGGTATGTTCCTGTAGCTCAGAACAGGAGGTCAGCCAACTGACCCTTTGAGTCACTCAGGTTAGCCTGGGATGAGGGGAGCAGGACCAGTCTTCCTTCTCAGACAGCAGGGCTGACCTCAAGCAGTAGGGCAATCCAGAACAAGGCAGGCCTCCAGCAGAAGGCTAGTACTCTCGTAGTAGTAGGGTAGTCCTCTGGGGAACAAGGCAGTCCTTCTTCTGTAATGGCAACAGGTCCAGGAGTGTGCTGAAGAGTTGGTCTGAGGGTCCACTATTTATACCTGGTGCCAGTCCATGAAGTGGGGGAATTTCCTTTGCTCCTGCCACATCTGGTTTTGGAAAGTTCCTTCCTTCCCGAACCAAGACTCCAAGTAGTCTAAGGATACAAAGGACTACTTCAAGTTCCTTTGTGAGTGTTCTGGAGGCTGCCCTTTGAAATGTAAGTGGGGCAGGGAACAACTCCGCCCCACCTAGCCTGGTAGGATTGCCCATCCTGTCAGCACCTAGCCCACCCTTGTCTCACTGTCTGGAGGAATACACAAAAGCCAACTGCCAAGCTATTCACAGTCATGTGACCCAGGATATAGGCTACAGGCACCAAATGGTTAGGACCAGAAAACACCAACTTTCTAAAAGTGGCATTTTCAGAATTAGGATTTAAAATTGGACTTTACTATAAAACCTCTGACCGAAACCTGGCTGAGTCCTACCACTGTCCCCGCTATAACGCTGGCACTCTCAGACAACTATCAAATGATTAAACTCGACAGAGAAGGTGGAGTTGGAGGTGCACCGCCATCATTTTCCTATACACAGTCAAAGTCTCTCTTATTGACATTTTAAATACTGACTGGGTAGAGTTATGTATTTTTAAAATTGAGCTCTCCTCTAAGGACTGCTGGAAAGGAGCTCTGCTTTATCGTCCTCCAGGACCCCAAAAAGACTTTAGCCACCGCCTTATTGAATGTTTAGTGACTTACATGTTGTCATCACAACACTTTCTTTTACTGGACGACTTTTACTATTATGGAGAAAGAAAATTAAATCCAGATATAGCACAGCTCATATTAGACTTAGAGATGCTGGGTCTACATCAAAAGATCAAAGGCCCCCACCCATTTGGCAGACCACACATTGGACCTAATTTTTACCAATTCCAATCATTTAACCTGTGATCCTCCCTTGCCTCTTCCTTGGACGAACTACTCTTTGATCTGCTTTCAGATCCCAAAATCGGAGGGGACTGTAAAGCCAACTACTGGTAACAAAGGAGTTATCAGACAGTGGCAGTTTGTCTCTCTTGAGTCTTTTCCGAAGTATTTGATTTTTCTATAGCCTCTAAGGATTTAGAAGTAAATCAAACTTTAGCAGAGTATCACAAGGCCTCAAAGTCTGCCTTTGATAGGATTGCCCCTTTCAAAACACAGTCAAATACTAAACACAGGCCTCATGCACTCTGGTATATCACAGAGCTGCGACTAGAAAAGTCCTCGTGTAAAAAGCTGGAGAGACGCTGGTGTTCGACCAAGAACCTAAATGATAAAGAAGCATTCAAAAATGCACTTACCATGTATCACCGGAGAATCAAAACTGCTCGTAAAATCCACATCACCATCAGCAATCAAATTGGCCAGGCAGGTTATTCATCTAAAAAGCTTTTCAAAGCTCTTCATGATTTTATAAATCCTCCTGCTTATTCTCAGACAATTCAGACCTCACAAGAATTATGTAATTCTCTTGTGGCCTTCTTTGAGGATAAAATCAAGTTAATCTACCAAAATTTCACCAGCCCCCTGGACCAGGCCAATAATGAGTTTCATTTCAACTCCCCTCCCAGCCATGGCGGTTGTAACCTGGGAAAGTTCAATGGTCTTTCACTTGAATAAATGCAGAAATCAATAGAAAAAGAGAATTCTAGGTCTTCTTCTTCTTCTAACCCATGCCCGCCAAGGATTTCAGCAATGCTTTCTAAGCAGAATGCTCCAGTAATCAGATCACTGTTAAATCTATCAATAGAGGTAGGGGAAATGCCTTTGTCCTGGAAATCTGCATAGGTCATGCAGATTCAAAAAAAGGCTAATGCTGCCTCATCAATACATACAAACTATCTTCCCATTTCCCTGCTTCCACTTCTAGGTAAGCTGCTGGAAGGTCTAATTAATAAACAGCTGTCGGACTATCTTGAAGAGAACAAGATCCTGGACTCATCACAATCTGGGTTCAGAGTAGAGCACAGTACAGAGACGGTCTTGGTAGCTGTGAAAGATTCCATAAGATGTTCATTGGAGGTCAACACTCCATCTATGCTTGTGCTTCTGGGCCTGCCTGCAGCTTTTGGCACTGTGTCACATGCAAGGCTGCTCCAAAGGTTGAATGAGATAGGGATCTATGGGACAGCCCTAGAGTGATTCTGAGACTTTTTGGAAACTAGATCTCAAGTGGTCTCGCTAGGTGCCTTCAAGTCTCGGACCATGCTGATTGACAAGGGGTCCCTCAGGGATCATGTCTGATCCCCACATTATTTAACCTATATGTGCCCCCCACCCCCTTGCTAAGATAATCAAATCCTTTAGTTTTGAAATGTTGTCTTATGCTGACGACACTCAGATGATCATCTCCTTCCGCAAAGAAGCAGACACAGTTAAGGAACGCTTCTCCAATTGGATGAAAGCGATTGCCGAGTTGATGTCAAACAACTATCTACAGTTGAATGCAGAAAAGACAGAGATCATGCTTTTTGGGAAAGCTGAACAATGCTGGACCCTGATTGATGACCCACAGGAGTGCCCCCACTCCGAGGCAGGTTGTAAAAAATCTTGGCGTTATGCTAGACCAAGCTTTAACAATGAAATAGCAGGTCCTTTCCACTACAGGCACCTGCTTTAATATATTGTGCCTGCTGAGGAAAGTACTTCATTTTATCCCGCTTGCGGCTAGAAAAACCTTGGTGCAAACCCTCTTCATTAGCAGGCTGGATTACGGCAACGCACTATTAACGTTAGCCAATGAAACTTTAAAATCCAAATTACACGTAGTACAAAATACAGCAGCACGGCTCATCTGTAATCTTCCCTGCGGATCTGCTTCTACTGCAGTCTTGCAATCTCTACCCTGGCTACATGTCAGAAAGAGAATGATATTCAAAATCTGCTGTTTAACTCACAGCGCTTTAATGGTCAAAGGTCCCAGCTATCTATACCAGAAGCTCAAACGCTATTACCCAGTCAGGAACTTGCGCTCTATGGATAAAGCCTTACTCACCATCCTCCGCATTCGACGGTCAAGGTGCAGAGGAAAGTCTTTTTCATACTTGGCTCCCTCATATTGGAATAATATGCCATTGCACATCTGTACTTGTACTGACTTTATCAAATTTAAGAAATTACTAAAAACTCCTTTGTTTTAACTCAGTGTTTGGCTCTCTTCTTGTTGTGGCTGTCCCCAGTGCCGAGATACCCCTGTCGGGGTGATTCGTGCACGATGGTAAATTAACAAATTAACAGGCCTGTAGGTCAACCTTAAGTCTTTTGGTCGGGCTCATAGCACCCTTATGTAACCCCAACACATTTTTCAGGCATTTATTTTCACGCTTATCCCACTTTAGATCAGAGCTAAGACATAATACTTCAGCCCAATATAAACATTGTGTAGGAACCATTGCTTTATAAGCCGTAAGTACTGATGACAGGGACGGCCCTCTGAAATTATTTTTAAATTTAACCACCTAAGCCAGATCAATAATTGGTGAAAAGGAATTTGTTTCTTACAGGACTTGTGGCAAATCTGCAAGGTACAAGGAAAACAATGTTGGTGCTAAAATGCATACCTGATTCAGCTCATTTCAGCTTAAATCACAACATTTTAGGACTGACTAGGTCGAAGGCAGAACTAAAATTTACAAAACAACAAAATGAATTCCCAGAGATTTCCATTGCCTTCTGACCGATGGTATAATTTACGCCCCTACATCAAGCAAGCTTATCAATCGAAAATTATTGCGATCAGCAGGTTCCTTTTTCTTAAGTACAGGTTTAATTTGAGAAGAAGCTAGCCCACCATTTGAAATTGGATTTTAGAATAATTGCCGGTAAATTAGGTGGTCCAGCTGCCTTTGTTAACTTAAGCAAAATTATTATTTTACCTAAGGACTGTTCAGTAAATAACTTCAGTAATTCCTCCTCAGGAGGTATCCACATTCCTCTATCTATTACCTCCTGGACCCTATAGAAATTACTTGTGTAGGCTACCCACACATCTTCCAGTACTGTACACTGTGTTAGTTCTTTTCCTTATTGCACCCTTCCTAAACTAACTTTTTAAAAAATTCAAGTCTTTGGAAGGGAGGACACTAACCATAATTTCCCAGGTTGCTTTATAAACATCTTGTTTCTTGGCTTTAATCAATGCCTCATATTCCTTTTTGCTACATTATATGTTTCTCTCTACCTCGTACCACTGGGAGCCACTTTTTAGTTTAACATTCATCAACCTCATTTTTAATCCTAGACATTGATTATCAAACCAGGGGTGTTTGTGTGACGTGTAGGATTGTGCTCTTTTTACAGCAAAATTACACTTTGTGACTAATGGAGTCCGGAAATTCACCACCTCTGTGATCGTCCAAGTATACCAATTTAACACTTCTCCATCCACCAACAAGAAACGCTCTGATACTTGGTATTGCAATAGCCACATGATGTACATGTCATCTATCCTAGTTGTCAAACATTTGGGGAATGTCACCTCCATGGGAATCACTGCTTCCCTTGGGTGAGGGGTGGAATTGAAAGCCATTTTTAAGCTTAAGCCCCAATGATCACTACCCATGGTTCTTAACACATTAAACTTCTTACAAGTCTCAAAGCACCATGCCTGTAAAAGCATATAGTCTATGGGACAGCTCTGGTTACCATATATAAATATTTGGGTCGCCAGAGTATCATCCTTAAAACGCCCATTTAAACAGACAAACCCTAACTTGGCTATTTGCTTAATTAGCTGCAAATCTCTCTTTGACTGGGAGCATTTAGAAAATATTGCTTGTGGGATCCCATAACTCTCAAGCATCCCACTGTACATACTATCTGCCTGAACTAGGGACAATCGTTGATTAAATTCTCCCACCATCAGGATGAGAGGGGCCCCTGGTAGTTCCAACAAAGTTACCAAATCACTTATAAACAGTTGCCATTGCCAGACCTCTTTTCGCGCCTCCCCCTGATTCACATATACATTCACGATTATTAAGGTATTCGTTGAGATACCCACCATACAGAAGTAAAAGACATGGCAATTTACAATCACAATTTGTGTGAATTTAACTAGCCTCATTTATAGATTTAGTTAAAATCATTGTCAGCAGCCCCCTTTTTAGGTCTCGCCTGAGCCAGCGCATGCGCTGCTCTGGCGAGAGTTTTAGTAAGCGGGTTTTGGAAGTGCAAACAGCAGTGGCTTTTGCTGGCGACCAGCTTGCGTTCACGATAGCGTGCACGCGCGCCATCCATTCCTCGCATCGCTTGCGAGGCGCCATCTGCCTTCCCTCCCCCTCCCCTCCCTCACCCCTCCTCCCCCTCCCTCACCAGAGAGCGCGTTTCTTGTTTCTGTCTCTCTCTTTTTGTCTGCCTCTACGCTCGATTCCGCCTCTTCTCTCTGCTCCTTGAATCTCTCCCATTCTTTTTCTGACTCCGTACCTTTCCTTTGCCTCCCTTCTTCTGGACGTCTCTCTCTGTACACGACTTGTGCCCTGTCTCTCTCCCTCCCGCCTCACTCCTCATTCCTGGCATTCCTCACGCTACATTCTAATTTTTTGTTTTATTTACACAGTAAAGAATTGCAGTCAAATAGGCTTTCTTAAACATGCAACAACATTTCAAGCCCTACTGCGAGTCAGTATCGCTGTTCTTTAAAATGACTGCTTGACTCCACTAATGCATGTTGTTATTCAAAGGAGCAATACCCTCAGATTTTCTAATGAATCCCAAGACCATGCTACATTATGGGATTTTTTTTTTCTAGGACAGATGTGGCAACGTGCACAGAGGTCGTATTCTTACCGATAAACTTAAAGACCTGGTTAATGGCTTTGTCGATGCTTACGCTAAAATGTAAACAATCCTAGACTCCTAGTGACTGGTGGAAGACTGTACAACATTGCACAGGTTTTTTGCGACGTAGCTGCTTGTAGCGCGGAGTGTAGAAAGTACCTCTGTTTTATTGCACGAAAGGAACTATTCAGCTGTAGTTCTGATGCTCTGCTTTTCAAAAAAATTTGAATATAAGAATCCTATCATTGTGTGTTTTCTTTCTTTGTGCTTTTCTACTGCTGCCCTTGTATTCCCACTTTGTCAGAATCTTTTCAGTTTGCAGGAGCTTTTGTGCTGTGAAGACCCATCCACAAGAGCAGATACATTTTGGCTATCTGGTAAATTTGATGACACAGCGTGTTTAGCATATAGCAAAAAAGCATCGGGTACATTTAAGTAGCCTTTCAAGTTGCTGAGAACTTCAGATTTTCAGGATAAGACCAGTTCATAAGAAAATCTTTTGTGGTCAGTGGTGGGGTGGGGGATGATGTACATGTATCTGACTTAATGTCTTTAAAAAATATACTATGATTACAAATATTTCTTTTGGGGGCAGTATTTTTGGAGTTTTGTAAAGTGCTATGTGTCTCTTTTCATTACTTTAGTGGTCTAATTTGCTCAGTTGGTGTGCTCACAACGCTTCATTTCACGCTGCATTTTTTGTCTTGTTTTACGGACTACATTAGCTGTTATTTTGTCGAAATACGTGTTGTGTGCAGAACCGATACTTAAAATGGACTTTGTTCAGCCATTGGCCAATAGGTCTCGCCTTTGGAACCTTATAAGTATTTAGTTATGCAGCACAATATCCTTACTGCAACAACATTAACTGTTGCATGGCTAAACACTTATAAGGTCCCAAAGGCGAGACCTATTGGCTATGCCAATGCTTGTTAAGCTTACCATCCCCACTTTGGATGCCTGTTTTACAAACTGCTTAAAACCACATTGATTCAGCATTTCACCCGCTAACCAAGTCTCCTGGAAGCAAATAATCATGTTTTGCTCCCGGTCTGTTATAAGATCAACCGTCCTTTTAAAACGTTCTAACCCATGTACGTTCCAGGAGAAAACATTGAGGTTAGCCGAGGGACCCTCTACCTAATCCACCTGCCTAGCCAGGAAGAAATGCTCTCCCAACCTGCGCTTAAATAAGCGTATCTATAATGCAGTGGGAGGGGATCCACTGCTCTATCTCTTGAGGATGTAGCTAACGTTAATTCTAAGCCTCCATCCTGATATCCTGGACCGGCTTTGGAGCAGAAACATGCCACTCCGAATACAAGATTTAGCTGCTCTGAGTTCAAGCCAGCATGATTCTTTATGAGGGGTTTATTAGACTGGTGATTCTCTACTTCCATTCCAGGTACGCTGATTTCCTTAAGCTCACATAACAAACACAGGCGAGTTAAAACTAACTTTCATGACTTCCGTCCTAGCCAATGTTTTCCTGAAGGTAACTTGATCTATGTCTCTAGATGTACTCTCCTCCAATGCCTTACATTTTCCAAAAGCCCTCAGCAGATTTGACCTATTCAGGGATTTCCATTTATTTTCCTTTTTCTCCTTCCTAAAAACATCCAGATAAACATAAGATGATTTAGTGTCCCCTCTTCGATCGCTTGGTAATTTCTCCTCTGACTCGGGCTCCACATAAGTTACAGCTGAAGTGGCTATGGGGGGCTCATACTGTAGACTGTCTAACAAGGACAAAGAATCGTCCCAGTCTTTCGTACAAGGCAAAAGGGCAATTCTCCCAGTCAACTTTTTGCTCTTGGACCCTTTTTAGATCTCGACTGAGCCAGCGCGCATGCGCTGCAAGGCGAGGCTTCTAGTAAGGGTTTTTGAGCTCTGAACACAAGCTTGTGCGTGTGCTTTTTTTTATAAGCCCGCAATTGGCCTGTGCATGCGTCTTTTTTCAAATCACAGCACGCAATTGGTCCAAGGTGGGTGATTGTCCCGCCTTGTTTGTTCCATGGCCTAGGGTCCTCGGGAGCGAGCATTAATGCCATCTGTTTCCAATTATCGCGTTGGCGTTAATTGGAAACAGATGGTGCTCGCGTTTTTTTCTTGTTTTCCTTAAGAATCAACCTCATGTTAGCTATAAACACTGTCTCGGGCTAAGTCTTTGAAGCGGTTCAATCCTGTTTGGGACCAGTGGTTGGTGTGGAGGGTGTGGGCTGCTGCGCCTCTGCCTTACATTGGCTGGAAGCGTCATGTGCTGCTGACCTCTCCAGGAGTGTTCCACAAAACAGCGACATACAAGTCTTAAGTTGCATTTATTGATTCATACTGATCAAAGTTACATTGCCCGATTAATTCGTGTTTGCGAAGAAAGAGGATTCCCAATTTCTTCTGTTTGATGATAGGAACGGAACTTTCTTCAGGTTTTTTCTCGCGTGGTTTAAAACCAACTTAAATTGATTACTGGAAAGTAGGCATAACGTGTCGGTTTCTACATTCCGGGGGTGGGATCTATTCCGGCTCTGGTTTGATTTCTTGCACTAACTATCGGCTCATCAAGCTGGCACTGAAGGCTCGAGCTACTGCAGCGTAGGGTTTTATTTCAACGCCACTGCTTCTCACACTATCTTAGCCCTGATCTCACCACGCGTTGGGATGCGGCATGGTGTGGGTTGAACAGTTTTACATGGTACCAACAACACCGCCTGCTGTACACTGTCAATACCAAGGGACACACATTGGCGTTTCTAATGGTTGTGGGACTGGCATCACACATGCCAGTATATGGAAAAAGAGACGATGGGGATTTTTAAGAAAGCTAAAATAAAGCAGTTTTTGGCTTAGAAAGTAAAGCGTCTCCTGTATATATCGTAAGTGTTCGCATTTATGACACGGGCAGCAAACATTCATGGGACTGAGTAACGTAAAGGGCAGCATGCTATCATGTGACTAAGGAACTTTCACAGGGATACCTAGATTTCAGGTGACTGAGAAAACAGATGCATGCAGATTGTCCCGAAACGTACATTTCGACTCGCCCTTTTTACAGGATGCAACCCACCCTGGAAGCACTTTCACCCGGGAGGTGTGTGCAACAGCGACAACTCGCCGCCGTCATTTGGCAAGGCATCACTTCCGGTACCTGTCAGCTGGTGGGTGCACGGAGCGGAGACAAACAAGGACGCGCGGGGTCGGCCAGCCTTTAGCTAGCTGAGATCTGCCTGCGGACCCAATGAGAGCCCCGCCGGGGGACGCTTGACAGCCCAGGCCCCGCTCTGAGGTAAACACAGGCTGCGCGCAAAGGCTTCTTTATAATTGTATTGTAATTGTATGTATATAGCGCCTGCTACCCCTTACTAGGCGCTGAAGCACATTCTGGCATGGTACTTTGTAACCCAAAGTTAGTGGTCATTAGAAACCTGTGGTCCCCCCCACCTCGCCCTCTCCCCCACAAGCACCATAGGAACATGGCACTTGGGGGGCGACGCAGGGCACTGCTTTGGTTACTCCCCGAACAGGAGGCCAGTGGCAGTCATTGCCGGGAAAGTTACTTGAAAAGTGGATTTGTCCTCTGTTGTGGGTCATGTGCGAAGTCCTGACTCTACCATATTTCATACACGCATTAATCGCGCCTTTGGCAGAGTTGCAAAACGAAGCAACAGCTGGATGACGGTGGAGGCAGTTCTTGCATTCGCGCCTCACAACTAGAGTGCAGGAAGTTATGGTAGGGAGTGCATATTTGCAGAAGTGGCTGTTGTAGGAGTCCCCGATGGGTGTGATGGAGCAGGGGAAACGAAATAATTTTTGTACCCCTTGAAAATTAATGACCCCATAACGATTAATGATACTAACCGTTTTTGAAACGCATGAACTAATCAACTACTGCACCTTTTATTAAACATTACACGTGGGCAACTTGCTAATGTTGCAAAATCTAATTTATTTACAAATGTGAAGCAAAAATAACCTGAGTATTGTGATTTGCGTAGTAAATAAAGTAAATTGCATGATTTGTGTTGCGTAGTAAAATTGCACTGTGGCAAAGAATGCAGGTGGTAAGTAAAATGGCTTTAAATGTTGCTTCTGCTAGGTAATACCTAACACGGGTCTTTAGAATGGCGGGTGGTAAACAGAAAGGCTTATTTTCCATGTTTTAATTTCTGTTGTGTTTGTTCTCATATTAGTTTCGTTCGGGCCTGCTAGGCCATGCTTCGAAAATGGCCGCTGGGAAGGACGAGATGGTGTGCGCTGAATAAAATGGCCCCCGCGCATGGGCAGTGTAAAGGCTCCAGTCACGTGTATGCGGCCTGTGCCCGGAGTGAGAGATGTCAAGGCCAATCTGACCTGCAACGAGGATTGTGCCAAGAGTTCAGCATATATGCATGGGAACGGATGGGAAAATCGAGTGACGGGATGAACTAATATGTGACCATCAGAGTTTGTTACAAAATGGATTAACAAATTGGACTACTTTTGGACATCGTGATCATGAGATTTAATGTGTGCATTATTGTCCTCAAACCGGTTCGAACAAGGAGGGCGATGAGGTGACCATCACCACCCCTCCAATGGACCAATTAGCATGATTCTTGCCCCTAAAGATTGCAACTTTTAAGTGTAGAGAGCCAGAAAGTAGGGTATAAGAAAGTCTGCTCTTACGTTGTGAAAAAACTTCTTCGTTTATTCTATCCTGATGCTGCGAGAGACTCTGTCATTTTGAACTAATGAACTTTGACTGGGGAAGGAACAAGACCGTTGCGGAGTTGCCCGGGAGGAGATTGCGTCCGAGGAGGTTAGCGGGACAGTCAGTCAGTTTTGGGAGTCCATCCTGTGATCTGCGGTTTATCTTTCTTTCCTGATGAACCATTCTTGACATCGCCCTATGGCCAAGGGTAATGAGTATTTCCCATTTTTATTCTTAACCTTTTTACTTAAAATGCTTACTGATATAATAAATGTATTTGCTTAAAATGAACTTTACTTTTTGCTTAAAGAATTTCGATAAAATTATATGCTAACTCTAAATGAGTCTGTGGTTCTTTAAATAAAATTGTGAATTATAAATGTTAAAGGTTTTAATTGTGATTGAACTGGTCTTAATCGCCATCAACTGATTCTACTAGTTGGTCCATCGACCGAATAGCGGAGTACCTTGATGTTTAGAACCGACAGGATCCGAAGTTAATGTATGTAATGTATAGGTTATAATTCTGTCATTTTAATAAGGTATCCCGCTTGTCCAGCAACTCATTTTTCCTTAGGCGCTTGATCCAGAGAATTGAATGAATGTATGTATGCAGTGTTATGGGCCCCACCGACATAAGTTTCAAGTGATCAAGGTTGCGTAGGTGTCTTTCTGGATTAGTGTCATAAGGAAAAAGTTATATTAGCCGCGCTGGATCAGATTTCTTGGTAGCAGAGTTATGGTTACTATAGATTAGTTTGGTGATTATTGATTATTGATTTTTCGTGTCTAACACTCTATGTTGAGTTTGTATTACGTTATGTGTAAGTCGAAATTTTGAAGCTTCCGGGAAGTAGGAAGTGCACACGTGTGGCAAGAGAAGTCACACGGAATTGTGCATTGTCTGATTTCAAATTTGGTGATAACACAGGACTGTGTTATGTTAGGGAAATTTCACGTATGAATTGCATTTGAGTGAAATAGCAACAGGTTTTCTTGTGAAACTTTGGCCTTAATTCTCAGGAGCAGTGTAGTCTCCACATGTGTTTTACCCCCAGAGAAACAGGTTTACCTCTTGCTTGAGAGAAGGGTAAGGTAGAGAGAAGTGCTACACTTATCGAACGAAACAGTATTCTTGTAAGTGGGAATAAACTATCTCTTTTGTTTAGAGAAACAGACAATGGTAATGTGTTTTACGTTGTAACTAATCAATTTTAGTTGAAAAGAAAAGCTAAGAAAACTGTCGATAATTTTTGTAAAGGAGGGGTGTTAGAAATGGGATCTCTAGTTGGCAAGGGCTTGCACCTTTGTCCAAGTAGGGACCCTTCTTCCTAGTCAGGGTAAGGGTGTTACACTCGTGAAGTAACCCCTGCTCACCCTCGTGGTAGCTTGGCACGAGCAGTCAGGCTTAATTCAGAGGCAGTGTGTAAAGCATTTGCACATAACCAACAGTAATACAGTGTAAGCACTACAAACGGACACCACACCAGTTTAGAAAAATAACCAATATTTTATATACTCAAGACAAGACCAATTACGACAAAAATCCACAATACGATACTTTAAAAATGAATGCTTGATAAGGTAACTTCTTCTTTGCAGGAATAGCACAAAAGCAAAGTTCGATACGAGTCGGTAGCTCCGTCCGAGCCTACCGTGATGCTGAAAACCACAGAGTCTAACAGTTCCGGCCGGCCGCGTCGATACGGGCCAGCAGAGTCATGAACAGACTCGGTTACAGTACCTTTCTCGTTGTGGCTGGTACGGAGTGTACGAGCCGGTCGGCGTTCAGTCGCGGTTGCGGTGCAAGACGGAGCGATGCAAGGTGCGGTGTCCCTCGATGCGGTGCAGGCAGCGGCTCGATGAGCGTCGTGCAGACGGAGTCGGTGAGTCCAAGGCGTGCGATGCAGGGTGAGACGATGCTCGATGCGGTGCTGACAGGTTGCCATGCAGGCGACCAAGCTGGAGTGCGGGAGCTGGCGTCGGACAGCGGTGCAAGTCGGAGCGGCGCGTCGCAGACGTGCGAGCGGTGCCCCAAATGCGGTGCGGTCACGACTCTTGAGCCAGTTGCAGCGACCGCGTCGGTCGGGTCCGGTTGGTTCAGTGAAGCGATGCGATGCGAACTGCGGTGCCCACAGGTCACGGTGCAAGCAGCGGCTCAATGTTGGCGGCGTCGGACGTCGCCCACGGTGAGACCAGGGTTGCGATGCGAAGCGGGGCGATGCGGTCTGCGGTGCAAACAGGTCACCGGCCAGGGATGGATTCGGTTGACGGAGTCGGTTGCGGTTCCCTTCCTCTGTGGCAACTGAAACAGCGTTCCAGAAGCGGTACCCAGAGGCTTGTGAAGTCTTTGTAGTCCCTGAGACTTCTTAACAGGAGGCCAGATCGGTTCCAGGCCCTTGGAGATACTCAGCACAAGTTTGTAGAAAGTTCAGTCCAGGCCTTTCACTGCCCAAGGCAGAAGCAGCAGCTGCAGGCCAACCCAACAAAGCAACAACACAGCAAAGGGGCCGTACTCCTCCTGGCAGCTCTTCCAGCTCTTCGTCTTGGCAGGTTCCTTGATTCCAGCGAGATCTAAATTCATGGGGTCAGGGCCCCAATATTTATATCCCAAATTCCTTTGTTCTCTGAAGGCAGAGAGGCCTTTGCCTAGTCCAAACCAGTTCTGGAGCACTTTGTTGACAAGTCTCCGTCCCTTCTTTCAGTGAGTAGGCCAGGGACATCAGACGCACCACAGGAGGTGGAGCCAGCATTGTGGAGGGAAGGCACTGTCCTATTCAGGGCCCAGGTGCGACCCCTCCCACCCATCTACATGTAGATCTTGCTATTCAGCCCTGCGCTGACTCACCCTGTCTCCTGGCATCCCCCAGCCCCTGTCACTCACACTCCAGACAAGGGATACACAACCTCGCAGAGGCAGGCTTGGATGGTTAGACAAGAAAATACCCACTTTCTAAAAGTGGTATTTTCAAACACAGAATGTTAAAACCAACTTCACTAAAAGATGCATTTTATCATTCTGAGTCCAGGCATACTAAACTCGAATTTCTACCATGTTCCCGGGGTCAGTTAGGATTATAAACTGTAATAATCGAAACTGCCCGTTCTGGCCTAGGGGGAACAGGTAGCCTTGCAATAGTGAAAACGAACTAGGCTGTAATTCACTATCAGGACATGCCGCACACACCAGGGCATGTCCTACCTTTCGCGTACAACGCACCCTGCTCACAGGGGTACCTTGGGCCTACCTTAGGGGTGACTAACATGTAGCAAAGGGAAGGTTTAGGGACTTGCAAGTGTGTGCACTTGCCAAGTCGTCATGGCAGCCCCAGGCTGCGCACAGGCTCTGCGGTGGCAGGCCCGAGTTACACTTTACGGGCTGTTTGCGTGGGTGGCACAATCCAGTGCTGCAGCCCACCAACAGCATTTGGTCTATAGGCCCTGGCACTCGCAGTGCACTTTACAAGGGACTGACACATAAACCAAATAGGCCAATCATGGAAACACCAATCCATAACACATTTTATACAGGAGCACTTGCACTTTCCCACTGGACCGCAGTGAGGAAAGTGCGCAGAATCATTACACCAGCAAAAACAGAGTCAAAACCGGGAGATCAGAAAGCAAAAAGTCAGGGGAAACACGCCAAAAGATGCCAAGTCTAACACATGTCCCCTCCAGCTGAAAGTAGGGAGAACTACCCAACCCCATTGGAGTTCTCCTCACTAAAGCGGAAGAACCTGGACAGACCATCTGCGTTGGCGTGTTCTGTACCAGGACGGTGCTCCACCGTAAAGTCCATTCCCTGTAGGGAGATGGACCACCTCAGCAGTTTTGGATTCTCACCCCTCATTTGCATCAACCATCTGAGGGGCCTGTGGTCTGTCTGAACCCGGAAGTGAGTCCCAAACAGGTATGGTCTCAACTTCTTCAGTGCCCAGACCACAGCAAAAGCTTCCTTTCTATGGCACTCCACCTCTGTTCCCTGGGAAGTAGTCTCCTGCTAAGGAAGACTACAGGCTGATCCAGGCCCTCTTCGTTCAGTTGTGAGAGCACCGCTCCCACACCATGCTCTGAAGCGTCAGTCTGCACGACAAATTCTTTGGAGAAGTCAGGTGCCTTGAGCACGGGCGCCGTGCACATGGCTGCCTTCAGGGCATCAAAAGCTTTCTGGCAGGACTCAGTCCAGATCACTTTCCTGGGCTGCCTCTTAGAGGTCAGCTCTGTTAAGGGGGCAACGATGGTGCCATAGCCCTTAACAAATCTCCTATAGTAGCCGGTGAGACCTAAGAAGGCTCTCACCTCTGTCTGGGTCTTGGGGGCTCCCAAGCCAGAATGGTGTCAATCTTGGGTTGTAGGGGCGCCACCTGGCCGCTTCCTACCTGGTGTCCCAAGTACACCACAGAACCCTGCCCGATCTGGCACTTACTGGCCTTGATCGTGAGGCCTGCACCTTGCAGAGCCCTCAACACTTTCTCAAGGTGCTGTAAATGTTCTTCCCAGCTGGAACTGAACACAGCAATGTCATCCAGGTAGGCGGCACTGAAATCCTCCAGCCCAGCCAACACCTGATTGACCAACCTCTGAAAGGTGGCAGGGGCATTCTTCAACCCAAAGGGCATCACCCGGAATTGGTAATGACCTTCTGGGGTTGAGAATGCTGATCTCTCCTTGGCCCCATCAGTTAAGGCAATCTGCCAGTACCCAGACGTCAAATCAAACGTGCTGAGGAACCGGGCAGCTCCCAACCGATCAATGAGCTCATCAGCTCTGGGGATGGGGTGCGCGTCAGTCCTGGTGACGGCATTGAGCCCACGGTAGTCCACACAAAACCGGAGTTCTGGAGTGGCACCGGGCGCCGCAGCCTTTGGGACCAAGACCACTGGGCTGGCCCAAGGACTGTGGGAGGGCTCAATCACCCCTAACGCCAACATCTTAGAGACCTCCTCCTTGATGCTGGCTCTGACCCGGTCAGTCAACCTGTAAATCTTGTGCTTCACAGGATGGCTGTCACCGGTGTCCACGTCATGGGTACACCAGTGAGTAACACCGGGGGTCAGAGAGAACAGTGGGGCGAACTGTCCCAATAACTGGCGACAGTCCCCCTGCTGCTCCTGAGTCAGAGTAGGGGAGAGGATCACACCCTCTACTGACCCATCATGCTCCTTGGTAGACAGGAGGTCAGGGAGAGGCTCACTCTCCTCTTCCACCCCATCATCTGTCACCAAGAGCATACTCACTTCGGACCTCTCGAAGTGGGGCTTGAGGCGGTTCACGTGAAGGACCCTCAAAGGGTTCCTTGGAGCCTGCAAATCCACCAGGTAGGTGACGTCACTTTTGCGCTCCTTTACCTCATATGGCCCAGTCCACTTGTCCTGCAAGGCACAAGGTGCTACTGGGGCCATGACCCACACTTTTTGCCCAGGTTGAAATTCGACCAGAGTGGCATTCTGGTCATACCATCTCTTCATTTCTTCCTGGCTTGCTTCTAGGTTCGCCTGAGCGAGTTTCCTGAAGCGGGCAGTTTGGTTTCTAAAGGCCAGCATGTAGCTAAATACATCCTGGGGAGTTTTCCTGGGAGCTGCCTCCCAGCCTTCCTTTACGAAACTCAGAGGTCCTCTGACAGGGTGGCCATACAGGAGCTCAAAGGGGCTGTACCCAAGAGACTTCTGAGGCACCTCCCTGTACGCAAAGAGTAGGCATGGCAAGAGGACGTCCCACTTTCGCCTCATGGGTTCTGTTAGACCCTTGATCATGCCTTTCAAGGTCTGGTTGAATCTCTCCACCAGACCGTTTCCTTGTGGGTGGTAAGGAGTGGTGAACTTGTAGGTTACACCACACTCCTTCCACAGGGATGTCATATACTTCGATATGAAATTGGTCCCCCTATCAGAAACCACCTCTCTGGGGAATCCCACACGGGAAAAGATCCCCATTAACGCCCGGCCCACCACTGGCGCCGTCGTTGTCCTGAGAGGGATTGCCTCCGGGTACCGGGTGGCATGGTCCACCAAGACCAGGATGTACCTGTTGCCCATGGCTGTCTTGGGATCCAGTGGCCCCACAATATCCATCCCTACCCTTTCAAAGGGTGTTCCAACAACAGGGAAAGGTTGGAGAGGAGCTTTGACCTTCCTCCCACTCTTACCACTTGCCTGGCAAGTTTGGCAAGACCTGCAGTGTGCATCTGACTGCCTTCGCATTTGGGGCCAAAAGAAGTGGGTGACAAGCCTGTCAAAGGTCTTGTCCTGCCCCAAATGTCCTGCCAAAGGCACGTCATGAGCCAGACCCAGTAGGAAGGTCCTGAAGCGCTGGGGTACCACCAGCACACGGGCTGACCCAGGCTCAGCAACCTTAGGCTCACTGTATAGGAGACCACTCTCCCAGTAGATCAGATGTGACCCGGACTGATTGCCAGCTGCCTGGTCTGCAGCCTGCCGCCGCAGACCCTCCAGAGTAGGGCACTCGTTCTGCTCCCTGCAGAACTCCTCCCTGGTGGGACCCCCTTCTTGCTGCCAATGGGTCAGCTCAGAGATGTCTCCCAGTTCGGCTACCTGCTCCCCTGTAGGCACCGGGGCGTCCCCTCGAGGTCCGCCTCCTCCCGGTCCGTGGGAACTTCGGGGGCCGGTTTCCCGCGCCCCTGCCCTTTCTCTTGGCAGGGACTTGGGCCACTGTTTCAGGCTCCAAGTCCTTTTGATCACCCTTTCTGGCTGTCATTGACCGAGTAGACACGCATGCCCACTCTGGCAACCCAAGCATCTCCAAGTGAGACCTGAGCTCAACCTCCTTCCATGAGGACTGCTCCAGGTCGTTTCCTAGCAGACAATCTACAGGCATGGTAGGGCTCACAACCACCCTCAAGGGACCTGAGACCCCCCCCCATTCAAAGGGAACCTGCACCACCATACACTGGCGCTCAGAGTTGTCGACAGCAACTACTTGGTGGAATGCTCCTGGGACTACTTGCTTCTCAGACACCAGGTGACACCGGACTGAGGTCACACTGGCTCCAGTGTCTCTGAGAGCCTCTACCCTGTTCCCATTAATGGTCACCCAGGTGCTATATTTCTTTGTGTTAGGGGGCACCTGGTTTCCTGGGACCATCTCACTGTCCCCTAGTGAGACAAGGGTCATTTCTGCGGGATCCCCACCCTCCTGTGGGCACCCCTCCTCCCCAAGCGCTACACTAGCCAACACTTTGGACTGTCCACCGGTGGGTGGCTGTGTCCCCTTCGGGCACTTGGGGTCCCCCTTAAAGTGACCTACCTGGTCACATGCATAACACTTACGGGGGCCGGTCTCAACAGGCTTCCCTGTAGAGACCCCTTTCTTCTTATCACCGGGGGCTGGGAACCTTTACCCTGGGTACTAGTTTGGGGCCCTTTAGAGAACTCCTGTGCTTTACCCTTGTCCCCCCACCTTTCTGCTGGGGACCCTGCCCACCTTTGGCTGAGTCTCCCCCAAACGCTCTCTTGTGGACCCTGGTACTCACCCAGCGGTCCGCTTCCATAGCAAGCTTCCTGGGGTCAGTTAGCTTACTATCAACTAGGTGCTGGCGCAGATCTGCAAAACATAGACTAGACAAGTGCTCCCATGCAATCAAGTTGTAGAGCCCCTGAAAATCTGTTACACTACTGCCCTTCACCCAACCATCCAGAGACCTGCAGAACACATCCACACATTCCAACCAAGTGTTGGCATCAGACTTCTTACTGGACCTGAACTGATCCCTGTACTTTTCAGGAGTAAGACCATACTTCGTGAGAAGGGCATCCTTCATGTCAGCATAGGTGAGGTGATACCCCTTACCCAAAGCTATCAGAGCATCCCTTGCTTCTTCAGGGAAAAGTGGCCACAATCCTGCTCCCCAATTCTCCTCAGGGACCCCATTCATGTGTATGGCTGCCTCATAACCCTGAAACCACCTTTGTATGTCATCCCCCTTCTTGAACTCCTTGCCTACGTTCTTGGGAATGTGCACAATCCTGTCTGCCTTTCTGGACGAATTGCTGCCACCATCTGAGCCTGACTTACTCCTAAGTTCTAGCTCCTTCAGTTCTCTCTCATGCTCTAAGAGCATCTTCCTCTCCTCTATGGCCAATCTCTTCTCCTCCCGCTCACTCTCCAGTCTGAGCTTCTGCAGCTCAAACTGGGGACAGACTGCTGCTGCCTGACCGGGCGGGTTCCCCCCTACCCAAAAGCACATCCACCCTGGAAATAGGCTCCTCCACCTCCTCACTGAGATCACCAGGCTGCCCATTGGCATGTCTGGCTGCTACCCAGGCCCTCAGCGCCTTCTGTAGCTCCTCCTTCCTTGTGAGGCCTTTAATTTGGACTTTCAAGTTTTTACAAATCGCTCGTAGCTCCTTTACGGCGTAGGATTCCAACCTATCCTCCTCAAAGATAATTTCCAGAGATGCAACGGATGATGCAATTGATTCAGGCATGACAAAAGTAGTGAGTTGAAAACTGGCAAGATCAAAAATAGGCCAAAAGAAAAAGAACCAGTATGTGGTACGTAATGGTCTGCGATATGGTAGTAGTGCACACCAATCACTGTAAGTCAAGTGCAAACACAAGTCCTATCCTCACCGCTGACAACCAATGTTAGAAATGGGATCTCTAGTTGGCAAGGGCTTGCACCTTTGTCCAAGTAGGGACCCTTCTTCCTAGTCAGGGTAAGGGTGTTACACTCGTGAAGTAACCCCTGCTCACCCTCGTGGTAGCTTGGCACGAGCAGTCAGGCTTAATTCAGAGGCAGTGTGTAAAGCATTTGCACATAACCAACAGTAATACAGTGTAAGCACTACAAACGGACACCACACCAGTTTAGAAAAATAACCAATATTTTATATACTCAAGACAAGACCAATTACGACAAAAATCCACAATACGATACTTTAAAAATGAATGCTTGATAAGGTAACTTCTTCTTTGCAGGAATAGCACAAAAGCAAAGTTCGTACGAGTCGGTAGCTCCGTCCGAGCCTACCGTGATGCTGAAAACCACAGAGTCTAACAGTTCCGGCCGGCAGCGTCGATACGGGCCAGCAGAGTCATGAACAGACTCGGTTACAGTACCTTTCTCGTTGTGGCTGGTACGGAGTGTACGAGCCGGTCGGCGTTCGTCGCGGTTGCGGTGCAAGACGGAGCGATGCAAGGTGCGGTGTCCCTCGATGCGGTGCAGGCAGCGGCTCGATGAGCGTCGTGCAGACGGAGTCGGTGAGTCCAAGGCGTGCGATGCAGGGTGAGACGATGCTCGATGCGGTGCTGACAGGTTACGATGCAGGCGACCAAGCCGGAGTGCCGGAGCTGGCGTCGGACAGCGGTGCGAGTCGGAGCGGTGCGTCGCAGACGTGCGAGCGGTGCCCCAAATGCGGTGCGGTCACGACTCTTGAGCCAGTTGCAGCGACCGCGTCGGTCGGGTCCGGTTGGTTCAGTGAAGCGATGCGATGCGAACTGCGGTGCCCACAGGTCACGGTGCAAGCAGCGGCTCGATGTTGGCGGCGTCGGACGTCGCCCACGGTGAGACCAGGGTTGCGATGCGAAGCGGGGCGATGCGGTCTGCGGTGCAAACAGGTCACCGGCCAGGGATGGATTCGGTTGACGGAGTCGGTTGCGGTTCCCTTCCTCTGTGGCAACTGAAACAGCGTTCCAGAAGCGGTACCCAGAGGCTTGTGAAGTCTTTGTAGTCCCTGAGACTTCTTAACAGGAGGCCAGCTCGGTTCCAGGCCCTTGGAGATACTCAGCACAAGTTTGTAGAAAGTTCAGTCCAGTCCTTTCACTGCCCAAGGCAGAAGCAGCAGCTGCAGGCCAACCCAACAAAGCAACAACACAGCAAAGGGGCCGTACTCCTCCTGGCAGCTCTTCCAGCTCTTCGTCTTGGCAGGTTCCTTGATTCCAGCGAGATCTAAATTCATGGGGTCAGGGCCCCAATATTTATATCCCAAATTCCTTTGTTCTCTGAAGGCAGAGAGGCCTTTGCCTAGTCCAAACCAGTTCTGGAGCACTTTGTTGACAAGTCTCCGTCCCTTCTTTCAGTGAGTAGGCCAGGGACATCAGACGCACCACAGGAGGTGGAGCCAGCATTGAGGAGGGAAGGCACTGTCCTATTCAGGGCCCAGGTGCGACCCCTCC
This sequence comes from Calotriton arnoldi, assembly GCA_963921515.1. Lineage (NCBI taxonomy): Eukaryota > Metazoa > Chordata > Amphibia > Caudata > Salamandridae > Calotriton > Calotriton arnoldi. The sequence goes on along the minus strand of CAWUFW010000046.1, from coordinate 5,962,467 downwards.
CACCCATCTACATGTAGATCTTGCTATTCAGCCCTGCGCTGACTCACCCTGTCTCCTGGCATCCCCCAGCCCCTGTCACTCACACTCCAGACAAGGGATACACAACCTCGCAGAGGCAGGCTTGGATGGTTAGACAAGAAAATACCCACTTTCTAAAAGTGGTATTTTCAAACACAGAATGTTAAAACCAACTTCACTAAAAGATGCATTTTATCATTCTGAGTCCAGGCATACTAAACTCGAATTTCTACCATGTTCCCGGGGTCAGTTAGGATTATAAACTGTAATAATCGAAACTGCCCGTTCTGGCCTAGGGGGAACAGGTAGCCTTGCAATAGTGAAAAACGAACTAGGCTGTAATTCACTATCAGGACATGCCGCACACACCAGGGCATGTCCTACCTTTCGCGTACAACGCACCCTGCCCACAGGGGTACCTTGGGCCTACCTTAGGGGTGACTAACATGTAGCAAAGGGAAGGTTTAGGGACTTGCAAGTGTGTGCACTTGCCAAGTCGTCATGGCAGCCCCAGGCTGCGCACAGGCTCTGCGGTGGCAGGCCCGAGTTACACTTTACGGGCTGTTTGCGTGGGTGGCACAATCCAGTGCTGCAGCCCACCAACAGCATTTGGTCTATAGGCCCTGGCACTCGCAGTGCACTTTACAAGGGACTGACACATAAACCAAATAGGCCAATCATGGAAACACCAATCCATAACACATTTTATACAGGAGCACTTGCACTTTCCCACTGGACCGCAGTGAGGAAAGTGCGCAGAATCATTACACCAGCAAAAACAGAGTCAAAACCGGGAGGTCAGAAAGCAAAAAGTCAGGGGAAACACGCCAAAAGATGCCAAGTCTAACAAGGGGTCAGTAGAAGCAGGAGTAGAACTGACGTCAACAAGAACCGCGCTGGGATTGGCCAGTTGTGGAAGAACGAAGAGTTTCTGATTGGTGCGTTGGGGTGAGACGCGCTGGGATAGGTTAGTGTGAGAGTGACGTAAAAGCTTTCTGATTGGTGCGTTGGTGTGAGACGCGCTGGGATAGGTCCGAATAGCCAAGCAGTAGAAAGAACCGATTGGTGAAGGATTGTGTAAATTGCTTCGGCAAAACAACAGTGAAAATGCCTTATTATAATGAATATGATAGAGAGAAACCGTCATGGGTTGCGAAGCTTAAAAACTTTTTTAAGAAAGATAAGAAGGTTGTGACTAGGGAAGTAGAAGTACTTCCTCCGTCGAAAACGCCAGCATCTTATATGATGTTGAAATATGGCTATCATACTTGCATTTGGTTGGAAAATTGGGCAAAGTATACCAAAGACGATGGAGTATTGGCATTTCCAGAAAATGGATCGTTTAGTACAGCGGTACTTCGAAATGTGAGAGAAAAGATGATGAACCTTGAACCAAGACCTAGACCGACACAGTTCGAAGCCTTAGGTGAATGGGAAGATGAGATGTATGAAAGGGAAAGACACAGAGGTGCAAAGAATTATAGTTTAGTTCATGGAAGAGTATGGGGTTTGAATCATGAAGACAGGATGAGACGATGGCGGTATGCTAACAAGACGGATGGTATGTTTCCTGTCAGAACAGTTGAAGAATTTACAGGGAAAAAGTGTACGGAGAAAAAGAAGCATGCAGTAACAGAGAGATATGGGTATGGAGTTAGCGACACAGAGGATGAGTTGCTGGAGGACATTTTAAATAAAAGACCCCCTCCATATCAACAGGATTCTGTGGCGGTGACACCAAATGCACCGCCAATGAGAACTGTAATAAATCAAATCCTGAACAAATGTCTGAAATAAATAGTCCATTTAATAAACTAGAAACACCACAGACTGTGAAACATGATAATGGTAATAAAGCTGAATTAGCCAGAACCACAAGAGAATTGAATGAATGTATGTATGCGGTGTTATGGGCCCCACCAACATAAGTTTCAAGTGATCAAGGTTGCGTTGGTGTTTTTCTGGATTAGTGTCATAAGGAAAAATTTATATTAGCCGCGCTGGATCAGGTGCTACTGTTTGGCTTAGAGTTTAACGACACTGGTCTGTGCGAGACCATTCCTAAGTGACTGGTGAATCTTCATTTGCAACAGCAAGAAAAACGTGTTTTAGGTTCCCATTTCACAAATCCCCTTGACCTGACCTGCGGACTCTGACAGAAATGTTTACATTCTCTCGATTGCTTGCAGCGGCCTGCATTGCTGCCTGCTTACTGACTTGTCGCAGGATATCCCCTTCCCCCACTCCAACCACTAGACGCACATACCCTCCCCCACAAATATGGTGTGGCTGGCAGGCGTTTTACTTTTACAACAGACCAACGCAAGCCTGCCTGCGCCTTGCACCAGAAATGTTGCTCGACCAGCCCTGTTTCACTTCATGGGTTGATCCACTTCAGAAAAAGGATGTTTATCAGTCAGAAAATCTGGCATGTCCACAAGATCTGTCATCAGGTTTGACCGGTGTCTGTATATCTGCACACGAAATAGGTCATTTTGGCTGAACAGCTCTGCCTGTGTTCTATCTCTAAAGTATACAAAAGAGCGATGGATGGAATGCTTGAATTAATCTCAGCCTCTGTTGATCACTGAGCCTGCATCGCAGTCCATCTTCATTGGGCACACCATGCCACCTCAGCTTTGCCCTAGTTATAGAAAACTCTTAATTTGGTCAGCTTTTCCACTACTGCTTTGTCTGAGGTAGTAAGTTTTCCTCTGGAAGAAAGAGTTTCCAAAACCTAACTATAAATTACGCCTAAGGCAATATCCATTAGGTGAACATCAAGACTTTACTAACCCTACAATATATATGATATCAAGCAGATTGAAGTAACTAGAGAGTGATGAGTTTAAAATGAACCTTACATCAAGCATTTTGTGACCCCCTCCCCACCTCCCTCCACACTATGTACATTGACCACACCATCCTGAAGCCCAACACATAGAAGATGATGAATACGGGATCATAGTCTGTATTACTTTTACAAGCTCAGAGTCATCAAAGTGATGCGTCTAGACTGTATGGCCTCTACCTGTGACACAATCTAGGGGCTTGTTTTCTCTATAGCTTAATTTGGCAATGTTCGGTATGTGCTACAGCTGAGGCTTGGGTCTATATACTCTGAATCGTCCTTGAGTTACAAAACTCTTTTCTTGACATAAGATCAACACTGTCGTTCCAGATGCCCTAGTCTCCTTATAAGTATTTAGTTATGCAGCAGGTCCCAAAGGCGAGACCTATTGGCTATGCCAATGCTTGTTTAATTTGTGGTTTGTTTGGTTCATTGCCCTTGCCTTTAGCAACGGGCGTGTAAGGCTCCAAACCCTGCCCTTCCCGTACCTTGTTTCCTTGGTGTCTTCCCTCTCCCCCTGTATTTCCACCTTTGTTTCTCCCCAGATTTACTTCTACACTAGCTGCCTTAACCATTACATCAGATTGATTAATTTTCCTTGTCCCCTGAAGGAACTTTCTAGTGCCTTTTTTCTCTAGTGGATGTCTCCTTCCCATGACATAAAAGGTGCCACTTCTCTACCCATCCTTGATACCATGTATTTACTAACGTTGGCCATCTGGACACATATTCAGAACCGTTTTCCTTCACCTCCCCAAAATTAGCAGACCCCTTCTCCCGGGACTCAGGATCCTGAGGGGACACCAGCTTTACTAGCGAGGGCATACATGAATTTATTGACTTTAATTCATAAATAATTTTCTTCAGAAGGCCAACTTCTGATTTCAAGTTCTCATTCGTTTTAAGTGTCGATTCCAGAAGACTGTATAAAGTCATTTGAATTAAAAGGAGGACGGCCAGCATCGGCAAGGGACCAGAGACAGAGGGTTCTAAGTCTGAAGTTGACAGATCAGGGTTTTGATGAACCACCCTTGGGGGAATCTGTCCTGCTAAACTGGCGTCCTTAGTCATCACTCTACCAGAGATATCCACATAATTTGTTATTGGAATTTATAGAGTACACTATACCCTGAGGTGTCAAAGAGCTAGCAGAAAACACCCAATGCCAAACCGAAATCACAGAAGCCCCAAGAGTAAGGGGAAATGGGAAGAGAAAAGCCATGTTTTCAGCAGTTTATTGAACATGGCAAAATAGTCAACTTCTGAGATACGGGCGGGCAGGGTATTCCACAGTTTGGCTGCAGCAACCGAGAATGACCGGCCTCCCCATCTTGTGTTTCGAAATCTGGGAACCAACACCTGCTTGCAAAAAGGAGAACCTGAGAAGTCTACTCGGGGTGTATATTTGAAAGAGAGAGTTGAATTGGCTGTAACCTTTCTGGTGCAGAGCTACAAATAAAACATGCAAAGAACCTTAAATATGGTTCTTTTCCTAACTGTAAGTCAGTGGAGGTGCCTCTGGATGTTAAGGATAAGACTTGCAGCTGCGTTCTGACCAACTTGAAGTTTGTTGAGACAGGAAGCGTTGATATTGAGATACAAAGAGTTGCAGTAGTCCAACTGCAAGGTGATAAGTGCGAAATGACTGATTGGCGGAGATCCTCTGGAATATATTGAAAAATCTTTCTCAAGGTCCTGGTAATGAGAAAACAGGTGCTAGTAGTACAGCTGACTTGAGTATCAAAGCTCAAGGTATTGTCGAATAAAACACCCAGGCTTTTGGCTGGTCTGACTGGGGTGGGAAAAGGTCCACACTTGTCCGGCCACCAGATGTTAGACCAGACCGACTCCTAAATGCTAAACACCAATACTTCTGTTGTGTGAGCATTAAGTTAAAGGCCATTGTCTTTCATCCACCTACTAATGTTAGACATGGAATGATTGAACTTCTCGGCTACAGAAGTAAGGTGATTAGAAATTAGCACGAAGATCCAGTTGTTATCAGTGTACGACAGTACCTGGAACCCGAACCGATTCAGCCAATGGAGCAACATACACGTCAAGAGAGTTGGACTCAGGAACGAGCCTGAGGGACTCCACACGGAAGAGTAAAAGCTTCTGCCCTAAAACCTCCACAGCTAACAGTTTGTACTCTGTTGGTAAGGAAAGGGCGGAGGAGCTTAAGAGTAGATCCCCACCGACACCGATTTACTGCAGCCGTTGAATCATCCGTACCAGCAAAGCGGTATTGAATCCAGCAGACAAATTCAGCATCACCAGAATGGCATTTAAGGGCAATAACCTCTCCACCTCACTCCCCTCTTCCTCCCAACTACTCCAGTCTCATCTTCAGAGACAGCAAAACTAAAGGAAGAAGGGCGGATCAAAAAAGGCGATGAAGATAATCAGGGGTTTAGCACAGCAATGTCCTCCAACATATCAGGTTCTGCCTTCTTCTGTGTAACCTGCACCACATGCTCCTCCATTCGGCAAATTGACAGAAAGACCACAGGATTAGCGTTTGCAGGTTCCTGAGCCATTATATTCTTGCAGTGTTTCCCCACAAAATCCTTTGTAGAGGAAGCTAACGCCACGGCAGATGAGTGTGCTGTAAAAAATAAATTGCCAGAAATCCAATCTAATTGCGGAGAAATTGGAGGGTTATCACTCCGAGAGAAAGAATTCTCCACTCCATTAGGATTCTAGACAGTTGCTTCAATCCACTTCACACTAACTGCACCTTTTACTGCCTTCAGGAGTCTATGGCTTAGCACGTCTTTTCCTTTGGTGAGGCATCCCTTCACCCTTTCCAGCAAGTGACCACACCAGCCACAGAAGAATCGAAAAAGATAAATTCCTGCAAGAAAGGTTCTAATCTTCTGAGCTCACATAGACTGAACTGGCGAGCAATGAAAAACGCAATACTATTACTCTGTCTTACAGCACTGTGTAACCGCTGCCATCACCCTTCAGTAATAATCTTGATCGAAGTCCCAATCTCGGTCTGCATCTTGAATTGTGCATCACAGTTCAAGGGACCCCCCACTCACTACATACTGTACACAGCAGTCCCCAGCTCCCTGGGGATCAGCAGATACAAAGAGAAGAGGGAATAAGGAGCCCTGGGCCCGGGGGACCTCCAAAAATTAACAAGCAATCAGCCACAATCGGCCTGGAGCAGCAAACAGTAAAAACGATGGGCGCAACACTTCCTTAGGAAGCCTAGGCCCTCCTAAGGCGCCAGTGCCCAGCGGTGATCAGGATCAACTTTTCTGGCGTTTTCAACTCAGTAGGGAGCTGAAGCGAACAGTATGAGTATTCTGGTGTTTCTAAATCAGCAACGAGCAGCAGAGTTCAATATCGCAGCATTCGGCAATGCAGCAGGTGGGTGGGCATGAGCGCGGACACAGGACGTGTGCAGGTCTTGCATCAGGCACTATGTGTCACGTCTGAACACACAGGAGGAGGAGGAGCACCATCACCAGACCACCATCTCCGACTACTCTGTGCAGGAAGCAACTTTCAATTGCCTTCCATTCCTTAATTGGCTCTGGAAAATGCAGAATTCTTTGACACCACAGGGCGACTTTCTAGCTCGTGCCTTGTACATTCCAAACATGAAATTTCTAACTGTTCCCAAGCAAATGTTAGCAATTATTAAATGTAATAAGGAAACTCAATGTTATCCTATGAGAGCGTAGGCCTTATAGTAGTGCACAACACATTTAGGAATTTTTCACTACCATGACATGTAAAACTTAAAAACACGTTCTACTTTTTAAATACAATGCGCCCTACCCTGTGGGCCTACAATAGGAGTGACTTATAGGGATTAAAAAGGAAAGTTTAAGCCTGGAACAGGGGTTATTTTGGCAGGCCCAATTGGGAGTTTAAACCTTCACTGCAGGCTGCAATGACAGGCCTAGGACATGTTTTAAGTAGCTACTTTAGTGGGTGGCAAAACAAGTGCTGCAGGCCCACTAGTAGAATTTAATTTTCAGGCCATTGGTACATGTAGTACCACTTTACTAAGGATGTATAAGTAAATTAAATGTGTCTAAGCCATTTTTATAATGTTTCAAAAGAGAGAGCACAATCACTTTAGCACTGGTTAGTAGTGGTAAACTGCACAACAAATGCCAAGAAAAATCAGAAGAAAGGAGGGGGAGGAGGCAAAATGTTTGGGGGAAGATCACATCAAGGATGTCAGGTCTAACACGGGTTTTAGATGTTTTGCTTCAGCAGAGTGTTCATCAGTAGCGACCTCTCTAGCGGGACCTCTTTACATATTCCCAGCTTTCAGCTTTTTGCATTAAGGGCATTCTGAAGGACGTTACGAGGGTGGATGCTATGTCCTCCCACTGACCGAGGTATTTATTATACTAGAGAAGACCTCTGTAATTGTGATGGAACATCTTTGGCCATGCAGGGTGTGATTTCCCCTACTCCCATGCCCAGTTTTGACTCTGGAGCATCACCTTCCTCAGTCTTTATCTAATCTCCTATTGCCTCTGCTGCCAGATCCTCAGCTAGCCTGTCTGTAGCTGAAGACAATGAGCTTGAATGGCTTGCACTGATGAATTTGGGGATGTCTGGTAAGTGGCTTGCACTTTGCAACATTCCATGCAGTTGGATACACTTTAGTCATATTTTACACACTGGAAGTTGTTCTGAAAAAGGTGAGAGGCCTGTATCTTCTCCCCTGTATCATGCAACCCATTAGGGTCCTTGACATTTTGAAGGATAGTTTTGAACAGGGCTTATCTTGCCCTCCTTACACACCCAGATGGGTGCTTTTATGGTGAATCCTTGGGGGAGAATGGCTTTGCAACCTACCGTCTTAATAACTTTGAATTGCCTAAATTTATGGTACACCTGGTGCTTCCCTCTTGGGGTCTACCCCTTGCGCTAAAGTGATCTTTGTGTTGCACCTTTTAAGTCATTGGAAATTGTGAGTTTTTGACCATTAAAATAGCATTTTGCATTGCTATTACATCTTCCATGCTCTTGGGTGACTTGCTAGCCATCTGTTGTACTGCTCTTTATCTGAGATGTCTCCCTGAGGGTTTAGTCCTACAGCCCCTCCATTCGATGAAACTAACATTCCAAAATTCCTTTAGGCCAGTAATTTGTGCTTGCCGTCTTCTGCTGTTCTCAGAGCAGTGGTGCAATGCCACTATATCTGTTTCGCTTACTCAGATGCTTAAAGGTTTTTCTCCTTCCTTCTTCAGTGAATTTTGGAGATTGGTTGTTTATATTTGTTTTGAGTATGGGCCATTGTCCTACATTAAAATGTCCAGGGTATGCACTGCATTCCTGTCAGCTCTATTTGTAAGGACTATGACAAGGAAGATCGATGAGACGGTAATGCCTAATTATTCACCGGTAATCTTCATTGCTCCCAGTCAGGGTCTTCCTTCTCACTAGTAGCTCCTTTGCTGATTTTCGTCTTACCTTGCTGCACTGTCAATTTAATTTGAGGGTTAATATTTTTTAATTGGCTTGTGCCGATTGTGCGGAGAGAATCAATTTTATCTAAAAAAACATAGACCTTGATCACTGGCACCCGCCATTTTCGGACGGTTGATGGCAGTGGCGGCAGGCATGGATCGGGGGTGGTGGGCAGGGCTGGGGGTGGGGGAGAATGAAAAAAAAATACACTTACATTTTCACCACGTCTCTCAACCGTTGTCTCGCCGCATCTCTTCCGGACGGAACGGAAGCAGGAAGCACACAGGCGCTTCTAACCCAGTCACGATCCTGCTGTCAGCAGCGTCGTGATTGATCTGAGCGCCGTGATTCGACGCTCAGACAGGGAGTGGGAGCCTGTGCATGTTCTCCACCCAGGCTGTGCATGACAGCTGGTGGAGAACATGCAAAGGGCGGATGACTGCTTGGCCTGCCCAAGACAGGTGGCCAAACCGTCATGCGCACTCACCACTCCTCCCCCTGCTCTGTGAGCAGAGCAGCCCAGCCCCGCCCCACCCTGCAAAACTGCTTCAGCAGGGAAAAATAAAATAATAACATTGTGTTATTATCATTTTATTTTTCCTTTTTTACTCTGCTGAAAAGCAGTGGGGCGACGCTCCTCCATCTTAGCGGAGGAGCTGCCACTGGTTGATGGTCTAGTTGTCAGCAGTCCTTCCTGCCTGTTTGGCAGCTTGTAGCCTATTTAAGAAGCGTCCCAGCGCGTACTTGCAGCAGACACACGCAGCGGGTGCGCCACCAGCACTCCGAAGGCACGGCAAAGTCAAGCCTGTCTGTGCCCGTCCGTGCCAGGACGCAGCCAGTCGCCAGGGACCCTGCCTCTCTGACACAAATGGTAGGATTATCGCTCATTTGTTTTACACTAGTGCCAATCTCAAAGAATTTAGGGACCCTATCCCCAAACCTCTGTGCATGGGAGGAGTATCCGTAGAACAGGAGGGCCCTTATTTTTGTCAGAATTACAAATTTGTATGTCTCCCTCCTGCCCCTCAGGCAAGGTATAGCTCTATGAACAATAATGATGCTGGGCAAAGACCCTACACAAAAGACAGGAGAGTCCTGCCAGAAACATCCAGGTCTTCTATCCTACAGTTACATGGTCTCTACTTAAATGCTTGCTTTATTCCTAAATATGCCCTAGAACTCGGGACCTCCTAAACTCGGAAAAATCCGATATCTGTTTTATCACAGAAACATGGCTCCACTCGACTGCTCTCCCCTGCATTCCTATAGCTTTTCCCTCTGAGTACAGTCTAATTAGACTTGATAGACAGTCTAAAACTGGGGGGGGGAGAGAGGGACCACTGCTTTTCGGAAAACAATAAAAGTTACGCTTCTAGAAACATGTACCACTAATTGGGTTGAGATGGCCATTTTTAAGCTAGACTCGTCATCAAAATCAAAAATGGAGGGGGCACTTGTCTATCGGCAGCCCAGTGTAAAAAAAGATTTTAGCTGATGAAATGGCTTGAACCTCATATTCTCGCAGCTGAGAACTTTTTGCTAATTGGTGATTTCAATCACCAAGCTGAAAAAAGTTACGACCCTGACACTACATGCCTGCTTTTGGATCTGAGGTCACTAGGTCTCTACTAAAAAGTGGAAGGACCAACACACATAGCAGGGCATATGCTGGACCTTGTACTCACTAACACATCCAACATACTGGTTGATACCCCCGCTCCGCAGGTCTGGACAGACCATTCTACCATTAGCTTTCATTTTGATATTGAGAAATCTAGGGACTCTAATATGAGAGCCCCTATAATGACTAGACCTTGTAAGAAGGTAGTTCCGTCTGTGTTCCTTCTGGCTTTCTCTTTTCCTTCTTTAAAAGACTATGGAGACATCAACAGAGCCTTGAAAGATTTTGAGGGAGCATTTACTCAGACCTTAGATATTATTGCCCCCTTCAGACTCTGCAAAGCTGTAACAAAGAACTCTACCTCACCCTGGAACTCCAAGTCCTTAAAAAGGGACAAAGACACTTGTAGAAAGCTGGAACGCAAGTGGAGGGCCTCAAAATCTCCTGAGGACAGGATCATTTACAAAACTGCACTAGGGAAGTACTATAAAAACATCAAAGCAACTAGAAAGTCCTTTATAGTGGACAAGATTAACAATGCCAGCAATTCCTCAAAATAACTCTACAAGATTCTGAAGGAATTTACTAATCATGCTACTTGCACTCTGCCTATTCCAGACTCTCAGACACTCTGTGATGATCTCGCAGATCATTTTGAACAACAAATTTCTAAAATCTACGAATCTTTCTTTAACAACTCTGAACCAGAGGGGTCAATTTAATCAATTCCCTCAGATATTCACCACCCCACAATTTTAGAAACTTTCAGCCCTGCCACTATGGAGCAAGTGCTGGCCTTGGTTAACAGAATTAAATAAATCTAGATCACCTGAGGACTCTGCGCACCCCCCCCTACGTTATAGCTACTTTGGCAACAGCCATTCTTGCGCCGATTACGGATCTGTTTAATCTCCCTCTGAACTTGGAATCACTACCAGTAAAATGGAAAGCAGCCCGTGTCAGGCCGATTCAAAAAAAAAAATGATGGCTGATCCCCGAGAGATGGTCAACTACAGGCATATTTCTTTGCTCCCGTTTCTTGGAAAGGTGATGGAGACATTAGTGAATCAACAACTCATCTCTATCCTTGAAACCCACTCCTTGCTAGATCCCTCTCAGTCTGGTTTCTGTGCATTTTACAACATTGAAACAGCACTTATAGAGGTCCTTGATTTGACCAGACTTGCCTTGTATGGGGGGAAGTCAGCTATGCTGGTTCTCCTTGATCTGTCCACAGCATTCGATACCATCTCTCATGCAGTCCTAATCAAGAGACTGCAAGAGATTGGTGTTGGGTGCAAAGCACTAGGATGGATGAAAATATTTTTGACAGATCGAAAATACTCCATTCATTTGGACACTTTTAATTCTAGCATTATGACCTTGGATAAGGGGGTACCACAAGGAACATCTTTGAGTACTACCCTTTTTAATATATACGTGGCCCCTCTGGCCAAAATTATTAGATCCGGTGGCTTTGAGGTAATCTCGTATGCAGATGACACCCAATTGGTCATAACTATGGGATCTAACCCGGAATGTACAAAATACAGGTTCAGGGATTGTATGACCAAGATTGCCTCTTGGATGTCTGCCAATTTCCTTCAGCTGAACTCCAGTAAATCGGAGATTCTGCTCTTTGGAAAAGTGCATGCCATATGGTCCAGCGACTAGTAGCCTATGGAATTGGGACAGACTCCCTCTCCAAAAAGAGTAGCTAAAAATCTTGGTGTCCTAATTGATGAAAACCTCTCCATGAAAGAACATGTGAACTCAATCTTAGGCACATGTTTTGGTCTGATGCGCATGCTTAGGAAAGCTTTCCAATGGCTACCTCTGCAGACCAGAAATGTACTCACCCAGGCACTTATCGTTAGTCATCTGGACTATGGAAATGCTCTGATGGTTGCAATGAATGAAGGCCTTTTTTGCCAAGCTCCAAGTTGTACAAAATATGGCAGCCCATTTGGTGTGCAACCTTCCACCCCACTCTCCTTCTGAATCCACGCTCAGAGCCCTACACTGGCTTCCTATGAAGAAATGTGCTCTCTTTAAGCTACTATGCCTGGTCTACAAATCCTTATCTGGCAGTGGCCCAGGATATTTGCAAGTTAAGTTGCTGGCATATACATCAAGCTGCAACCTCAGATCCAAGGAGCAACTCCTTCTATGCCCTAGGCGCATCCGTTCGGCCAGATATGGAGGCCACTCTTTCTCTTTTCTGGCCCCCAAATATTGGAACCAGCTACCTTTGCAGCTACACTCCTGTCCTAATTTTGTTTTATTCAAAAAATCTCGTAAAACCTGTTTTTTAAATCTCTAACGTATTTTAATCTGACCTGTGGAGGTGCTTGAGCGCCGTGAGACCCCTTGAGGGGTGATTAGTGTGCTTAACAAATACAATTAACATAACATAACGTAGGCCTTGAAATACAGGGAGCGGGTGTCCATTGGGCTGAGGGTTGTCTTGAATGACTTTCTATACTACCGGAAGAGCTCCAGCAGGGAGGGCCTTAGTTGGAATTCCTTTAAGGACATGGTGCTAATAATAAAAAGTTTCATTGATATTCCATGCTTGCCAGTGGCTGTCTAGGACAGGGGCTAGCTACCTCTTATTTGAGGCCACATTTATGCATCTGAGGAGCCACACTAATTCAGATAAGAAGCAACAAAAACAGATCACAAAGCACAAGCATCCATGAGCAACAACATCAGCAGAGATAAGAAACACAACAAGCCGTATACTTTTGGAATTACAGGTGTCCGTGTTATTTAAAACAACTGCTGTGCGCACAGCCCTGAAGAAATTGACATAAAATGTTGATGTCTTGACAGCTATCTTTCTATATGAAACCTGACAGCCTGTCACAAATGTATGCTTTGGTGCTTAAAAACTGGTTGAATAGGTGTAGGGGATTGTCCATGAGGTCTGTCGTTCCTAAAGCCCTTCTGCTTACATGTGCACAGTTGATTGCATTCTGGGCTGCCAGTTAGTCAATTGCCCCCGTTTGGCTGGTGTATATTAGACGATGTACATTACAGCATCGACTAAAATACCCTACGAAAGAAGAGACATATTAAATATCCCCTATAGTACCAGTCCTTATTATCTGGTGTTCCACGAGGTAAATATGGTGGTGGTGACAGCAAAAACTTTGCTTTATTGTACTCCAGTCACTAAAATCATCAAAAAGCTAATTGAGAAACATTACCATTTATAACCCCACCATGTTCTCTTTGTCTGGCATGATCTGTCTGTATGTGTGATTCGTCCTAATACATTATGGATACATTATGGAGATAAATATACTCACCACCACCCTATTGCACCACACCACCACTCTATTACCAGCATTGCCTGCCCCAAATATGAGGCTTTCAATGTCACTACTGAAGTTCAAAAAGTGAATTAAGGACCTCTCTCTTCAAGAAGCATCTCCCGTCATCAATAAGAGCCACCAACCTCATGAGGCCAAGAATCCATACAACAAAGAAATCCCTCCTCAGTCTCTCCCTACCTCTATCCCTGTACATGATCCTGGACTGTTACCCACTTACCTGCACACGACCATAAATAGAAAACAGTAAGTTGCTTTGTAGGTTGGCACTCTGTAAATAAAACCAAGGACATAAATTATCTGAAGAAAAATAAAAGTAAACCTTTAAAATGCATAAGGGCTTATTACGATGTCAGGCGGTTCGCCACCGCTGGGCCGGTGGTGGAGACCGCTCCGGCATCGTAACGCGATAAACCCCCTGTCATATTACGATGGCGGTGGGTACCGCGACGGACGGAAAGACTGTCTGCCGCTTTTCTGCCGGTAGCAATCGAAACGATTGTCCGGCGGAACGTTCATCGGGCTTATAATGGCGGCGTGACTAGCAGGCTCCGCCGGCACGATTATGTTGCCGGCGGTAGCCAGCCTTTCCGCGGCGGTTGAACCGCCATTGAAAGGCAGGCGGTGAATGTCTCCGGGGGCCCGTTGTGGGGCCCCCTTGTGTTGGGGTGGGGTGGGGGTGCACTGGGGGGGTACCCATGGTACCCCCCTACATTTCACTGCACCAAGTGGCAGGCACAGTGTAGTGCCTGCCACGTAGTGCAGTGAAATGCACAACATGCTCCTTTATGCATCGCGGCGGTGCAGCTGTCAGCACCGCCCGCCACAATGATAAAGGTGCGGAATCCGGCCGCAGTGGTAGCGGTCACATCCTAATTGCATTGACGGGACCGCCGCATGCATGGCGTTCGGACCCAATAACCGCTACGGTGGCGGCCGGATCAAATCCGACCGCTATCGTAATAAGCACAATAGTTAGCTTCAGAGAAACTACATCTACTCTGGTAAAACTCCCCGGTTTTTATAGATTTTGCTTTGTGCATTCAACGGTTTACACCTTTGCTGTGGTTTGTGGCCTACTCAACAGCACAGCCTCTGTAAAAAAAACTGTATATGGGTTTAAGAAAGTGAAACATTAATGCAGCTTACACACAACCCATTTCTCCGATAGCAGAACACTGACTACTGGATGGAAAGTTCTACAGAACATGGTGGTCTTATGATCTTCCACAATACCTGGTTATTTGTAGACCATTCCAGTGTCAGTCTGTCAGTGTGCTGGTGGTTGCATGACAGAATATTACCGCCAAATATATTGCAATACAAAATAGCACCAAAAGACATTAAGGACAACAACATCTTACATACTTTGTATGCAAAGTACAAAAATGTTGACTACAAATACATAGAAGATGAAAATATCATCATAAAATAGGTGCGTATATTGAATTTCATTTTTTATTTAAAAAAAAAAAAATTATTATGGAAATCAGGTAATACATATTTACATTATCCAGTTATTCTTACATTAGTTTTACATCTTACATTATTCTCATTGTTAAATTCCTCTAAGTTAACATTGCTATTTACATCTTTACATATTGGCACATATTTACATTTATTTACACAACATTCTATTCTACTATCTTTTTCTTCCAAGTCATTAGTGGATCCCATATTTTCATTCCTTTCTGCTTAGCTTTAAGGCCTTTACATTTATATAGAGACATTTCCTGCTGACCAATATTCAATATCCTATGAACCCATTGATGATACATAGGTGGTTCCTTATCTTTCCAAACCGTGGCAACCAACAATCTTACCACTGCAACCATTATAAATAGGAAATCTCTCTGTGCAGTATCTAATTCCATCCTGTTATCATAGCCTAACAGCATCAAGGTTGCAGTAATTTTTATCTCTAAATTCATCACTTGGAGCCAGAACTTCTCTATACCTATTTTAAGTTCATCTAGTTTCCCACAAGAATAAAACATATGAATACTATCTGCCGGTCTGTTTTGACACCTTGGGCATTCATCTGTCTGGCTCATACCCCATCCAAACAGCTTCGCTGGCGTATAGTAAAGATCATACAGGGTTTTATATTGTTGCGCTTTTAAATTTGATGACAACAAAACCCTATTCCCTATCTCTAATATCCTATCCACGTCTACCTCCCCATCTACAAGTTTTTCCGCCCATTTCATCTCTGTTTTTTCCATGTCATCTGCTAATCTCTGTGACAATTCCTCGTATAAATCCCTAATCCTACTATCTCGACGTTTCATTAATCTCAGCATAGATACCTCCTCAATTTTAACCGTTCCCCTAGCAAAACCCTTGATACGATGGTGTATCTGTATATATTTGAAGCAAGAGCTTCTACTTAAGCCAAACCTCTGAAGAAGCTCTGAAAAGGTTAATTGTTCCTGCTTGTTAAACAAATCTGCCACCATCACAATCCCCGCCTGTTCCCATTGCCTAGCCAGCCCATCATAGAATGCATATGGAAGAAAATCGGAGTGCCACACTGAAGTATATTTATTATATCTGGAGATTTGACAGTGCTTCGTCACCTTCTCCCAAATTTTTATTGCCCCCTGAACACACTTGTATCGAATTCTCTTACTGTAAATAGGTTTAGATTGTCTTTGGAAAAAACCTTCTGCTTCTTTCCCCAGCGCCAGCTGATATATATTAGGTAGCTTAGATCTCTCATCCTTACCAACTTCGGGAAAATAAAGCGTACCAAGATGCTGTAGGTTACAATAATAGAATAATATATTAGGAGCCCTCCAACCCCCCCTTTCTATGGGCAGAGTCAAGAATGTATATGCCCGTCGTATCTTTTTATAGCCCCATATAAATTTTGAGAACATAGCCTCAATTCTTTTTATTTTACTCCTGGGTAGTTCTAGGGGTATCGCTCGCATTAAATATAAAATCTTGGGGAATATCCGCATTTTTAGTACGTTAATCCTACCTATAATCGTAAGATGTAGCTTGTCGATTTGTCTAAGTTCTACGTCTATTTTCCCCAATACTGGATCTATATTTACTTCCCAGAGCTTATCTATCTGTGATGTTAGATTAACCCCTAGATACATGGCCTTCTCGATTACCCGAGGGTCCTGCAGATGACATTGAGTAGAGCATACAATTTGCGTTTTCTCTTTATTTAATGAATAACCTGACTGCCTCCCAAACTCTATTGCCATATTTTCAATTTCTTTAATTGTCCCTTGCGGATCTGTAGTGACTATCCCGATATCATCCGCATACGCAAGAATCTTTGTCTCATATCCTTGTGTAATAACTGATTTGATCACCTGATTATTCAAGATTCTTACTATGAATGGGTCAAGATAAAATGCAAATAAAATAGGAGAACAGGGACACCCTTGACGTGTGCCCCTTGAAATTTCAATTCTCCTAGATGTGTTCCCCATCAGTTGTATCTGAGTATACGGTTTAACATACATGGCTTGAATAGCTCTCAAAAATCCAGGACCAAGCCCTCTATTGGCCAGAGTGTCCCACACAAATTGCCAGGACACTCGATCGAAAGCTTTTTCTGCGTCGAGAAGGACCACAGCCACTTCCGTGGCCTCTGCTTCAGCAATATCCAATATAGATATAACACGTCTAATGTGGTCTGTGGTCCCCCTGCCGGGAACAAAGCCATGTTGCCAGGGTGATACCATTGAGATGACTATTCTTTGCAGCCGAGAAGCCATTATTTTAGAATATATCTTTGCGTCCGCATTCATTAATGATATTGGTCGGTATGAAGATGGTAGTTCTAAGGCTTTACCCTTTTAGGGAAAACCACCATATCTGTGCCCTGCCATGATACTGGTGGGACCCCACTATATTGTATACCTAAATATAGATCATGTAGGATAGGGAGGATCTGTGTGCCTAGCATTTTATACACTTCTACCGGTATTTTATCTGGTCCAGCAGCTTTTCCTATAGAGAGAGATCATAATGCTTCCTGAACCTCTTGCATAGTGATTTCCTGTTCTAATTCCTGTGCCATGTCTTCTTCCAATTTAGGCAGAATAGGATTGCTATCCACTGTCTCTGGCACATCCTGCACAGTATCCGCCTGATATAGTCTTCCATAAAAGTCCTCGAAAACTTCCATTATCTTCTGGGAGCCCTCCACTATTTGACCTTTATTTTTCTTAATTTTCAAGATATTGTTTCTAGTGCTTTTCTGCCTTATCCTATGTGCCAATGTTTTCCCTATTGCCTCCCCGTATTCATACATTTCCCCCCTATATGCTTGAAACACTTGAGCCACCTTCTCCTGAAAGTGCGCATTGATATCTGTCTTAGCTACCGCTACCTTTAACATGTGCTCCCGTAGTGCCTCTTCCACACCCCCCTTTCTTATTAATCCGACATGCTCAGCTTCCAGTTCTGTCAATATCCTAATCAGGTGATCCGTTTCTATTTTCTGCTGTTTTCGGATTCGAGCTGTATATCCAATTACTTCACCCCTAAAAGCGGCCTTAAAGGTATCCCATACCATCGCACGAGTTGCACTGTATCTATTACAGTCAAAGAATTCCACCGCCCATTGTTTAATATAGGAGCAAAATCCCTCATCGGCTAATAACTTCTTATCAAAAGACCAAGAGCTCTGTTTTTGCCTACCAACCATAGCCTTTATTTCCAACACCAGAGGATTATGATCGGAAAAAAGTTGGGGTAATTTCCTAATATCCATCTTATCTGTCAGCTGGCTAGACACCAAAAAATAGTCCAGTCTAACGAATTTCCTATGGGGATGGGAAAAGTACGTATACCCAGGGTCTTTTTGTTTCTTCTCCTTCCATACATCTATCAACCCATGAGTTTCCTTGAATGAATTTATTGCTCTATAAACTTTTGGTTTTCTCCCTGAATATTTATACTGCTGCGATTGTATATCCACTTCCATATGTATATTAAAATCTCCACATATGATCAGTGTTTGTGACCATGTAGCTAATTCCACCTCTAATTCTTCCCAGATAATTTCATCATCTAAATTGGACCCATATATGTTAGCCACAGTTAACCCCGTATTTAACTCCATTATGGCCCAACGCCCCCATTTGTCTGCAGCTGTGCGGATAACTACCCCGGCTCTCTGTTTCACATATATAGCCACTCCCCTTATCATAGTAGTTTGCGTGGAGCACACCGCAAGATTATACCCCCTGATTTCCAACAAATCCTTATTCTTCCATGGAATGTGCGTCTCTTGGAGACATATCACATCTGGATTTACCGTTCTAAGAATCTGAAAAATCCTCTCTCTCTTTTTCCTGTCATTCAAGCCAGCCACATTAGATGTACAAATTTGCAAGCTATCCATCCCTATTTCTATTGTTTCTTTTTGCTTTTACTCTCCTTTGCTTGACACACTTTATTTTCCCTTTTTCATTATGTACTCTTGATTTCCACACTTTTTCAATTTTCTCTTCCCCAAACCTCCCCCTTGCCCCCCTAGACCCTCCTCCTCCCCTCCCCCTCACCCATGTCACCCCCACTCATCCTCCGTCCCTACTACCCCCTAACCACCCCTGTGTACCCATCCCACCCCAAACCCCCTCCCACCCTTCCCCCACTTCAGCCCCCACCCACCCTTCTCCCACTACACAGGCAAAAGGGCCCATGGCCCTTGCGATGGAGAGAGACTCGCGCCTCTCTGTGTCCCCCTTTTCTTAATCCTAGTTATACTATTCGTTTTTTTTGTTTTTTTTTACCATATATCTTCCTATTAAAGACATTATGGATATATTTTACCAAACATTACCCATTGACCATATTACCCTTGTCTAATCATCGTTTTACATATTAGAATCAACATCTTGCCCCATATTCTTTAGCAATCTCACTTCTAGCTTCAGATAAGGTCCAAATATTCTTTAGCTTGTATTTCGGATATAAAAAAGCGCATTTGGCCTTTGTTGACTACTTTCAGTGTGGCTGGATTTAGCAGAAAAGCCTGTGCACCCTTGTTCTGAAAAGGAGTTATAAGCTGTCGCAGCTGCCATCTTTTTTCGACAGTATGGTGACAAAAGTCCGGCCTGACAAAAAACTGTACCCCCTTTCCCTGCCGTTTCCTATCCGGTCGAGCCAAATCATACAAGGCCTGGCGTGCTAAAAAGTTGTTTAAACAAATCAGGATCGCCCTAGGCCTGGTCTCTGTTTGTCCTCTTTTGGCAGTCAACTGTTTAAACGGAAACCTGTGAGCCCTCTGGATCTCAGTAGTCCAGTTCCACATTGTTAAATCGGGGAAAGCTTCATTAAATAAATCAATCACAAATTTGCGGACATCTGAACCCTCCATATCTTCGGGTATACCTAATACTCTGAGATTATTCCGGCGTAGTCGATTCTCTAGGTCAGCTAATTTAATCTGAATATCGTCTCTGTGAGAAGTCATAGTATGTAAGGTGGTTTTTTGTACTGCCATTTCGTCTTCTAGAACCGATATTCGTCCCTCCGCCTCATTCATTCTATCAGTAAATTCATTGCAGGTTTTTGCAATTTTTCTGACAGTGTTTTGGAGCTTCCGACAAGCTGTATGTGTCTTAAGATTTTCCGTGCAAGTTTCAAATCTATGATCTACTATGGATTGATAAATTGCGGCCAGAGATATTTCTTCCGAATTGCCACCAACAGCGCCCAAAGATTGACCATCAGCTTCATTACCGGGAGAGGTGGCTTCAGGCAATAGAGAAATCTCCCACATCAGACTCTTAGTTGTCAAAGGGTAAGATGCCTTCTCCTTCTCCTTATTTTCCACTTCCTTACGTACCATAGTAGCATCCAAACTTATTTCATCCGCATTTGAAATATTGGGTTCACTCCCCAGGCTGATTAATGACCCCTCCAAGGATCCAGATCTTAGACCTTCATCTTGCTCATTCTCTGTAGTATCCGAGGATTCTGAAAGCGAGTAAAATTTCTCACTTAGGTCACTCTCTCTACTAGCCTTTGCTGCGTTTCCTAGATCCTCCTCTTCCTCCGTACCATGATCCGTAGAGAGATCAGATGCAAGAACATCCTGAGCGCCTTCTGGTGCTGAAAGTATTTCACATCGTCTTACCCCTGACATATTCTGTTGTGGCCATGTCGCTATCTGACCCAGAGTCGAACCTTTTCCCTTATCAGATTGCGCATTATCTTTTTGGCTCCTTCCTTCATCCATAGTTTTTGCATGTATTGAAATATTGGCGGGCAGATTTGTATTACCAATATCTTCTGCTCCTATCCTCATTTGCACTGTTTTTTCTTTAGCACCGTTAGTCATTACTTGCTTTTCCTTTTTTGTTAATACTGCAAACATTTGAGGAACCTTTTTTTTAGAATCCATCATGTGTTCACCCCTCTGCGTAAGACTGTCCAGATCTCCTACTGCCCCCTCCAGAGCCGCTTTCATGCTGCTACCTACTTTCGGTGTACCTGCCATTCTGCTCCCAGCCTGGGGCTCCAACATTCCCCGACTCTTACCACCACGGGCTGATTTAGGGGGCATTTTTGCACACTTTGACCCACTTAGCCACTACTATTTATTGAATCTGTCGACTATTGAGTTTCGACTTCAGTTGCAACAACAGTCAACAATGTATATGCCTAGAGCTGAAAAATCTATCAGCAATCCACGAATCCTTCAGAGAATTCAGTGGGTCATATGGCTAAGTCTTTCTCAATAACGTCTGCTTTCAGCTACGACGCTATGGCGTTTCCCGCCGTCGGTACCAGCACCCCCTTGAGCGATACGCTTACCGGCGAATCTTTTTGTCCAGCTCGATGCCTCCGAGGGTTCGAAAATGACCAGCGAATCGCCCGCTTCACACACCACGCTCCAAACCGTAAAGCTGCGAAAATCTGAATTAGGCTTCGGTCACAACGTGCCGACATCCACTCGACCGCTCAATTGCCAGTACGCCTACCGGCAAGACTCCTGATCCTCCGTCAGCACAGGTGAGTAATTAGGCAGGTAAGTTGATTCCAGAGC
Source organism: Calotriton arnoldi (assembly GCA_963921515.1). NCBI lineage: Eukaryota > Metazoa > Chordata > Amphibia > Caudata > Salamandridae > Calotriton > Calotriton arnoldi. The sequence goes on along the minus strand of CAWUFW010000046.1, from coordinate 5,941,162 downwards.
TATCGCTGTCGCTGGTTGCTTTATCCCGCATTTTCTTGCTTATTGTCGCTTATTTCCTGCTGTAAGTTTTCACAAGGATCAGCTTCCCATGTTATCACTTCTCCGGGGCTGTACAGCGATTCTTCAGGCAGACTTTGTTTGAAGAAAGGGGGAACACGCTGAGGAGCTCATCGCTCACACGTCCGTCTCACGGACGCCATCTTTGCCAGACGCCAATCTCTATTTCCGCGTATATTGAATTTCAAATAAACTGTTATATTAACTTTAAATACATATCAATTTTATTTAAAGTATATATTTAAAAATATGCACAGTACATAAAAAGTACATCTAAAAAATATGTTAACTTACAAACATGAAACAAAATATATACTTTTAAATAAATGCAAACCATAGTTAAATAAAAAATTATTAAATAAACAGAAAACATGAAACAGAAAATTACTAGTAATAATAATTACAAATATCAGATACTAAAATTATAAACGTACAATACCATTATTAAAATTTAAAAAAAATCAGAAAAAATGTACTCCTAAATATATATAACATACTAATTCAAATTCAAGTAACTTTTAAAATTAAATCACAAACAAAAAATATTAAATATTTTTCAAAAATAAACATGAAAAAATTAGACTTGTAGGGGTCAAATTCACTACTGCCACTCACCTGCAAACCCAACAACCCGCCAATAAATACATTAAAATAACATTTTAAAAGTATTTAAATATATTACCAAATAAAAAAATTAACTACACTAAAAATAATTACATATACTTAACATTAAAATAATAAGAACTTCTAAGACAAAAACTAATTAAACACAACAAAATAATTGAAAAACAATATTATAAACTATGTAAAAACAAAATGTAATCCTTAAAAACACAATATTCTTTCCTGCAGTATTCTGTCCCACAATATTACTGACATCAGAATATATTTGACACAATTTTGATGTCAACTGATATTTTCAAAACAATATCAAAGTCACACACCCTCCTGGCATCCCTCGGTGTTCACCCAGCCCAACACCAAGTTCAGGTTCACCGTGATGGTCTGATCTATTTCACTGGAATGCGAAAATCGGTTTCATCAAGAACACATTCTGTGCTTACCCATGCTTTGCAAACTGAGGACTTGAGCTGAACTCACCACTGTTTCTTTGAAGAACTGCTCAAATAAGCATAGTGAAAAAATGAACTTCTACTTCTGCAAGCTGCCTTGGCTTTTCTCATATCCTAGGAGTTGTAGCAACCACCCACCAAGATGAGATTGTATTGATCCCAGACAAAACCGGGGTGTTGTGGACTGAATCTGAATCTCCTTGACTCTCTTGGCTTGCTGGGTTGAATGGTCAATATATATGGCATGTGGTGTGAAAGTGGAGTTACATACAAAATAACACAATTATTCCATACACTATGAATAGGACAGTCCAACAAAGATTGTTACTTGAAAATAAATAATGCAATATTAAGCATCTTAACATGTGATATACCTCACTAGATTGCATGCGCTCGACTCCAGCTTATTTTTCTACAGTATTGCAGCTGGGCTAAAAGTCCACTGCCACAATTCAAGTTATTAGCAACTATACAATCAGAATAGGGTGCATTGATTCAGCTTGTCTTTGTCTACAGTGGAGAGCCAGATGCCGGATTCAACTGTCTACAGGGTGGAGTACGGGCCCCCCCTTCGATTAGAGACATCCTTAAGTCCTCAACTTCAGCGGAAAATCCCAAAATAAAAGTAATGATTGGACAGCTGGTACAAACAACAGTGGTCTTGTTTCCCTACACATGCCTTCTATTTACTTGATCAACTAACTGGATTGTCTACCTCTGCTTGTTTTGAGAATGTTTTTGGGTGCAGATCCCTGTTTCTTTAGCAATTGTGGAATCCTTGGCAGCATATTGGCACCACCTGACAGCTGCTACCATTCACAGTGATTTTTGTCCAAACTTTCCTTAGTGGTATATTGTTTTAGTGTGGCAGTTTGTTCTTACTTAATTAAGGTCTTTCACGAATCAATCATGGCTGCTTCAATACCCTGCCAAATATGATCATAGGCTATCCCATTCTCGTAGTATACAACGCTCATTGAGCAGAGCTTCATAACATGGCCTGCTGCCTTAACATGTCACGTTCTTTGCATGTGAGTCTTCCAACACACTACAGTTCAGTAGCTGCCAGTTCTGATATTCCTGTTCTGGGGGATCCAGATGTCCGTCTTGACAACTCCAGTTCTGTATACTACTGCCTTGTAACCTCTCACGCAGGAACTCTGCTTTGTTAAATCAAGTTCTGAACATCCAGCTACAAGTACTGTTCCTGCAACCAGGACTTAGTATCAAGATGAATTTTTATGTCTTGGAATTTTTCCTCCTAGTACTTTTAGAAATAATTTCTGGAGAACATCGTACTGTCAACTGTATGGCTATCAAGACAGTCAGGCCCAGATGATCGAAGTTACTTACCTTCGGTTACGATATATCTGTAAGAAACATTAGTTAGTTATAGATTCCTTACCTTAGAAAAAACCCCAGGCGTCAGACTGGATCCAGAAAGTTTTTTAGTCAGCAGTACCTCTGCGCGTCGGAAGGTGGCGTCGGTCGGCTCCGCGTCTGTCATCGGTGTCGTGGTCACTGGGATGATGTTGCGGCAGCTACTTAGACGCCGCCCTAGCGCGCTGACGTCAGTTCTGTACACGACTTTCCGCCCCAGAAACGCAGAGCCATGCAAGATACTGACCACTGGTGCACAAAACTAGGGGCCTGAAAGGATGTCCTTAACTCTAGAAATCAGTTCGCAGTACGGGGAGGATGGGTGGGGCGGTAAGGAATCTATAACTAACTAATGTTTTTTACAGATATATCGTTACCGAAGGTAAGTAACTTGTTCTTTTGAAAGAAACACGTTAGTTATAGATTCCTTACCTTAGAATAGATACCCCAGCAATACCAACCCCGGTGTTGGGTCTGCGAACCAAGATCAAACCAGAAAATCCTGGAGAACAGAACAGCCAAAGAAGCCGTCTCTCCGGACTTGGCTGTCCAGGCAGTAGTGTTTGGTGAACGTGTGCAACGATGCCCACGTAGCCGCCTGACAGAAGTTGTTTAGAGGAACTCCTCTCCCCAAGGCAGTAGTGGCTGCCGTCGCCCTGGTGGAATGGGCGCGTAGCCCCACTGGAGGCTCCTTCTTAGCCAGAGAATAGCATACTTTTATACACAAAACAACCCATCGAGAAATGGTCCGCTTGTGTACGGCCCGACCTTTTTTGGCCCCCACGTAGCCAACAAAGAGTTGGTCGTCCACCCGGAACTGTTTTGTGCGATCCAGATAGAAGGAAAGCGCACGTTTTGGGTCCAGACGGTGGAGCCTTTCTTCCTCTTTCGAAGGATGCGGAGGCGGAAAGAAGGTGGGCAAAGTGATAGTCTGCCCGATGTGGAAGGCAGTGACAACCTTGGGCAGGAAGGATGGACGAGTTCTAAGGACAACTTTGTCCGGATGTACAGAGAGAAAAGGAGGCTTAGAAGAAAGCGCCTGGAACTCACTCACTCGCCTGGCAGATGTGATGGCCACCAGAAACGCAGTTTTGAGAGTTAAGAGCAGCAAGGGACAGTTATGAAGCGGCTCAAAGGGAGCACACATTAAATAAGTTAACACCAGGTTCAAGTCCCACTGAGGCATAACGAAAGGAATAGGAGGAAAAAGATGAGTTATGCCTTTTTAGAAGCGGCTTACAACTGGGGACTTGAAAAGGGAAGGCTGATCTGGAAGCCGAAGGAAGGCAGAGATGGCTGAAAGATAGCCCTTGATAGTGTCCAGAGCAGAGCCCTACTGGGCTAGAGAAAGAAGGAACAAGAGTACCTCAGAAAGAGGGGCAGAAAGAGGATCCACAGCCTTTGCTGTGCACCATGCCACAAACTTGTTCCACTGGCAGGCGTATACCGTCTTAGTGGAGGGACGCCTGGCTGCCAAGATTACATCTCAGACTTCAGGAGGCAGGTCGAAAGACGTCAACTGCCGCCGCTCAATCTCCACGCAAGGAGGTGGAGGCTGGACAGGTTCGGTGGAGGACCGTCCCCTGCAGCTGCGACAGAAGATCCTCCCGAAGAGGCAGCCTGATCGGAGGATCGATGGCCATGTTGAGCAGCTCGGGATACCAGACTCTTCGTGCCCAATCCAGAGCCACAAGAATGGCTTGCGCCCGGTCGCGCCTGATCTTCTTCAGCACTCTGGGCAGAAGTGGTATAGGCGGAAAGGCGTACAACAGACCGCAACTCCACTCGCGACGAAAAGCGTCGCCTAGCGAGTGCCGCCTTGGAAATTCCAACGCGCAGAATTGCTGACATTGCGCGTTCTCTTCGGTGTCGAATAGATCTAACCAATGCTCTCCCCATTGTTGAAAGAGACCTTGCACCACCTCCGAGTGAAGACGCCATTCGTGATCCATCATACACCTGCGGCTGAGTTCGTCCGCCCTGGCGTTCAGGGAACCTGCCAGGTGTTGAACCACCAGGGATATGCCCTGATGTTCCAGCCATGTCCAGAGGCGGAGGGCCTCCTGACATAGGGTCCACTACCCCACCCCGCCCTGTTTGCTGCAGTACCACATGGCGGTGGTGTTGTCCGTGAACACCTGCACTACTCTTCCCCGGACAGAGGGAAGGAATGCCTTCAGTGCAAGACGAATCGCCCGGAGCTCCAGAAGGTTGATGTGGAGCCCGGACTCCGCCGGAGACCAGAGGCCTCTGATCTCCGCCTCTCCCATGTGGCCGCCCCATCCCGGAAGGGACGCGTCCGTTACCACAGTGTGGTCTGATTGGGGAAGGGAGAGGGATCTGCCATTGACCCAATCCTGGTTCGTGAGCCACCACTGCAGTTGATGTGCAGTGCCCTCTGAGATCTGGACACAATCGGACAGATTCCCCTGAAGCTGCGCCCACTGGAACTTCAGGTCCCACTGCAGAACCTGCATATGCCACCTGGCATGATCGACCAGCAGGATGCAGGAGGCCATTAGGCCCAACAGCCTCAGAGTCATTCTGACCGAAACCCGGGATAGAGGCTGAAAGATCGGAATCATAGCCTGAATATCCCGGACTCGCTGTTCGGGAGGATAGACCCGAAACCGCGCCGAGTCCAGAACTGCTCCGATGAAGAGGAGCTTCTGAGAGGGAATCAGGTGCGACTTCGGCACATTGATGGAGAACCCCAGCGAATGCAGGAGGTCGGCCGTAGTCTGGAGGTGGGAGACAACTGCCTGGGGCGAGCCTGCCTTCAACAGCCAGTCATCGAGATAGGGGAAGACTGAAACCCCCGATCTGCGCAGATGAGCTGCGACCACCGCCATCACTTTCGTGAACACCAGAGGGGCGCCGGTAAGGCCAAAGGGGAGCACAGTAAACTGAAAATGCTCGTGGCCTACAGTGAACCGTAGGTAACGCCTGTGGGCCGGCAGGACGGGGATGTGAAAATAAGCGTCCTGCAAGTCCAACGCTACCATCCAGTCTTGCAGGTCGAGGGTAGACAAGACCTGAGCGAACGTCAACATCTTGAACTTCTCCTTCCGGAGGAAGCGGTTGACGTTCCTGAGATCCAAGATAGGACGCAGGACCTTGTCCTTCTTGGGGGCCAGAAAGTAGTGGGAGTAGCAACCACGACCTACTTCTGGGACAGGAACGCGCTCGATGGCTCCCTTGGCCAAGAGTGCCAAAACTTCCTATTGGAGAAGGCCCAGGTGATCCTCCGACATGTGGTGGTATTGAGGTGGCATGGCTGGAGGGGTAGTCTCGAAGGGGAGGGAGTAGCCCCTTCGGACTATTTGCAAAACCCACCTGTCCGATGTGATGGTGCGCCAGTAGGGGAGGTGATGGCGAATCCTGCTGCCCACTGGGGTTTGATGGGCCTGAAAGGTCGGACTAGGAGGGTTTGGAGGCTGCTGCGGAGAGGTGTTGGTGGACTGGCCCGCCCGCTGGCCCCCGGAACCACGACGGTTGTTTCCACGTCCCCGGCCGCACAAAGGTTGGGTAACTTGCTGCGGCCTGTGGCTCTGGGCGGGACGTAGAGGGGCACCCCTTCCGTAGCTTATTTAATGAAGTTTATTTAATGAAGCGAGTAAAGAGTCACAAATGTTTTTCATGACATGTTTAGGGTTTCCACGTTAAGGTGAAAATGTTTTCTCACTTATTTTAAAACAAAACTGGATGGGCTTGTGCACCTCCGACCTAACTTCACAATATGTATTACAATGTAGTTATACATGATTTATTATATCATTCCCAGCCCTGAAGAAGTCGAGGGATATTTCCCGTTGACGAAACACGTGTTGGCTGGATGCTCTTGGTGTTTTTTTGGAATAAACATAGAACAACAAGAAACCTACTCATGGAACTTTATTGACACTCGTATTTGAAACACTTGAGGAACTCTCATTGACTAATCATAAGCTTGTGCATAGGATCTTTTGCTTACAGTTTTGTGCAGGATTCCTTCCTCCACACATTTAGGGGTCTTAGTGTGTTTCCCCTACCTTTTTCACCGCACTAAGCAGAACTCCACCTAATTATACGCAAAAACAGCTAGGCACCACCACTTCCTATACCCATAACACCCCACCCCAGAGTAGGTGCGAAAAGCAGACTGCAAAGGGCGGGTGGAGAGGCCCAAGGACTTGGCCGTAGCCCGGGAGTCCTTGAAACGCTCTAGAGCGTTGTCAGCTTTGTCGCCAAAAAGGCGACGGCCATCAAAGGGCATGTCTATCAAGGTGTTCTGGACATCCCCTGAAAAGCCAGTCGACCTCATCCAGGCGTAGCGACGAAGCGCTACCGACGTTGAAATGGTCCTGCCCAGAGTGTCGGGGGTATCCAGCCCACAACGTATGGCAAACTTCGCTGCATCCCTCCCGGCGGCAACAGCCTGGGAGAGCACTGTCCGGGCCTACTCCGGACACTGAGGCAGCACCTGCGCCACCGTATCCCACACCGAGTGGGAATAACGGCCCAAGAGACATGCAGTGTTTACCGACCGCAGTCCTAAGCTGGCGGAAGAGAAAATTTTCTTCCCAAGGTGGTCCAGCTTCTTGGATTCCCTTTCCGGGGGAGTGGTAGGGAATGCGCTTTTGGAAGTGGAGGCTTGGACTACCAAGCTCTCCGGGGTGGGGTGTTGGGAGAGGAAAGTGGGGTCGCCCGGAGCTGGGCGGTGGAGCCGGGCAATCATCCTGTCCACGGGAGCCCCCGTGTTGGGCCTGGACCACGTGCCCAAAAGGACGTTGGTGAGGGCCTCATTGAACGGCAGCAAGGGCTTCGAAGAGCTCGCAGCCGGCTGAAGCACCTCTGTCAGGAGGTTAGTCCTGACTGCCACCGTAGGAAGCTCGAGGTTGAGAGCCTCGGCCACCCTACGCAACACCACTGCGTATGACGCTCCCTCCTCCGTAGCCGCGGTAGGAGGAGACAACATGCCAAGGTCATGCGAGGTGTCCAAACCACTGGCATCCCCCAGTTCCTCTCTCCAGTCCTGTTCACTGTCCAACTGGTCAGTCAAAGGGTCACCTGACCCCTCCCAGTCCTCCTCCTCATCCTCTGGGTGCCATTCTGGTTGAAAAGGGGCCCCAGGAGTGAACAGAGGCACAAAAACCCCTCTCGGCGCCGGATCCGGCGTCGGGCGGCGTCGGTCCAGCTCCGGGTCCACGTCAAGACGGAGGCCGGGGTCGACGCCGGCCGGGGGGCCGACCGGCGTCGAACACTGTAGTGGTGCCGATGGAAGCGGCGCCGGTGGAGGCGTAACAAGGTCAACCGGCGCCGATCCGGATCCAGGCCTGGATCCAAGGGGGACCTGAGATGCCGGGGCTGGCACCGACGGCAGAGAAGGCCTAGACCCCCCAACCGAGTCCGCGGGGCCCGAAGGCGCGCCGGCGGGTTCGGTCCACCCAAAGATGGCATGCATCACCTCGTAGAACATACGAAGCTGGGCGGGAGTCGCTCCGGGTCCCAGAAAGGGAGGGAAACGCGGAGTCAACTCGTCGGGCTCCGCACGCGGAGCCGCGTGAGGGGCACCACCTGCGTCCCTCGTCGGAGCGGCCGCCCGACAAGGGGAAGTCGAAGGGCAATGGTGCTTCTTCAACTTCTTCTTATGCTTCGACTTACCCGACCCCGAGTGCGAAGACTTTGAAGACTTGGACGAATGGTGATGGCTCCGCGACCGGTCCCTCGACCTCCCTCGCGACCGGGACCTCGAAAGGCGCGGAGCCGACTGCCGGTGCTCAAGCAGCTTTCGGGACCGCTCCCGCAAAGCCTTCGGCGCCATCGACCGGCAGTCGGAGCACGACTTGGAGTCGTGGTCGCGCTTCAGGCAAAAGAGACACAGTTGGTGTGGATCCGTCACCGACATCATCCGATGACAGGAACCGCAGGGCTTGAAGCCGGGCATCCCTCGTGCACCGTAGGACTCGAAAAAGAAGTCGACAAATGTCGAGAAAAAGTCAGTCAAAAAATGACTGGAGGTACCGCTCTTCCCGGATCTGCGCTGGCTGGCGCGGAAAAAGAAAGAACTGACGTCAGCGCGCGAGGGTGGCGCCTAAGTAGCTGCAGCGACGTCATCCCGGCGACCACGACGGACGTGGAGCCGACCGACACCACCTTCCGACGCGCAGAGGTACTGCTGACGAAAAAACTTTCCGGATCCAGTCTGACGCCTGGGGGTAATTCTAAGGTAAGGAATCTATAACTAACGTGTTTCTTTCAGATTTATCAAGAAGTCATGCAAGCAGGGCATCAGGTAAAGTTGCTGTGCTGCGTTGTATGAAAGGGAGAAAGCAGAACAGCGCCTTATCTACTAAGATGTGGCGTTGTTCTGCTCTCTCACTGCGCTGGCACACTTTAGTCAGACATGGAACAATGATAATACCCTTGCTCCATAGTGCAAGGGTGTCTATGCTGTCTGAAGCATAGGTTTTGCTTTGGAAAGGACCCTTCCAGTACAAAACCCATGCGTTAAGGCTTTTCCAACTTGGTATGTGTGTTATACAATGCAGCACACAAGCAAAGTGGGAAAAATGAGAAGAAAATAAAACATTTCTTCTCGTTGAGCCTGCCTCGAAGAAGTGTAGGGTTTTGGTGCAAATCCCTGTCTAGTTCTTTGTAGAAGAGTATCTGTATCAAAATCAAAACCTATGGGGGGGTGCCACAGAACGCCCTTGTACCACTCATGGAATGCCCCCTTAATGCAAAGTTAACGTAAAATAGCGCATTGCACAACTTTGTGTTACTTTTGGTTACTATCCAACGCAAATTCCAATTTGCATTGGATAGTAAATCCCACCTGAACACTTTGCATCAGGTGTGAATTACAAGCATTTGTCCATCAGGGCCTCAGTGAGATGTCTATAAGGGGTTGTGTTTACTTAAACACCTCGCAGAAAGAAGAGAGGAACAAGTCGCCACATGCAAGACTTGATAGTTTGGCCCATGGCTGACACTCAATGGCAGGTTGCCGAGAGAGGGGTCTAGAAAAAGGTTCCTTAACATTAGTGCTCAGGCAATCTGCTCGGCATCTTCCATTGTTACAGCCTCGTTACAGCTAAAAGTTTATTCCTTTTCGCACCTGATCCACCTTTTCCCCTTAATACGACCAGCACATCATTGCCTCTGGCAGTCCTACCACAAAACAATCAATCAGGGGCTTTTAAAGCGCGCTACTCACCCGTGAGGGTCTCAAGGCGCTGAGGGGGGAAGAGGGGGGTTGCAGCTCCAGGTCAGCCGGAAAGCCAGGTCTTGAGGCTCTTCATAAAGGTGTGCAGAGTACCTCCGAGAACCCCACAATAAGATGCAACAACACCAATACATTTCTAGCTTTTCACCCAAAGTTCACCAATGTGCTCGAGAGATTATAGAATGCCTCTTAATCTCTAAATGTGCTTCTTAGACAAAGTAGGTGGGAGGTCAAGTTCGGGCCACAGAGATTTGTGGGAAGTTAATATGGTCAGTTCTGAGAAGTGACATTTTGCTGGCAATGATTAGATTAGAATACTTGTATAGCGCATGGCTGCCCCAGCAACGAGGCGTCCCAGAGCTGAAGCAGAGCACAGAGTAAGGCAGCAAGGCGGAGAACTAGCAGTGGGAGAAAAGCCAGGTCTTTACCAGCCTTCTGAAGGCCAGGTGATCAGGATTGCTACAGATATGTAGAGGGAGGGAGTTCCATAAAGCGGGAGCCAGCCGCTTAAAAGATCGACCACCCGATCTGGTCCTTCGTATTCGTGGAATTCTTGCAAGGAGCAGATCCGCCGAGTGCAGCACTCGTGAGGGTACGTAATGGGCGCATAGATCACTCAGGATTCCTGGGCCAATGCCTGTAAGAATCTTATGCGTGATACAAAGCGCTTTAAAACAAACTCTTTGTTCAAGGGGCAGCCAGTGCAGACGATGGAGGAGATTGGAAACATGACAGTATTTGGGGAGGGCAAAGATAGCGCGGGCTGCAGCGTTCTGGACCCGCTGCAATCGATTCATCACAGACTTATTGGAACCCAGAAGAAGCACGTTACAATAGTCCAATCTGGCCAGGATGGAAGCTTGGATGATCAGCTGATGCGTTTGAGGGTCAAACAGACCAAGTAGAGGCTTAAGGCCACGTAATAGCCCGAAGCATTTCCCAGCCACAGATTTGGCATACGCCTCAAAATTAAGATCTTTGTCCAACATAATGCCCAAATTCTTCACCACCGGTTTAGGGGCAGGGGGGACTCCGAGAGCAGGAGGCCACCATTCGTTGTCCCAGAGATGGGAATCCTTGCCTGCCAGAAGAACCTCAGATTTGGCTGAATTCAACTGCAGAAAATTGGCCGTCATCCACTCCGAGATGGCCATTAAGTCTGCTTTGAATTTCGCCCTGTCCTGGCTGGGATTGTTTGAGAAGGTAATCACCAGTTGGGTGTCATCTGCATATGACACCAGGGAGATGCCCCGGGCTTTGGCCATCCGCGCCAATGGGCTCACGTAAACATTAAATAACGTGGGGCTCAAAGCTGACCCTTGCTGAACACCGCACCGAAGTGGGTGAACACGGGAAGAAAAAGGGGGAGCGATTACTTGGAATGTCCGATCAGCCAGGAAAGACGAGAACCAAGATAGGGCTTTGTTGTTGACCCCGATCTCCTCCAAGCGAAGAAGCAGGATTTTGTGGGAGACCGTGTCAAAGGCCGCACTCAGATCCAGCAGAACCAATGCTGTAGTTCTGCCGTCATCCGTGGCGGTCCGCAGCTGTTCTATGACCGTCAGCAGAGCAGACTCAGTACTATATCGGGGTCGGAACCCATTCTGGGATATATCTAATATTGAATTAGCTTCCAAGTAATGAGTTAGAATCGAATTCACATGCGATTCCATGATTTTGGATAGGAACGGAAGTAATGACATTGGTCGAAAATTTTCTGACTTGGACACGTCCAGTGTTGGCTTCTTCAGTAAAGGGACCACTTTGGCATGCTTCCAGGACTTCGGAACCACCGCCGAGTCAAGGGATAGATTGATCAGCTCCAAGCACTCAGGCAGGAGGCACTGTTGAAATTTTCGAAAAGCGTCAGGTCTCAAAGGGTCATCTGGAGACCCTGATTTTATTTTGACAAACAGTGCTTCCATATCTTTAGGAGAAATAAGAGGAAGCGAAGCGAGAGAATAGATCTCAGGGCCCGCGGACACGTTCCTCCCCGTGACACTGGGGGTTTCGCCTAGGTGGAAATTACGGTAGATGCATTCCACCTTCTCCAAAAAGAAATTCGCCAGCTCTTCACAGTGTAGGCTAGAGGATATAGTACTGCCCGAGGCAGAGGGAGATGTGACCAAGTCCTTCAAAAGAGAGAATATGGTTTTACTGCGATTATTACTTGTGGTGATCAGGCTAGAATAGTGAGCTGCCCTAGTTTTACGGACCAATTTATGATATGCCTTAATTGCAATTCTATACTGCAATTTAGCCTGAGCATCATAAGAACGCCTCCAGGCTCGCTCCAGGACCTTGCAGTTCTTCCTGGCTAGGGTCAGAGACTCATTAAACTAAACATTAGCCCGAGCACCTTTAGAGTGTGTGAGCTTGAGCGGCATACAGGTGTCCAAGGCTCGGGTTACCCACCCTTGAAAGAGCACATCCGCCTCTTCCATATATAGATACATAGATGTAGAGCATCGAGGTTAGACTTACGTTCTTTCAGGAGTAGAAGTGGAGAGAGGGAATGTCTGAAAGATGAAGGCAGTTTGTCCAGAGACCAGGCGATCAGATTAAAAATGCTTATTTTCTTGTCCACTCGTTTTAGGCTTTCCAAATTTCCACCGTTGAGGGAGATGCTGTGCACAATGCAGAGTCGGCCAGAGCTGGGCAGGCTTTCTGCAGGTGGATCAGCTTCTGATAGACTTGAATATTATGCAGTGTGTCTTATTTCTGGTACAGTCTGATAGGCGGAGAAAGTAAAGTCGGCTCGCTGTAGGATTCACGTGGTTCTACGTCTGCTGCTTGTTTGTCAGCTGTGTTTTTGTGTTTACGGCAGCTTTCAAGAATGCCAGGATAAGGTCCAGGAGACTGGTAAACAGGGCACTGCCCCAGTCAATGTGGGCCAGAACAAGGACTTGGAGAGCGGAAAGCGGGTGACACCAATGGCTGGAGTTTGCATAAAAATTGGAGCAGCTCATGATTATTTCTTTCTGACTTCATCCTTGAATGATAGGTTCACTAATAGTATTGTCATAAGGGTGAGGGAGGAATGTTTCTCATTTCACTTTTAAAAACTCCCACTTTTGATAAATACTCCCAATGCAGTGATATAATCTGATGCACTAAGGTGAAACGCTTCTGGGTGTTGATGAAATACAATTTTTTAAATTTTTAAATTTTTCAAATTCTATCATGTCGTTTGTCATGATTTACATGCCAAATATTTCCAAATTTCGGTTCGTGCACTGGTTTTTAGATCCCGAGCCGACCAGGCTCGCCCTGTTAATTTGTTGGCTCGTCCACCTCTAGATTTAAGCAACACTAGAATTAAGAACCCCCGCCCCGTCCCTGCCATCCCGGACCCCCTCGGTCCCGAACCCCCTGCTTTCAGTCCCTGGCCCCCCGGTCACCCCCTGGGCGCGCGCGTCTCCTCAGATCTTCGGCCCGCCTGTGATGCGCATTCACTTGATATTCCGCACTGGGCCTCCGAGTTCCTTATCTACAGAGCCCGACACTAAATAACAATCAATAGCTTTACCATTTAATTGGAATTATCAAATAAAGAGCCCAGTTCCGCGTGCGCAGGCCCTCCGCTGCAGAGATTCATTATTTATGAGCGCTTTAGAAAGAGAAGGCTGCGCGGCCGCGGGAGGGGATCGGCCGATAAACAATAATATTTCGAGATGCGCCGATAGCATTCAGGCAGCGCGGCCGCAATATTGCAGCTCTGCCCGGCTATTATCCGCATTCGGGCCTTCCGGCCGGGCACTATCGCCTGCCATCAGCCGTCTATTGATCCCGCCATCCTGCGCCTTTATTGAGGCTCTGTCCGCTTTATTGAGGCTCTGTCTATTTTATCGGCGCTGATCCCTTTGCGATAGAGGGGTCGGCTGCTGCCAGGGCGCCCCGCAGACTATGGCTCCTGCAGGCCCCCGCTCTCAGCAATCGAGAGGCTGGCTACAGCCGCTGATGGGAGACGTCTCTCCCCCTACAGGTCTCTCCAGCCTTCTCTGGCTTTATTATAGGTGCCGCTCACTGATGAATGTTTGCATCCGTTTCTCTCTCACAAATAATTCCATCTCTTAGCACAGGCTGGCTGCAGCCAGTGCGTGGCGCTGCCTTTAATGGCCTCGAGTATGAGAAACGCAGATTTTTTTTTTTTTTTTTGCAGGTTTATATAGCGCGAACTCGACGGTATTGGAGCGCTTTACATGAGCACCAGTTACATTACACAAGGACACGTTCATATTTTTGGTAGGCACAGGGGGATTAAGTGATTTGCCCAGAATCACAAGATGTGGAGTCGACCCCGAGGCTCGAACCTTGGTTTCTCAGCTCCAAAGTCGGCAGTCGGCTAGTCAGACTACATACTCTCCCCATTTAGGCGCAGCGATACCTGTGGCCAGAAATAATATTCCGGTCAGCATCCCCACACCTAGATTCAGCTACTCTGAGTTTTTGTCCACAGAAATAAGCAATAACTTTTACTGGGTCCAAATCTGTAAAGTAGCCCCAGGCCATCATTTAAATGGGATGCAATATGTGGGGCGTCTCTAAAAGGGTTGTGGCCTATGTAATTAAGGGCCTGACTTAAACATGTAAACTACGTTTCTGTGATTCCCGACCGTTTTTTTCGTTCCTATCTGAGCTTTCTGTTAGGGAATCCATATATATTACACAGCAAGAGAGTATTCCTAAAACTATTCAGGACTATTGGCTTTGTTATCTGTTTAAAATAAAAGAGTAACAATCATTTTGTTGTAAATAACTAATATGGAAAATCTTTCAATTCTGAAATTAAGAAACTGTGGGGCATATTTACAAGCCCCTTGCGCCACTTTTGCGCCGCCGTTGCGTCACTTCTGTGACGCAGCGGCGGCGTAAAGCCAGCGCCATGCTGCGGGGAATTTACAACGTGACGCATCTAGGGAGATGCGTCACGTTGTAAAGCCCTGCGCCACATAAAACCTGCGTCAGGTTTCATGTGGGCGGTCTGGCGCGGGGGGGGCATTCCGGTGCAGGAACGCCTCGGAAAAGTGGCTGAGTGAAATCTACAAGATTTCACTCAGTCACTTTTCCGACCCCGCTGCGTCAAAACCTTGCGCCTGCTTGAAGCAAGCGTAAGGCTTGACGCACCATGTTAGACATGGGCATGGTTGGCACAGTGCTGGAGTTGCGTCGCGCCCGCGACACAACTCCAGCACTGCGCTAACGTTACGGCAGCAGATGCGACACGCATCTGCATTTCCTTGTGCCATGATGCGCTGCATTGTAAATGCGGCGCATCCGTGGTGGCGCAAGGATTGAGATGCGTGTCGCACGTTTCCTGGCGCATCCCTGCTGAGTTGCAGGGATGCGCCAGGAGACGTAAATATGCCCCTGTGAATTCAATATTACTGAGGCCTATCTAAGGAATTGTTGTCTTCAGAGTGTCTCTATCACTCCTGTTATGTGAACTCTATCTTAGATATGCACGCCATTTTTCTCTCCATATCTCGTCCATCTGCATATCTTACACCTCATCTCTTTCCTCTTCACCACCCTCTGTTCACTCTCTCTTGAATGTACGTTCTTGCATGTCCTCCACAGCCCTATCTCTAACACCAAGCACACCCACTCACCTGTAAGCACTGTATTTTCATTTACTTTCTACTTGTCAATATTTTGAAAGTTGTGTACCTACTTCACACACATTTGCACAGAATCACAATTGCAACTGGAATACATGACTATTGCTACTCTGCACGCTCTGTAGAGAGACCAAGGGTTAGATGACCATGTATTCTGGATACCTTTTTGACCCACCGACCAGCACTGAGCGAAACTCACACAGCCTTCCGCCTCAACTTCAGACCTCTCAATCGTAGCCTGGAGAGACTCAGTTCAAAGTATGCACTATTCAAGAGTAATATGCTACAAGAAAAAAATACAGAAACACAACATCCTGGAAATAGCTAACAAGAAGAATAGGTAAAACATGTGAAATATAAACAAGGACTGAATCACTGACATGGATTACCTTAACGCATTTAAAATTAATTATTCAGAAATCGATCAGTGTTATTTGCCAGTAAAAGTTAAGGACATGACTTTAATGCCCGATAGGGACCAGATTTAATATTTGTTTTAATAACTACCAGGTCTGAGATCCGAAGAGACCCAGCCCACTTAACCAGCGCATATCCCCCATTCTAGAGCCAAATCTGATCCTGGTTACCACTTGACTTGCTCTGAGAGAGAAATAAAATGGAAGCAGGGGGTTGGGGGTGCTGGGCAGAGTGGTGGATGGGAGGAGGCAAAGAAGACATAGGGGGTAGCATTCCATGTTTCCTTCATGTCATAGGAGGGGTTCAGGCTGCAACTGGGGTAATATTGCAGCCCAAGCCACATGTAATTTTACAGCATGGATATAAATGGGCGGCCACTATGGGCAGCGAGATTTGAAATTAGGGCTAAAATCTCTGTCTTTATTGTAGGTGCCACTCACTGAGATATACACTCTTGCTTATAAGCACTCATCTCTGATCAAAGAGTGGTTGGCTACTGCAGGGGCGCGGATCTGTGTATGCGCTCAGCATCCACTTGCTAGCTCTTTGATTGAAGTTCAAAATCAGCCCTTGCAATCATGTTGTAACTAACTCCACGTTGAAGGATATTGCAACTAGAATGGGGGCACAGGAGAGTTTGTAGTTTGTTCATGGCAGCTCATCCTGCTCTGAAAGCAGCCCCCCAGCCTGCAGCCCATTGGAAAATGTCAGAGTGGCAGAATTGCAGTACAGCGCTGTTCTCTCTTTTCCTCTCCTTTTTATTGGTGTTGCTATGTACAAAGATTCTGCCTATCTCTGAATAGGGAAACGTCTCTGCATTCAGACTTTTATTAGTGCTAATTTCAGCACTACATAAAGACATTTCTGCATATTACTGCTTATCTAAGGCATCTTTCTGTAAACTTTTGCACACGGTGTAAAAGTTAATGAGCAGTCCCCCATCTTACTAATTCCACCTGCCTCTTCCTCTCTCCCCTTTAGCAAGGGAACACAGTTCATTAACACAGCTTAATGAAGTAGTAAAGGTGCAACAGGCCCAATGCAAGCAGGGAAATGCCCTCCTCACCTAAACTGGGTAGTAAATTTCTGTCATTATACTATATTCTCTTCCCACTGCTCCATCACTCTCTCTCTTTCGCTCTTCCTAAAAAGGATATTTCTGTCTCATAGTTCTTGCTGGGTTGCACAAAAGCAGGTGACACATTGTCAGACCACATTTGGGGGGGGTGGGCACAGTACAGATGGATTCAGGAGATTACAGTTGTTTACCACTGGTGCCTGTCCTACTATGGATCTACAAATGGGCCATCTGCACCCCTTTCACACTTAGCTCTCAGGGTAGAGAGGGTGAGCAGTCAAAGGCTTCTCTGGGAATTAGTGTAGGGAACAAGAGCTTAAAACTCAAAAGTCAGCCAATAGACACATTAATGTACGGCCCAGCCCAGGGATTATTTGAGTAAAAACAATAGTACTTTAATCTCACAGTTAAACAAGTTGCAACACAGTAGAAATAGGGATAGAGTTACAGGGCGAAAATCTCATCCACGTATATCAGTGAAGGGCTACACCCACGCGGTGCCTTCTCCCTTCTCTAAGAGTTCTCCTAATGTCTATGTTCTCTACTATGAAATATGAACATAGGCATTGATTAAGCACAGGTGCAGCTCACTCTGGCTGACCTCATTGGCTAACATGTAGATGAGTTTGACAGTCCGTGCCACTATGAGTACAGTATGTTTGCCTCAAAACATTGAGTCTCTCAGTCTTTTCAGGATTTGGTCCTCTTTACCTGCTAGGTTAAGATGCGGCTCTTGTAGGGCTGTGGGGGTGCTTCATACGAATCTGCTCTTGCAGCACCGGATTCACTGCAGGACCATCTATGCAGCTTCACTCTGCACATGGGCAGCTGGGTGGTGATCAGGGAGGCAGGCCTGCACAGTGGGAGTTTGTCTGCTACAGCTGTAGCCTCGCAGAGTGGACGTACACAGGTGCTTAGTCGTGACAGTAGCAGTCTGCAAGCCGGACCTCCAGTGGGAGTTTGTCTTTAGGAGTTCTGGGCTCCGAGAACAGATGAGTGCTTGGGTATCTGTGATGACAACAACTCCGCTTGCATGGCAGCCACATCGGGCAGCAGTAACACCAGTGTCTTAGCACTCCCCAGAGATGCAGGCCAACACAATATTTCTCTTGAGTAGAATGCATTGACACAGTTCATTGTGGGAATGGCTCAGACTGGTAGACCCCTCACAACACGGATAGGCTCCTGGCTTCATTCCGTCAGGCAGTCAGCTTCCTTTAGGTGTTCCTTACGCCAGGAACACATTGGGCCTTTCCTTTTGGATAGTCTCTCCTGAAGGTTTTGGTGAGCAGGCAGGCAGGCAGCCTTATTGATGGCAGGCAGACCCTCAACTCCTCCAGCAAGAAGTACAGACTTCAGGTGATGTTCCCTACCTCTGGAAGACTGACTGTCATGGAGACAGTGGTCATGGCCATAAAGCAGCTCTTTGGGTACTCTGTGGAGCACTCCCTTTCTTGGTCATGAAGAATTTTGAAGTAGAACCAAGTGGGTGGTTTAAGTTTGATTTATCTACTCGTTTTCCAGGCGGTGGATGTTCTACTGTCTAAGGCTTCAGAACTGGTTTGGATCAATTCTCTTTCGGATGTAATTTGCTGACTGTTTTGCAGACACATTCTTTGTGCAAGGTATTTACTCTAAGCAGAAGCATCCACAAAAAGTCCACAATGAAGTGTAAGCTCTCTGTACCTGGCTATCAGCCTTCCTGAAACAGTAGTCAAGGACATACAAAAGGTCGGACCCTGCCGCGAAACTGCTTCACCTTTATCAGAAATTGTCAACCTTTTCCTCCGTGCTAGGGAAAGGACGTGCTCGACAGCTAGAGGGGCAAAGGCACCATAGCGCCAGCAAAGAAGGAGCTTGAATGCAAAGAGCAATGACCGGAGCGTCCCAGCCCTTCCGTGGAGGCGTATTGTTCCCACTGTGAATAAGAAGGTTTGTAGCACTGTTGGTTGAGTGACTAAGGGCAGGGAAGGAGACAACAAAGGGTGATTGAGAAAAGGAAACGGGGCAAATTTCAAAAGAATAATTTTTGTTTTTCCATATGATACTTTAATTGGACGAGTTTTGGTGATGGTTTGGGAGGAGGCAGAAGGGAAAAAGTCATTTATAGAAACCACATGTGAGAAGTTGGCCTGGTATATGCTGTTCACTAATTAAAGTGGACACCTTGCACCAGAACAATTCGACTCTTATGGTAGATAGGTTTAAGACAACCTTTATAGAAAGCTATCCTAGTGGTAGCTGTGGAGAGCAGCCTTCAGGCTAAGTCTTGAAGGAATGTAAAGCAGCTTGTTTTACCACACAATCTCTTGAATCACCAAATGAAAAGACACCACACAGGTATATATATCAAATATATATGTATTTATTAATAAACACTCTCTACTAATCTCTTTATGAGATTAGAGGTCAGGAACATATGTACAAGTCAAATATTATCAGAATAAGTTTAGCACAATCGAATATCACAATCTTAGTTTGCTAGACCTAGGTCTAGGGCATCTAGAATCGAGGGACCCCCAAGAACCACCCCAGGTAGTTGTAGGAGACCCACAGGGGACGGACGTGGTGACCTGGCACCGGTGCGAATCCTGTACGAGTCTATGCACTTAGACGCGATTGAGATATCAATGTTAAAGGTCCCTTGCGTGTTCGAGGCGAACACACCGATCGGTCCTTGTAAGAGTCGAAGGACGCGGTCACAGATAGAGATGCAAGGGAGATGGACGCGCTGTGTCTAACACAGACGCGAACCTTGTGCGAGTCAGTGCAATGGAGATCTCAGAGTTACAGGTCCTTTGTGTGTTCGAGGCGAACACCGATCGGACTCAGTACGAGTCGAAGGATACGGTTTTAGATAGTGTTGCAAAGGAGATGGACGCGGTGTGTCTAACACAGACGCGAACCCTGTACGAGTCAGCGCAATTGTCGCACTTGGAAAGTTAGAGTTTTAGGACACTTCTAGGGAAGCTACAAGCAAGTCACTTACAGGGTAAGTAGTTCTAGGGCCCACACCCACAGGAGCACCATAGTGCTGAAGTTACCTCACCCAGGGGAGCCGGGTGCATAGGTGTTCTTTGGTGTCGGGTCGCGGCGTCGTTTTCAATGGGAGCCAGTGAAGACTTGCTGCTTGCGGCGACAGGAGAAGTGTCCGGAGGAATCCAAGCCTGGATTCGGAAGTTGGAAGACCTGAAAGCAGAGGGGACAGTGTTCAAAGTCACTTGGCAGTGACTCGGGGCAAGGAAGATGGATGCCCACCGTCGTCGCAAGATTCAGGTCGTTCGCGGTTGCCTTGACTCTTCAGCCACGAGGTCCAGGAGGTGTCGACGACGACCAGGAGCTGGATTCGGCGTGTCCCACGATGTCTGCAGCTTACTGCGGTGTCGGCGACTCGATCGGAGCCAACAAGCCTTGGTAACAGCAAGTCTCGGGGAAAGTGTGAAGAGGCAATGGCGCAGACCAGCAAGGTCTGGGGGACTCACCCAGCAAGGATAAGTCAGGGCAGGCCTGGAGCAACCAGGGGAGCCCTTCGGTTTCTTTAGGAAGTCTTCTGGGGACCCACAAGCCGGCTGGCAAGGGATCGCGTAGACGCCTCGGGAGGATCCGCTCACAGGGGCCCACGGTCTCTCGGGACGTGGTAGGCCTCTGATCTTAGGAGGGATTCCTGCTGGAGGCTGGGACCACACGTGGTCCAAGGCACAAGTTCGTGGAACGTTGTGAAGGGGTTGCACTCGACAATAGTGCACGGTACCCAGGGGTCGCGGTTCCTCGTTACTCTTGGGGTCCACTGGCCTCAGCTTCGCTGGGGACTCACGATGGCCTTTGAGAAGTCAGGAAATCCACTTCTTGGGCTGCAGGGACTTCGGACTCCGGCGGGAGCAGCGTAGTTTGCGACCGTCGTTTGTAGTTTTTGGTGCCTGCCAAGCAGGGGAGTCACTCCTTGACTCCAAGGGAGATTCTTCAATCTTCCAAAGGTAGTGGAACGTCGAAGGTCCGGGATTCTTCTTGTAGAGCATCGTCCAGGAAAATCTAGGGTGCAATGCACAGGTTCCCCCTCTTATACTAAAAGAAGGGGAGGGACTAGCTCTATGACCCTACCTATGGGAGGGTCAGGGGAGTGGGTGGCTACACCCACTTCCCTTTGTCCAGTTTCGCGCCAGAGCAGGGACAGGTAGCCCCTGAGCCGGTTTGAACTGGCATATGCACAGAGGAGCCTTCTGCTCCCCCAGTGCAGGACTTCAAAGCACTCTAAGAGTGCACCCACCCAGCCCCAATACACTAAACCCTGTCTGGGAGGTGGTCACACCCCCTTGGGACAGGATATCTGTTGTTGGGCTTCCGCCACTGCGAGTGTTGGTCATCAGCAGGAGGGCAGCCCAGTGTCTGTGACTGGGGGCATCCATTTTGTGATGCCAGGGCTCTGCAGGATTCTACCGCGTTTCCACAGCAGGTACATGTCTATCCCTCTAGAAGGGTGGAATGCTACCCCCGCCGCCAGGACTGGCGGGGGGGTAGTATTCCAAGATGTTTGACACCAAACACGACATGTTTCGATGCAGCCAATCCAAAGTTAGCATTTTACCGCGAGGATATAATGCACTTAAAAGTATATGGTTTAACCGCATCCACAAACAGCACCAGAGAATGGACTCTGAGAGCTGCAGAGGGGCCCTGCTCAGGCAGAGGCACCCCCTCACATAGAAGCCAAGCACCCTGCCCTCAGGATTGATAGGGCCTGCCTTAGGGGTGACTGATAGGGTTATATGTGTGTGTAGGAGAGATATAGGGAACCTATATCTCAGTGAGGGGTGCTAGCACTTCCTCACTCAGGCTGCAGGAGCAGGCCTGTGGTGTCAGATTTAGTCTGCTTCCCAGGGGTGGCATAATACATGCTGCAGCCCCTGGTAGGCCTGTGAAGTACCTATGCCCTTGGTACCTAAGGTACCATATACTAGGGACTCATAAGGTGCCACAGTATCCAATCACTAGTGCACCTAGAGTGCACTCCAAATCGTTTAGAGAGAACAGAGAGGCTGGGGCCCTGATTAGCAGGGGCCCAGCCAGACTATAGCCAGAAACCAGTGTAAACATCAGAAAAAAAGTGGGGGCAACATAAGATGCAGATCCTACTCTCCTACACAACTCCCCCCAAACGCAGGGACACTAAACTAACCTTGACCAGTTGAGTCTTCGTGTTCAAAGTGGAAATACCTTGAGAGTCCATCTGCATTGGCATGTTGGGTCCCAGGTCTATGTTCCACTGTATAGTCCATCCCCTGTAGGGAAATGGACCACCTCAAAAGTTTTGGGTTTTCTCCTTTCATTTGTTTAAGCCATAGGAGGGGCTTGTGGTCGGTCTGAACTATGAAGTGAGTGCCAAACAAGTATGATCTCAGCTTCTTCAGGGCCCATACCACAGCAAAGGCCTCCCTCTCTATAGCTGACCAACGTTTCTCTCTAGGGGTCAGCCTTCTGCTAATAAAAGCTACTGGCTGGTCTTGACCTTCATCATTCAGTTGAGACAGTACAGCTCCCACACCCAGCTCAGAAGCATCTGTTTGGACAATGAACTTTTTGGTGTAGTCTGGACTCTGTAAGATGGGGGCAGTGCACCTGGCCTGCTTTAGGTCTTCAAATGCCTTTTGACAGCTAGCTGTCCACTGAACCTTTTTTGGCATTTTCTTTGAGGTCAGATCATTCAAGGGGGTCACTATAGATCCATATCCCTTGACAAACCTCCTATAGTACCCAGTCAGGCCTAAGAAGGCTCTCACCTGTGTCTGGGTGGTTGGAGCAACCCATTCCACTATGGTTTGGATTTTGCTCTGTAAAGGCTGAACCTGGCCTCCACCTACAAGGTGGCCCAGGTACACAACCTGACTCTGCCCTATCTGGCACTTAGTGGCCTTGATAGTGAGGCCTGCTTTCTGCAGGGCCTCCAAAACATTTCTGAGGTGGACCAGGTGATCCTGCCAGGAGGAACTAAAGACAGCAATATCATCTAGATAAGCTGAGCAATAAGTTTCCATCCCTGTCAGAACTTTATTCACCAACCTCTGAAAAGTGGCAGGTGCATTTTTCAATCCAAAGGGCATCACCACAAAGTGGTAGTGCCCACCAGGGGTCGAAAATGCTGTCTTGGCTTTTGCATCATCAGCTAATCTGATCTGCCAGTAGCCAGCTGTTAGGTCAAACGTGCTTAGATACTTGGCTGAGGCCAAAGTATCAATCAGCTCATCTGCCCTTGGTATGGGATAGGCATCAGTCCTAGTGACTGCCTTGAGGCCTCTGTAGTCTACACAAAACCTCATTTCTTTCTTACCACCCTGGGTATGAGGCTTGGGTACCAGGACTACTGGACTAGCCCAAGGGCTATCTGAAGGCTCAATTACACCTAGCTCCAACATTTTCTGGACTTCAGTCCTGATACAGTCCCTGACATGGTCAGGTTGCCTGTAGATTTTATTCTTGACAGGCAGACTGTCTCCAGTGTCCACCTCATGGGTGCACCAGGAAGTCTGACTAGGGGTCAGGCTAAACATATGTCTAAACTGTTGCAGAACTTGTCTGCACTCAGTTTGCTGATGGTCGGTGAGGCTGCTTGCCAAAGCAACACCATCTACTGACCCATCATCAGGGTTCTGAGAGAGCAGGTCAGGGAGAGGGTCACTCTCCTCCTCCTGGTCCTCATCAGTTGCCATGAGCAAGCCCATGTCAGCCCTGTCAACATATGGCTTTAATCTGTTGACATGGAGCACCCTCAGGGGGCTCCTGGGAGTTCCAAGATTCACCAGGTAGGTGACTTCTCCCTTCTGTTCAACTATTGTATGGGGGCCACTCCATTTGTCCTGGAGGGCTGCTGGGGCCACAGGCTCCAACACCCACACTTTCTGTCCTGGCTGGTATACAGTCAGTACAGCCTTTGGTCATGCCAAGTTTTTTGTAATTCTTGGCTGGCCTCTAGGTTTTTGGTTGCCTTTTTCATGTACTCTGCCATCCGGGAGCGGAGACCAAGTACATAGTCCATCACATCTTGTTTGGGGGGCTTGAGAGGTAACTCCCAGCCCTCTTTTACCAAACACAGTGGACCTCTCACAGGATGCCCAAACAGAAGCTCAAATGGGCTGTAACCAACCCCCTTCTGTGGAACCTCCCTGTATGCAAACAACAGGCAAGGAAGAAGAAGGTCCCATTTCCGCCTAAGCTTCTCTGGGAGTCCTTTAATCATTCCTTTCAAGGTTTTGTTGAAGCGTTCAACTAAACCATTGCATTGTGGGTGATAGGGGTGGTGAACTTGTAAGTTACACCACACTCCTTCCACATTGCTTTTAGATATCCTGACATGAAGTTGGTACCTCTGTCAGAAATGACCTCCTTTGGAAAACCCACTCTGGAGAAGACTCCAATGAGGGCTCTTGCCACCACAGGGGCTGTGGTGGTCCTCAGGGGAATTGCTTCTGGGTACCTGGTGGCATGATCCACTACCACCAGGATAAACCTGTGCCCAGATGCAGTTTGAGGGTCAAGGGGACCAACAATGTCAATCCCTACCCTTTCAAAGGGTACCCCCACCACAGGTAGTGGTATCAGGGGGCCTTTGTTGTGCCACCTGCCTTATCACTGGCTTGGCATGTGACACAGGAGCGACAAAACTCCTTTGTGTCCTCTGACATATGTGGCCAATGAAAATGTGGAACAAGCCTGTCCCAGGTCTTGTTTTGGCCCAAGTGTCCTGCTAAAGGGATGTCATGTGCTAGGGTCAAGAGGAACCCCCTAAACTTCTGAGGTATTACCAACCTCCTGGTGGCTCCAGGGGCTGGGTCTCTACCTTCAGAATATAGGAGTCCCTCATCCCAATAAACTTTATGGGACCCACTAGCACTCCCAGCAGCCTCAGCAGCAGCCTGCTGTCTGAGGGGTTCAAGAGAGGGGCAGCACTGTTGCTCCTTACTCAGATCTTCCCTAGAAGGTCCCCCTGCCCCCAAGAACTCAACCTGATCAGGCTCAAGTCCCTCTGGGGCAGTTCCTTCTTCAGGGTCTGCATCACCTCCCTCTGAGGGTGAATCTGTGATCTGAGACAGAGGGGAAGGCACTGCCTTTACCCTACTGCTCCTCCTCTTGGTAAGCATCTGGTCCATTGTTCCAGGATCCAGAGCTGGTTCAGTGTCATGCATTCTTGCTTGTGACCTGGTCACAGCAAATACCTCTGCAGGGATGCCCAACATCTCAGCATGAGTCCATAACTCTACTTCAGACCAGGCTGAAGTCTCTAGATCATTGCCCAATAGACATTCGACAGGGAGGTCTGCACTGACTACAACCTTCTTGAGGCCAGTTACCCCTCCCCAGGAGAAATTCACAACTGCCAGACTATGGTTGGTCTTGACGTTGCTCGCATTGGTCACCTGGTACATTTCACCCAGGATGATCTGTCCAGGGTCCACAAGATCCTCTGTCACCATGGTGACACTAGCACCTGTGTCCCTAAATGCCAAAGCCTGTTTGCCATTTATTACAGGCTGCTGTTTGTATTTGCCCAGATTACTGGGACTCACTAGGAAGGACATATTAAGGTCTCCCTCACAAATCAGCATTGCCTGAGTGGGCACTCTGACTAGGTCAGAGTCCACTTCAGAACCCAGGGTCAACCCTACTACACCCTTATTCTGTGTACCACCTCCACCAGTAGCTGAGCTAGGGGGAACAGTTGCCTTAGGGGCAGGAGTGGTGGTGGTTTGGTCTTTGGACTTGTTACAGTCAGAAGTCCAGTGCCCTTTCTGTTTACAGAATTTGCACCAGGGCTTCTTTTGGCCTTTTCCCTTGTTGGATTGTGACTCCCCACCAGATGCAGATTTTTGGGGCCCTTGTGAAGACTTCTGGTCTTTTGACTTATCCCCACCTTTCTCAGAGCCCTTAGGATCTTGCTTCTTTGTGTCACCCCCTTGGTTCTGGGGTTTCTGCCTCACCCTGGTTCTGACCCATTTGTCTGCCTTCTTTCCCAATTCTTGGGGAGAGGTCAGATCCGAGTCCACCAGGTACTGATGCAACAACTGGTTCTGGCAATTATTAAGGATCTGTTCTCTCATCATCAGATTATACAATCCCTTGAAATCAGTAACCCTACTGCCAACCAGCCAACCCTCCAGAGCCTTGGTTGCACAATCAACAAAGTCAGTCCAGTCCTGAGTCTGTGCCTTCTGGGTGACTCTGAACTTCAACCTGTACTGTTCAGTGGTTAAGCCAAACCCATCTATTAGTGCACTCTTCAGGACTTCATAATCATCAGCATCCTCTTCTCTAACAGTGAGGAGCTTGTCTCTACCTTTATCTGAAAAGGAGAGCCACAAGATTGCTGCCCACTGCTTTTGGGGGACCTGCTGTACTCTACAGGCCCTCTCCATAGCAGTTATCCACTTGTGGATATCATCCCCACTCTGGTAGGGAGGAACAACCTTGCTCAGGTTCCTATGGTCTGGAATAGATTCTCTGCCTCTAGGGACACTGTTGCTGCCACCAAGGGGTTCTAACCCCTCTCGTCTAGAAGCTCTCTGGATTTCCAGGGCTTCTCTATCCAGTGCCAACTGCTTGGTTCTGAGGGCAACTCTTGCTTCCTCATACTGCAGCAGTTTGCACATTCTTTCAGAGGAGGTCTCTCTTATGGGAAAGTATGAGTTCCTCTGGTGGACAAATTCTCTGCCAGAGTGATAAGAGTGCTCAGATTCCCTGGAAGGGGACCTATGCCTCTCATCCACTCTGTCAGTTCTCTTAGGGAGAATTCCTCTGTCCTTTTCAGGCCCCTTGAGGCCTGGCCCTTCAATCACAGAGTCCTGGTCATTCGGATTTTCTTCTGACCCAGATACTGTAATTGACCCACCCACTGATTCAGACCCATTAGCTCCTAGAGCCAATCTAAGATCATCTGCTGTCAGCAGATCTATCAGGTGTAGGGTTGAGGGACTCTGTCCTAGCCTCAGGTGTCTTTCAACACACATGGCTCTCAAGTCAGAGAAAGCCATGTCCTTATACTGAGGCTGCGTGGATCCACTGGTTCCACCCCTTAAGGACATTCTAGTGTTGTGCAGTGTTGTACTACCTACACTAGTTTGTGGCCTACTGATACTAGCTTGAGCTGTAGAAAGGGTGTGCTATCCCTTGGCACACAGCTCTAAGTTCAGTAGAACTTATTGATACTAAGCTTGACTTTATATGTACCTTAAGTACCTATAGTGGTTTTCAGTTAGTAATTCAAATAGAGATTTTCTGGTAAAACAATAGCAAGCTGGAATCCCACACGCTGCCCACCAATGTGAGAAGTTGGCCTGGTATATGCTGTTCACTAATTAAAGTGGACACCTTGCACCAGAACAATTCGACTCTTATGGTAGATAGGTTTAAGACAACCTTTATAGAAAGCTATCCTAGTGGTAGCTGTGGAGAGCAGCCTTCAGGCTAAGTCTTGATGGAATGTAAAGCAGCTTGTTTTACCACACAATCTCTTGAATCACCAAATGAAAAGACACCACACAGGTATATATATCAAATATATATGTATTTATCAATAAACACTCTCTACTAATCTCTTTATGAGATTAGAGGTCAGGAACATATGTACAAGTCAAATATTATCAGAATAAGTTTAGCACAATCGAATATCACAATCTTAGTTTGCTAGACCTAGGTCTAGGGCATCTAGAATCGAGGGACCCCCAAGAACCACCCCAGGTAGTTGTAGGAGACCCACAGGGGACGGACGCGGTGACCTGGCACCGGTGCGAATCCTGTACGAGTCTATGCACTTAGACGCGATTGAGATATCAATGTTAAAGGTCCCTTGCGTGTTCGAGGCGAACACACCGATCGGTCCTTGTACGAGTCGAAGGACGCGGTCACAGATAGAGATGCAAGGGAGATGGACGAGCTGTGTCTAACACAGACGCGAACCTTGTGCGAGTCAGTGCAATGGAGATCTCAGAGTTACAGGTCCTTTGTGTGTTCGAGGCGAACACCGATTGGACTCAGTACGAGTCGAAGGATATGGTTTTAGATAGTGTTGCAAAGGAGAGGTGTGTCTAACACAGACGCGAACCCTGTACGAGTCAGCGCAATTGTCGCACTTGGAAAGTTAGAGTTTTAGGACACTTCTAGGGAAGCTACAAGCAAGTCACTTACAGGGTAAGTAGTTCTAGGGCCCACACCCACAGGAGCACCGTAGTGCTGAAGTTACCTCACCCAGGGGAGCCGGGTGCATAGGTGTTCTTTGGTGTCGGGTCGCAGCGTCGTTTTCAATGGGAGCCAGTGAAGACTTGCTGCTTGCGGCGACAGGAGAAGTGTCCGGAGGAATCCAAGCCTGGATTCGGAAGTTGGAAGACCTGAAAGCAGAGGGGACAGTGTTCAAAGTCACTTGGCAGTGACTCGGGGCAAGGAAGATGGATGCCCACCGTCGTCGCAAGATTCAGGTCGTTCGCAGTTGCCATTGACTCTTCAGCCACGAGGTCCAGGAGGCGTCGACGATGACCAGGAGCTGGATTCGGCGTGTCCCACGATGTCTGCAGCTTACTGCGGTGTCGGCGACTCGATCGGAGCCAACAAGCCTTGGTAACAACAAGTCTCGGGGAAAGTGTGAAGAGGCAATGGCGCAGACCAGCAAGGTCTGGGGGACTCACTCAGCAAGGATAAGTCAGGGCAGGCCTGGAGCAACCAGGGGAGCCCTTCGGTTTCTTTAGGAAGTCTTCTGGGGACCCACAAGCCGGCTGGCAAGGGATCGCGAAGACGCCTCGGGAGGATCCGCTCACAGGGGCCCACGGTCTCTCGGGACGTGGTAGGCCTCTGATCTTAGGAGGGATTCCTGCTGGAGGCTGGGACCACACGTGGTCCAAGGCACAAGTTCGTGGAACGTTGTGAAGGGGTTGCACTCGACAATAGTGCACGGTACCCAGGGGTCGCGGTTCCTCGTTACTCTTGGGGTCCACTGGCCTCAGCTTCGCTGGGGACTCACGATGGCCTTTGAGAAGTCAGGAAATCCACTTCTTGGGCTGCAGGGACTTCGGACTCTGGCGGGAGCAGCGTATTTTGCGACCGTCGTTTGTAGTTTTTGGTGCCTGCCAAGCAGGGGAGTCACTCCTTGACTCCAAGGGAGATTCTTCAGTCTTCCAAAGGTAGTGGAACGTCGAAGGTCTGGGATTCTTCTTGTAGAGCGTCGTCCAGGAAAATCTAGGGTGCAATGCACAGGTTCCCCCTCTTATACTAAAAGAAGGGGAGGGACTAGCTCTATGACCCTACCTATGGGAGGGTCAGGGGAGTGGGGGGCTACACCCACTTCCCTTTGTCCAGTTTCGCGCCAGAGCAGGGACAGGTAGCCCCTGAGCCGGTTTGAACTGGCATATGCACAGAGGAGCCTTCTGCTCCCCCAGTGCAGGACTTCAAAGCACTCTAAGAGTGCACCCACCCAGCCCCAATACACTAAACCCTGTCTGGGAGGTGGTCACACCCCCTTGGGACAGGATATCTATTGTTGGGCTTCCTCCACTGCGAGTGTTGGTCATCAGCAGGAGGGCAGCCCAGTGTCTGTGACTGGTGGCATCCATTTTGCGATGCCAGGGCTCTGCAGGATTCTACCGCGTTTCCACAGCAGGTACATGTCTATCCCTCTAGAAGGGTGGAATGCTACCCCCGCCGCCAGGACTGGCGGGGGGGTAGTATTCCAAGATGTTTGACACCAAATACGACATGTTTCGATGCAGCCATTCCAAAGTTAGCATTTTACCGCAAGGATATAATGCACTTAAAAGTATATGGTTTAACCGCATCCACAAACAGCACCAGAGAATGGACTCTGAGAGCTGCAGAGGGGCCCTGCTCAGGCAGAGGCACCCCCTCACATAGAAGCCAAGCACCCTGCCCTCAGGATTGATAGGGCCTGCCTTAGGGGTGACTGATAGGGTTATATGTGTGTGTAGGAGAGATATAGGGAACCTATATCTCAGTGAGGAGTGCTAGCACTTCCTCACTCAGGCTGCAGGAGCAGGCCTGTGGTGTCAGATTTAGTCTGCTTCCCAGGGGTGGCATAATACATGCTGCAGCCCCTGGTAGGCCTGTGAAGTACCTATGCCCTTGGTACCTAAGGTACCATATACTAGGGACTCATAAGGTGCCACAGAATCCAATCACTAGTGCACCTAGAGTGCACTCCAAATCGTTTAGAGAGAACAGAGAGGCTGGGGCCCTGATTAGCAGGGGCCCAGCCAGACTATAGCCAGAAACCAGTGTAAACATCAGAAAAAAAGTGGGGGCAACATAAGAGGCAGATCCTACTCTCCTACACCACACAACCAATGTATTTTTAGAGAGGTGTTGGGCATATGGTTGTCACTGGGAAGCTACGTAAACCCACCAGGGCAAGGATAGATTTTCCCTCACTAATCTGCACTATGGAAGAAATAGTATTCATTTCCTATTACGCTCAAAAAGAGGGACAGAAAAAAGGGAGAGTGAGATTTCTAGACCAAATGAATTAACCAGGAGAACAAGTGAAATCCAGGATGATAAATATGAAAAGATAGAGAAAACGACAGAGAAAAATACGAAAAACAAGAGGGTAAAGTACACTTACCAGACTGTTCCTATTTCTTTTTCTGAGGAGCATGATTAACAGGAGTGGATCCGAAGCATCTCAGTCTTAACTTTATTCGATCAACAAGGATCATAAGTACAGACAAATACAAATAAAACATATAAAACATCGTGGCACATCTAAAAATAAACAACTCCATACATCTCAATAAAAGTGCTAATACATTTTGGTTTAAAAGGAGAACTAGTAGAATTAAAATTACATACAAATCCCTAAAATTGGCTATTCAAGCAAACCCTTGGGTCTCAACTTAGAAGCAAGATGAAACTCTTCCATTTCTTCCCGCTTTACGTCACCAGTGCAAAAGAGCATTTACATTTAGTTCATAAAATCAAAAAAAAGGAAACGTTCTTATACTCCTCTGTGTAATTTCTAGGCTTTTAAAACCCAAGGAAGGACAGCACCACTTAAAGAAGCTTATACAAAGGATTAGGTCAATAAGGTACGATCCACATACATAAGTTTAACACATCATAAAATCAATGGATCACCAGTTCCCTCCTGTGTTGCTGTCATATTAGGCCTATATCATATGCTCGGGATGCACTTAGATTGCTAGATCCAGGCTGCCCAAAGGTACTTTGCAACCGTGAAGACCACCAGCCTGGAGCTGTCAGTTCTTTAGACTGTAAGTGCACCCAGATACTTCCTTACACCAAGGATCCTACACAGTGGCAATAGCCATCTTCTTCTCTGTGGGCCATATCCTGGACAAAAACAATAGCAAATGTGATATGGTTTCTAGAGGCGCCCTACACACCGAACACTCATTGCTGTTGTTTTTCACACTGGCCCATTCAACAATAAGTTCTAATATGGAGACTCTGATATCTGAATTGAAGGAACAATTTCTGATCTGGCGGGGGGGCGGGTAATCTCATCAATCGTCACCTCATATCTTGGCAACATTTTAAAATTAATAAATTCCAAGGTAAGGGAGCCCCCACATTCCGAACAGATTCCAGATACCTGCTCCCAATAGGCTAACTTAATAACCACTTTAGAGACGGCACCAAACTCCTCTAGTGCCGCCCAGAACCTCCCTATCCCCAACTTTCTGAGCAAAGACCTTACATGCGTAAACCATGGTATATTTGGGGTTCTAGATAGGGCTAGGAAATCCTTTAGGATTTATCTATATGCTCCTAGAGCCGGTGAGGTCCATATCCTATACCAATAAAGTAGGGGCCTTAGTTCAGCCTTCCAGGAAATTTTCCTAAATGCCAAATCAAGATATAACAGGATCAATGGCGTGCTCTTAGGGAGGGCAAAGAGGGACCTGATAAACCTATTTTCTGTTGATGTTAAAATGTTACAGTTTGCATGGCCCACGATCTCAGCACCGTACAAAACAGCTCCCAGTGCTTTTACATTACAAATTTAAATCTACGGGGCAGCTTTCTTGGAGACAGTTCTATTAACTATCTTGGTCATTCTTGCAGAACAATGAGTCAGCGAGCAAACTGATTTTTGGACCTGCATTGATCAATCCAAATTTGGTGTCAATCTTATCCCTAAGTAATCAAAGGTAGAGATCTGCTCTATTGGGTTTGAATAAATGCACAGCCTGCATTTGTACTTTTTACTTGTTGTACGGTTGAATAACATAAATTTTGGTTTAGAGCTGTTAAGTTCAAGCCCACGCTCTTTGCAAACAAAGTTAACGTTTATGAGGAGTTGCTGGAGTCCTTGAAGTGATTTGGAAATCAGGAGAGTAAAGCAGGCACTCTCCTGAATCCAACCTTGCATGCATCGCAACCATCTCTGTACAACTGATTCACTACATCATTTATATACAATGAGAATAGAGAGGGGGCAGGACACAACCCTGCCTAACCCCCTTCTGGGTGCTTATAGGAGAGGTGAGCTGCCCCTGGTCACCACACCTAACTCTTGCATAGTTATTCTCATGCAACCATACCAAAATTGCAAGTAAGTTGGGTGGGATACCCATCCTATCTAACGTGGACCACAGCATAGCCCTACGGACTAAATCGAAGGCTGCACGTGGGTCAACAAAGGCAACAAAAAGACAGCCCACGTTAACCCCTACAGTCTTCCAAACAAGACAATTATATCAAAAGATCTGATTAACCGTACTGGTACCACTCCTGAATCCTGCCTGGATATCAGATAGTATCATTTTTTCCTGGATGAGGAGATGTACCAGAACCTGCTTACCGAAGATCTTCTGTGAAGCTTCCATCAAACTGTTTGGTCGATAGTTGCTCGTAACGCTATGCTGACCCTCCTTATGGATTGGGACAATCTCTGCAGTACACCAAGTTTTGGGGATCAGCATGCCCTTCAAAATGGCATTCAAAAGGTTGTTCATGTAGGGTCCCCAGATTTCCAAGTTTGATTTAAAAAGCTAACTTGGAATCCGTTCAGGACCTGGTGCTTTTGCTGATTGGCTAGTTTTTTATAGCCTCTTCAGTATCACTTAATTTGAACACATGAGTGTTTATGTTTCTTTCATTCAGTTCTCCTCCACGGGGCCAAGATCCCTTTCCCACCTGTCCCAGGGAAACTGGATTGGGCCCTGAATTTTAACAACTTATTTATTTACAACTGATGTTCTATATATGCAAGAGGTTGCTTTTTACCCCATTCACTCCACAATCAGTTTAGATTCTAAGGGTTTAAAATCCGGGAGTTTCTGTAAATACTCTATTCAAGACCTTCAAGCACGTGTCATATTGTGGGGCTCGAACCCCTTTTGCATCTGACTGAAGGTTTTGATATGTGAGGTTTCCCAGACATCACCAATCTTAGATATCTCAATTGTGTCCCATCCAGAGAATCCACTCAACTAAGAGACCTCTGGAAGCCATTTGCTAGGCCAAAGTGGGGTTTCTTTCGTAACCCTCCCATGCCATTTAATTTCCTGGGTAACCAGTGCCAGCACTCAAGTGTGATCCTGGTAACCTCAAGAGAAGTCATTAGACACCTTATAACTATTTAACTGTAACAGGAGCAACTGTATTCCCCCAGTCACGACCTTAAGCTGCACTGTGAGAGGAAAGACTAATCTTGTTTATTAGTAGAATGCTATTTCCACGAGAACAAAAATATATTCTGTTACTTAGAAGGAATGTTTGGGTATGAAATGGGCAGTGGATGAGCTTAAATACCATCGGTAAGGGACACAGTTTACCTTATAGGCAGACCATGCTCCCTTAGCTTGGCTATTGCAGAACAATGGGAATAACCCGAGAATATTGAAGCAGTTTCTGTCACTTCAACCACATACTTTGGTGGTCAAGCATAGAAAAGGAAAAAAATTGGGGAAAGAAGGTTTTCTCAATTTTTTTCCTGTGGGTGATCTTACAGAACAGAAAGTTTTAAGTTAGGAATAGTGTGGAGTGGAGATGGGTGACTTACCGGAGATCGGGGGCCCCCCTGCACGGCGGGGCTTTTATTATGCCACTGACCACCCAGCAGCTTTGGTACTACAATGGGAACAATTAAGGCCGAACTGTTAAGCTACGATGAAAACCCTAGTTCCTAACATGTTGGGCCTCGATAGTAGCAGCTTGAGTCCCATGACAAAGTGGCACATACATTGTGCCAGACACTTCTGAACATACTCGTGTCACCGAGGAAAAACTAAAATGTGATGGATGGCATGCTTGAATTAATGTCGGAGAATGGTAGCTCCTCTGGGCCACATTCAAATCCATCATTTTTTGCTCACTGTGCAACTGCAGACGTGGACTACCCTTAGGCAATTTAGCCTCGATCCTTATTTGATAAGAACAGTCCAGCCACAACTGCCAAGCCACACCCCATCTGGAAAGGAACAAAAATAATATCAGGATGTTCAGTCTTTTGAGCCTCATCAGTGAGATGCAGCCTGACTGCTAAGGGAAAGTAAGTAAGGGAGTCAAGTCTAGGAATACTCATCACAGAGGGCCTCACAGAGAAAAACGAGAAAGAAAGAGGTGGGTGGAATACTTGAATTTATCTCAGACTCCGGTGATTACTCTCTGGACCATATTGAAGTCCTTTGTTTCTTTCCCACAATGCCACTGCAGACAGGTACCATCATCATGCAACCCAGACTTGCTCTACCTGTAATAGTAACAGACCAGTTCGAATTCTCAGGCCACATCCCCTCTGGATGAGAACAAACACAACCCTGGACCGGCTTCGGCATTGTTGGACCTCATCATGAGGTGCAACATGTGGCCAACAGCACAGCAAGCAGGACATCCACATCTGGGAATAGCTGTCACACTTTGGTTGTCACTGCACTAGACAGTTGCTGAGATTAATTAAAGCATTGCTTCCATCACTTTTCATGCTCTCTTCTGCTGCCCAGCCATTTGATAGATGGTTCTTTGTCTGGCTCTAGCCTCCTCTGTTGTCTCACAGTTTGTGCCGTGCCTGTCCTGGTCTTCAGTCAGACTTCTATGTTCAAGTGCACTTCTCTGTAGCTGTACCCCGTTCCCATCTTACTCACACACCTAGTCTGGCTTTTACTCGCTCCTTTTATGTGTGCCTCTTTCCTCGTTGGATTCTCGTCGATGCTGGCCGCCTTTGGTGCTCTGCCTGCTGTGTGGCCTCGCCCCTGTTCAAACCCTCCTCTATCAGCACACCCATTTTCCTGCAAAGTTCCCAACTTTCTGCTCATTTATTGGTATTTATTCATCCAGCCTTCTCAGATGGAATGCTTTTCTACTGTCTGGTTCCTCTTCTCCACCAATTCAAGCCTCTCATCGGCTAACTCCTTTGCATTTATCATCCTTTCCTCCCTGCTCGTTGCCCATCCAATGCCCTGTTGGCAAATTTTTCTGCCATTGGCGAGTGCCTCACTCATGGGGGCTTCACCCAGTCCACTCCTCATGGCATGCTCTGTACCTAGTTCACGCCCACCTGCTGCTCCGTTAGCACCCCTTGCAGGGCCCACTCCCTGTTCTCACACTCCTCTGCCACTCCGTGTTCCTGACGCCGGTGACTGAAGGCTCACACGGGGAAGCCGCTGCATGGGGCAGAACGTCCAGCAGCAGCGGCACGGCTTCAATAACGAAACAGCACTCAATCACCTCGGCAGCGCCCAGCAGCCACCATTAATACTTAGGTGCCAGCAGTGCGTCCCCGTATTCCCCAGCCACTGCTGTGATGACAGCTCAGGCTTACACCCGACAGTGACAAATATTCACCCTGACACAGCCACCAATCACATAGAGACAGGCTTCAAACTCGGTGCCAGTAGCCCTGCTTCTCACGCAGCACTTGCACTTCCTAAAATAAAATAACATACTGGAGACTCACATATAGATTGGGCCGAGTGGGTGAAGGTTTAATGCTGGTCCATACCTAAAGGTGGAAAACACAACATAAGTGGGCCAAAAATGACAGAGATGCCTCGCTGTGAGATGTCCGCCTATGGGGGAAGAGCCCTGTACCTAGAAAACAGTACTAAAAGTGTTTTACTCTAAAGAGAAAAGGCATACACAATTGACTCCCTCCCTCTCCCTAAAAGAATGACCCAGCACAAATAGGTCAACATATAGAATTATAGAAGGGTAATAGTGAATCATGGGGATGTTTTTCACCTCGGGGTTCTGAGTGACAAGAAATAGACAACGAGAGTGAAGCCCTAGTTGACTGTGATGTCACTCAGAACCTCGAGGTGAAAAACATCCCCGTAATTACATTTCTACACATGTATATTTTTATGTCATGTATGGCCCCCAAAATCATCTGCCCCTGCTTTCAGCTGATACGCACTGGCAGAGGAGAAATGGCTTCTGTTATGTATTCTTGTCCCGAAGGTTAAAAAAAACTTACCTGCCATCCATGACCAACCCCAACCACCTTCCTTGCTTTCCTTCCCCCTCCTGCAACCGTGCTTTCTGCTGTCAGTCAAATCAGACAATAAGAGCTGTGCTGACAGGCTCTCAGAGAGCCCCGCCAGATTGGCCTGGAAGGCCTTTGTGACATCACAAAAGTGGGTGACTATTACTATGTCATACCAGTGGGTTATGAGATTCAGAAACTGAAATAAACAATTGAGGCTCTCTGTGAGAGCAATACATAACAGAATTATGTTGGTGCTTTGAAAGCATATCATAGCACAATGTTATAAGAGTTAAGATGACCTGTATTGCAAAGCACTGTGATTTAGGCCATAGAGACTAAGGGCCTGATTACGAGTTTGGCGGTGCGGGAGCGGGACCTCCCCACCACCGCACCGGCAAACCCGTGTGCCCGATTATGATTTTTTCCCAGTCACTGGAAGTTCTTTGCCGTTTCCACGGCGGTGCCTATAAAATAGGCACCGCAATGGGAACGTCAAAGGCAGTACCTGCATGGCATGGACTGGTGCCAGGGCCGGACTGGCCGTTGCGGGCACCGGGCGTTTCCCCGGTAGGTCGCCAGGGAGGGGGCCAGTTTTAGGCCCTGGGGGACCGTTTTTGTTACCGGCGGCCGGCAATATCGGCCCCCTGTAACAAAAACGGCCGAAATCGGCCGTATCAAACAGCTCGACTGCACCCCCCTTCTCACCCACAGGGGGGCCGGCCGAGCTGTTTGCCAGGGCCGGTTTCGTTTCCCAGTCCGGCCCTGACTGGTGCAGTCCATGCCGTGCAGCTACTGGGGTGCATGCACACAGGGGGGCACTACATGTGCCCCCTGCATGCACCCCATGGCCCAGAGACAACAGGGGGGTTTCCTCTCCTCCACGGTTTTCATGGAGGAAGAACCGCCATGAAAACCGTGGCTGAAGTGAAACTCGTAATATGCTTGGTGGGACCGCCGCGGTCCCGCCAAGCATAATGCAGCCTCAAGACTGCCTCGCAAATGCCAGGGATCTGTGATCCCTAGCAGTTGCGGTGGTGCAATGGCGGTCTGACCACCCTAGCTGTAAAAGGGCGGTCAGAAGACCGCCACCGTCACCCCCCTGCGAGCCATGGACCGCCAGCCTCATAATCAGGCCCTAAGTTTTAAGCTTATGTACATGTTTTAGGTTTCCTGCGTTCATCAGATTACTATTGCAGCTAACTCTTGTTCCTGGTGTAAAATGGAAATAATCGACATCTACATTATATTCGATTCTTGCCAGCACATGTTATAATCAAACATTCTTGGACGGCAGCTATGTGTATGACTCTTGCTAGTGTAAATTTAATAGTTTTTAATAATAAAAATTTCATGACTTGCCTCTTCAGATGAAAAGTTATGCAAGGTGGCCAAAATAGCTGCATGCCCCGTTCCCACAGGAAAAGAAACCTTCATCGTGTACAAAGGATTGCCAGAGCCACCTACCCACACACGTAGAACAAGCCACAAAGAAGAAACATGGCCAGAGGGCTCCACACAGAGGTGAACATCCTTGGAAACTCGCAGGTCAGGGAAGGACATCCTGGCACAGCGAGTAAAGGATAGCCACAGCGTGTACCTACAAGAGGCAGCAAAAATGGTCAAAGGGTGGCTGCAGTCCCTGGCCACAGCGAAGAGGCAGCTAAAGTGGTCAGTGCCCGTAGTCCTTCACCCCCAGCTACTGTGGCCAATTAATGACTGCAACACAAAGGCAGAGCCGGGCAAAGTGCTGCTGCCCTTCATCACTGAAGAACAGGAATCAGCCAAAGTGGTCAATTAATGACTGTAACCCCCTCCCACCCCCACTAGGACACAAGAGTCAGACCAAGGAGTCAAGTGAACAGCTGCATTCCCTCATCACAGCAGAGACAGAAAAAGTGGTAAATGATGTCAGATCTCCATTGCTCCACAGCCATTGCACGGGACACAGGTGCTAAGCTTATCTTTTTATTTCTGAAGGGCCTCAGTATTACAATCCTTCATCTAGGAACGGGGTAGCTGGACTACAACTCATTCAGTTAGTTCTATGAGCTATGCTACTGGTGACTGTCTGCTTTCTCCTCACTTCCTGTCATTCTCCTCACTTCCTGTCATTCACCTCAACCTTCCATGAAATGGTCACCACTTAGTGGTGTCCAGCATCCAAGCTGATCAGTGCGTGTCTTCCTGGTCCTAGTGCACTATGGCTCTCTGCTCTGTTTACCGACAACATGACATCCGAATGACTACTGCTCCTGACTGCAGAAGAGCCAGCCAAATTGGTCGAAAGGAGGGCTGCAGCCCCTCACTGACAGAAGAAGGAAAGTCAACTATTGTGTGAAAAGAACAGGTATTTCAGGCAAACTTTTATCAGCGTCTTGGAAATTCATCTGCCGTCCAAATCCACATGTACCAGAAGTCATAAGAAGCCTGCCCTACTCCCTAAACCTGTGAGCAGGAAAAGCAATTGACATGTTTGGAATGCCCACAAACTTTGGAGTGTGCTGGTGCTTCCAAACATCTCCACAAACCACTGCCACCCTGGAAACAGTAAGAGAGTTCAGGGAACAACCCCCAATATGGTGGTGTTGTCAGGGAAGACGTTTTTCCACAAGCAAAACATTTCTCTTCTGCAGATTAAAAAATTGACTTGCACAACGAGAAGGCTTTTCACATGCACAACTGTACCCTATGAAAACTGTGCGTGCAGAAGGTCCCTTGCTTGGAGGGAAGTAGGAATTATCAAACATTTCTCAGGAGTACACCTAGAAACACGTGATTTTCACAGTTTCCAGAAGTACTCATGGAAACCTCTGCAAATTCGTATAATTTAGAAGCATGTGCCAATGGGAGGTAGTAAACCCGTGAGAGCAGATTTTGTAATTTCTTGAATGTACACGTATACAAAATGTACTCACACGAAGCTTTTCATGTCAGTTAATCTACTCGTAGGGGTGTGGAATGCATTTTATGTGGCAGTACTGACATGAAAACTTTAGGTACCACCACAAGTTACATGCTTGGGGTTATCCACAAACATTTACATGACCCATTGTGATCTTGAACATGGTTACACCTTT
Organism: Calotriton arnoldi; assembly: GCA_963921515.1. Taxonomy (NCBI): domain Eukaryota; kingdom Metazoa; phylum Chordata; class Amphibia; order Caudata; family Salamandridae; genus Calotriton; species Calotriton arnoldi. The sequence continues at coordinate 5,901,814 of CAWUFW010000046.1, read as the reverse complement.
GGTCCTGTTAAGGGCCAGAGTAAATCCCTTTCCAGGGTGGGAATGATATGGCACACCCTAAAACTGGTAGTGGTGCAGGGCAGTGAGTTTCTCCTTGGGGAAAATATTTTTCTAGTGGTGAAAGGATCCAAAATCAGGGGTTACCGAGATTGTAATAAGAAGAACCTTATGGCTCTGGCGTCCTGGAGCTTTACCTTACTGTTGGACCCTAAACTGGGTACCAAATACACCCTTTGAGCACTTGAACATCCGGGTAAAGAAGTCGAGCAGATTAACTAAGGACCATAAAACCATAAAACAGGCCCACAAACAGGTACAAAACCCCCCCATATACTGATCTGTCAGGCTAGCTCTTCGGCACTGCCTGATTGCCCTACAGGCCATTCCCACACTGCATAAAAGAGTAAGAGGCTTCCTTATTCAGCCACCTCTCACCATGGTGGGGGTAACACCATTGGAGAAGAATAGAGCAGGCAATGGGTAAAGGTTGTTCTTAAACCTCAAAAAGGACATCGGTCTCCTATCTTCAACACTCTAGAGTCTGGTCCATTTCAAGGCTCTCGTGAATGCTCTGCAGGAGTCCTGCAATTGATATTGCTGTCGAGCACTGACTTTCCTGCAGGTGTAATCATTCACTGCCACTACAGTCAATACTCCACATCCAGATGAGATGACGGTGGTTGTCATGCTGAGTAAAGCCAGGGATGCACATGATGTGCCCCTTAAGGTAGCAGAGCACAGCTCTGGGTTGCACCCCAAGTCAGAGTGATGCATGATCATCATGTGCGCTGCGGCTGAAATAAAAAGACTCGCTACAAGAGGAACTCAGGAAAGGGATGTACACTCCCCTGAGCCATGCAGTGTACCGTCTCCATCCCAACACACCATCAGGCACATGCATCAAGGTAGGATTTTGTGAGTCCCTAATTGCGATTATTAAGGAATCGCAATTAAGGATTCATAAAGCCTATGCATGTAGGAATCGCTATAAAAATAGCGATTCCTATACATTCCTTAATTGCGACTCGCAAATTGCGAGTCGCAATTAAGGAATGGCTTCCCATTCATTCCTATGGGCCTACAGGCCCATAGGAATGAATTGAAACTGCATGCGCAAATTGCGAGTCCCAATTGGTACTCGCAAATTGCGCATGCAATTTCAAGGTGCTAGGTGTCAAAAGGACACCCTGTTGCACCCTGAAAATGTACTGTGCACCCATGTATGCGCACACACATGCCCCAAGGGCATGTGTGTGTGTGACATGAAACTTTGAAAAATGCACTTTAGTGCATTTTTCAACGTTTTTGCAAAATACCGTTTTGTTTTATTTTACGGTAAATTACGCCCCAAATAGCGAAATTGCTATTTGAAAGTGCTTCTTGCATTGCATTTAAGGAATCGCAAATTGCGATTCCTTAAATGCAATCGCAATTTGGGAAATTGCAAAATATTGCGATTACCGAAATTGCGCATGCCAAATTGTTTAATGCATCGCAAAAGCTTATTTTGCGATCGCAAACGGCCAATTTTTGCGAATCGCACCGTTTGCGATCGCAAAAAGCTTTGATGCATGTGCCCCCATATGTTTAATTACGCATGCAGAAAGTCTTTCACTTCCACATAAGTAGAAATTCCCAAAAACCTCTACAGGAGTACTCTGTGGCTGTAGCAGGTTTCCAGGAGCGCTCTTTGAAACGTTTGTGAATTGCTTTATTTTGTAAACTTACACTCTTGCAAGACAGTAAACCTGCAGGTTCAGATTTACAGATATTGTTTCAAGAATGGAGTGCTAAATATGCAGATTGGTTGGTACATGCATTTAACGTTAGCAGTAAGTGCACACATGACGTTTCAGACTCATTCTTGCTTACAACAAGTAAGCAGTGGCCATTTCAGGAAGTCATTCTTGCAATAGAGACTCACCTTGGTGCAGTGAACATTTAGCAGCCCTTCCACACTGTTAATCTCAGCGTACAGTAAAGGTGTCAGCAGCAGCGCAGACTCGAATTCCTTGTTTACATTAAATGTCTGAGTGGCAGACCAGATTCACCCAATTGCAGAGAAGGTGCGGATGTCATTGTTCACTTGTCTTTAACCTGAAAAAAAGCTTAATCCTTTCCTCCATCTTCTAAAAACAACGATATCAAGTTAGGGACGCCGATATTAGTAGGCTAACCAGTGGCTAGCTTTTTCCATTCAACACTTCTGCTCCATGGCTCATTCAGAAACAGCTGCCTGTACACAAGATTTTTGTGGTGGATATGAGCATTTGTTGTAGAAGTGAAATATCATAGCAACTGAAACTAGTAAAATACGCCAACAGTCACATTTTATGTCAATGCAGAAAATAAAAGAGGAGCACCCATTTTTAACAACAGGGATCTGCACTAGGGACAGATCTGTTCATGTAAGTAGCAATATCTCATTTTTCATTTCACTTTGCATTCCCTGTGAACCTAATAGATCCACATGTGATAGCTTCGATGTGTGCCATTGCTGCATACATATCTATTCCTATTAGCACAATACCAATAAAGCTCCAATGGGATTATTGCAAACCATTATTTTCACATTAGACCACGTTAACAGTTTTATTTAATAGAAAATGTGAAACAATTATGTAACAAAAATTCATTACATCAAACATATATTGACTGACAATGAGAAAGGAGTCATAAAGATATGAAGGCTATGTTCACATTACAAGTTAGATAAGGTGGACAACAACTTTTGTGACTTCACAAACTTTTTTTAACTTTTGCATACTTTTCTAAATGTTGGTAAAATCCAGTTTCTTCTGAGGCGTGGGTTCAAATCCCACCGCTGCCACCAATGTGAAGAATGTGGTGCATTATATGGTGTAGTTGTGCGACCTCACCGTGTAATACACTCAAAATACTGACTTGAGTCCAGTCAGGCTTGTTTGTTAAACCTTAGCTCAACCCTTGGGAGCTGTGATTTCGAGTAGTCAGGCTTAAACAAAAGAACTAGTTTAAAGCATTTAGGAGCATCAAGACACCAATTTATTTAAAAAAAAATAGATCTAATTTTATTTGAATTTTTAGACTCCAAAATTAACAAAATCGACTGAAGGGTTCCGGAGATATAGATTTTTAAGTAAAATGTAAATTACTGCTTTGCACACAAAATTCCAGCAGGCATTGGTAACCGGAAAGTTTGGAAACTTTGTAAAACTTTGAAAAAGTTATGTTCTGCTTTTCTGGCCAGCTTTGGGCGACCAACTCCAGCAGGGAGGAGGAAGTGGGCTAGTAAGGAGCAAAAGGACAGTTACGTTGCCATGAAAGCAGTCTCAAGTCCAGTTCTAGGTGCTATGGGCGAAATGCCATAGACTTTAACGGAGTGGTATTGCTGCAAGGGATACAGGATGCTGAAGATGCTGTAAGATGCTGAGGCTGCTGTGCCTCGACAGGGGGCTTCCTGGGGCTACTCCTCAGTATAAGGTCCAAGTGGGACAAGTTTGGTCACAGGGGTCGATGTCCCTCGAAGTCCTCTTTGGCCCAGCAAACGTCCAGTTGCCATTGGACTACTGGTCTCTGGTCACAGAGAAACAAGTGGTTCTCTGAAGGCTTATTTCTGTCTTCAGTGACCAAACTGCACTGTGATGACTCCCCCATGTCCAGCAGACTCGGGTGCAACTTTTGAGTGTCGGGACTTGGTCTCTACTGCTGCACGTTGGCGATGCATGGCGATTAGGCGACTGAGGCTACTGACTGGCCAGGGCGGGGTTCTTCAGCTTTTGTGGACCTAGTACTGTAACAGGAAGTCAGCCAACTGACTCTTGGAGTCCACCTTTTTTGTCTGGGGCTCAGGAGCGACTTTTCTATGAGCCAGGCACAACAGGTACAGGCCTCTCTTTGCTAGCCCAAAGATCAGCAGTTGCAGTCTAGTGGCTGGTGCAGTCTCTCTAGCCAGATCTAGGAGGTTTATTACATGGTGTGGTAGTATGGTCCTCACCATGTAATAAACTCATTAATTTGTCTTGGTTCAAGTCATGGTCGTTTGTAAACCTTAGCTCAACCATGGGTAACTGTGGCTTCAAGCAGTTAGGCTTTAACAAAGGAACAAGTCCAAAGCATTTAGAAGTACCAAGCTAGTTGAATAAGAAAGAAAAACAACACAAAGGAAATCCAACACTAATTTATAAAAAGAGATCTTATTTTTATGAATTTGTAGACACTAAAATGAACAAAATCCACCAGAGGGTTCCGGAGATATATTAAGCAAATTGAAAATAACTGCTTTTCACTCAGGATGCGAACAAGCATTGGCAACTACTGCAGTTTGAAAATATTTTGTAAAGTTGTGTTCGGCTAGTCTGGCCTGTTTTGGGTGACTACTTCCAGCAGGGAGAAAGTCAGAGGGCCAATAAGGCTTGGCAGGACAGTTACTTAGCAGTCACAGCAGCCCCAGTCCAGTTCCAGGCTCTATGGGAAAACTGCCATAGATATCAATGGAGTAGTCCTAAAGCTAGGGATACAGGATGCTGAGGACGCTGATCTGGTTGACGGGGGTCTTCCTGGGGTCACCCCTCGGTCCACAAACATGCTGGAGGACTTTGGCCACAGAGGTGATGTCCATCAAAGTCCAGGTCAAGTCCAGCCAAAAATTAGTTGCCACTAGTCTACAGGTCTCCGGTCACAGCAAAAAAAGCGGTTCCTTTTAACTGCAACTAGTGTCCTCCTTGGGTAACCAGACAGCACTTCAATGACTTTCTTGGGTCCAGCAGACTCCAGTACAACTTTTAGTGTTGGGGTTCAGTCTCCTGGGCTGCGCTTTGGCAGTCACCGGTGACTGAGCAATTGTGGCTACCAACTCGCCAAGGCGACTTCTTAAGGTTTTATTGCCCTGGAGCTGTCATAGGAAGTCAGCCCACTGACTCTTGGAGTTCACCTCTTCTGTCTGGGGGTCTGGAATGACTTTTCCTTGAACAGGGCACCACAGGCATTGTCCTCACTTTGCTAGCCCAGGAGCAGCAAGTGCAGTCCAGTCTTTGGTGCAGCCTCTCTTTGCCAGATCCAGGGAACAGCAAGGCAGTCCTTCGTTTGTCCTCTCCAGTAGAGACATGAACTGAGGTCTGAGTGCCAGGGGTGCCATTTTAATGCCCACAAGTTGTCCTCAACGATGCAGTAACTACTAACCAACGGGTTACCAGGTCCCCTCAGTCCTGCCTGATAATGACTTCCTGCAATATGTGGCATCTAGCTATCCCAGAGTGCCCTATACTGCCCACTCCGAAGATGGCAGAACCAATCTCGCGGGTGTAGAGGTTGGTATTACACCCTAGAGGTGTGGCTACCTGAGATTTCCACTCCTATGGAAAAAATAGGTTCGAAACTGTTCTCCGTTCTCTGTCCCCAACGCCAACCTGTCTACCTGAACAAGAGAGCGGCCCCTCTCATGTGCATCCACCATTTTCCCTTCAAAGGCTGCTTTCCCTTTGAAACTCACCTTTTGGGCTCACATTCTGGATGGCTTCCTATCAGAGAGAGGTAACACCTTTTCCAGCCGCCTGCCATGGAGAGGTAACATCTCTTCCAATATAAGGCCTCTAATGCGCCCTATGGTGGGAGCCGTTCACATCTATCCCCAGGGGGGCAGAAGGCTGTCTTGTGGCCAGCATCTGCGAATTGCCACATGAAAACTTGGGCAACAGAGTGGCAACTTTCTAAAAGTTGCATTTACTCAAACGTTATATTAAATTTGACTTGGCCATCCCAATCACGTTTAATGTGATGATTATTTTGACACCTTGCACTACTAACTTTAGTAGTCCCATTCAGAAGTTAGCACAGCTGAGTTGTCAGCTTTGTATTTAACCCTGTACTCATCAATGGAGTTACTAGTTTTTCCGCAGTAAAAACGACAATTTTGGGTTTTTCCTGCTAGGACATATAAAAATATATGTCAAACGTTTCAATATATAGCACCCTGCCATAGGACTTAATAGGCCTGCTGTAGGGGTGAATTATATCTATTACAATGAGAGGTTTGGGCTTTGTCATTAGTTTAAATAGTAAAGTCGAGTTAGCAGTTTCAACCTGCTCTGCCAGTCTGCAGTGGCAGGCTGGGAGATATGTTTTCATGTTGTCCCATAAGTGCTGCAACCCTAGCGGGACACTTTAACTTACAGGCCCTGCATACCCCTAGCACCATATACCAGGGACTTATAGGTAAGTAAAGTTATACCAATCAGACATATAATTTTAAGAGTCTGAGCACTGGCACTGAGGTCTAGTTAGCAGGCCTCAGTGTACTCTCAGAGTCGAAAAGCAGCAGCATCAGTCCAAAACTTTGGGGGTGATCATGCAAAAAGAGGCATTTCCTTACACATGGACAACATATATATAGATTGAACATACTTGAGTAACCTATGTTGTGCTATTTTATGATTCAATTCACATGCATATAATGAAACTGTCATGAAGAGTCGACATTCAGCTAGTTTCGGCTTATTACAAAGATGAATAAAGGACCGAAGTGAATTCAGTCCTCAAAGCTCTTTATGGAACTACAAGGATAACTTGCTTCTAACCACAGAGTATAGTCCAATTAAGGGCTACCTCATTTCATATCGTATGACTCAGTTTGAGAACACCAACACAAGGCTCATCCAGATATGGGAATCTCCACAGAAGCAAATTCAAACAATATCAAGCCAAGAGGGAATTAATCACCACGTTGAATATCCAGGCTTCTTTGGGATTGCCGGGTTGCCCAACTCTTATGAAAGATCATTCAAATTATGATGTGCTACATGGTGTAAAAATAATCCTGCACCTTGCTTATTGGATTTGCATGCCTTGTCTTATCAATCAGACTGCCCTAGCTATAACACAAACTGCCCCTGAAGTGTTAACCTCCTGGTTAGCCATATTTCACAAACATATCTTGGTCTTTGATTGCCTACCTCTCTAGCTAATCAAAATAAATATGGATCATGTACAGCTGCTAATCTGTAGTAAGTCCTGTAACAGGGACCAACTGCCAAGGCTACAAAAGGAATATATGATGCATCTAGTGGCCTCAACAACATAACCGACTAAATGAGAAAAATGAGTACCACTGAGGACAACATTTCACCTGCTAGCAGACTAGATGAGGGAGTAGGGAGGATGAGCGCCGTAGGCAGTGAAGTGCAGAATTACATGAAAATTAATTTTTGAATTAACTGACTGTAATAAAAAAGGAAATGTCAGTCATAAATGTGAGGATAGCATTTGTATGGTGGTAGTACCTGGTGTGTTGAGTTCTAGGACCAGTGGGATTCATTTTGGATGCCCACGGTCTAGCATGGCACAAGATGGAAGGTGGGCATAAGCTTCCCCTGACGGTGGAAATGCATTGTATGAATTCCTGTGGCTAGAGGGTGGACACTGAACTGAGGAGGATGGAGACAACACTACCTTTAGAACTTTTAATGAGGATCTTGTTAACAAAGGGCTACTGATCTGCGAGACCCCTGCCCACGGGTTCGAATCCAAGGCCGTTTCTAATACGTCTCCTCAACTACAGGGACAGAGACACTGTACTGCAAGAAACCAGAAAGTTGCAGGATGTCCAAGTAGATAATCACAAAATCATGTTCTTTCCAGATTACACGGTCCAGGTCCAGAAGCAAAGATTCTCCTTCATGGCAGTTAAATGGCGTCACCGCCAGCATAACATCACATACTCCCTGCTTTTCCCAGCACGGCTGCGAGTGGTCGCAAACGGGAAAACGCACTTCTTTAACAACTCGGAGATGGCGGAAGACTGGCTCGACACATATGCCCCTGTAGACTCTGTTGCTGCAACTGGTGGCATGAAAGCGCAGACACGTGGCGCTCCATCTCGTCGCCGTAGAACGGATCGTAGACGGAAGAACTCACAGGCCTCTCAGCTGGTGGGGCCGGGCCGAGACCAGGTGCTCAGTGGACAGCTTGGGGCTCTCCGGGCGGTGGCAGATATTAGTGTACCCATGGAGGAGGAAGGCGCCTCTACCCCGAGTCAGCAGGAACAGGCAAGCGATGAGGACCTTTCCGATGACTTACAGACCTCACAGGACTCGTGTGAATTGCCTACTGTCACTCCACAAACTTCTGATGACATTGGTTGAGGAGTGGGGCGCAGCCTCCCACTAAGAGATATGAACTTTGATGACGTACTCAACACGCAAGTATGCTCTGTCACCTACACGTTCAATTTATGCACCAACCGTTGATAATAATATTCATGATAATTGCTTTCTAGAGAGATGTAATTGGTGGGGTGCTGAGGCAAGCGAACTTGTTACAGGACAATGATAGAACTCATACCCCTTGCAATAATATGTACATGCTGATGTGTCACTGTAGCGGGAGATATGGCTTCTGCCCATGCACACTTGGCCTGTAAACTGGGGAACCCTCAGAGCACCAGCTGTAATGACCGAGCAGTATTTTTGCTCCTTTTGAATTATAGTGCATAGCTCACCCCCACTAGACATTGTTTGAATGTTGTTTCTGCGCATAGTTTGGACGACTGCTTGTTGCATATTCGCCCTTTTGGAATTCTATCTATTTATATTTTTGTTTAAAACGCCACTCGTATGCTGGGCCGTGAACATCAGAAATTTTGCTATTAGGAAGCCGAAAAAGTTGCAACCCCTACTGACCGAAATGGTTAGTTCATTTGTGACGCAACTAGTTGTTCCCATACTGTTACAAATATTTGTATAGCATGACGACAGTTAAAGTGGGAACTTGGAATGTGAGAGGAATACATACTCCGTCACGTCGGTATTTAATTTATTCATATCTCAAGCGACACCATATACAAATAGCTCTTCTCCAAGAGACACATTTACCCGGGCCGGAATTAACACACTTGCATCGGCGCTGGCGGGGGCAATTATACGCCACTGGTTATTCAGCATTCGCGAGAGGGGCTCTGATATGGATCAGACCAGGAACACCGTTTAATGTTACTGACACGAAGATAGATACAGAGGGCAGATACGTAATGGTGAAGGGTATGCTAGATGGCAGGCCAATTGTGATTGCTTTGCTATACGCACCCAACACAGAACAGGGGTCCTTTTTAGATAATATTTCACAGATACTAGCGCCTTGGCATGACATTCCTATGATAATAGGAGGTGACTATAATAGTGTGCTGGATGTCACGTTAGACCGCTCGTTCCCTCCCCTTGCAGGCGCCACCATATCTAACGCCGCGAAAGCATTGAATGACTGGGCGATGCAGTGGCGCCTGGTAGATGCATTGCGTAACAGATACCCAACTGACAAAATATACTCCTATTACTCGGGAGCACACAAGTTGCATGTACGCCTAGATCGTTTTATGATTTCACATACCTTGCTGCCAAGTGTCGCCGCGTCCGATTACCTAGGACGGACGCACTCAGACCATAACCCTCATACGCTGGATTTAAAGTGGGAACACACCAGACCGCCAGTTCCCACTTGGAGGTTACAACCAGATACCCTGCTAGATGCACCCTTTCGTAACTCATTAGCAGCTGCCGTTACCCAATATTTTGATGACAACGCTGGCACGGCTTCTACCCCACAAATAGAGTGGGGTGCTTTCAAGGTAGTGGTGAGGGGTCACTGCTTAGGTACACAAGCAGGAATGCGCAGGCAGCTAGAGGGAGAACTAACTAGCATAGAGAAGAGACTCTCCATGAGAGAGCGAGGAGAAGCTGAAGGTACCACAGGTTCTTTACCTGACGAGAGAGCAGACCATGCCCGGTTACTGGATAGATTGCGTTGTTTAAATTACTCAGCGCACTCTGCAAGGACACATAATCAAGGCGACAAGGCGGGTAAACTGCTTTCATGGCTGATTCGTCAAGAGGAGGCAACCACACCTGTCACGTCCATACAAACTCCACAGGGTAACACAGTACACACTCAGACGGACATACATGATGCATTTACATCTCATTATCAAACACTGTATAAATCCCACATACAAGCAGCGCCCACAGAAATCCAGTCTTTTATAGCAGAGTTAACACTGCCGCACCCTACTCCAGACCAAACAGAGGAACTTAACGCTCCCATATCACAGGAGGAAATTAGAGAGAGCATGTTTGCATTGTCTAATGGCAGGTCACCAGGCCCAGACGGATTGCCTGTAGAATTTTACAAGGCATATTCAGATACCCTGATACCGCAGTTACAAACGTTGTATGCCACTGCCATCGAGGACTCCACTCTCACAGCCACACAAAATGAAGCGACGTTAGTCTCCCTCCTTAAACCACACAGAGATCCAGAACTTCTCGGGTCTTACCGCCCATTAGCACTCCTCAACACCGACTATAAAATATTTGCATCTATACTGGCCAAACGCATAGCTCCATTGGTAAAAACATTAATTCATCCCGACCAAAACGGATTCGTTCCTACTAGAAATACATCCTTAAATATACGTAGATTATTCCGAGTGCAACATTATGCCGGGAGTCACTGGCCACGATCCGGCTGCTTAGTGCTCGACTTAGAGAAGGCTTTTGACTCCATGGAGTGGCCCTACCTTGCGGCAGTACTGCGTAAATATGAGTTAGGAGACAGCTACATACAAATGGTAGGAATGCTTTACCAGCGCCCAACGGTTCGGATTAAGACAGGCAAACTTTATTCAGACGCACTGCACATAAAACGGGGGACACGACAGGGATGCCCACTGTCCCCTTTGCTTTTCTCGCTTGCAATAGAACCCCTGGCAATGCATCTGCGAAGCAGTGGTGCGCAGTGGGGCATACCACTAGGAGACGGAGTGCATGCGGTCTCCTTGTATGCTGATGATCTGTTATTATACATCAGAGATTTACATCGCATACCCCCAAGCATAGCGGAAACTTTCCGCGTTTTTGAAAGAGTGTCCGGGCTGCGGGTAAATTGGACAAAATCAGGAATATTCTTGTTTGATGACAGAGTGACTGAAACAGATGTACTCATGAATGGGACTCCCCTGACATGGTACCCAACCACATTTCGATATCTGGGAATATACATATATAGGTCCCCCGCAGATATCTTAGACGGTAATTTAATAAGAGCCATCTCTGGGATCAAAGCGCAAGTGCATTTTTGGAAAACCCTCCCCCTGAGTGTGATAGGTCGTATTACCCTGACTAAGATGATAATATTGCCCAGATTGTTATATTATTTTTCGAATCTCTCTGTATACGTTCCGGTTAAGATACTTAGAAGCTTGGAAAGTATCTTTAGAGACTTAATTTGGAATAAAGGCAGGCCCAGAATAGCATTATGGAAGCTATATGCTCCAACAAGAAATGGTGGATTGGCGGTTCCGAACATGGAACTCTATTATCTAGCATCCCAATTGCAATGGGTGGCGAAGTGGATGAGCGGTAAGTATCTGGAAGATACTGCCACGACCTTGCCACCATGGACACAATCTAAACTTTACCACCTATTTCATCCCATTGCTCGGCTTCCCCACCCATCTCAGATGTATATTGCACTAGCCTACAGGAGTTATCGCAGAAGCCTTCAGTTAACCGGAGATGCACTTCCCTATGCCCCCTCGCTGCCATTGGCGGGCACCCCAAGAGGCAGGGAGGGCGTGTCTGAGGCGGACTTCACGACATGGCACGAGGCAGGACTGGATACAGCGGGAGATTTATTTGCAGAGGGCAATTTTTTAGCTTTTGATATATTAGAAAATGAAACAGGTCTACCAGCAGGACAGTTCCTCCTGCACTTGGACTCTAGTAACTGCCTGGGGAGATATGGCAATAGAGCCAAAGACGCATTTACTCATACAGTACCTGCATGTTATGGGTGAAGGCTCGCACGTGGTACACTGGCTAGTAGAAGCTCTTCTTACTCACACGATGAAACCATTAGCGAGTCTCCGTGAGCGTTGGGCCGAAGATAGGGGGCAACCGTGGACGGAGAAGGAATGGGATATGATAATTGCTGGCTCTACATACATACCGCGCAACTCACGATTTAAACTCATGCAGACATACATCTTACATAGAGCGTATCTTTCCCCATACAAAATAAACAAATACTTCAACATTACTACCTCTGTCTGCCCAAGGTGTCACCTAGTTGGAGCCGACCTGCTACACATGTTGTGGTCTTGTACCTCACTTCAGTCATATTGGCAAGCAGTTCAGGAGACATTAACGAAATGCACAAAGGTGCCCTTACAGTACACATGGGAGGTTTGCATCTTGGGAGTATACGCCCGGACGAAAATAACCAAGGTCACCTCTAGGTTCATAGATCTGGGACTGATCACTGCCAAGCGCCTAATCACAAGGAGATGGAAACATGGCGACCCCCCGGCACTAATCAGTTGGGTAAAATCCTTCACAGTGTGGGCGCAGGCCGAGAGCACCACACTACATAGAGAAGAGACGGCGGGGTTGCGCAAGTATTCAATAGCGCAGTCCTGGGATGTTATCCTTAAGGTACTCACACAACCGGAGGATGTAGATAGTCCTGCATCTTCGTAGCCAACCAATGATTTAGGAGTAGTCATAGATCACTAGAAGCCCCCCCCCCTGCCGTATAGGTAATTGTAGGCCACCCTATTCTTTTAGTATATCATATGTGGTCGGTTGGATACACAACACCTTGAGAAAGGTCGGTGTGTCTTGGTTCCCTCCAATTCCAAACCCCATACTAGTCGAACACAAGCTTCCCCATACCTCCACACACAGACCTCAGCCCAGTCATACCCAGTTCTAGATGGCGTCTTCTTTTGTATTTCTTTCACATATATTTTAGTCGTTTATAAATTTTGTATGTATTTAATTTCTTTTGATTGGTTGTTAAGTCGTTAATAACATTTTATATCTTTATATTAGAACATTGCCATAGGTCATACAGTAAATATACACCACAGCAATACTTACGAATAGAACGCTCCTGAATCTTACATACAAAAGAGACACCTGGTAGCTGGAAACTGCATTTATTGTATAAGGCGAATATGCAGCGTGATTGTGCCCATAGTAAACAGAGGCAGCAGACAGTGCACAAACGATATGTCATACATTTGCTGACATGGAATGAAAATTCCAAGTAATATCTTCATGTATAAAAATGTACTTGTTAGAGTATTGAGCAAGTCACTGTATCTTTCCGGCCGGTTGCTGAAAAACTATGAAAATGTAAGATTGGTCAGATATGTAAAGTTTCTATTTCAAAATTTAATAAAGATATTTAAAAAAACAAAAAAAAACAAAGGGCTACTGATTAGTTTTTCATGAGCACTGCCATTTGATAGATGGCAATGGTGAGGGGTGGGACTGCAGTTTCGTCAGTTCAAGGTGAGGAAGTGTCTAGGCAGGCCCTGCCCTTTCTGATGCCCCCAATTACTACTTCTGGAAGGCTGATGACACTCCATTGTAACCTTCTTTGGAATACTCCTACATGGATACAACCCCATTTCTACCTGCTGTGAGAGCCATCACCTTGCACAAAGGCTGTGTCTGTGGAACAGCAAGAAAATGACAATTAAAAGTGAACCAACCCAAATCGGATCTGAAGCTTTTGAGAGTGGATCCACATCCCTGTCTGAAAAATGTGCATATGAATGGTTTCCAAACCTCACATATTGTCCCAGATTCTTCATGACCCAGAAAGGGAGTGCTCCACAGAGTACTTGAAAGACTACTGTATGAAGAGGGCTGGTGTCTGCATGACAGTCATTCTCCAAGAGATGAAGAGACATCACATGAAGTCTGCACTTGCACCTGGAGGAGCTGGGTCCGCCTAGGACTGAGGAGTCTTCCTGCCCACTAACAGGCGACTGCCTAGCCCTGCAGGAAGATAGGCTGTCCAGGAGGAGAAGCTCAGTGTATTTTCAGCATCAGGGAAGATGACTTCTCTAGACAGCAGAGCCAGGAGCACCCTATGTTGAACTGCACCAATACTTTGCAACTAGGAGCACCACATGACATTTGACAGCCTGCTGTGGGCCCAACAACTGGTGTTGCAGCTGCAGACGCTGTAGAAGAAGAGCCAAATCACTACTGAAAGAGAAGCTCAATCGGTCTGGAATGCCACAGCTGCCGAAGACTGATCACTGCTGATGAATTGGTCCGGAGACTGCAACTGCTGTGCTGCATCACCCTCTGTGCATGGCCCAGATAACTGCAACTCCCAAAAACGTATTGCCACTTTGCAGAACCTGCCACATTGATTCCATCCTGCAATTACGTTCCAAAGGGAGGTCACTGCTGAAGCACTCATAGTAAGAAGCTGTCACTGTGATGGTAAAGTGGGTCTTAGCCTGCGAATGGAACAAGGGACTGTAAGTGTGCAGAGGTATCTGAGCATGAGGACTTACCACTTTTTGTTAGAGTGTTCATCTGAAGTGAGAACTGTTGAAGGGAGTAGTACATCTAACTAGTGGCATATTTAGAAGTGATCTGCACCTGCGACTAATTAATACCCATGAGTGGATATGACAGCAGACATTACAGATCTCTTAGAGTGGGGAGAGTGTACAAAGAGGGGGTGTAGTGGCTTAATAAAGATCAGTACTCAGACTAACTCTGTAATTGTATTTCCCATTGAATTGTGTAATAATTCATTTTGCCATGAGATTAAATTACTTTATTTTATAAAAACATAAGTACTGGGCTGGACAATATGTTACTGTCTGTTGGTTGACTGTGGAGTTCTGACCTCTTGTCCCCCACACTACCTCCCTGAGAAGCCTTTGATGGCTCACCCCTGCTATCCTGAGAGTTGGGTGTGAAAAAGGTTATGTTTGGCTCAGTATGCAGAGCCATAGTGGGATGGACCATAGGATATTAGGCATTATAAACTAATGGGGTAACCCGTTCACTGTCCGTGGACCTGGGTATCATACGGTATAGAACAACAGTTGGTCCTAGGACTCATTTAAATGTGCATTTAAGGCAAAAAATATTTATAATTCAAAACATGCAGCAATATATCTAGCAGACAGTACAAATACCAATTATGCACCTTGGGAAAAGAATAGGGTAACCACTGTATTTAGGAAGGATGGTCTATTTTATTCATAGTACCATTATTGAAGGTAAAGACATTATCAAACATGTAATCGTCAAGAGGTTGCTCCAAAAGGACAGGAGGTGAAAAAGGAGTGCTCATGTGGGGTGAAACTGAAAATAGGCATAGAATGAAAATAGTTCAACAGAAGTTACAATATTTTGTGATATGCAACTGGTTATAACATTAGCACCAGTTGGTTGTGGCCTGTCCAAAAAATCTCATTTAATCAATGATTCAAAATAATTCACAGAGGGTGTAGCAGAGAATTATCATCTGTTCAAAAGAATGGGATGGTGATGTTGTATGGTACAGGCCCTTGGTAAAGGGTGGATGTCGACGTTTCGATCCGACTTAGGGCGCAAGGGGTGCTTTAAACCTCCGCTTGCGGGTCTTCCTCAGGACCGGGATGAAGGAGGGGCAACCTACAGAGGTAAGTATAAGAATGAGCAAAGCGTATAAAATACTACAATTAGTAAAATACAGTGGGGACCTAAGGGATGAATGGACTACTGACCTATTCCAGGCGCCTGACGTGGAAAGGCCCTGTTGACAGCTCCCTGGGACGGGTAGCCTGTGAAACGAAGGTGCACGTTAGAAAGCCCATGGGATAATCTGGACTAAAACATTGATATGTAATTAGTAAAGCCCCGTGGACTTACCCGCATCACAGTGCGGTAAGGGAGGCCAAAGACCCCGGAGGGTCGGTTCAGGATGACTTGAATCAACCAGGCGGAATATCAAAAGGCGAATCAATCGCACTAAGTATTCTGTCAAAGAGGGCAAAGAAATGTATTAATAGACCCGGCTAGGGGAGATTGCCCAGAGTATTAAGTTAAACAGGCTCCAACAAGAGAAGTTACCTTATTTTTAGGCGAGAGAAATCTCGGGCAACCGTCCGTCACCAAAGCGGCAAGCAACTGACACGCGTTGAGCCTCTGTTTAAGAAGAGTGCTCATAGCGCGTGCATGTTGCCAGGCGGGCGCCGCGGACGTGCTGTGTCAGAACGTCACTGTTGCCTAGCAACGGAACGCAAACTGAAACGATCAGCTGTTTAAGTGAAAATGGGCTAGACGGGGAAGTACTCTTGAAAAGAAAATCCCCTGTCATTGGATGGAAACAAAACCCCCGGTTCTGTGTGGTTGAAGCACGGGAGGAATCTATAACGTATTCGATTAATCAATGTGAGAAACTAAATGGGAGGGGAATCTATGTGACAAAAATTGCGGTCACAGCGAAGAATAGGATTTCACTGTGGAAAATATTCACATATACACAGGAGGTATCCATTACGTATTTCAGATCTAGTAAATAGGTTAACAGTAAAAATGGAATGTACGTGACAATACATATGGTTAAACCACGTTTGAGGATTTAAATTAAAAAAAAAATTGCATACAGGGAGACATATTACAGTGTAAAACACATACAGTGTATAATGTAACAATTCGGGAAACATAGTGAATGTGTAAAAGGTGGTTGGAATATTTACAAACCAAATCGTATGTGTACAAAATGGTGGGAATATTTATATCATGTGAAATAGGGCGGTGAGGCCCATCGTCGACAGATCAAGAGCATGTACTGTACAGACATGATCAAAGTAAAAACTCAGCCATTGTTAAGTGACGCTACCTGCCTAGTGATCTCCTCGTGTTCATTCAGACCTCTTAGGACCTCTTAGACCTCTTAGGACTGAGTCAAGGATGTGTATCCATTTGCATTCCCTAAAACTAATGGTGTTAGCAAAGTTACCCGCCCAGGGTTAATCCTGACTTTCTCAATCACCCACCATTTGAGACTCTCAGCCGAGTGTCCAAAGGTGTTGAAGTGTTCCACAAGGGGGGCGCCCTGGACCTTGCAGCGAATCCTACTGCAATGCTGCAGTATGCGTGTTTTAACCTTCTGTATGGTTTGTCCAACATATAGGAAATCACACGGGCATGTTATAGCATAAATAATGCCCGACGAATTACAGTTAGTGTGTTCCTGTAATGTGTGTGTATACCCATTGTGTGTGAAGTGCTTGATTTCCTTGGTCATAGGGCAGGCCTTGCACTGCCCACACTTAAAACAGCATTTTATGGGTGGTATATTCCAAAGTGACATTTGATTGTCCCTGGGTCTTGTGGGAAGGAGAGATCTAACCACGTAATCCCTCACATTTTTGCCTTTCCTAAAAGCATGCATAGGGGGTTCTGTGATCCCTATCTCATCAGCCACCAAGTGCCAGTGGCGGTTGATGATCTTCTTGATGTCATTGCTCTTAGTGCAGAATGTGGTGACGCATACCAGGCGTTCCTGCTCAGAGGCTGTTTTTCTTTTTGGCTCCAAAAGAAACTCCCTATGACAGAACCAAGCCCGTTTGCGCGCTTTTTTCAAAAGGCTCACTGGGTACCCCCTTTCCATCAAACAGGTCATGAGGTCGGCAGATTCTTCAAAGAAATCATGTTTCTTCGTACAATTCCTCCGCACAACTGAAGCAATTGTAATATATGTTGGGATTATGTGCAAGTGCTAGTGTTGTTATTAATGGAATGTAAATATTGCTTGAATATAACATTGATGATAACATGTTTAGTTCAAGCTATACATTAATGAAGTAAAGTAAAATATATATTTTTCATAATACACCCGTGACTGTTGTCTATATCTTGAATAATTGATCATTCAGATTCACATTTGTGGACCTATATTGAATAGTATAATAATTTTTTATGTAAATAATTCCTCAAGGAATACTGTTTTGAATGCTCCATATCTTTACCAGGCACCAGGTGGATCCACAAAAAAGGTGAAGATGAGGGATAGCACAGCTAAAGCGAGGATGGTAATTCAGCTGACAGCAAAAACAAGTGCCATAACTGTATTGTTACTGGATGTGCGAGATTTGTCAATGGCCTAGAGAAGTGGTCATCTGTCTGGCAAATGAAAATGGGGACTGTACTGCGAAGGCCCCATTGAAAACCCTTCCATTCCTGATTATGGCTTCTGGGTGCTAGGATAGAATGTCTAGAGCAAAACCTGTCCATCCCTGAGGCACTGGGCAGTTCTGTCCATGAAGCCTATACAGAAAATTCTGGGGGTTATTTCCTGTGTGTTCTCTATGCTGTGGTTGTTGGTGCTAGATCAAGGTGCCAGTGGATTTGACATTTGGGCAATGGGGCTAAATGGCCTTTTGTGGCTGCCTTCTGCACAAGAACCCAAGGAGAAATAAGGGCATAAAACTTGAACTTTATAAAACAACAAGAAACCTATCCAGTCCCCCAATCAATGACAGTGTCTTTAATAGAAAAAGCCATAGTTTACCCACTGATGTAGACAGGACACTTCATCTTGCTACTGAGAAGGAAAACTGGGTGATGTTAATGGATTCTCAGTGAGTGTGAAGAAAGGGTAGGGAAGGGTACTGGAAAAACATATGATTTCCAGGGAACTGAAGGAGGATTTTGGATACGGAGGGCTAAGGCCTGCAACCACTTCTGCATTGTACCCTTTTGAAGACATCACACGAGTCCAGCGTCACTTGACATACATCTGCTACACTGATGAAAGTGTATGATGGATGCAGATCATGTCATTAAAATAGCATGTTTTGCTATACTAAGGCTAATTGATCTGTACATCACTGACTCTGGCAGGGCATTTTGGATCACAACTTCTGATCAACAACCTCATCAGTGGTAGCAAGCGCTATATAAATGCAAACACTTTCCTCCCTGCCCTACCCTTCTCAATCCAAATAACAGACTAACATATCCACTGCTCAAATTAATTTCATATTTCACTATACTAATGCACCACTAATTCTTTTGGATTCCGGAGCAGCGTGCTACTCACCGAAAAAGCGCTTTGACACCTCGTCAGGGGTAGTAAGTGCTATATAAATGCAATTACAATACATTTTGCTGTAGTTAGGAATACGTTGCCAAACAGTGTGAGCAACAAGGCAATGTTCAGGGACAATTTGTATCACCAGCAGGTATACATTCGGACTCTCAGAAGCACGCTGTACATCAAGTTGTAGCAGCTGGATCTAAGAGGGTTAGCAGTAAGGTTGAGGAGTCTAGTTATCTTGTCTAAGGGGTAAGAGAAGGTGGGTACGTTTCAGGGCTGAGACGAAGAACGAAGGCGACCTTCAACACTCCGAACAGTGATCAGGAGCAAACTTGTGGTATATAACACAGGAGAATGGAATGGGATAAGGATTGCATCACTTTGAGCAATGTCAGCAATATTCAAAGCTCTTATCAGCAAGATTTCATTATTCTAAGTGAACAACCAATACCACCCATCATACGACCTGTTGTGCATTCTGAAATGTACAATGTGCATTAAAGGACCCGGTATGGGGTCGTTCACTGTGATTTTGTCGTGTAACCTGTGGTCTCACCCCATAGAGAATTTTGTAGCCTATTATTCGGATGGAATCAAAACCAACCGCCTGTGTCTAAGTATACAAATATTGGCAACCGACAATGCTGATGGCATCCATCACCTCCAATTATTGGTGGTCACCACTATGTCTAAAGTATTGTGAAGGATTGCCAATTAAGCCAAGGGCTAAAATATACAATTACCACTGTATGCCAGATGTTTGACTAGTAATTCAAGAGATGAGTACAGGACCAGAGTACCTGGAGCAAATCACCGAATTGGGCTCCACATCTCCCACAAAGATCATTTGAAATTAGTTTGGCTTTGTTTAATCTATAAGTTGTATAATACTTTAAAATACATGATTTTTAGGCATGCCTTCCTTATTGCCCCTTTTTGCGTATCTCATAACAGTACCCAATCCTCTTCCGTTTATTCAACTGCCAGCTGTACCTGCGAGTGAAGTCTGGTATCAAGAACTGATGGGAAAGAGTACATAATGGAATTGAGCGTGCTATATAAGCCTGTCTTTGCCCCATTTAGTCTGCTATGCCACTACAGGGGGGCTGAGGAAAGAAAGAGGTTCTTCGGCTAGTCTGTTTCTGAAAGAAAGCAATGTCTGCATGTACCTCATGGACATCGATTCAACAAAATGCCTGGGGTAGTGGAAGTGACATCATACATCCCTTGACCTTAATGACATCACAAGAAGTGATATGACATTTGACCCATGATATGTCAAGGGATATTTACCTGAATTGTAGTCAGTGAGTGACGTGAGTCTGACACCTCTAGGAGGGTTTGCGGGGTGAGTTGGATTCTCTCCCCAGAAAAAATTGTGAAAGAAATTGGCTCTTATGGTTCTTTTTTATCAGTTATTTGTCCTAAAAATTGCGACTATTTAAAAATCCTCTTTATCTGATAGTTGTTCACTTAAGTTGTAGTTTAAGTCAAAATATATAGTCTCTTTGACTACTGTTTTGTCTTGGGATCTGGAGCAGCGTGTTGCCTGGAGTAAAGTGCTTCAAAGGCTCTTCTTGGGTAGTAAGCGTTGTGCAGCGCCGGTCAGGATGAGACCTCCTCCAACTCACTTGTGCAGCGCCGGTCAGGATGAGACCTCCTCCTTTTCAAAGAGACTATATATTTTGACTTAAACTACAACTTAAGTGAACAACTATCAGATAAAGAGGATTTTTAAATAGTCGCAATTTTTAGGACAAATAACTGAGGAGAACTTGAAAGTCCGTTGAGAAGAAAAGCACAACACTATAACAAGAAGGATCCCACTTTTTACGAGATTGGGACCCTTCAAAGGTATATATATATGAATCCTGTGACAGACATCTACAAAGGAATATAAAAACTTGAGGATCTAACCAAGATGCATGGATTCATTTGATTTACTCCTATTCTTCGCGTCCTCTCCAAAAGGCCTCAATCGTTTCCTGGATTCTACACTCCAGAAATGCTATAAGCAGCAATCTCGATAGATCAGATTATACATACAGAATAAGAGAAAATTGAGACGGTTTCCTGACGAAGGCAACCTGCCGAAACGCACGTAGTTCCCATCTACCGCCGACCCTCCTTTCTGTCCAAGAACCATCCGGACCGTGTTTTAAATATATGATAAAGTGTTGAATTGCATATAAAATTGTACTGCATTGTATGAACTTTTCAAATATATAATCATGTCGTATATTTGATGTATTGTTTAATTTATTGAAGATTTTATGGAAATTGAGAAATATATTTTATACCAAAAAAACGACAAAACATTATGAAAATAAAAAGATTTTTGCTAATATTTATGCACAATGTTCTATGATTGATTATATGGTGTCCTGTTAGATTATTAGTCTTTTAAATGTTGCATACTTGCATCTAGCTTGTTTCTTTTCCCATTCAACCACTAAATGATGTCCATGATGTGCCTCCATTTTTTAAACATAGGTAACCACAATATTTCCATCAAAGCATGAAAGGACTTCAGTGCATCCACCTCGAACAGGCTGTCAACTTTACCTATCCCTTTTGTTCACATCTGAGGGTCACAGTAGACAGGGGCGAGACAGATCAATTGTGATAATTGGTGTGCTAAATTAAATGTACACTCCAGGTAAATGATCATACAACTTGTCGAGTTTGAGTCTGGATCTTCTGTTCACTCATACAAACTCTCTAATTCCCTTATTCTTCAGTAGGTGTAGTCGCTTTTGGTGGTGATAGGCAGAATGCCCAACATGTAGTAATACCTTGGTGTCACTACCATCTTTGTTACTTGAAATCGACCCCTTAAGGATAACTGGAGGGAAGACCAACTGTCGTTATCATTTTCGGTCTTGATTATAAGGGGTAATAGGCTGTCGGTGGCCATTCTTAATAGACATTTATTCGCTGGAAGACTTTTGTATTTCAGTTTTTTTGGAAACCAATGAAAACCGTGGCCCTCTGCCGCCCCTCTCTTAGTACACCTGGTAGGGGCAAGACCTTGCCCTTATTCCAAGTAATTTCAAAGCCAAAAAATTAGGCAAATTCAGAAATCAAGGAGATGAGTGGGGTAGTGATGATCTAGGGTTCCGCAAGGTAAGCAACTTATCATCTGTATAAAGCAGTATTTTACAATATTCTGCTGTGGTATTTACCCCCCGGATGTCCATGTTATGTCTCATGGCTGTCGTCGATGGTTCGAACGCCAGCAAGAATAACAAAGGGGAGAGTGGGCAACCTTGTCTCACTCCTCTGGTAATAAAGGGTTGGAGTGAAAGGCTCCACAGTCAATCTGAACTGCAGGATTCATTTACAACAATTTCGGTTTAGAAACGTAGTCGTCACCCAAGCACACTTGCTCCACAGTATGGTAAAATGATCCCCATTCAGTTTGATTGTCAAAGGATATGATGATCAACTGCTCTTCCTTGTTCCTAACTTGCCAGAGAAGATTCAATATTAGTCACATGTGGTTTCTAGATGAGCAAACAGACACAAGGCCCACTTAAGGTTCATTGACAACACTAGTGGTGACCTTCCTCAGCCTATTTGCCAACAATTTTGCCAATATCTTTGCATCTTCTGTTACTAAAGAGATGGGCCTTTAGCTGCAGTAAAGTAGTCCATCTCTGTATGGTTTAGGTAAGAGACTCAATATTGCTTTGTTGTGCGTAATATGGATTTTACCCGTCTCCTCAGCTTTTTTGACTAGCTAGATGAGAACCACTGCTATCAAGGTTTTTCTAATTCTACAGAATTCAACAGGTAATCCATCACCACTCTGCACTTTAATGTAGGGCGCATCCGAAATTGCATACTTTATTTCGTCTATAGTTCTTTCTCCCACTAAGAAAATTCTATCTTCATTTGACAACACAGGGTTTGATAAGACAACATTGGTTTGATAAGAAAACCATAGCCTCGTGGGAGGTATCTGAGGTCCGAGTGATATAATAAAGTAAGACACAAATATCCCATTTATGTGAAATGGGTGCATATGCAAAGTGTTCATCTTATCAAAGATGGCAGGTACAGGGGAATATGCCACCCTCTGTCTCAAATGTCTCACCTTGCTCGTAGTAGCAGAGGTAGCGCATCAAGGCATGCTCTGTCTCTTTGACATAAATGAAGAGTTGAGGTTAAACTTCAGTTTTGCATGGAGCCATAGTTTAGTGCGGTTACACTGTTTATTGTAAGACTGTCACCTGTTTGATTGCCCTCTCGAGGGGTAACTGCTCCTAATTCAATTTGGACTTAGCCGTAGCTGATTCCCCTCATCAACTCTTCTCAAATTCCCAGCAGACCACAGTGTTTTGGTTGAGGATTCAAATTCTTTATTTAGTGTCAAGAAGATGTTCCTTAAAGGTTTTCTCAGCTGGGCAGTTTGCACCTCGCCACAGTCATTCTCCAATGCTTGCAGGATGGTGTAACAGGGCCCAGTTCTAGGTCCAGCACAACCGGAGATTGAGCCGAGATGCTGCTGTCGAGTATTGAGCACTGGGACGCAGGTGGTATCACGGTATGAGATGTGAAAAACTAATCTAGCCAAGAGGTGGTGCCATATATGAATGAGGTGTAGGTGTTCTCTGGGGTATGTTAGATGGCAAACATGTAGTAGTCTGTGGTCTTCAACAATGTCATGGAGTAACGTTCTATCTTTGGAATCATACCCAACAGCGAGGCCAGATCGGTGGAGAATAGTGTCTAAGAGAGTATTCCAATCCCCTCTGACAACTAAATTTGAGGAACCAAACTCAATGATTACCCTACAAAGCACTGGCAAAAAAAATTAGATTTGGAGGTGTTGGGCATATCTACAGTGCCCACAACTAGTAAGTAGTGAATCAAGAGTCTTGAGTTCTGCAAAGACATATTTCCCATGGAAGTTGACTGATGTTCTCTTGACTGTACAATGCAGAAACATACCTTGGATATTGAGGGAGAGAGCAGTCTGAGCGATTATGGGTGTGTGTGGGGGAGTATGGGTAGTCCGACAACAATGAGCGATCGAAGTGATGAGGGGTAAGTGGAACAGCTGTCTGGGTGGATCGATGACGAGAATGGGAAAACTGTGAAATGTGGAATATGGGAAGGGTGGGAACTAGATGAGTAAGTCCTTCTGGCAAATGGAAGTTTGAATGATAAGCGCCAAGAAAGCCAGATGGTTTACCACCGAACTTCGAGAGTCCAGAAGCACATGCCGACGCCTCGAAAAGGCCTGGAGGAACACCAAATCCACAGAAGCCCACGACAACTTCAGAGCTGCCACCAACGCCCACCATCAACTCATCAGAGAAACGAGGAAAAAAGCGATTGAAGACAGAATCTCCACCCACGCGCACAACAGCAAGGAACTCTTCAGCATCATCAAGGAGTTCGCCCAACCCACTAGCGAGTCTACCGACATCCCTCCCTCACAAGACCTCTGCGACAAACTCAGCACCTTTTTCCACCACAAAATCAAGAGCATCTACGACAACTTCGACGAAGACAACCAACACACTGAACCCTCACCAACCACCCCCGACACCCGGAAACCAGCGATTGACGACTGGACAGCCCTCACCACCGAAGACACACTGAAGACAATGAAGTCAATCCACTCAGGGGCCCCCACGGACCCCTGCCCCCACCACATCTTCAACAGAGCCGCCGACACCATCGCACCCATGCTCCGCCACACCATCAACCGCTCCCTGGCGACCGCCTCGTTCCCCGACGACTGGAAACACGCCGAGGTCAACCCCCTCCTAAAGAAACCCTCAGCGGACCCCACCGACCTCAAAAACTACAGACCCATCTCCCTGCTCCCGTTCCCAGCGAAAGTCATCGAGAAAGCCATCAACAGCCAGCTCGCCACATTCATTGAAGAACACAACATCCTCGAATCCTCCCAATCCGGCTTCAGAAAAAACCACAGTACGGAAACCGCCCTCCTCGCCGCAACAGACGACATCCGCACCCTACTGGATAAAGGAGAAACAGTAGCCCTCATCCTCCTCGACCTATCAGCGGCGTTCGACACAGTCTCCCACCGCAGCCTAATACGCAGACTCTACGACGCAGGAATCCAGGACAAGGCCCTCGACTGGATCCGCTCCTTCCTCTCCGGCAGGACGCAGCGGGTCAGACTCCCCCATTTCCTCTCGGACCCCACACCTACCACCTGCGGAGTCCCCCAGGGCTCCTCCCTCAGCCCGACGCTCTTCAACGTCTACATGGCTCCACTCGCCCCCATCGTCAGAACCTACGGACTCAACATCGTGTCATATGCAGACGACACCCAGCTCATCCTCTCCCTATCCAACGAGCCCAACACCGCCAGACACAACTTTCGAGAAGGCATGGAAGCCGTCGCCAAATGGATGAAAAACAGCTGCCTACAACTAAACACCAACAAAACAGAAGTACTCATCATGGGCCCAAACCCCGATGCCTGGAGCGACACCTGGTGGCCCCCCGCCCTCGGAAACCCGCCAACCCCCACGGACCACGCACGCAACCTGGGAATCATCTTGGACTCCGAGCTCAAAATGGACCGCCAGATCAACTCTGTCTCGTCTTCCTGCTTCCACACCCTCCGCCTCCTTCGTAAGACCTTCAAATGGATCCCCTCGAACACCGAAAGACCGTCACTCACGCCCTGGTCACCAGCAGACTCGACTACGGCAATGCACTCTACGCCGGAATAAACAAAAACCTCACCCGCAAGCTACAGAACATCCAGAACGCCGCCGCAAGACTGGTCCTCAACCTGCCAAAACACTGCCAAATCTCCCAGCACCTGCGCACACTCCACTGGCTCCCTGTCGAGGCGAGAATCACCTTCAAGATGCTCACCCACGCACACAAGGCCCTCCACGGCACCGGACCAGCATACCTGAACAGCCGACTCAAATTCCACGCACCCCAAAGGACCCTACGATCAGCCCAGCTCTCCTACGCCGTGGTCCCCCGCACCAGAAAGACCAGATCGGGAGGCCGCTCCTTCTCCTTCCTCGCGGCCAAAGCATGGAACGCCCTTCCGCTCCACCTCAGACAGACAACATCGCTCCCCATCTTCGCAAGAAACCTCAAAACCTGGCTCTTCGACAGACCCCCTCCTTGATGGATGGAACCTGCACCCCCCCCCCACCCCTAGCGCCTTGAGACCCTTACGGGTGAGTAGTCGCGCTTTAACAAACCCCTGATTGACTGATTGAATGATACGTATCATAACCAATAACCTGCAAAAGGCGGTTAACATTCCTGGGATTCCTCCGCCCAGTTTCCCCCCCAACACCAGGAAGGGCAATATGGTGAGCATGGACAAATCATGCAGTAGGACAAGAGGAAAAAAGAGGAGTGAGAACAAACCCCCACAAAGCAGTGAGAAGGCACTGTAGACTGGGGAAGATGGGAAAGTGTCACGCCGGTGTACAAATGAAAATGGCTTTACACCTAGATCACAGAGCTTGATCCGTGCAGAAACACATACACCACAAACATAAAAGAGGTCATAACCATTTCCAAGAGTCGTACAACAATATAGCAGAATCTCCACGGTATAACCAGGTGGATTGGAAAGACTAGGGAGAAGGAATATGTGACTACAGAAAAACAATAACAACAGGAGAGAATAATTCTGAAATTCCAGTATTGGACACACTAGATTTTACGAGTGGATCTTGATTTAACTCCATCCTTCTTCATATCATGCTCCTCTGTTTAGCACACTTCCCTGTAACTGATTCTAACCTTTCTCTCTCCATTAATGCTGAAACTATGAGAGCATCAGAGCGGCCATTATGGTCTTGTTGAATTGGATCAGCCTCTGTGGTAGTGGGGTGGGAAGTATCCGGTCTTAATGGACCATAAGAATCCAGGAACTCCTCTAAGTCTTGTGGTTCCTGATATTCCCTATTTTAAGCTTGACAGAAATGAGCATAGTGGTGGGTCCCAGTAAGACATCTAATATCCAACTTACTAAGGGTGGGATGCAGCGCCATAAACGTTCTCTGCTCTGTGCTAGTATCAGTCCCAGTGGAGATCCTATGGTTCTTATAGAGTAATGGTCTATACTTATTTCTTTGCAAGGGTGATAAACTCTGGAGCTTGGTAAAGCCACAGGAAACAAAATGCCTGGGTTCATCGGGTTGTCCATTATGTTGGGAACAAATCATATGTGCCCTTGGGCTTAAGGTGTTAAGCAAAGGTGTGAAGGTGAGAAATTGAGTGTTATAAAATCTGAGAGAAACGTGGTCAGAACAAACACGTCATCTTCCTCAAGACTCTCTGAGACCCCAGTTATTCGGACATTGTTCTACCTTCTTCTATATTCAAAATCAATAATTTTCTATGACATACTCTAGTTCTAGATCGAAGTTGAGGCCTTTAAAATAACCTTTGCAGTAGGCCTCTACAGCTGTTCTAGATGGATGCGACTCCCACAGTAGCATTTCTAAAGTGATCTCTGAGTTGCTTTGGGGGCAGATGTTATGTTAGGCAAGGTTGCATTACCTGCCACTGCCTCAGCAAAGAGTAGCTGATAGGATACTTTTAGTTTGGACTTACTGAAGGAGTCCGCCTTGTACACTGTGATAATCCCTGTTACAGTGCCCAGGTATTTCGCCAGTGGTCGAATGATGCATCTCATCTATGCCACACAGGTCAGGGTAGGACAATCTGTCATCAAGCCTAGGAGGAGTCGGATATACTGTCACTATCCTTAATAATGGAGAGGCTTGCCTACCATGCAGACAGTTTATGGGGCTATATTAAACAGAAAGTACATACATTCAAGAGAATGTCGGCAGGGTGTTGCAATGTTACATTCAGAGTAGACTAATTTCTCACCTCGTTACACGCCCCTGTACCGGGGCGTTCACTATAATAGCAGTGACTGGCAAAGGTCTATTCGGGCCCAGTCACAACAGGGAGAAGGGAAGATGGCCAGTGTGTTCATCATCAGTGAATCCGCATCTGTGCGCACTTGAAACTGTTAGGGGGGTGTCTATGTGCACATCACGGTCACTACCTTTTGTTCAACCAAAAATCCTTCTCCCACGGTTGCATGCATCGTTGTTGTGGCTGGATTGATCAATGGTGCATGCATTATCTCAGGGTGATAGGCCTCTGCTGACCCAAGCATTTGTAGCATTGCAGTGTTGTTCTATCACCCACAAAGGGCATTCTTTCAGTTTTCCGGACAGAACTCACACACTCAGGGATCAAGATATCGTGCACTGTGGCTCACATCCCTCATTGTTTCCCACCGGCACCCAATGAGCTCATCTGTGGTAACAAGCAGTTATTCTCAGCTACAGCATAGCTTCAACCTAGCTGACAGGAGCCAATCGATGCGTCTGCAGGTGCACTGCAGCGTCACACTGCAGTTCCAACTCAGCAAAGCATTCTTCTGTCTGGAGCCAGCACACGGGCTCAATAAGGCTTGCATTAGTCTTTAATATTTGCACTTCTGCCAGCTCTTAGATGGCCCTCAGTGCATGTTGGAGGTCCCTCCATACTGTTGAAAAGCAGGTCAGGCCAACCAGATGGAAAGACCCTCATAAAGAGATGGCCATTTTAAGTATGGCCAAGCCCCCATCTCCTTTCGCTTGCACTTTCAACATTTAAGTCTCTTTGTTCAATTTGCTGTTGACTGCTTTGAGGAGCTTTGGGCAATTCCTCACCCAAGATATCCATGCTCTGCCTGATAGCAGGTTAGTTCATGGGGGAGGCAAGGGAGCTGAAATAGATAACAAAACAACCGATTCGTACCCCGAGCATGTTTATTTAGAATTAGAATTTCTAATGATTTTTAATACTTATTGGTTGGGTTGACTTTCACTGGAGAACGGCGCTACGTTTTCTGGTGAATCCCCCACAGTCTAGCTGAGGGTTTCTGCATATATATATTTCATCTTAATGAATCATCCCTTCACTTCTGCTTTGAAGTATATGCTTATTTACTTATGTCACCAACAAATTGCTCAGAGAAGTCTTTGGGCTCTTGCACTGCAAGCAAAAGGAGATTAACCACTTCTTTTGGCACCTCGTTTGTCCTCTTCATGAAGCAATACATCTGCGTAAACAGGATACTGAACATAGCACTTGCTAAGCCTAGATCAGCTGTTCTGCTTCGTAAAAAGAATTCTCACAGATATTCTTGACTAGAAGCAATTAAGGTTTGCAGTGTGGTCTTTATAAGCAAAATACATATAAACACAACCATTCAAACCATAGGAAGGGTATCCAAAACTGCCGATTTGCTTCTCCCAGTAATACTAAATAAACATATTGCTAGGAGAAACCAGAAAACTGTGTTCCATGATTGAACCCATCTCCTTACAAGCTTCCTCCCAATAGATGTACAGGCTTATCATGGAAGTGTAAATGGAAGCTCTTCGTCAACAATTATCATCGCTTCCTAGTTCATACGAATGCTCATCTTGGCCACAAACCTACAGTCAATTAAACAATGCAGTGCTGAAATAAGAAAGGGCTAACGTGGGATTCCACGAAGTGTGTACAGCAGGGCAGGCCTGATGAGGTCATAAGGAATGAAGATGATGACAATCTCTGCATTATTTTTGGTTAACCCCACCCCCAAAGAAATTGGCAACAAGGAAAAATACGTTGGTCACGTTTGAGATAATTGAAGGAGTTAAGTTTTGCTTTAAGTAGGCTGAAAACTGTTGGGGATCTCTTAAGGTTCTGTGGCCAAAGAAGAGTAACTAAAAAGCATTTTTAAAAGGTGAGGCCTCCGCAACAAAGGGCATGTTCTTACACATGTGGTCTAAAATATGGGCTTCCCCCTCCTTTTGCTTCTTTTCATCATCATCCTTCTCCTCGTCTTACCCACCCCAGTTTTTCTCCTCACCATTTATTTATTTAAGCAATTTGTAAAGCGCACAAATACCCTTGGGTGTCTTGGCGCTGCGGACTGTGTAGAAGACTAAACCAGGAACAGGTGGCTATTGGTTAAAAAGCCATGTCTTTACTAGTTTCCTAAAGGCAAGCAGGGTCGGGCAGGTTTTAATATGAAGGGGGAGGGTGTTCCACAATTTGGCGGTGGCAACGGTGAATCTTCTGTCACCCCATGAAACTTTTTTAGTTCGAGGGACCTTCAGGAGGTTGGCTACTGATGAACGCAAGGGTCTGTTGGGCGTGTAGACACACAAAGCCTTCTTCAAGAACTCAGGTCCAATATTGTGGATGGCTTTGAATGCGATGCAAAGTGCTTTGAATTTAATTCGGCTTCTTATAGGTAGCCAGTGGAGTTTTCGAACTACCTTTGAAATTGGTTGATACTTGGGGGTGAAGAAAAAACAGGGTAGATACCCTTATATTCAGAATAGGGACAGGGTGAGTACATACAAAACAGAGGGTCCCTAATCAGTATCGAAACTGCTTTGGTTATAATGTTTTTACACAGTGCTGGTGCTTAAAGTGAAGTCAAAAATCCATACAATTATATAGTCTTCAATAACAACAAGTCAGTGCAACACAGAAAGCTACTAACAAGCTAAATGAGAAGTATAAAAAAATTTATTCCATAAAAATACATAATCAAGGTTAAAAACATTTCATATTAAAATACAAATTACAATATCAGGAAGAAAACAGAAAAGTCGACGCTGCGTTTCGGTGAGTTGGTGATTGTTCACCTTCTTCAGGACAGTTTTCTAAACAACAGAAACATTTTATTATTATCAATCTCATGTGTTGCTGACATCATCTTATTCGACCTACACGGACTACAAAGTTTTATGTCTGTAATTAACTCTTACTATGACATATGTATTTAATTAAATATTCATACACAAAACCACATAGTGGCAATACTTTACTATGCACAACAGTCTACCTTCACATAACACTTTAAGCACTACCCATGATCCTTTTTAGTCAAAGGAAACAGAAACATTTTATAAAACATTTTTTTAATTTTTTTTTTTTAAAACATACCTAAAAATTAGGAAGTTGCTAGGATTCAATTTCACTAGGAATTTGAAGAAGCAATATGCTTAAAATGAGGGGTTAAAAATATCCCACCTATTAAAAACCTTTGGAGTAAAGAGAAACAAATAAATAATAACTCTTCTCAACGATAACTCCAAAACATATATGTTCTTGAGAATATGCCCAAAGTACTTCTACGTACCTTTAAATAAGAAACCAAATAATATTGGTTGTGTTCGTTGGTGCCACCGTTATATTATTGTTCCACAATTGAGAACAAAGTCTATAAAGGAAATGTACAGGGAGTATTACACCAAATTTGTTTTTATGCAGATTGCCCAAGTGTAATTACCATCATGGGTAGACTTACCAGAAATAGATAAAACAACTGGTATATCAGTACCACCAGCTGATGAGCCGTGATTAGAGGTACAGATTCTAAAATCAGAGTCTCCGCCGTTATTTACAAATGTATGGCGAATAGACTATTGTGAGGGAGAGACAAAAAGAAGGCATCGTCATTTCAAGGTCCTATCATAAATATACCCGATGACCAAAGGGGTTTCCTCAAATTATTACCTGATGATGTTGCTGTGATGATCATGCAACCGAAAATTAAAAACCCGTAAGGAAAAAACATCATATTACTTTTAGGTGCCTCATAGACCTAAAAAGTCTGTATTCTATTGTGGCTTAATACGTCTTGTTGTGGTATCAGCCAGGGAGCCATAAATCACTCCGAGCATACGTTTGTCCTGATAATAAAAGCTATGCGTATGTCCTTATTGGGGACCCCGTCTCGCAACTAAAGACCCCGTCTTTATCCTGATGTAATTTATCATGCGGCTATCAATATCCTCACACTATTATCAGTTATTCTCCAGTATTTTAACAAATTTTTGTAAACTGCGCGTATTATTTGACCAGTAAAGAATACCTGGTATTGTGCATTACTTTCGGTTTAGCTACAGCGTTATTTATTTTAAACATATTCGGTTTTGCTACAACGTTATTTATTTAAAACATATTCAGGAGTGGTCTATAATGTCTCCACTAACCCGTGCACTATCTCTAGCAGTAATTTTACTTGTACCAAAAAACCGCTACACTCCCTACCTAATCTTTCATTTCACTCGTAACAGAACAGTCGTAGCCATTGTGCTTACCTAGTAAAAATGATACGGCCTCCTTGCAGCCAACGAACAGCTTCCGGGTCAGGATACACGTTTGTGTCTGACCCGGAGCTCCTTTTTATACGTTGTTGCCGAAGGTCACGCGGTGTGTATTCAAGTAATTAGATGCCGGTTTTACGAGTGCTTTTCTAGTAAACTAAACTTTTGCCTCATATGTTACAGCAAAATAAGTTCCTCTTACTAGAAAACGAAAAATAGAAAAATAGAAACGTTTTCTAATGGGCTGGGACATCAATCTTTAATAATATCCACAGAGAGAGACCGTCAAAGAGTCGGCCATTTTGAGAAGGGATACACTAAATTAAATCAAATCCCATATCCCAATAGCATGCCTTTCTATATACCGATGTAACTTAAAGAAGCATATTGGGGAATCTAAGCCCTTATCCTAATGTCGTGGCCCTGTCAAACAGGAGGAGAAGATATATAGATTTCAAATGATGTCGTATCATAAGCGACAAAAATAAAACCGAGTGGTTCACCTAAACTGAAAACAAGAAAAATAAAAATAAAAACATATTCCTATGGACTAAGGCGCCATCTAGTGGTGGGATGCATGAAGCAAGACCATAGATAGGTCGGCCAAATTAGAAGGGATACAGTACATTGTACAGAGTCCCTTTTTCCGCTAACGTCTTTATTGTCAAGGAACTCACTATTTTGTGCGCAGAATATATATTGAAATGGGTATGTTTATGGAGTCTGTACACATATATTCATGCAATAGCTGAACCCATAAAACCGGCAAAAAAAATCTTAATTAAATAAGCCTCTCCCAGTCTTCTTTACTGTTTAATCCTTTTCTAAAGGTATTAAGACGGGACATGTAGAATTGTTCCCGCTTTTTTCTTTTCAGGGTTGGGTCCCCTCCCCTGATGCTCATATGGATTATTTCTATTCCACACCACCTCAGGTCTTCAATTTTGTGATGTTCATTAAGCCAGTGTTCTACTAAGGGAGCAGTTCTTTTGTTAGTTCTTATTGCTGACTTATGTTCGTTGATCCTGATTCTTACCTCTCTTGAGGTCTCACCAACGTAACCTAGAAGACACGGGCACATGATGAAGTATATCAAATTTTTAGTACGACAATTTATAAAATTGTTAAATTTATGGGTGACACCATTATGAACCATTGAGGGTCCTTTCATAATGTTGTTACAGTTATTGCAACCACTGCATGCAAATGTGCCCGTTGGTAAAGGGGCATTAGGTATACAGGGTTGTCTGTGCTCACTAGTGTCTCTGTAGGTATGCACCAAGCAATTCCTGATGGTGCGGTTGCGTCTGAAAGAGAACATCGGTTTAGGTAAGATCTCCTTCTTTTGGTTAGTAATTAAATGCCAGTTTCTATTCATAATATTTTTAATTTTGTCACTAATATTGCTATAGTTAGTGACGAAAATTAAAGGCGGAATCTCCGGAGTCATTTTATTGGACTTACTCTCGAAAAAAGAGTCCCTGTTGAAATATTTGGCTCTTTTATATGCATGCTTCACTAACCTTTTCGGATAACCTCTGTTCAAAACATTTTTAGTCAATTTGTCAGCATGTTTGTCATAATCTTTAATGTTTGTACAGTTGCGTTTTAAACGCAAAAATTGCCCGAACGGAATATTATCCTTTTGACAAACAGGGTGATTGCTATTATAGTGGAGCATGGTATTCCGGTCAGTAGGCTTCGTGAATAATTCCACATTTAGTAGCCCATCCACATGTTTAATTTTAATGTCCAGAAATTCACATTCATATTTATTTACAGTGGAGGTAAATTTGAGATTAACATCACCAAGGTTTATCCATTCTATAAATTCAGCCAGAGTTTCTCCAGAACCTGTCCATATCAAAAACACATCGTCAATGTATCGGGACCAGTGAGAGATATTCTCAAAGAACGGCGCCGATGCATTGAAGATGTGTCTCTCCTCAAATTGGGCCACATAAAGACAGGTCAGACTGGGAGCACAGGTTGCTCCCATGCTGGTCCCCTTGATCTGTCTATAGAAGTCCTTTTCAAATAAGAAGATATTATTTTTTAATATAATGGTCACACATTCTACAATAAAGGTCTCATGTGGGGACAGATCTTCCGCCTCAATACTAAGGAGGTTCTCAATCATTTGTATGGTATTATCCTGAGGGATATTCGTATACAATGCCTCAATGTCTAAAGTCACGAGGCACTGCATCTCAGGATTGTATTCCAAGTTCTCAATTTTCTGGATCATGGCGGTGGTGTCTTTAATGTACGCTTTTTGTTGTACTACTAGGGGCTGTAGGAAAATATCCGCGTACTTACTAAGGGGCTCAGTCAGGGAGTTGATGCTTGAGACAATGGGTCTCATGGGTGGATCGTCTATGTTTTTATGCACTTTCGGGAGACCGTATAGTGCAGGGATAATGGGATTGGCATTATTCAGAAAGTTAAATTCGCCACTACAAATAATGCCATCCTCTTTGGCAAAGCTTAATAAGTTATTGATATTCCGGGTCAGAGCATTCCACTCCTCTCTGTTAGATCTTTGGTAATGTTGATTGCTATTCAGGGGTGTATGCATTCTATTATTATAATCCTCGGTCTCCATAACGACAATACTACTGCCTTTGTCAGCCGGTTTAATAGTGAGATTATGACTCTGTTCTAAGGTCTTAAGGGCTAAACGTTCACGGGCATTCAGGATATTGTTGACCCATATCTTTTTATTGAGTAAGTCATCTATGCTTTTTTCCACCACACGTTCAAACACCTCTATGTCTTTATTAACAAGATTTATTTGAGGTGTCTAGGTAGATTTGGGTTTTAGGCCTGATTTGTTATCTGTTGGTAATCTTTCCTTACCTTCAAAGAAGGCATTCAATCTATGCCAACAGATAAATCCTGGAATGAAGACAGTGGTGAGTTTGGGAACAATAGGACGTGAAGGAGGTCCTTTTACCAGAATGCAATTAGAATTTATTGAAATGCCCCCGAGTAACAGATTGAGGTATGTCCTGGTGGTCGTCTGTTTGTTTTCTCGTTGGGTGGAAGCCTATCCGACAAGAAGGAATGATGGAGTTACTGTAGCTAAGCTCCTGCTGAGAGAGTTCATTCCTAGATATGGCTTTCCAGTAACGATAGAAACAGATAGAGGAACGCATTTCCAGAACGAAATTATCCAACTGATATGCGAAGCACTAGACATTCAACAAAAGCTGCACTGTGCCTACAGACCAGAGGCTTCTGGAGTGGTAGAGCAAGTAAATGGCACCATAAAGAATAGGTTGGGTACAATGTGTCAAGCCACAGGCCTCAAATGGCCCGATGCCTTACCATTGGTGCTGATGAGCATAAGAAGCATACCTGACAGAAAAACAGGTCTGAGTCCTCATGAAATAATCATGGGACGAGCAATGAGACAAGCATATGTACCTGTCATCAAACTGCTGACTATAACTGATGATCTCATACTGGACTATTGCAAAGGATTGGCTGATGTGGTGCATTCTGTGTTTCATCAGGTTGGACCGGATGCGACCACTCTTGAAAGAAAACCAGCTCATGATCGGAGTCCAGGAGACTGGGTCCGCATAACAGTCCACAGAAGAAGAAATTGCTTGGTTCCACGCTGGGACAAGCCACATCAAGTGATTCTGGTGACAACGACTGCAGTAAAGTGTGCAGGTGTGAAAAATTGGATTCATGCCAGCCATACAATCAGAGTTCCAGATCCTGAAGCTCGACCTGTAAGTCGACATCTGGAAATATCAGATACCAGCTCGGCATCTGAAGCAGAGACTGAAACAATCAGAGTTCCAGATCCTGAAGCTCGACCTGTAAGTCGACATCTGGAAGAATCAGGTACCAGTTCGGCATCTGAAGCAGAAACTGAAACGATTAGAGTTCCAGATCCTGAAGATCGACATGTAAGTCGACATCTGGAAATATCAGATACCAGTTCGGCATCTGAAGCAGACCAACCTGAATGCAGTAAAAGACGAACAAAAGAAACCGAAAACAAAAGAACTGATATTGAAACAGGAGAAACTGAACCAATAGACAGTGACGGTGAACAGCCAAGTACAAGCTTTGGGGAAATTCCTCCGGAAATTGTAGAGGTAGCTCAAGAAAATTCAGATTCAGATAGAGAGATTGAGGATATTGCGGAAGAAACACGAGGAGGATTAGACTCAGAACTACAAGCGGAAGAAACACGAGGAGGATTAGACTCAGAACTACAAGCGGAAGAAACACGAGGAGGTTTAGATTCAGACAAAGAGACTGAGATCATAAAGTTCAAAGTTAGAGAAAGTGAAGTGAGATCTGAGACAGAATCTGAAGAAAGTGAAGGAGAAAGAAGGCAAAGAATAGGACCAAGAAAGAGAACTTGGAGACTGGAACGAGCAGAAAAGGAAAGTGAACTGAAAAAGCCGAGAAAAGGAGATAATTGGCCCAACGAAATTAAAAGACTGAGATATAAGCTAATAAATTTGAACAAAGACAATGCAGAACAAGTAAATGAAATAACAAGTCAGGAAAGACAAAGAAAAACAGACAAAAGACAATTGCAGAGACCCAAAAGAGTGAAAAGACCTAACTTGAAATACAAGTCACCTGAATGGGTATACATAGCACTGCCTGACATTAAGGAAGTGGATAGCAGTTACGAGAACCCAGATAAAGACTGTGAACAAGTGGGTGAGAGTGAACTGCGCCAATCCTGAAAGTCAAGGAAAGAAAACCGGACTAGACACAAAAACTGAATAAGACAAAGAAAAATGTCTGAGAGACTGAAAGGTGCGCCAAAAACAGTTGATCCCAGTCAACACTAAGTCATTTGAGGTGTGGAAACACATTTCTGTACATATAAATAGATAATATTTCAACATGGTAGACACTGAGAATAGAAGATCTAGATGTGGGTTTTTCCGTAGATGGTGTAAGATGTGTTTCTATTGTACAGGCTTTCTAATGCTTATCTGGTTCATTTTAGCAATATTAATTCCACTTAGGTTAGTTGTAGAAAATACATCTGAAATCATGAATGACACGAATAGTGACAAGAAATCGAACATAAAGAACACTGCAACACTAATAGATAGTACTGATTTTCATAGGGACAAGTCAATAACTGATTTCTCCAAGAATGTCTTCACGAAACCTTTGTACGAATATGTGGAGACAATGGATGTGAGAGATTGTTATGTATGTATGCAGTTACCTGCGTCTGTAACAGAAGGTGTGACGTATCATCACCTTCCTTTGACGTATGGAATAACTTGTAGTGTTTTAGCTAGCTTATTTTACAAAACAGGTAAATTAGAGTATTACTACATTGACACAGATGCTGTTTTTGCTAAAGTTCCCGTAGGCCCTGAACTAAACAAGGTGAAATTTGCAAAGATTTTTGGAGAATTTTTCTTAGAAACAAAAGAATTAACATTAGAATATGCATTTAGACATAATCTTACCTGTAGGTTAAGAAAGGAAGAAAAGGTTTTCTTGGACATGGTAGAAGACAGAAGGGTTAAGTTTCAAAGAAAGGCAACAGGAGAAAAGACAAAAACCCCACCTTGGGCGTTTGAAGAGGGAAGTTATGACAAAGGCGAAACAAATGCAGCTATGGTTCTAGATTGGCCCCAACAGGGAAAATTGTGCATTAGTAGAGATAACACTTTGTATGATAACTATTTCGTGGGTTCTAGTGAGTGCCGAGATACATACAAAATCTTAGGGGATGGGGATTCAAAGGAGGAAAAGATCCAGTATTTCCAGGGATCTATTATATTTGCGGAAATAGAGCCTATTATACGTTGCCGGACCATTGGTACGGAACTTGCTGTCTAGGCCTGGTCTTTCCAAAGATTTTTCATGTGGAAAGAGGAACGAAAGGAATTCACGAGATAGGTAAACCATTAACCCGTAGGAGAAGGGAAAGCTTCTCAGAAATAATAGGTGACATTTTTGGAGCATTGATACCAGCAGTGGGTATATCTTTGAATGCATACAAAATAAGGAAATTGTCTACAGTAGTAGATCGTTTATCAACGAATACTGCTGGAGGGTTCTTGATGATAAATACTGAAATGGTTGCCATGAGAGCTATGGTAATGCAAAATCGACTTGCCCTTGACATTCGTTTGGCAAAAAAGGGTGGAGTCTGTGGAATGCTGAAGGTACAACATTGTTGCACTTACATTCCACACAAAAGTCAGAATATACAGAAGTATATAAAGAACATTACTGATTTGCATAAAGAAATTGCCCCACTGGAGGTTGAAGGTGCTTGGGAGAGACTTGGCAAAAGTTTTTCCTCAATTAAGAAATGGTTCACCGAAATAGGTAGTTCTCTTATTGGGAAAATACTAATTCCAGTGACCTTAGTAATAGTAATAATATCAATATTGAGATTAGCATATGTGTGTGTTAAAAGAAGAAAAGACAAAATAAAGTAAAAAGAGAAAATGAGAAAAATAAAGAAAGAGAACGGGAGATGGGAGAGATCGAATTGGAAGAGTTTAAAGAGAACATGTACAAAAGGTCTAAAAGACAAGATGAAAAGAACACGATTGTCTAAATTAACAAATGCAAGTGGACAAGAAACATTTATCTGATAAAAATTTTGTAGGGATAGGTTTTAGTGGTGATGTTAAAAATCACCAGAGGGGGGAATTGATGGAGCAGGGGAAACGAAATAATTTTGTACCCCTTGCAAATTAATGACCTCATAACGATTAATGATACTAACTGTTTGTAACGCATGAACTAATCAACAAATGCACCTTTTAGCAGACATTACACATGGGCAACGTGCTAAATGTCGCAAAATCTAATTTATTTACAAATGTGAAGTAGAATAACCTGAGTATTGTGATTTGCATAGTAAATAGAATAAATTGCATGATTTGTGTTGCGTAATAAAATTGCACCGTGGCAAAGAATGCAGGTGGTAAGTAAAGTGGCTTTAAATGTTGCTTCTGCTAGGTTATACCTAACACGGGTCTTTAGAATGGCGGGTGGTAAACAGAAAGGCTTATTTTCCATGTTTTAATTTCCGTTGTGTTTGTTTTTATATTAGTTTCGTTCGGGCCTGCTAGGCCGTGCTTCGAAAATGGCCGCTGGAAAAGATGGGATGGCGTGCGCTGAATAAGATGGCCCCCACGCATGGGCAGTATAAAAGCTTCAGTCACGTGTATGCGGCCTGTGCCCGGAGTGAGAGATGTCAAGGCCAATCTGACCTGCAACGAGGATTGTGCCAAGAGTTCAGCATATATGCCTGGGAACGGAAGGGAAAAATCGAGCGACAGGGAATGAACTAATGTGTGACCATCAAAGATTGTTACAAAATGGATTAACAAATTGGACTGCTTTTGGACACCATGATCATGAGACTTATTGTGTGCTTTATTGTCCCCAAACCGGTTCGAACAAGGAGGGCGATGAGGTGACCATCACCACCCCTCCAATGGACCAATTAGCGTGATTCGTGCCCCTAAAGATTGCAACTTTTAAATGTAGAGAGCCAGAAAATAGGGTATAAGAGAGTCTGCTCTTACGTTGTGAAAAAACTGCTTCTTTTATTCTATTCTGATGCTGCGAGAGACTCTGTCATTTTGGACTAACGAACTTTGACTGGGGAAGGAACGAGACCGTTGCGGGAGTTGCCCGGGAGGAGTTTGCGTCCGAGGAGGTTAGCGGGACAGTCAGTCAGTTTTGGGAGTCCATCTTGTGATCTGCGGTTCATCTCTCTTTCCTGATGAACCATTCTTGTCATCGCCCTATGGCCAAGGGTAATGAGTATTTCCCATCTTTATTTTAACTTTGACTTAAAATGCTTACTGATATAATAAATGTATTTGCTTAAAATGAACTTTACTTTTGCCTAAAGAATTTCGATAAAATCATATGCTAACTCTAAATGAGTCTGTGGTTTCTTAAATAAAATTGTGATTTATAAATGCTCAAGGTTTTAATTGTGATTGAGCTGGTCTTAATCACCATCAACTGATTCTACTAGTTGGTCCATCGACCGAATAGCGGGATACCTTGATGTTTAGAACCGGCAGGATCTGAAGTTAATGTATATAATGTATTGGTTATAATTCTGTCATTTTAATAAGGTATCCCGCGTGTCCACCAACTCATTTTTCCTTAGCGTTTGATCCAGAAAATTGAATGAATGTATGTATGCGGTGTTATGGGCGCCACCGACATAAGTTTCAAGTGATCAAAGCTGTGTAGGTGTTTTTCTGGATTAGTGTCATAAGGAAATATTTATATTAGCCGCGCTGGATCACATGCATGTGCATTCAGCTGTAAGGATCTGCACAGAAACTGTGTAGCAAGCTTGTGAAGATTCAGATATTCATGGGCCAAGCTGCTTAACAAAAACATTAACTCTTCCCTTCTAGATCTGCAAACTCTATCCCGACTTTAACAGGCAGTTGTTTCTGCATAGTAAAACTCCTCGGCCACACCCCAGCGGTAGACGTTTGACTATTGTGAAATCCCTTTGTTAAACACCACAGGCAGTGACTGATATGAGGTAAACCATGCACAGGAATTACTGTATTGTTAAAATGAATCTATCTTGCCTAGTAGTTCCTTGCACGAATTTGCATTATGTGTAGTATACAGCTGGGTGTGTAAAGTACTTTTTCTTTCCAAAGTAAAATTACTGGCTGGACAAGGATTTATAGTTATTGTGTCCTTTGCTGAGTTTAAAGCATATAACTTACATCCCTTGAATAAGCCTTGGACTACTCTGCTTCATTACCTCGAAGGTCAAGTGTTAAAGGGTCCCGCAGCAAGGTGGGCCAAGACACTAGAAATAAGAGTCCAACTGGAGACCAGCAAATTGTGCACCCTTGGACCTCTGATCCAGTTCCCCCACCCGCATTACTACCTAGGCAGTGGGACTTTCAGCCACCATTTATGTAGACCCTAAAAGTATATTTAAGTGTAAAGGTCCCATTAATATGGAGCATCCAGGCATGAGTTCCCTAGAGCACAAATACATCTAGGTTTCCTAGAAAATCCCGAAAAATGTGATGCCCAAGACGTTGTCTTATAGAACCATCAGAGGTGACACAATGAGATGAAGTCAAACTGCTACAAACCCAAGTCATAAAAACAGGCCCCATAACTCTACATATGCACAGTTATTCCACAACCAGCTGGTCATGCTCGGCAAAGTAGTGGGTCATTAACCGATATGTTCAAAAGCAATTTTAACATGCAGTAGCCATTTTGATTTCAAGAACCCTACAGTGCACTTGCAAATGCCACAGCACAAACGGAGCCCATCCCGAAGCACAGCGCTCATACCTGAAGCACAACTGCAATGTAATAACTAGCGTCTCAATGATGCAACAATCTTCAACATCATTTGTAAGTGCCAGACTCGATCTGCATCGACTTCATAGTGGTTTTCGCCTTGACAGTAGTACAAGGGATGGGGCTTACTTTTAAACGTCCTCTCATATCCGATAAGTGCCCTGACAAACTGAGCTTGAGTCTGGTGAAAGTTCATTTTTCAAGGCAAGGTTTTTTTTTAACCAGACTTTGGTATGTGCTTGTAATGCTGTTATAATAATTTTGCCCATTTTCTCCTAGAGATGGTGCTGGTGCCTAACCCAAAGGAAAGTCCTTCTCCAATTGGATTTGGAGCAAAGGAAACTACATTGATGTCTACATCTTCCACATCTGGTCCTGAAGAAACTTTAGGGGTATCACTTTTGTCCCTCTCTTTTTGGGACTCTCTTGCTAAGAAGAAAGTAATAAGTCCAGAGGGTACGCTCACCACGTTGCCCAATGTCTCTCCTTTAGGGGAAGATGCTGTGCCCACTGGGGGTCAACAGTCAGGTCTACTGCATCTAAAGTTTGTTTCTGAAATGTTCGATTCAGGTGACAGATTATGGGACGTAGGATCCACTGGTCCACCACTGTTCCCTTCATTAGGTCCAGCAATCTAGCTTTCCTGTACACAAGGGCAATGGAATCTTTACGTTGAAGGCTGTGCTCCAAATGGGTGTCTGCTTCCTCTCTTGGCTGAGAGAGGTCCGGTTGGGAATTCTTAAGACATTTTCAAGATTCTTCTCATTTAAGACCAGCTGTTAAGCTTTGGGCCATTCAGAGGCTGAGGCGAGTGAGATCTCATGCTACAGCAGTGTCTTATAACATGGTGGCAGTACTGGATGATGCAGAACCTTTTTCTTCTTGGGTTTCTAGTGATGTGTCTGCTGCTGGCGAGATAACATATATGCAAAAGAAACAATTGATGGATGGAATGCTAGACAATGCAAACATTCACCCCCAGTCACAAGGATCTGGGTTAAATCCATCATTTTTTTGCTCACCACCCCAGTTTGGACCCAGCCATATGCAAATCAGTCTTGACCCTGTTCCTTGTGGGAATAAAAGATAAAATATAGCCTTGCTTTCTGTAGCAGATTACAGATGGGAAGGAGCAGTCTAGTCGATTCAGCTGGAGAGGCTTTGTTGATCATGTGGCGTGCTGTACAGGGTTGAGCATAATAAGAAGGCACCAATGCCTGGGCCTGATCCCTCAGACTGGCAATGGAAGACGACTGAAGTCTTATATCATAATTCTGCTGTAGCCCCAGTTGACCAACAAAACATGGAAAATTCATGGAGACGAGGGACTCGAGCCTTATGCACCATCCTCTGTCCTGGCACTCTCAGCCTTACTTCAGAGCCCTGACTGCCCTACAGCCTGAACTGCTAGAGCTTTGTTCAGACTTGTAATTCTTGTATGCCTTCGCATGAAGTCCAAACGACAAGGACTCAAGTTTCTGGCTCAGCCTCCAGGTTGGTTCAAGTTATGCCCCAGAGAAGCGGGAAGGTGTAGCGGACTTCACAGGGGATCTCTTGTTGTGCTTCCCAAAGGCACAACTGCCTACAGAAGGCCAGTCACAGAGTCATGTCATATCTGCTATGATTCAGTGACATCACTGCACTCTGATCTAAAATTAGGTGGACAACAAACACGTTTGTGTTTCATTATCAAATCTTCAACTAGTTCCTAAACTCACTATGTTGTCACCAATTTGTCACACAGAGCCATTCAAGTGGAAGTAGCTGTATCACGTAACACAACTATCAAACCAAAAGAGAAAAACCTCTATTTTCTTGTTTCCTGAACTTAACACAGGACAGCACAAGTAACGCAACTAACAAGAAAATAAAAAGAACAATTATAAGGAAAACAATCTAGACTATATAAAATTAGTTTGTGCTGTAG
Source organism: Calotriton arnoldi (assembly GCA_963921515.1). Classification (NCBI taxonomy): domain Eukaryota; kingdom Metazoa; phylum Chordata; class Amphibia; order Caudata; family Salamandridae; genus Calotriton; species Calotriton arnoldi. Next base: position 5,858,536 of record CAWUFW010000046.1, on the reverse strand, counting down.
ACAAAAATACACAGAACATGAACAGAAAGTCACTCTGTGCCTCTTTTTTTTTTTTATATTTTTATTACATTTTTTAACAAATTTTCCCCCCATGGATCAGCACAAATTCACAATAAATTGACAATACATGCAGAGAAAGTAAAGAGAGTAAGGAGAAAATAAAACGAGAATAACAATCAAAACATTTTTAAGCAACCAGAAAAATAAAATAATATAAAAAAACAAAAGGAAAAAAGACAAAAGAGCAAACAAAGAGCATAAGAGACAAAAAAGGTTGACTTAAGTCAGATAAGCAATAATCTAAATTCATGACTCTGACATTAAATTACAATCCTCATGATTACACCATCCCGTTAGAATAAATTGGCCTAGATAGTTGCCCTTAAAATTCCTATTTGTCCTTCCACCTTGCCAATAATGCCCATATACTCTGCCCCAGCATTTTTGCTTTTTACCCTTCCTCTCATAAATGGCCCTTTCCATTGTATATAGTGAAAGTAAGCGCGACAGCCATTGATGAAAAGAAGGGGAAAGGGATCGAGCCAAACCGAAGCAATGCTCATCCGTAATACAGCCATAGACACAAAGAGAAATTTATTGGCCGTATCATTCCGTTCACTACTACTAACTCCCAGCAATACCAGAGCAGGTGTTATCGTAATTTTTAACCCCAATGACATATCTAAAAATCTCAGTAATAGAATCTAACAAACACTGAAGACGTGGGCAAGTCGCAAACATATGCACAAGATCTGCTGCCGCAGCACCACACCGTGCACAATTAATCCCTGAGAGCCCGCCCCATTGCTTTATCCTTGCTGGGGTATAATATAATGCGAAAACAGTTTTATAATGTTGTGCTTGAAGCCCAGCAGAGCACAAAACCGTATGGGCTAAATCCAGAGATTCTGCCAGCCCCTCTTGTGTAGCTCCCACTCGTTCCACCCATTTATTCTCATGCTTACCTAAATCATCTTGCTTTAATTCAATCAGCTCAATATACAATAACCTAATAGTACCCTTAGTGCTACCCCGAATAGTATCTAAAACTCTATTTCTACTAAATCCGCTAAGCCCCCCATTTTTTTACCAAAAAAACTGCGCAGCTGTAAGTATTTAAAAAACTCCCCTTTCCAACCCATACTCCAGCTGAATGTCCCCGAACTGACGAACCCCTACTTGCGTTATTAAATCCCCAGCAATCCGTACTCCCTTCGTTGCCCAAGAGGCCATTACCCCATCTGAAAAAATATCCGGAAGCATAGGGTTTTTGTAAAGCAGGGTATAATAGTTGAATCTCCCCACACCAATCATTTTTTTTAACGCCCACCAAATATTAAATGCAGCAGCAAGGGTCTTAAATTTAGTCCTTTTATAGTAGCTATGCTCTGTAAATTTAAAAAAGCAATTTTCAGCCTGATCCCCCAATAACAACTTATAAACATCCGGGATTTCAGTTTCCTATCTTTATCCCGGGAAGGTGCACCAAACAGTATACCCATATATTGAAGAGCAGCAGCCCAATAATAAGTGCGAAAATCCGGAACTGCGAATCCACCTCTCTCTCGTGGTAAACACATAAAACGAAGAGCCCTCCTGGTTTTACCCTGTGCCCAAATAAAGCAATTAACTACATTTTCCAAAGCTATAAACCAATGTTTAGAAAATTCCAACAGGATTGCCCTAAACAAATAAAGAATTTTTGGCAGAAACATCATTTTCACCAAATTACGCCTCCCAACCAATGAGAGATGAAGATTATTTAACCTATGAAAATCCCCTTTCGCCTTCCTAAGTATTGGTCCGATATTCATGGCGACTAAGCTGTCTAGATCAGACATAATCGAAATTCCCAGATATACACCTGACTTTGTAACACGTGGGTCCTTAAAATTAACAAACTGATTCAGTATAATTTGGGTCTTAGTGCTATTTAATGCATATCCAGAGTATCTACCAAACTCTTGCGCAACATGCTCAACCGTAGTTATTGCCGAAGAGGGATCTGCTGTGAGAACAGCTACATCGTCAGCGTAAGCTAACACTTTAGATTCAATACCCTGACAAATAATTGGGGATATTCCATTACTAGCCACAAATAACCGAATTAAAGGGTCCAGATATATAGCGAATAGCAGGGGAGAAGCTGGGCACCCCTGCCGCGTCCCCCGTTGTATAGCAAAAGATTGTGTATATACACCATTTAGCCTTAAGCGAGCCGTGGGTGTTGAATAAAGTACCTGAATAGTTTTAATGAAGCCCTCCCCTAGCCCAAACCATCTCAATGATTCCCATAAAAACCCCCAGGAGACCCTATCAAATGCCTTTTCAGCATCAAGCAGCAAGGCAGACATAGGGTCCCCTGAGGCCTCCATTGCATCAAAGAGTGTTATCACACGCCGTACATGCTGGGTGGTCCCACGGCCTATTATAAACCCATGTTGACATGGATGAATACTTTTCTTTATAATTTTATTTAGCCTTGTGGCGATAGCTTTCGAAATTTTTTTACATCACTGTTCAATAATGTTATGGGGCGATAAGAACCTGGCTCCCTCGGTGGCTTATCTTTTTAAAAAGACCACAACGTCCGCACCAGCCCAAGACTCGGGTGCGGGGCCCCCCCTTTGAGCCTGCAGAATTACCTCACACAGATCCAGTCCAATAATATCTATAAATATTTTATAAAACTCCAACGGGATCTGATCTGGTCCGACCGCCTTGCCAGAAGGTAAATCTAATAAGGCTCTCGTTATCTCTTCTTGAGACAAGGCACGTTCCAAGTTCTCCCTATCAACCGGGTTGACTTTATTTACAGCTATTCTGTCTAAGTATTTTCGTGTTTCCAATGGCGTCTCTTGTGGATCTTCGGTATATAAATGATGATAAAAAAGCCTAAACGTCTCTCGGATCCCGGAGGGGTCTGTTATTACCCTCTTATTCTTGTCATAAATTCCAGAAATCTGGCCAGCCACAGTTTTCTGTCTGGCTCTTACTGCCAATGTATGCCCCACCCGCTCATTATATTCATGGCAATGCTCTTTTTTTGCCAGATAAATTTCTGCAGCCTTTGCAGCAATATGTTCGCCCGCCTCAGCCTTTTTTATAGCAAGCCGGAGTTTAACCTCATCAGCCGACCTACCCTGACTAAGAGTAGCAGCCAATACCTCTTCCAATTTTATTAGATTAATTTTAACCTCCTCCTCCCGTTGTCGCTCCTTTTTCTGTCGATACAAACTATAGCTGGTCGTCTCCCCTCTAACCCCCGCTTTAAAAGCGTCCCAAACTATTCCTATATTTGCGCTCCCTCGGTTAAACTCCCAAAAGTCCACATACTCTGGATCATATAACAGCCTCCGCTCAAAGGTCCATCCCCGAGGTTGCTTCCCTCCCCCTAAAAAGCTAACTGTAAGGATTAATGGGTTATGATCTGATAATATCCGAGGGAGCAATTCTATACTGGAATTGGGGAGAAGGTGATGAGAGACAAAAAAATAGTCTAAGCGAGAGATAATCTTATGTGGTGCGGAAAAAAATGTACTGCCAAGTTCAGTAGGCTTCAAATGTGCCCACATATCAGTTAAACCATTATTCCTTATTAGGTTATCTAACGCACTACCAGTCCTTCTTTTCCTACCCGAGTAATTACTTCCTAAAGTGCCCCACTGAACCCCCAAACCATTAATATTAAAGTCCCCACAAATAACCATTGGTGAGGGCCATAGAGCTAAATTTGAATCTAGAAATTCAAAAATTTCTGGATCGTCCCTAGTAGATCCATAAAGAGAACACAATGTAAATCTATTGCTATTTAAAGAACATTCTAGTAGCACCCACCGCCCCCATTGATCTCCAGACTTTCTTATAACTTTAACATCAGTCCTCCGAGTAAGGATTGCCACCCCTCTTTTGCGCGAGCCTTGTGTTGTGTGTACCAGAAGTTTATATCCTAGTTGTTCTAGTATTGGAGCTCTGCAACTTTCTATATGCGTCTCTTGAACACAGATAAAATCTACCCGCAGAGTTTTAAGCCAGATAGCCACCTTATACCTCTTATGTTGATCATTCAATCCACAGATATTTACTGTCGCAATCCGTAAATTCATACCTTAAGGTTCTCACTTTCCTTATAAATAATCCTCACCATACCATCCGCTTTAAAGCTCATTATGTTTACTTTAGCATCCGTCACTCTCTTTTGCCCATCATCATTAGACCACTTCAAAAAAACTTGCTTCGACCTACTCAACTTTTCCATAGCCCTTGCTAATCGTACAACCTCCCATTGTGCTGATCCAAAACCAACCTCCATGAAAAAAACCACCCCCCACCCCCCACACCCCCACCCCTCCCCCTGCTCCCCTTACAGGCAGCTAGGTCAACCATGACCTAGGTATGGCAACTGAACTTCCATCTCAGGCAGTGCCGACCCACCCCCCGAAGACCCCTGTAAAAACACCTAATAAGTGACTTGAGTAAACCACACAAAGGTAAATCCAACAGCAGTATGCCCCCTATTCCCAAAATTCCCCCTCATAAAACACAATATTTATACAGAAAAAAATCTAGAGCGCTCCCCAGACGCTCCCCAAAAAACCCCCCATTAATCAAAGATTATCCCCCCTCCCAGATCCCATATTGACTGCTACTGTTTGCCCCCGCCTCTCCGTTATCTCGGTAAGAAATTCCTGGGCCTTCACCTCAGAAAAAAACATTCTGACCTTTCCTTGATAAAGAACCTTAAGCCTAGAGGGAAATAAAAGAAAGGCTTCACAGCCTGCTCCTTGGAACGGGGTTATCATTTGTCGAAGTCTCCATCTCCGCTCGACCGTTGTATGGCAAAAGTCCGGCCGAGCGAAGAAGGTATGCCCCTCAAATGATCGCTTTGAGTCTGGTCTTGCCTTGTCTATTATAGCCTGTCTTAACAGATAGTTGCCCACGAAGATTAATATGGCTCTTGGTCGCTCCCCTTGACTTTTGGCATGAGCTTTCCTAAACATTGGAAAGCGATGAGCCCGCTGAATTTCCACCTCCCAGTTCCACTGGGCGAGTTCCGGAAAGGCGCCCTTCAACAATGTGACAACGAAGGCCATAATGTTCTCTCCCTCTATATTTTCTTCCAGACCCAGCAGTCGTACATTATTGCGGCGCTGCCGATTCTCAAAATCCTCGAGCTTCCAGCAAACATCCAAGGTTTGCTTCTCTTGAGTGACCTTAAATGATTGTAATTTATCAACCTCCGCCTCAACAGCAGCAGTTCGTTCGTCAACATGGGTAACCCGCTCCGAAATATCGGTGCACACCTTGTTCATCTTCCGAATGGCCCCTTGCAGCTTCTTATTGACTAATAATGATCTTTTGCTCTCCTGCCGTGCCTCCCCCTGCATTTGTTTTAAGGTGGAATACAATAAATCCAGTGTAGTAGCGGGAGTGAGGGCAGATACACTACCAGATTCATTTAATCCTGCTGTGCCAGAATGGCCAGTGTTTCCTACATCAAGCCCACTACTAGTACCCGCTGTCAGGACAGAAGCGGAATAGTCCCATTCCAGCTTCCGGGTGGCAGAATCTGTAGACCTCATTTTAGTTTTAGTCCGTCGCCTTAAGTTTAAAGATCGACTATACCGCTTCTTCTGTGTAGCAGAAGACTCCCCAGAGGCCGTTTCCTGAGAAGATTCTAACTCGCTAACTTCTGATGTGTCTGAGTCGTCGTTCAGCGAAAAGAATTTTTCCTCTCCTTCTGGGGAAAACACAGGGGCACTCTGCCAAGGAATTATTGCCTCGTGATTGATCTGACCTCCTAAAGTATCGCTGGTATAGCAGTGCTCACTGGCCTGTGTATCTAACAGTGCCTGGATTTGACAGAATGCATCATCAAGGGGAACATCTCCTCCTTCCTCATTAATGCGATCCTTCATTGTGTCTTCCTTATCATCCGCAGAGATCCGGGATACTGTAGCCTCAGCCTCATCAATTTCATTTAACAAAATATCCAACGGGAGCTCACCCGCTCTTGTTATGTCCACCTGGCTAGCTTTGCTCTGTTCCTGGCCAGGATTTGTAGTTTTTGTTGCTTGAGGGAGAGGGAGAGGGAGAGAACTACCTGACCCAGAATCCTCCTGAATGGGCTCAGCAGTTTCAGCAGTTTCGGGAGGCATAATGTTTGACAAATGGGAAACGGAATTACCTGGTAAGAAGAGGCTCTCTTCACATTCCGTATGTGTAGCGATTGCATCTGGGAGGCCGGGGGGGTCACCGGCTCCCGAGGGTGTTTCAGCTGTCATCAGAGCTACAGTCGGAGCTGCCTTCGGAGTCATCGTTAGCGCCGGAGCCGGAGCCAGAGCCGTCGTCAGACCAAATGCCTCCAGAACTGAAGGCTGCCGTTGCGCACCATCTCCAGCAACAGCCGCGCCTGCCACGCGTCGCCTTGTACCGCCGGCAACCCCAACATCTTTTGCCTTCGAGATGTCCTCGTTCTTTTTTTGGATGCCCCCACGTCGGAGCTGGCCCACGCTAGACGCCGTTTCCGATATACCGTCCTTCAGGCCCCCCTTGACCTCCTTCAGAGCCTCCCTTGTAGCCGCTGCATCTTTCGCAGTTTTGCTCGCCTTTGGAGCCATCCTAAGTCTCAGTAGCGATACCAAACGCCGGATACTTGCGGGGATCTGCCACAGAGTAAGAGTCCGAGTGTGCCACGCCGATCAAAAACCAGCACGAAAAGTAAGGTAAGAGCGGTCCCCGGTCCAGCAAGCATCAATAGCCTGCCCAGTCCACTCAAGCATATCCGTTTGAAACTGCCAGCAATTTCACAGGGGTCTCACAGAGGAGTGCAGAGCCAGAGCTGCCTTCCTAGAGGTCAGTCAGCGGCCATCTTGCCTCTTTTAATGTTGTTGGGCAGTCCTGGAGCACCTATCTCAGTAGTCTATTCTACGGGGAAGCAATGTGTGATGCTGTTCCTGGTGAAAAGTTTCACAATACAGAAATGTCTGTGTAGTATCACATTTATGGCCTTTGTAGACCGCTTAGCTTCAATTAAGCCCAACTTCAAACGAATCCTGTGAACTCGAATTCCCTTGGACAATAGTGGGTTCAGGGAGGAGCAACAGCTCGCAGCTATACCACAAACTCCACCTTTCCCATTAACTCCATTACTGGGATGAATCAGTTTCAAACGTTTGACCCTTCCTCTGGATCCAGGAGGTGAATTTGAGCTTGATCTTGAGAATCAGTGGTTGTTTTCACAGCTTCTTCATTTGCCACCTTTACTGTTTTTGTTTGAGCACCGTGGACCCACTGCAGGATTCCAGCACATTTTACCAAAGTGTTTGTCGTCAATATCACATGGTATGGTCCATTCTAGCGCTCTTCCAAACAGTACTTCCTCATGTGTTTTCGAACCACTATCCAGTCGCCAGAGTTCAATCCATGGTACAATATTGCCATTGTTCCTTCTGTTGCCACATTCATTTGATGAGAGACAGATTTCACTGTATCAGCCAGACAGACCTTGTCAGTATCTACATGATGTCATCAGTTATTGACCCTAGTGCAGTTGAGGGAATATAATCCAACCTCATTGCTCTGCCCATGATCACTTCATGGGGCGACAGACCAGTCGTTTTGCCTGGGGTACATCTGATGCTCATCAAAACAAGAGAGCATCTGGCCACTTCAAATCAGTAGACGAACAGACTTTGGCCAGTTAGTTCTTGAGAGTTCCATTCATCCTCTCAACCACTCTGGAAGATTTAGGACGATAACTAGAATGCAACTTCTGATACATTTGGAAAGCAGTACAAATTACCTACAAATTTTCATTTTTGAAATGTGAGCCACGATCTGTCTCAACAGAAGGTGGTAAGTCGAAACATGGAATTAACTCCCTCAACAAACGTTTAGCAACTGTAAGGCTTTCTGATCTCCTAGTAGTATACTCCTCAACCCATTTAGAAAACAAGCAGAATATGACCAAGATGTATTTCAAGCAATTACAAACTGGCATCACCACAAAGTCTGCTTTGAATCTTGTAAATGGGACTTGTGGTTTGCCAATATGATTCATAACACTCAATGTCCTCTTTCCCTGATTATTTTCCTGGCAACCCAAACACCTAGAACATAACCTTTCAACAGCATTTCTAAAATGTATGTTTTCCCAATATTTTCTAAATGTTTGGAGCATAGAGTCTCGCCCTCAGATTGTCCATGAAAATACATTACTGTTATGTTTCATACAGGTACCCCAAAATAGGCTCAGGTAGCAACCAAACCTTTCACGTATATTTCCCCTGTCATTACACTACATAACGGTTCTTGGGACTGACCTTTTACCTAGTTACGGTACTGCTTACAGGACGTGGGGTTTTCCCTGAAAACAAGCCTCATTCATTATTCATGAGGATTCTTGGAAACTCAGCAGGACTACCATCTCCTGCATAATAACTATGTATAAGGATTATTCCTTCCGTCATCCTAAGTCCAACATGACACAGCAAGGTAGATCCCCTGAGGGCACCACTTTGGGTATATAAACACCAAATCTTTGCTGAGGCAGGGAGAGGAGAAAAAGGACTTCCATGCTGACACACTGACGCAAGATGCTGAGGTTCCTGCATGCAGACACTCCAGCTTGCAGTGGTCTGACATCCCCCGCGGGGTGTCCATCTCGAGACCAAGACGGGGTCCCACAGTCTCGCACTTTAGATAACAGGGTTGACTTTATCCTAGAGGGATTCTTGGCTCTACACCTACATACATGCTAGGTACACTTAGGTACATCTAGTTAGGGTCGCATCGTAGGAGTACACAGTATTGCTGTCATGTATTTTTTATATACCTGCCTGTATTCATTGTTTTAGCACTATGGTAGAAATCTACCATCCTTTTACTCTTGTTGGTGCTTATAGTCATTTATATCTGTTTCTGTCTTATGGTTTTTTCAGCACACCTATTTTACACTAGAATGACGCTGGTTCAATAAATGCTTATTGAAAAACGTCCCCACCGTTCATTCTGTGTATCTCTCTGAGACAAAGTGAGCACGAGTGACTGAGCGAAAAGTCCTGTACTGTTTCCAAGATCCCTGATGGGACAGAGTTGTCATGTTCGATAGTTGCCAAGAACTATTCTCTCCTTGGTATGAGGGGTTTCTAGTGGCACTGTGAGCTAGCTGGTATACAGGCAAACATACCCGGTGGGGGTGTCTGGAATCAGTCTGGACACCAATCCCACAATCTATGTTGTCTAAACACGCAGATCCTATAGAGGTTTATAGGAACTACACAACATGGTACCGCCAATGTTGGTTTGGTACTAATTTAACGGTCAAATCTGAGTAGTTCAGTCGTGCTGTTCTCAGAGACCCCATCTCACATTTTCCCAGAGACGTCTGGAGTGGGAAGGCAACTATCCGCCACAGCTGGGTAGGCATAACCTATGTATTGGCTGTAGGTTTATCAAGCGTGAAGGACAAATAGTTCCTATTGTGCATAAAACCGTATCTCAGTTTCCTTGAAACTTCTTCCTTTTCAAAATAATGGCTGACGAAGACGCTGCTGCACCAGCACAACGTGCGGCTGCAGCATTGAGGAAGAAGATGATATAAACATTTCAGAAAATGTCAGAACTGCCCTTGCTTTAAAACTAGCAGACTATGGAGTCACAGCTAGGGGTGAGACAGTAACATTTGTGATTGAGGCACACGAATCATACAGAACAGAGGTATTCTATTCATGGGTTAAATTCCCACAAGCAGATGCACAAACAAATACATTTCATTTTTATACTGAAGATGAAACACCAAATGAATACTGTCCGTATGAGGACATTGGAGTTCCGCTCACCTACCACGAGCACATAAACTGGTTTAAAGGTGCACTCCCACATACAAAAGAAAAAGTGAGACTCGGTCCGCTCGGAAGAGATGGAGCAACTTGGCCTGTCCTAGCGGCTTACACACCGCATCCAGACATTGACACAATGCCAGTAGCAGACTTACGTCCACTTCATAAAGAAATAATAAAACTTTACAGAAACTTAACACAGTTCATGATGAGAACACTTACACATCAGCCAGCAAGGGCTACACCAGCATGACAAATTCAGGGATCTACAGCTAAAATAACTCCACAAACGCTACACGCAGTTATGGGTAAAATGCCCACTAGACGTGAGCAAATGCCATTCTGGATATCTAAAAAAATCACACAGCTAGAGGCAGTATTTCCACACACAAGCCCTCAAGAAAAACACAGAATGCTAACAATCTGCTTGCCAATGGGGATAGCTCCCCAGATAGAGGATTGTGCCTCTTGGGGTACAGTTTTCGCTGCCATATATACCAGAACACATGGTATCCCTTCATTAGCAGTAATACCAGATGTATTAAGACAAATACAGAATGAGTATGGAGCAGAACCTGCTCTGAACTTAGGGATGAAATTGTTAGAAAATGTGGCCCAGGTATCAGATATTATATTAGCCAACATAAAAGGTGAGGCAGCAGCAATGGCAATACACCAACGCCTGAGGGATTTCACTCCTTTAGAGCAGGAACGTGAATTACCTAAAATTATCGAAGACACCTATGCTGAATTAGGTAGAGATAGTTTGGGAGATAGAGCAACAAAACCTCAACTCATGGGTGGTCCTGAAAAAGAGAACACCAAGTAAGCACCTGATTCTTCCAAGAAGAAATGGGATAACAATAAAAAACAAAAGAATAGATCACAATCCAGGGGTGAGTCTCCTCAACAGGAGCCCTCCGAAAGGAGGTACAATCTTAGGAATCGTGATAACATTAAAAAACCTGACGGGTATTAGGATACTGATACACGTTCCTCTCGTTCCTTTCAGGGTTCATCAAAAAACTCAGAGAGGGAAGGACGATTAGAACACAGACAAGAAGAGTTTACAGAGTCCAGAGACACGCAATGCGCTTCAGACTATACTTCCAAAAAAGAAGAGAAGCCAAAATCAAAACCTCAATTTAAAAAGAAGAAAGTAGCAGGTCTAAAAATTAAACATGCCTAGAAATCTGAGGACTCAACTTCTGAACGGGGAATGGGCTCTGACGATGCTAGACAGCGCAGCAGAAGTAACAATAGCTCGTCAAAACCTGCTGGAATTTCTGGTGACTGCAGAGTTGAATGAACTTATCACGGTGGAGACACCTGATACTAGGGTAAGTGTCCAGCATAAGTTACATGAAATAACACTCCAAATGGAGGAGGGGCAAACCCAGACAAATTAAAGGTCTCTTTTGGGAGAACCTGACTTATGGATATGACATTCTTTAAGCTCGAAAAGAATGGCCGCCTGAAATTGTTATGGAGTGCCCAAAGGGAGAAACAGTAATTTTACCGGCTTAACCCGATCTCGTTCCAATATACTTAAAACATACATACGTGCAGGAGTGGGCGATAGCACTTGCCCCATCATTATATCGCAACCATGTTGGGTGGGATGTTGAGTCACCTCACCATGTAATCCCAGTAAAAACTACTCCAACTCCATAGAGACAGTACCCAATAAAACAAGAAGCGAAAAAACAGGTCAGGGAGATCTTAGATCAACTTGAATATCATGGTGTAATTGAAACTTGCACCTCTTCAATGAATAATCCTTTGTTTCCCGTAATGAAACCCGATAATTCATACCGTCTTGTTTTAGACTACAGACATCTGAACACATGCACTAAAAAATTTGCAGTACAGAATGCACACAGTGCCGCATTGATGAATAACATTGTGTGGAAAAAATACAAAACAACATTAGATATCTCAAATGGATTTTTCTGCCAAAATATAGCGCCTGAGAGCAGGTATTTGACAGCATTCTCAGCACTCGGTTCCCAGTGTCAATTTTGTCGACTCCCCCAAGGGTATAAGAATAGCCCTGGGTTGTTCTCAGCTAGTGTAACAGAGTTACTTCAGAATTTGGATGAAGAGGCATTGTCCTATGTAGATATTTATCTGACGGATGATGATTTAAAGGATCACTTGACCAGGGTGAGCAACATTATTTTGGGGTTCGCCTCTGAGGGCTACAAATTCAACTTTAAAAAATCAAAAAAGCCCACCTCAATGTCCTATTTTTGGGATATGAGCTTTCAAGTGAATGGAAAAGCCTGGCAGCTAACTTTTTAGAAAAATGTGCGCTGCTCCAACCTCCTAAATCTTTGAAGAATTTACAATCCATAGTGGGATTTTTTAAATTTTGGCAGAACTTACATTTTAGATTACGCCGAAAAAGTGAAACCTTTCTACGAACTAATAAGACCTGATTTTTCAGTTAGGCATTGGACACAGAAACACACAGATATCCTTCGTTCCCTACAAGCTGACATGATAGCCTCCAAACACTTACACACAGGTGTCAACACCACAAATTGGTGATCCATGTTATAGCGAGTCAATCTGGGTATACCTACCTAACCTTCAATGAAGAAGAAACAGTACCCATAGCATACAAATCATACTTGTACACAAACGCTGAAATGCGTTTTGCTTCAAAGGAAAAAATTCTGATAGCAGTACAGACTGCTGTGGTGAGAGAAAGAGCACTGGCTCAGGGGGAAAAAATCATTGTCGTGACTCCGGTACCAGCAATAGAGGCTGTCACAAAGGCAAGCGTCCCAAATGCTAAAGCTTTACATCCAAGATAGATACAGTGGGCTAATTCTCTCACTGCAACAGATGTAGATTACAAAGTTGACTCTACACTTAAAACGCAAGCATTCCTGCAATACGAACCAGAATATCCTCTCCCGAATGAAATAATGTCTCTAGATCAGTATGAATACATTATTTACACTGACGGATCTGCTCAGCCGGCGGTAGGAAGTAAACAACAATACAGCGCCATGTCTGTGATTGTGAAGGGTTGTATGCATCAAGGCAAGTTCCATCCTAGCAGTACGAAGACACCGTCTGTAGGAGACTGCATGGCACAGCAGGCAGAATTAAAAGCCCTGTTACTGGCACTAATAAATACGGATCGAGAATTCCCGACACTGATTGTGTGCGATTCTTTTTACTGTGTCCAGACATACAATGAATATCTACACTACTGGGGTCAGAATGGGTTTAAATACTCAAAAGGTGGCACAATTAAGCATAAAATCCTATGGGAACAACTAGCTGAGTCGAAAAACGAACTACAGAGAGCTCACGTGATATACACGCTGAGTCATCAACGTGATGGCGTTCACGTTGAAGGGAATTCATTGGCCGATGAAGCCGCAAAAGGGGCAGTCGTACTGCTGCCATAGCTGCAATCACTCGTTCAAAAATGAGAATAGACGGACAGATTATGGTAGCTCTCATTGCTTCACGCAAAGACAGCACAGCCTTACCCAAAGGTTTTCCACTCAAGTACTTCTACAAGTTAGATGCAAATAACATTCCATATGTTCAAATTCCAGGAGTGGGGGATAGAGTAATACCAAACATGGATCGCAGATTAGGCTTAATATGAGCTGCATACAAGGGTCTGGGATCTGCACACGCAGGAGTTACCGCAACAGTTTCTTTACTGAAGCAACGCTATTGGTGGCCAGGATTAACTAAACAGACAAAGAATTTTGTCCTGAATTTCGACATCTGTCAGCAGATGAAGGGTTCCACCGTAGCTTGTCCAGCACAGACACCATTACTTATATCAGACAGACCACTCGCTTGTGTCTATTTGGACCACTGCGGCCCCCTACAATCGGATGGGGCTTACAAGTACATCTTGGTGGCAGTGGATTCATGCTCTAGATTCCTGTGGGTTTGGCCTCAGCGCTCGGCTGACGCTCGAACTGTTATAAAAGATTTGCGAGTCTTTATAGGGACATAAGCAGTTGACACATTACATTCTGACCGCGGCCCGCATTTAGCTCTAGGGCTTACAAGGAGGCCATGGGAAGTTTGGGTGTTGCATTGCGTTACTCCTCTCCGTACCATCCCGAGGGAAATTCGGTCGTGGAGAGGAAAAACCGAGACTTAAAGCAATCTTTAACAGCAAGGGTATTAGGTTTGGGTGGTAGTTGGGTCAATCACTTATACGGGGTCCAGAGGGCACTCAATAATATGCCAAGAAGTTCCCTAGAAGGTGTCACTCCTTACGAAGTCCTATTTTGGACAAGAATGTGGGTACCTGATCTCGATTTTTGAAAGCACAGTGGCGGATGAAAAACCATTTGACATGGGTTATAACAGGGGTCTTCAATCTGTGGGGCGCGACCCCCAGGGGGGGCGTGGAGTTGAGGAATGGGGTCGCGCCTTCCCATCGCACTTCTGCCTGGAACTGCCTCAATCTGGAATCCAAAACGTTTACTCTTCGTTTTGGATTCCGAACAGTGCACCTCAAGGAGCTCTCTGATTGGAGGACATTGTCAAAGAATACAACGTCATTGACGACTGTCCTCCAATCAGAGAAACTGCAGGATGCAAACCAGGAAAGGCGCCCGTGAACTGGGGCGATAAATATGCACCTCTGGTGTGTGGAAGGCTCTGGAGTGCTTCAATATTTGCTTGTTCCTGCTGCCTTGCACTCCTGCTCCCTTTCCTGGACGTCCTCGTTGCTGCTGCTGTGTTGTTCCAGCTGGTGTCCTCTTCGTGCTTCTTCCTCGTGGCTGCCTCTGCATTCCAATCTCCCGGCTGTTCCCTGGTTTCCAAGGCAACCGAAGCTTCTTGGTGCTTCTTCCTCTGCATTCCAATCTCCCCGGTTCCCTGGTTTCCAAGGCGACCGAAGCTTCCAAAACTGGTGAGTAAGCTGCCTCCTCTCCCGCCTTCCTCTGCATCCCCCCCACCTTTAGGAGCCCTCTGTTTCTGTTATAGGGAGAGTTGAACAAATGTAATTAAAAATGTAATACAAAGTTAGAAAAACATAAGGAATTATTCTGTTCCAGTTTTGTTAAATAGTTGAAAAAGAAAAGGTTCAAGAAAAGCGGTTTTGTGTTATTTTAAAAAGGAAATCTTTACCGCTGCCCACAGTTGAAATGATCCGATTTCGGATGCATTGTAATCCGTCTCTGTGGCAGCTAGGGCAGGAAGCGGGATCCCTGAGTAGCTCTTGAGGCTTTGAGTTTGAAATTTAAAAGACCCCTAGGGCTAGAATCTGCGCACTGTACAGAGGAAGGTTACAAGGATATGGTATTGTCACATGCAGAGGAGAAGGACATGATATCAGCATGTCTTGACTTAAGAATTGTGTCGAGTCCCATCATTGCGCGTGTGTGTGTACCCATGCCTAACGTGGAGATACTGACCCATGTAGGAAGAATCTTCATTTTATTTTAAGTCTAATGTGTAAATGGTGTTTTATTGTCTTATGTTAAGTGTTCTGGGAACACCCTATGTAGTCATCCGTAAATGTTTCAAGATAAATCCATTTCAGAAATTGAATATTACGGCTCGTATAAGGCCTTCTTGTCAGGAATTACTAATGTATGCAGCTCCCATGTCCCCAGACTGGATTCGACGTTCCATCAAAAGTGCTTACTCTATATCACTGATATCCCTTCGCTACCTCCTCACCTGTTGTGGCCAAAGAGAGTTCAGCCTATTTCCCTCAGAAACTGGCCACAGGTCACAAACCCCGCGCGGAGTCACCGAGGCCAGAGCATGGGCAAAGCTAAGCTTGGCCTGGATTACTGGCGTTCTAGTCCCACTCCTCCACTGCCATCCCAGTCTCGTAGATCATGGCTGTACGTGGATACGGTGGCGGGTTAGTTCACTCCTCCACAGACATTTCCCAGTCTCATAAATCATGACTGTACGTGGGTACGGTGGCGGGTTAGTTCTGTGGCTGTGGGGCTTTCTCCTGCCACACACACGTTCACACCCTTTAATATGGCCTAATGGCTAGGGCGGTCGACCTCGGAGCTGGGAACCGGGTTCAAGTCTTGGCAGGGACGCTCAACATCCTGTGATTCTGGGCAAATCACTTAATCTCCTTGTGCCTAACAAAAATGAATGTGTCCGTCTATAACGTAACTGGTGCTCATGTAAAGCGCTCTGATACCTTCGAGTCTAGTTCGCGCTATATAAAACTCCACAAAAAAAAATAATTAGTAATTGCAACACCTTTAACTATAAATAATCTTGCAGCCTTCGCGTAAGGGACACTGGATGTAATGAGCTGAGCGCTATCCATTTTGCCTAAGATAAAATTCCAAACGGCATGGGTTCACTTATTAGGCAGGAACATGGGCAGGAGACCAAAATAGCACCAGTGTGAATGAAGTAGGCCTTCCAATTAAAGCACAGCGATTCGCAACAATTCAGCGTCGTCTCTGTGGACCCACTGATGGCGGATGGACTTCTCCTGCTGTACCCCTCGTGGGCTTGGACAGGGGATTCCTCTCTGATCCATTCATGACACAGATGAAGTTCTGTTAAGTCTCCCTGAGAGGTGTGTGTGGCATTGTGAATAATCCCAGGTTTAGCAGCTGGCTGGACATTGCTCCTTATCTTTACGTGAGTAGAGATTTTAATACATATTTTTGATGTACATGTAGAAGGCTGACCAGCAATGAGACTACGGAACAGCCCTTTGGCAGATGGGCAGATGACAGTCAGAGCTCGCAGGTGTGTCTTAAGGTGTTCTGTGTTTTCCTCCATTGATATTTAATTTTCCTGTGGGTGACCTTCGTGCCTCTCTGTTTCGTAATACACCTGAGAGCAATGCATGTTTGATCTCTGGTTCATGATTCTGGGGCACTAGCAGTGAGAGTTCTTGTGATTAGATTAGAGATGTTTTTCCATTTCAGTGAAGTAGAAGGTTTCACTGCAACAGGTCCAGCTCCATAGGACAGACACCCTTCAGTAGACACAGCCTTCTCTAATTTAGCCATGACCACCTGGCTTCTCCTCTACACGTGGCGCAGGCAGGACCGCCGCCATGTGTTTGACCAATGTCCCCAAACCCATCAGTCACCTGACCCCTGAAGGGGTGTCTCCTGAGTCTACCACCACTCTCAATGTCCTAACAAACTGACAGCTTAGAGGGGCGGCATGCCCCCAGCACTGCAATAAACCATATGCATCTGGCATAAACTATGTGTAAGTTATAGCATATTAATGGGAAGGGTTGGTGCACAGCTGCACTACAGAAATGAGCAGGACTCCACTCCGTATAAGAAACGCGCAGACATACTTTAACTGACAGAGATGAGAGGGATGGATGGGAGGGGGTGGGTGAAAAGAGGTGTGTGTAAACTGTTTAACTCTGCACAAGACCTCCAGGGTTTTAAGGGACCCCCTACTTCTCCGGCCAGGACCAGGTGAGCTTCTAATGTGGCTACACGTATTCCTGCAGAGTGGAAGGCCCTTTCAAAGGTTGACTAGACATCTTTCTGTTGTTCATTGCTGTATTTTGTTTATAAACTGGTACTAATGAGGTGAAACCATTGCCCAGTGTTACCGTGTGTAAAAAATGTCAAAATAATGAAGCAGTAGTATCCCAAAATATGCGCATCACATAGTATTATTTACATTTTCTTACCACACAATTTAGTTGACCCTGCTGCCTAATTTGGTCCTCCCTTGCCTCATAATTTTAGTAGCCCTTCCTATAGGGCAGTCTGGCAGTGCCCAAAGGGATGGCCAGTCAGGTCAGTGTGTGTGCTTTGTTTTGCTGCTTGCTGACCTGTTTTACAGTCTGGTGGACTGTTTTTACTCTTAATTTCTGTGCTATTACCACAAATATTGTCTGCAGGACGCACAAGTGCAGTAGTCTACCATACCTTGCAAAATACCTCTACAGCTCGGCCTTTACAAGTTTAAAACAGCAGCATAATTTGGTCCTCACTTGCCTCATAATTCCAGTAGCCCTGCCTATAGGGCAGTCTGGTCGTGTCCAAAAGGGGTTGCTGGTCAGGTCAGTGCTCTTGATTTCTGTGCTATTACCACAAATATTGTCTGCATGAAGCACAAATGCATGCAGTCTACCATACCTTGTAAAACACATATACAGCTCAATCAATTACAGGTTTAAAACAGCCCCGCTTTCCAAATAAGGGGCCCTTTTTAAGATCTCATATACGCTGCACTCACACGCAATAAACTTCATTGTCCACTCTGCACTATATCCCTTATAGCTCAGTGAGCTCCAGTGATGAGTGAGAGGGGAGGCGACACTTGGTGGCCCTGGCAGTAAGCCAGAGAGTGTCATGCTGGGTGCCAGGTTTAGAAATCATAACTATAGGTAACAAAGGTAGAGAAAACAAAAACAAATAGAGCACTCTGTGGTCTTACAGTTGTCCAATGCATTAGGAGTGATTTGGGGGCAAATGGGGTGAGCCAGAAGCTCTAACAAAATGGCAGAATGCCACCAGTGTCCATGCATGTATGGACATTAATTCCTTCAAGAGAAAGAGAGATGCAAAAGAGAGGTTAAATGCAAGGAAGGAGATAGAATATGAGAGCAAAGACAAGAAAGTCAATAGAGGAATATAATGTATCAATGAGTAACCAAGAGTCTGCCACAACAGCCTACACTTGTCTGGCAGGGTTTCCAAGCAAGCACCGCAAGGCTGGCTTTTACTGGATAGCAGTGGTCTTCCTTCTGAGATCAATTATGACACGGACAACAACCTTGGAGTCCTTCTACCTTTCTTGAAGAAGGTGTCAGGAGATCAAGAGTTGGACTAGCCTACATACAATAATCAATTTGGGCACAAATAGCAGATTTTTAATCTCATTAACAAGTAGGCGGTGGATTTTACACATTTTGCCCACCCATGTTACCTATTGCTATCAATGTGTGTGCACTCAAGGGAAGGAGAACCTTGGTAATGGCCCACAATGCCAGCTCACGTAAAGGAAGCCAGGACCAGCTGCAATTTCTGTTTTAAGCACGTGGAAGGAACCTGATGTGTTATTCGCATTTTAGATAAAATAAGATTTTTTACACTTCTTGTGAAAATGCAAAGCGTTTTTTTTTTTAAAATGACAACCATACTGCATACAGCAGCAAGTCTGTGGTAATCATTAATGTTGGACTTTGGAATTTTGTATCATAGGTCAAACACACATTTGACATGGATCGTTTCCTGCTGCCAAAAGATGGTAGATCATTCAAACGAAAGGCCGAAACAGACGTCGAGAAAAGAGCTGCAAAAAGTAGGAAGTATGATGCCTCCTACCTGGACCTTGGATTCACCTGCGTCACCATAAATGGTTAAATAAAGCCAGTGTGTGGTTTGTGGCATGACCTTGGCTAACGAAAGTCTGAAACCAAACAAATTAAAGCGCCACTTGGAAACTAAACACGGGTCACTGGTAGGAAAGAATACAGATTTTTTTGCCAGAAAGCTGGAAGACATCATCCACCAAAAAGGCACTGTGAAAAATGTGGTCTCCACGCCAACAAATGCCTTGAAAGCATCTTACCAAGTGGCGTACCACATTGCCAAAAACAAAAAGCCTTTTACGGATGGGGAATAAGTGATTCTTCCAGCAATGCTTGATGTGGCCAGAACAATGCTTGGAGAAAAAGCGGCAGAGAAGTTGAAAATGGTACCACTCTCAGACACAACAATTTGCCGCCAAATCTCTGACATGTCTGAGGATATCCACAGACAACTCCTTGCACGCTTGAAATTGAATTTGTTTGCTTTGCAATTGGATGAAGCGACTGACTTATCTAAGGACGCTCATTTAATTGCTTATGTCAGATACTGCCACAAAACTGTAATATTGGAAGATTTTTTATTCTGGAAACCAATCAGGGGACAGGCAACAGCATCAACCCTGTTTGACATTCTCAATGACTTCCTGTGCTCCAACGGCTTAAAATGGGACAGCTGTGTTGGGATCTGTACGGATGGTGCTCCTTCCATGTGTGGGTCTAGGGCAGGCCTAAAAGCCAAAGTGTCTCCTCATATTCTATGGACCCACTGTATGATACACCGGGAAGCCCTTGCAGTCCGAAACATGGATAGAGAACTTGGGGAT
Source organism: Calotriton arnoldi (assembly GCA_963921515.1). NCBI lineage: Eukaryota > Metazoa > Chordata > Amphibia > Caudata > Salamandridae > Calotriton > Calotriton arnoldi. Next base: position 5,838,593 of record CAWUFW010000046.1, on the reverse strand, counting down.
GTGTTGGATTGTGCTGTGAAAATTGTTAATTTCATAAAGGCTCACCCCACTAGAGCTCGTCTGTTTGCAATTTTGTGTGCAGAAATGGGAGCTGATCATAATGGTTTGCTTTTCCATACTGAAGTCCGATGGTTATCCAGAGGGAAGGTTCTGAATCGTATTTTTGAATTGAGAAATGAAGTACGGCAATTCCTTCTAGATTTGGATCCATACAAAGCAGAACAGTTGTGTAATCCCCGTTGGCTTGTGCTATTAGCATACCTTGCAGACATCTTTGATAAATTAAATTCCTTGAATTTGTCTTTGCAAGGAGCTGAAAGTACATCTTTCACAATGTGCAAAAAAATATCTGCTTTCAAGAAGAAGCTAGAGTTGTGGAAAAGACTAATCAAAGATGGCCTGCTGGAGGCATTCCCATGTTTATCGGACGCTGTTGAGGACACAGGTTATGAACTTGAAAGTGCTGCTGAGGTCATAAGAAATCACTTGACTTCTCTCAGGGGTGGTTTAGAAAAGTACTTTCCTGAGGACATTGATCATGACACTGTCAGGTTCCATCAGAATTGACACTGACAGAGGCCATGCCCATACAAAGACTACAAATCCCATCCTCCCCTGCGGGAGTTACGTTGCTGACGTCATCACGCGGCCGGATGAGAGTTACTTAGACTCATAGGAGAGAGCTGCGGACGCCGGTTAATCTAACTGCTGAATCGTCGAGTCCTCGAGGTCTGGTAAGGGTGCAGCATTGCACCGCTTTCCTCTTCTTTCTATTACTTACTCCCTCAGCGGTTTGCGGCACACTTCTGTGCTTATCTGGGATTTCCGTTCTCCTGTTGGCTGAACCCCATTCCGGGTTCGTGCGGGAAGGCGGAAAGAGACTAAGTGTCTTAAGAGCCAGCTTAAGGTTCTGGATTGCCCTTCTTCTTTTGTAGAAGGCTTTGTTCTCGTTAAAGATTGGTTTCGAATATTGGATTGATTGTCATAACTGTGATTATCCTCAGTTACGTCCCATAATATCCTGTTACTTTGCTCAATACCTTATCGCCAAAAAGGAGTCAAAAGGTTCGAAACTAGGAGTAATCTCTGGTACTGAATACTAAAGGAATTTGACTTTTACTCATGAGATCCATGAGGCAGAAGCAAGACGAATTGTTCAATCATTATTTGTTCTGAGAATCATCAGAAAGGTGGAGTTCGTTATAATCACTTTAACCTATCGTTTACCTTTGGAATTGGAATTGTTCATGTCCTGACTTAAGGGACTGTCACTGTTTAACAGTTTATATGTACCTGTCCATGTCTGGGGCCCTCTTATCTTTCTTCATTACAGGGGAATCAAAATCACAAAAGTCAGCCCGGCACCCCTGTAAAGCTACACACAACATATCATTGGGTATGTACTAAGAGAGTCTGAAGAGAGGTGCGGGTGATTTCACGCTTCCATAGTATTATATTGTTGTTTCATTTATTCTTAGATATGTGCGACGACATGATAGACAATATATGCTGACTAGGAAACAAAGGAATTTTCTTTACAGGTATACCTAAGTTATATGCAATGAATAGATAGCATAAACTAGATTGTGTGTAATTACGGGGTTTAATCTGAATATATCTATCTTACAGGTCTCCTCCCCGCTGTCCCCATCCTTCCCTTCCCCCGCTTGATCACTCCATGGAGTCTGTGTATTAAATCAGACCGTGGTGGTATCGAGAGGTGGACCATAAAGAGCAACATACGACCCTGAGGATTCAAGGCCGCGACAGATTAACCGGCCTATATATTTAAATCCTCCCGGTCGCAGGTTGAATATGGCCACAATGGATGAAGTTATAGCCGCTCTGGCCCTGATGCAGACAGAACTCACGGCCTCTAGGGCTGAGACAGCCAATTTACAGGCTGTAGTTGACAGAATGCAAAGGAACCCATTTAATGCAGGCGCAGTACAGTCGACACACACCACACCCGTGATAGTGGAGGTTCCCACTCCCATACCTTTGGCCACCCCAGAGAGATTCCATGGGGAGAGTAGTAAAGTACAGGTCTTTATGACGCAGGTGATGCTGCACTTCTCTTGTAAAGTCAAGGCCTTTACAACCAACCATGCCAGGGTCGCCTTTCTCATCTCTTACTTGGCAGGGGATGCTGCACAATGGGCCGTGCCCTTAGTGCGAAGAGACGACCCATTATTGCACGATTGGGACTCCTTTATTAAAGAATTTGAGAAGACCTTCAACCGCAGATCGGCCACACACTCAGCTGACCGAGATCTGTTGGAATTGAGACAAGGAAACCGGGAACTTATTGCATATCTTAATGACTTTCGTAGACTTATTACAGAGACGGAGTGGCCCGAGAATAAACAGGCTGCTATATTTCATCAAGGACTGAGAGAAGAGATGAAGGACATCCTGGCACAAATAGACCCGCAACCAGTGTCTTGTGAAGATTTAATAAACTTGGTGTTACGACTGGATCACAGGCTCAATGAACGTAAGGGAGAACACAAGAGAAGAGAGCGTATGCCTGCGCGGTTTGAGGCCTCCCGTCACTCCGAAGTTCAAACAACCACCAAGGCCGAACCCATGGAAATAGGAGCAGTGCGTTCTGCACTTACTTTTGAAGAGAGAGATTACAGAAGGAAGAAAGGTTTATGTATATATTGTGGCAAGAAAGGACATTTCATCAGAGAGTGTACCTTGAGATCTAAGTACCCTCGCACAAACAATAGGCAGATGTCGCCAGTAGCCTCTGTATCCTCTGCGGGAAACGACAGGGCTTGAGAAACACCGAAGGGACTTCTTCAAGCTATTCATACATCCCTTCTTTGAACCAAAACCCTTCATGTAAGACTGACCATGTATTCTTGAACATTAGTTTCTTTATCCATGACAAATGGTGTCCGGTTCAAGCGATGTTAGATTCAGGAGCAACAGGCTGCTTCATAGATCAGGAACAAGCCATTGTTCTGGGACTTAATCTACGAGAAAAGAACACCCTGAAGCAGTTTATGCGGTAGATGGAAGACGTTTGGAGGCTGGTCCTATTCAGTTTTGCACGGAAGACTTGGATGTACTACACGGCCCTGATCATCAGGAGAAGTTGGTATTCAATGTAATACAAGCACCACAATACGGTGTTATTTTAGGATTACCATGGCTGAGGAAACATAATCCCCAGGTGGATTGGGTGGAAAGAACCGTTTCCTTTTTGTCGGAGTATTGCATACAACACTGTCTTCAGGAGAGGAACAATCCAGCTACAACCTTGGCTGGAAGACATCATATCGCCACAGCGGCTGAACATCCGGTCATATTACCCAACGAATATACAGAATATACAGACGTCTTCAACGAAACGATGGCGGAAACGTTACCTCCACACAGGCAATATGATTGCCAGATTGACCTACTACCCGGCGCTATCATACCTTCGGGGAGGGTGTATGCATTAACCGAACCGGAAAATATCCATCTCCGTGATTACTTGGACAAATATCTGGCTTTGGGCTTCATCAGAGTTTCCAAATCACCTGCCGCCTCTCCATTATTCTTCATACCTAAAGCCAATGGAGAGCTGCGTGCATGTGTGGACTTTCGTGCGCTCAATGCCATTACAGTAAAAAACAGGTATCCGTTGCCTCTCATCAATGTTCTGCTGGAACAAGTAAAAGGAGCCGTCATTTACACACGTCTAGATTTAAAGGGAGCATACCATCTAGTACGGATGAGACAGGGCGACGAATGGAAGACGGCATTTAAAACACGCTTTGGCCTCTATGAATATCTGGTAATGCCTTTCGGCTTATGCAATGCGCCAGCCGCCTTCCAATATTTCCTCAATGACGTGCTACGAGAGTTTCTTGACCATTTCGTGGTAGTCTACATAGACGATATATTGATCTACTCGTCCAACACAGAAATCCATAACACGCATGTACGCACCATTCTACATGCCTTAAGACAACACCAATTATACTGTAAAATCAGCAAATGCGAATTTAGCGTCACCACTGTGGAATTTCTAGGAGTAATGTTGACACCTTGGGGTCAGGAAATGTCAGTGCGTAAAGTACAAGCAGTAAAGGAATGGCCTACTCCCAAGACGGTTCGCGATATCCAGTGTTTCCTAGGGTTCGCAAACTTTTACCGCAGATTCATCGATTGTTTTTCCAAGTTAGCTGCTCCACTCACACGCCTTTTACAGAAGAAAGTGGTGTTTGGTTGGACGGAGGAGGCTCAACGGGGCTTTGAGGCACTGAAGAAGGCATTTATATCCGCCCCGGTGTTGCGACATGCTGATCCTGAGCAACCATACATCGTGGAGGCAGACGCATCTGAGCATGCGGTAGGGGCTGTCCTGTCACAACGCCACCTAGACACAGGCCAGCTTCACCCAGTGGCCTTTATGTCCAGGAAGCTCAATTCAGCTGAACACAATTATACTATTGCGGAGAAGGAACTGTTGGCAATAAAGAACGCTTTCCAAGAGTGGAGACAGTATCTCATGGGAGCCAAACATATAGTCACAGTTTTCACGGACCACCGCAACCTTCAGTTCATGACAGCTGCAAGACATTTGACACCTCGTCAGCTACGCTGGATGCTGTTCTTTGCGGAGTACAACTTTTTGGTGACCTTTAGACCCGGGAGCCAAAACAAGAAAGCCGACGCATTGAGTCGCCAAACCACCCCGACTCTCCCAGACACCCTTCCCTTAAATGCCATTGTGAGTCCTCAGAATGTGATATGTGCCACAGTTACAGAAAGATTTCTTAGGAGCATTAAAATCAACATGGCTCTTGATAAATGGAAGGTTTGGTTAGTGAAGAACAAAGAATGGACAGTGAAGGATGGTCTTCCTGTACGTGGAAACCAATTGATGTTGCCTATCCCTTACTTAAGAAAACAAGTGTTCTATTGGTGTCATACCTTACCCAGTGCGGGTCACAATGGCGTCGAGAAAACCAAGGAAAGAATACTCCGTCAATTCTGGTGGCCCAACATCAAAAGAGACATAAAAACTTGGGTTGGTGAATGTGCGGTCTGTTGCCAGATGAAAACATCACACACCAAACCAGCAGGGTTATTGCAACCTCTCCCTACCCCGACCCAACCGTGGGAAAGGATTTCACTTGATTTTGTGGTAGGGATGCCACCTGATAAAGGACATACAGTCATTCTTGTAGTTGTGGATTATTTAACCAAACTAGCCCACTTTATTGCCTGCAAGAAAATACCTACGGCGGGCGAATTGGCACAAACCCTTTTAAGTAACATAGTGAGATTGCATGGACTTCCTCAAGTGGTGGTATCAGACAGGGGGACTCAATTTACGGCTAACTTCTGGAAGAAGTGGTGTTCGTCGCTGCAGATCACATCTAACCTGTCTACGAGTTTCCATCCCCAGACCGATGGCCAGACAGAACGAGTCAATCAGACCATGAAGCAGTATCTTAGATGTTTCGTGGATGTCACTACAGAGCGTGGGTAGACAACCTGTGGTTGGCGGAAGTAGCATATAACAGCGCGCTACACAGTTCCACGAAACACACACCATTTCACTGCACGTATGGGTTTCACCCTTGTTTCACCCCCTTCCAGCATCCTGTGGGCCAGGGATCTGTGCCAGAGGTACAGGAACGGATAACACGTATCCAAAAGACACTACTGCAGGCTCGTAAGGAGCTACAGCAATCAAAAACTCTGTATAAAGCGTATGCGGATAAACATAGGCGAGAAGGACCTACATATAAACTGGGAGAATATGTATGGTTATCCACTAAGAACATACGATTTAAGAAATACAGTATTTTTAATCCTCGATACATCGGCCCCTATAAAATAGTTAAGTTGATTAATCCAGTGGTGGTGAAATTAGCTTTGCCCTCCTCCTTGCGTATTCATCCTGCGTTTCATGTTTCCCTATTGAAACCCTCCCATTCCAGAGTACTAAAGACACCGACTCCCGTGCTGGTGGATGGGGAGGTTGAACATGAAGTGAGGGGTATCCTGGATTCAAAAATTCACCGCACCAAGTTGTGGTACCTGGTTGCTTGGAAAGGTTATGGTAATGAGGAGAACTCATGGGAACCGGCTGCAGGGGTCCATGCACCTCGCTACGTTCGCCTGTTCCACAAACGCTTCCCACACAAACCTTGCCTCTGTCAGTGTTCTTCGGGAGGGGGATGTACTGTCAGGTTCCATCAGAATTGACACTGACAGAGGCCATGCCCATACAAAGACTACAAATCCCATCCTCCCCTGCGGGAGTTACGTTGCTGACGTCATCACGCGGCCGGATGAGAGTTACTTAGACTCATAGGAGAGAGCTGCGGACGCCGGTTAATCTAACTGCTGAATCGTCGAGTCCTCGAGGTCTGGTAAGGGTGCAGCATTGCACCGCTTTCCTCTTCTTTCTATTACTTACTCCCTCAGCGGTTTGCGGCACACTTCTGTGCTTATCTGGGATTTCCGTTCTCCTGTTGGCTGAACCCCATTCCGGGTTCGTGCGGGAAGGCGGAAAGAGACTAAGTGTCTTAAGAGCCAGCTTAAGGTTCTGGATTGCCCTTCTTCTTTTGTAGAAGGCTTTGTTCTCGTTAAAGATTGGTTTCGAATATTGGATTGATTGTCATAACTGTGATTATCCTCAGTTACGTCCCATAATATCCTGTTACTTTGCTCAATACCTTATCGCCAAAAAGGAGTCAAAAGGTTCGAAACTAGGAGTAATCTCTGGTACTGAATACTAAAGGAATTTGACTTTTACTCATGAGATCCATGAGGCAGAAGCAAGACGAATTGTTCAATCATTATTTGTTCTGAGAATCATCAGAAAGGTGGAGTTCGTTATAATCACTTTAACCTATCGTTTACCTTTGGAATTGGAATTGTTCATGTCCTGACTTAAGGGACTGTCACTGTTTAACAGTTTATATGTACCTGTCCATGTCTGGGGCCCTCTTATCTTTCTTCATTACAGGGGAATCAAAATCACAAAAGTCAGCCCGGCACCCCTGTAAAGCTACACACAACATATCATTGGGTATGTACTAAGAGAGTCTGAAGAGAGGTGCGGGTGATTTCACGCTTCCATAGTATTATATTGTTGTTTCATTTATTCTTAGATATGTGCGACGACATGATAGACAATATATGCTGACTAGGAAACAAAGGAATTTTCTTTACAGGTATACCTAAGTTATATGCAATGAATAGATAGCATAAACTAGATTGTGTGTAATTACGGGGTTTAATCTGAATATATCTATCTTACAGGTCTCCCTCCCCGCTGTCCCCATCCTTCCCTTCCCCCGCTTGATCACTCCATGGAGTCTGTGTATTAAATCAGACCGTGGTGGTATCGAGAGGTGGACCATAAAGAGCAACATACGACCCTGAGGATTCAAGGCCGCGACAGACAATGACTGGGTTTTCCAACCTTTTCTAGTGGATGCAGGTACTCATCTCCAAGTGCACCTTCAGGAAGACCTAATTGAGGTCCAGAGTGATCGCGTTCTCCAAATGCAATTCAGCAAAATCCCATTGGCGGAATTTTGGCTGAAAATGTCTGAAGAACATTCATGTTTGTCAAAAATTGCAGTCAAGACTATTCTGCCTTTCAGTTCGTCATATTTATGTGAGATTGTTTTCTCAGCATTGGCAGTATTAAAGACTAAGTACCGTTCAAGGCTTGAGGTGGAGCACAACCTGAGGATGGCAGTAGCAAAAATACATCCACAAATTGACAATCTCTGCGGAGAAAAACAGGCACACCCATCCCATTAGTTCAGAAATGTGTTATCAAGTTTTGTCAAATTATGTTTTGTTTAGGAAAAATAAAGTACTGTTGTGCATTTTTGGGCAATTCTTTTCGGAGACTTTTTGTTTGAACTGTGTAGTAAGCCTGTGACTCCGAACTACAATCACCCACAAACCTTTAGTTTGCTAAACACTGTTGAATAATATTTCCCCACCGTAAAAATGATTTGCCATGGGAACGGGGGGCGTTTGTGGTTGTCTGTGATGAGGAGTACCAAGTTCTAGAAATTTTTGTCAGGAGGGGGTCCTTAAGCCTGGAAATTTTGACAGGGGGGTCTCGGCATCCAAAAGTTTGAAGACCTCTGGGATATAACATAGCGTCTGGGAGAATGTATTTGTTTTCATAAGTAACATGCACACCCTTATGATTCTTTTTTTAACCTAATTTTTTCCAGCTCCTTTTTTCATCTTCTGTAGTTTCCTCTTGAAAGGTCTCAACTCAGAGAGTTTGAATTGAACTATATAAGAACTAATTCACATTTTCTGCATATTTTATAGTATTTATTCTTTATTAATCATTTTAAGTTTCCTGAACCACTGTTTCATCCTCAAGTGCACATTATCTGGCTACTTGATCAGGATAATTATTTTCATGAGTAACCAGATCTTTCCCATCATTATGGGCAGCATATGTGAGCAGAGAAGTCTCATCTGGCTGCTGTACTGCTTGTAACAAATCAAGTATATAGAGACTATTCTATATGGGTGCTCCAGAAGATATCATAAAGCCTCTCTGTGACCACCGTTGACCAATATCATGAACCACCGAAAACGATACTGGTTGTCAGTATAGATTGTCACATTCAAATTTCCTAACAGGAAACAAGGTCTTGTCAGTGCAACCACCTCTGCCACTTGTGCTGAAGTTACATTCAGCAGAAAGGATGCTTCAAGGATTTCAGAAATGGGACATATTGCATAGGCAGCCTTCAATGCTCTATAAAGGTCTCTCAAAGAAAAACCATCAACAAATAAAGTAGGATCAGCCTCCAGAGGAGTTTTTTTAGTATATGGTCTGGGTTTGGAATCTAATTCGGCAACCGCAATACAGTCATGTTCATTCTTCTAATCTTCATCCTCGCTGTCATCAGAGTTCCTATCTTCACAAACTATCTGGAATAGGAAGCAGTGTGGCTGGATTAAGTAAGTTACATCTCTCAATTTATATGTTCTTTGCTGCAAATATGACACTTATATTAGGTTAATCAACTGTTTCATATGTGCTGTGTTCTTGTGTGGGTTAATAGAATCTCAACTAAGTGTTGGACATATTCAATTAAAGTATGTCCCATGACTAGTCCTTCACTTTGTTCAATAGCCACGCAAACAGCTGCAACCAATTTCAAACAACCAGGAAGACTGGCAGCTACTGGATCTAGCACAGCTGAAAGGTAGGCTACTGGTGTCATAATTCCACTGTGTCTATGCGTAAGAATTGCTAATGCACACCCACATCTCTAATGGTAGTACAAAAAGGCCAATTTATAATCAGGCATTCCAAGGGCTTTTGATTGCATAAATTCTCAATATTCGGAATGCCTCTGAACACACTCTGTCAAAGGGTACATGGTTGTTTATGTCACCGAGTCAACCTTATTAAAGGTTTCGCAATCAAGGACACATTTGGAGTCCACTGATGAAAGCAGCCAACAATTCCCAGAAACATCCTCACCTCCCTCTGGGTGGTAGGAGGATTCATTTTCAGAATTGCAAAAATACTTTCTTTTGAGACTTTCCTTACACCTTTCTCAATATGGTAACCAAGATAAATTACTTCCTTTTTACAATACTGCATCTTTGTTGGGGAAACCTTGTGACCACTGTCAGATACATTATTCAGCAAAGCAATTGTATCACGTTTACAATCCTCTTTTATCTTTGATGCGACCAGAAAGTAATCCAAATATTGCATCAAGACTGAGTTACAGGGTAACCTCATTTTTTCTACTTTTTTTTGCCAAATTTGACAAAAGATTCAAGGACTTTCAGTATGCCCTTGTGGAACCCTACACCAAGCGATAACTTTATTTGTTAATTGAAATGCACATAAGAATTGACTCTCTTCATGGAGAGGAATAGAGAAGAATGCTTGGCATAAGTCAATCACTGTATACCATTCTGCACCGGAAGGAATTTGGAACAAAATCACTGCTAGGTTTAGTGCCACCGGACAACATAGAATGACAATTTTATAACTTTTTCTCCATTCTTGCACAAATCCGTCATTTCACACTCTGTGTCATTATTCCCATAATGGGAGAGTTTCAAGGGCTACCTAGCACTCCCCAAGGATTACCTGCTCAATCATTGCCTCAATAATAGTTTTCATTTGTTCTTCTGCATTTTTTGAAAGCTTGCACTGTTTAATTCGGAGGGGAAACTGCATCAAGTTTTACCCTAACCTCAACTGATTCAGCACTTTTTTATCAGTACTATTGTTTAATTAAAATTAAACTGTTCCTTGATTATCAAAACGGAGAACACCATCTCTTTACAGAGAAATCCCACGCCTAATCTTTGACAGCATGCCTTAAATCCAGAGGCAGGTCATCGTTTGTTAAAGCTGGAAACAATTGAGCCCTTGAATCTTATGATTTAATTTTGAACACTGAAACCTCATCTTGAGTTTTGATCGCAACACCATCCGGTGTACAGTAAATCACACAATACATTTTGCAAAGCAAGTCCCTGCCCAACAAATTTACAGGACATTACTAATCTCTACAACTTTGATTTCTCTTCCCAAGAGGGGTAAATCTGGGACTTCCACAGAAGGAAAGGTAGAACCGATAGCCCTGTATTGATTAAAAATAAAGGAGAGTGGCCACTGACTTCACTATCAATGTATGGGTCACTTTGGTCTACCTCTAAGACTGCTCCAAGTAAGCAATCCTCCCCTCTCAGGCACCGGCATTGTGAATTACTTCCTGAAGCAAACTGAGAAGAATCATTACTCAGACACCGTGGATTCTGTTGGTACCCTGAACTATATGGCATTTTGTTTTAATGTTTCGTACAACACTGGGTCTGAAGGCATTGCCATATAAAATGGTTTTTGATCATGCATACTCTGCAAAGAAGTCAACTGAGTTGGGGCTATTGACAGTATATGTTTCTGCATCTGGGGAAGGGACTCATTATGGATTTGTCTGGATTTTACCACAGAAGTGACAAGCAGTTTACTTTATTAACATTTCAACATTTTTAAAGTAATTCCGGAATTGTTCACCATCCCTTTTCCACCACCTTGCATTTTCACTGATCCATTTCCCATTCTCACGCCTTGCATTTCAGCCATTTCTTTCACTCCAGCATTTCCATATTGAACATAATCCATGTCTAAACCTATCAACTGATTTGGGCACTCCTCTCAAATTGCTTTGTCTGGGCAACCATCAATGTCTCCTTGATTATTTTCTGCTTCACATCTAAGCAATCACAACTGTATTTCTCCAGCTTCAGAATCATATCTACAGTCTTTGTCTGCTACAACATTTCACTTTGCTGTATGTGACTATTCGATTTAGGATAAAAATTCATAATGAAAGTATAGACGAAACCACTGCACCATTTTTCTCTGGATCAATGGCTCCACTGTGCATCTTGAAAATCTGCATAAGCCTCTCATAATAAGCATGCACTGACTCCTTAGGTTCCGGTATGGATCTCAAGTTTTTGGCCAATTAATATCCTTTTCAGGCACCTCATTTTTCAAGTGTTCAGTCACCTGTCTATATTTGTGAGCTCCATCCTCAGAAGGAGCATTATTAGGAACAACCCTGGCTGGTTCTTCAGTAGGCCAACTTACATTTAGACCATAAGTCAGTAAGGATTACAATTTTGAATAATGAATTCAAATCAGTCCACAGCATTTGTGAAATCATTGTCAACCTATAAAGTTCCTTGTACCAGCTTTCAGGGCAGGGACCGCTCCATCGACACCCGCTTTGACCCCCCCCACCCCACTGGACAGCAACGGTCAGCCTCCCTCCCTTACTGAAGCGGGTCGAGAAGATGCAGCATCTACTTAAGTGGGTAGCCTCGAAGAACGAAGATTTGGAGGCGTGCTCCTGAAGGAATAATATCCGCATTCATGACATTGCGGAGATGACAAACATGGGCCGCCCAGAGCCCTCTGTGGAATCCCTGTTAACAGATTTGTTTACCACGCCAGCTTCTCATCCACATTCGCTGTAGAGCGTGCACACAAATCTCTTGGCCCTCGCTCCCCAGTGTATGCCACACCGAGGCCACTGTTAGCTCGACTATTGAACTACAAGGACAAAGATACAATTTTGCACCTCGTCCGTGAAAAAGGCACTATACACTAACAGGGGGCTACGCTCTCGTTCTTCCCAGATTTCACGCCTATGGTTCAGGAGGCCCGTCCTAAATTCTCATGGGGCCAAGAACACTTTGCGCAAGCTGGGCCTCAGGTATGCCATTCTTTATTCAGCGCGACTCCGAGTTGAGGTCAACAGAAAGCCTCGCTTTTTCGAGACTCCAGCGGAGGTGGTGAAATTCTGCAAGCAATATAAAGCCGCCCCTTCGGATTCCTGGCGACACACTCCGGATCGTGAGCGCTCCCCATCCCAGCTTGACTCAGCTCCTGCGGACTGAACTCACTGCTGAATGCCATAACCAGCAATTGCCTTTAAACTAGACTTTGCCAATCTTGACCCTGCTGGGACGTACATATGTACCCCTGGTCAGAGAGAACTCATTGAATGACCCGGATCACTCTACTAAGATGTTTTTTGCATGCCTTTCCATTTTGCTATATGATGCTTGGTAGTATCGCGCCTCTTTGACATCACTGGACCGAGGACTCCGAGGCGTTGCCTTCCCCCAGTGGCGTATACCGATCTGCCATGTTTAGGTCTGTTCTTTCTGTTTTGGGCATTGGCAATTCGCTGGATAGTTTTATGTCTAGTGTGGGTCGGGGTGGGAATTGTATGTTTTTGAACTGTTTCTTTTTGGTTTGTCTCCCATTGCACCATGATCACCTGTTGCTTTATTCACTGCTGGGATCTACATACACATGCTTGGCCCCCAACTATGATGCCCCCTGACACTTGTAAAGGGAGGGTAGATATCCCCTTTATGTCTTGGTACATATGGGGCCCGGCAAACGTAAACAAATTCTTACATACTTCCATGGCATCAAGACTGCATTTCTCCAAGAAACTCATCTTTTCCCCTGCACCCCTCAACTGTTTGCGAAAGCATAGGGTCCCCATCAATACTTTTCTAACTATAGCTCTTACTCAGTGGGGGTATATATTCTCATAAATAAGTCTATCCCCTTCGCCTTCTCTAGCTGCAGGGAGGACCCAGAGGGACACTACATCTTACTCACTGGTCCCCTTGCAGGCAAGCCCACTCTACTAGTAAACATATATGCCCCAAACGTTGACTCCCCAGAATTCTTTTGCACTATATACTCGCAAATGGGCCGGGAGGAAACCGAACTAGTTATTATTGGCGGCGATTTTAACTTGGTGCTTGATCCAGCTACAGATTCTACTAGTATACTCCCAGCAAGTAAGACACATGCCTGGGCGGTAGTTCGCCAGATTATTGACTCCTACAATCTCATAGACGCTTGGCGAACACGACATCCTACCAGTTAGGACTACACATTTTACTCTTTCCTCATGGAACATGGGCACAACTTGACTACTGGCTGATATCGGCCAATGCCTCCTTGTGGACTACTGACATTATACACTTATTCCGCACTTTGTCAGACCACTGCCCAGTGGTCTTCCACCTACACCTTCCTAGTGTATTCGCTCAGCGCCCTCCCTGGAGCTTCCCAACTGAAGCTTTGCATGACCAGGTCTTTCGCTCTAACCTACGCAATGCCATAGTTGAATACTTCTTAAATGCGGGCATGGTGTTGTCTCAGGCTACTCTTTGGGTGGCATTCAAGGCCTATAAATGTGGTATTTAGTATTTCTACACACTCTGGTGAACTCATAGATATCCAAGACGACCTAACGCGGACAGAATCGGCGCTATGCGACATTGACCGGGCAGACTCTCGAGCCAGCGTGCATCCACGACTGCATGCCCGCTCGACTTTAATGACCAAATTTCAGGATCTCGCAGAGAGAGAGGAAAAATATGTGGGGAAACATGCCACAGCTCGGAGATGTGGTGAAGGTGAGCGCCCGGGTGCACACTTGCCTGCTTACTCCAACCCAACCGGCATATAGGATTTATCCCTGAACTTCATACCTCTACCGGAGCAATCCTTACGGATAACGAAGGCGTACTTTCGGAGCTGCAGAGGTTTTTCGAACTCCTCTACACCTCTCGCTCCTCAGGAGCGAACACTGACTTAGATGACTACCTCGTGGAGATCGCTATGGTTTGAATTTCAGATGGCCAACACCATTATCTAGATGAACCCATCACGAGCGATGAAATCCCTAGGGCAATTGATGCCATGGACGGCACCAAGGCCCCTGGCCTTAATGGGCTCACTGGCGCTTTCTACAAGGCCTTCAAAACCCTCCTCACCCCGCATTTGCTTGCTATGTATACGGAGGCACTGACCATAGGTTCCCTGCAACTCTCTGCGACGCAGTGCTGACATTATTGTTGAAACCTGGTTGGGACCCCCATCTATGTTCTTCTTACCGGCCGCTGTCTATCCTCACTGTGCCAAAAAATCGGGGGAGGTAGAGGTTAAGGCTAGGTTTACCCTCCTTACTGTATATAGTTTCACAAAATTTGAGTATATCGAAAAAAAACTAACCTATGGGGGAACTAGGATTCAACGAAAGTTCGTTGTAATCACCTTACTAGAAAAAAGACTCTTTTTCTAGAGACCCCTCACCCACAAGGGTCTCCCCTAGGTGGCATGCTTCATCATTGGGGTTCCTCTCAATCCTCTACGGATTGAGGTGTGCTGCAACTTGCGAACTACGTAGGAGCACTTAGTTATGGACTATGTGAGGTGCAGTGATGTGGAGTGGAAGGAAGATAAGTCTTAAAAATAACTAGTGAGCTACTATTTTATTCCCGTCCCTAGCTGGTATGGTTAAAATCAGGGGTTAGAACTAGTTAGTAGTTACGCGACCCCAGCCACTCAATAACACGATGAGCTGGGAACTACGTAAACTAACGAATTGTAACACTACAGGCGTAGTATTCCCTCTCGCCCCAGACGAGTTCTCCCCACTTACACTTCTTATCACAAGCGACGACAGCAGCCATTTAATATCTCGAGTCTATAAAGCCACCCTGTCTTTGAAACCTGACTCCACTAAGCGTGTCCGTGAGACCTGGAGCGCATACCTGGGTTACCCTATGTCTGACAAGGTATAGGCCTACTGTTGCTCTCAGACGAAACTAGTATCCATCAATCCTAAACACAAGCTTCTGCATTTTAAATTTTTACATAGAGCATATGTCACACCAGCAGATGTTGCTAAATTTGACCCTGCACACTCTTCCCAATGCCCCAAATGCACAGCCCCTGATGCAGACTTCTCATAGCTCAACTGGACGTGCCCCATTATCAGCAGTTATTGGACTACTGTTTATTCTCTCCTTTCTTCAATGGCAGATTTTGTGCTCCAGCCTGATCCCGCCATGGCGCTATTAGCGAGCACTCATGACCTACCCAAATCCTGCCGCAGGTTTATTTCCATAGCGCTGCTGCTGGCCAAACGGGAAATCGCCATACATTGGGGTAGTAGGCGATCCCCTACTGGTAAACCTTGGCTCAAAACAATGCTCTGCTTTGATACTCTCGCCACTGACTATGCGCAATTACAACCTATTACGTCTAGACTCAGAGATATCTAACAACCCCTCCACACTTACTTGCTGTCCTGCCCATTGCATGAATCGCTTACTACGCCCCCTACACCCTTTCACCCACGCTTGCTCGTACCCTGTTATGCTTGCCGATGATGTTTCACCTTCAACCCTCCCCCTCAATTGTATTATTGTAATTGGAGGTCCCTTTTTTTTTCATTTCGCTATTGTCTACGAGATTGAGCACTGCTGTAATCCTTGTCATGTGAATCAGATGCTCCAGTAAACCTACTGAAATGAGCTTGTTATTTTTATTGTTTCAACCACTCTGTTAAAACTTTAATAAAATGTTAAAAAAAAACACGAAATATTTAACGTGCGTGTTTCTTTCAATTAATAAACTCAGTGAAGAAACATATGAGATAGAAACTTGTTGCAATCTTACATCCGCGCCATATAAAGTTCATTGTGAGCAAAACAAAACAGCTATGAAAATAAAATAAATAACCTCAGAAAGCAGGAGTGAGTGACAGAGATGGCATCCATTATGTCTAAAATTGCATTTTACAGAGAAATGTGGCATAACTAAAACATGCTAATAAACATTTCTACTCATCATAGGAATTTTGTTTTAATTGTAGTTATGTTAATTCAGCCTATATATGTAAAATCAAGTATAAAGAGGCATATCAATCATCATGATTAATGCACGAAATATGAACCTGAAAAACAGTTACACAATGGTGGTGGAGAGAAGAATGACCTGGGGGTGGAAGATGATGAGATTTACATGGTTAAGTATATTTCATTACTAAACTGCTGAAATAGTTCAGCTTGCATATGCATCCCTTTGATGTCAGGGGGCAACCTGAAGATCCAAGGTTTGGATTCCAGCTCTAACCACTAAGCCTTCCATATTTCGGTGGCCGATAAAATCTGTATCATTAAGTTTAGAAAGATTAACAGCTGTTGTGGGGATCTAGAGATAATTAAGTGCACGCTAGTGAGGACAAATGGTCATTATTATGATTCTAGGACCAGCTGGGACATTGGGAAATGGGAAAATTGTTCATGTGGCCTCGCATGGCCTTTTGAAGTGTTCCCCTGTGAGCAGTCCAGGAGTGGGT
This sequence comes from Calotriton arnoldi, assembly GCA_963921515.1. NCBI lineage: Eukaryota > Metazoa > Chordata > Amphibia > Caudata > Salamandridae > Calotriton > Calotriton arnoldi. The sequence continues at coordinate 5,821,869 of CAWUFW010000046.1, read as the reverse complement.
AGGAAGCATAAGAGTGAACAATGCATCCCACCTCCCAAAAGAAATCAGACATGGTTCTTCACTGCACAGCCCTTTCACTGCTACTGGTCTCACTCATTCCGATCACGCAGTCATTGCCATTTAATGAACTTTTACTCTATTTTCCTCATAAAAATGTAACACCTCCCAGAGCCACACACGCTGATCCCTGAGGAGTATTCCCCAGTTTTTCCTAAATACGACCCAGCTATGGCTACAAATCCTCACTATATATCCGTTTCTGCTGCAAAATTATGGAGATAGATACATTTACTGTCTTTGCTCTTTCACACTTATTATGCCCATACACCGGACGTACCTCTTTTTAAGCATCCTCCTATTCTACTGTATATCCCGTTGAACGTAATTTTTGGAACATAGGCTGAAGTTGTGCAACATTTGGCAAAACATGAGGTTTCCAGTTTATAGGCAGTCTACGGAGAAAATGTTATGTAATGTTGTTTTCTTATTTATTTTGCATTCTAGTAAATGCCAACTCTACCGGTTTTTACATAGAAAAATCGGTAGATTTGGCATTTACTAAAATGCAAAATAAATAAGAAAACACTTAGGGGTGCATTGCTCATACCGGACGTCGTGCAGCATAAACTCCTACCACACGCTCTTCCCAGCACGAGAAAAAAAGTGATAAATACAGAAAAAAGAGAGCATGTTGTGCGTATATCCCTCATCCCCTTCAGCCAACCCGCCTGAGGGGTTGCCCTGGTAAGCAACGCTTATCTGAATCTTGTTTCCTTTGCCGGTTCCAGCGAGCATTCATTGCGCGCGCCCCTCTCTTGCGCGAGCCGCCCCAAAGTGTAATATAGCACGGACAATTAAGTGCGCAATTTTTGTATAAATGCAGAATCCCTGGGCGTGAATTATTTAATTCCATGATCTGCAGCGGTTCGTTTAATGGGGCTCTTTTCAAAGGCCATTTCACTCGACGTGCGGGCGTCGGCGGCGCCCGGACCGTTCCTCCCAGGCCCTTGATTTAATTACAGGTCGTGATGTATGGGATCCCTCGTACACCGCCGCTCGCTCTCTCTCCCTCCCCGGCTGCCATTGTGGCCAATCTGTCAGGCCCGGTTTTTTAAAAGCCTTGAAAAATTCACGCGCCATTATGGCGCCCGCGCTCTGGCTGCGACATCGCGAGGGACGTAATGAGCTCCCCCCTCCCCTTGGCACGGGGACGGGCGGCGCGAGCCCGGCCGCTGCTGCTGCAGGCGGCGGGGCGCATTAGAGGCCTGATTCATGAGTTAAGTTTCCAACCGCCCGCGGCGCTCGACGCCACGTCCTCTGCCTGTCGTTCCCCTAAAAAGACTCCGCGGTTAATTCACTCTTTAATGAGCACAAGCGAGTCCGCCTAATGTGTTTTGCCATCCGAAAGGTCACTCCGGGAAGCACAACAGATTGGAGGGAATGTAGCGGGGCGGCCGGGGCCTTGTCAGACTGCGGGGCCTCCGAGGCATGCCGCAGTCACCGCGCGGCTAATAGGCATGGCCGACGGATGGCGGAGGCTTCACCTCAACCGCGGGCTGCCATAAATCAAGGTTAAAGAGAAAGCAAATTAATCAGGTGCAGTAGACACCGAAAAGAGAGAGAGAGAGCGCAGGCCTTTCATTACCCATATCATCTGGAACATGATCCGCTGTGGCCGGCAGTGGTGGCGAGCTAGACTGAGCACGCTAGGGCTGGTACTATGCAAGAAATGGAGGCCCGGACTGGTGATGCACTGGGTGAGAATGGATGCTGGGACTAGTGGTAGCCTAGGTACACTAGGAAGGACGAGACAAGGCTGTGTCAGCTTGTAAACAGCGTCAACCATGAAGTGTATCTTCTCTGCAGTACTGCATTGGTTGTCTGATGCACCCATTACAGATACTGGTGGTTAGAGTTACCTATATACGAGTTGCAGATTCGCCGAGGTTACATTTTAATAAAAGTTGAAGGAGTATGGGTTGGACAAATAAAAAATACAAATTTACAAAGCATGATCTCGCCAATGCTGAGATGGGGGGCCTCCTCACCATTCCTGGTTATGGCGAGTCACAAGATTGAGGGAAACATGAGGTGGGGTGGCATTCCTTGGATCAACAGTCAGCAGGAAGGAATGGAGGACTCCTCATTGGTCCTGCATCTGGCGAGGTGTACTCTTGAGGGGAGGTGGAGGGAGAGACAGCACATCAGCGGTATCGAGCCACAGGAGGTTGAAAGTAGGGAGCAATTGCAAGCTCACCTCTTGTTTTCGTTGTTCTTTTTGGTATTTTTTTTGCTCTCTCCAAAGTGCGACTTCTCCCCGTCCATCTCTCTCTTCTTGAAAAATTCTTAGGCGATCTCTATTCCGTTCTCTTTGATGGCCTCTACATATGTCATAGCTTCGCTCCCCATGACACCCCAGGCCATACCTGTCAACTTCTTGACTAAAAAAATGCGGATGAAGTAAAGTGTGTTAGGGTGATCCATTAAGATGCATGCGGAAAGAACACGAAAAAAAGCGGGTGACACCCACCAAATGCTGATGAGTTGAAAGGTGTGCAATGCAACTAATGCATTCCTCCTTTTCCAGTATCTCGCTAAAGTGCACTTTAGCTCCTCTTCCGAGCTCAGTACTTCCTGATAGTTACCCCCTCACCTATTTCTCTCTTTTCTATCACTGCTGTCTGAGTTACATCTGCTGACGTCCACAGTTAGAGAAAAAAGCATGAGGTGGGGGGCAAGGATTCAATAGCTGTAACGCTTAGCCTATTACCAGTGACACTGGAATCATGTTGCAGGTAAGGGACAAGTTATGCGACAGGGTTCAGGGAATTATGCAGCAAGAAAATGTAAAATAGACAGCGTAATACAGCACATTTCGTGATAACATTACTTAATTATTTTGTCATTTTTAAACTTAACATTGTCTGGACCACAATTGGTAGCACCTCATTAATACCAGTTTTACACCCAACTATTACAATAAGCAAAAGAAAGGTGATCAGTCAACCTTTGCAAAGGGCCTTCCACTACGCTCCAACACATGTCGCTGTGTTTTTAGTAACTTTTGAACTATTTGAGCCAGAAATATTTTTTTTGTTTTTAAAATTTGCAGATTATCAATCAATCAGGTCACTTATAAAGCGCACTACATACCCGCGAGGGTCTCAAGGTGCTGGGGGAAGAGGGGGTGGGGGGTGCTGCTACTGATCGAAGAGCCAGGTCTTGAGGAGTCTTCTGAAGGCCAGTAGGTCTTGGGTCTGCCGAAGGTTGGTGGGGAGGGTGTTCCAGGTCTTGGCGGCGAGGTGGGAGAAGGATCTGCCGCCGCCGGTCGTTTTCCGGATGCGGGGGACTGTGGCGAGGGCGAGGCTGGTGGAGCGGAGCTGGCGGGTGGGGGTGTAGAAGCTGAGTCGTCTGTTGAGGTAGGCTGGTCCGGAGTTGTGGAGTGCTTTGTGTGCGTGGGTGAGGAGCTTGAAGGTTATCCTCTTGTTGTCAGGGAGCCAGTGCAGGTCTCTCAGGTGGGGTGTGATGTGGCTGCGGCGGGGGATGTCGAGGATAAGACGTGCAGAGGCGTTCTGGATGCGTTGCAGCCGTCTCAGGAGCTTAGCCGTCGTTCCTGCGTAGCGGGCGTTTCCGTAGTCCAGCCTGCTGGTGACGAGGGCCTGGGTGACTGTTTTTCTTGTTTCGGTGGGGATCCACTTGAAGATCCTGCGGAGCATTCGGAGGGTGTTGTAGCAGGATGAGGAAACGGCGTTGACCTGCTTAGTCATGGAGAGGGTGGGGTCGAGGATGACCCCTAGGTTGCGTGCGTGGTTGGTGGGTGTCTGGGCTGTTCCCAGTGATGTCGGCCACCAGGAGTCGTCCCAGGCTGAAGGGTTGGTGCCAAGGATGAGGACCTCCGTCTTGTCCGAGTTCAGCTTCAGGCGGCTGGTCCTCATCCATTCGGCGACGGCCTTCATTCCTTCGTGGAGGTGGGTTTTGGCGGTGTGAGGGTCTTTGGTGAGGGAGAGGATCAGCTGGGTGTCGTCGGCGTAGGAGATGATGTTGAGGTTGTGCTGTCGTGCGACGTGGGCGAGGGGTGCCATGTAGATGTTGAACAGCGTCGGGCTGAGGGAGGAGCCTTGGGGTACGCCGCAGATGATCTTGGTGGCCTTGGATCGGAAGGGGGCGAGGCGGATGCTTTGAGTTCTGCCGGAAAGGAAGGATGTGGTCCAGTCCAGGGCCTTCTCTTGGATCCCGGCGTTGTGAAGGCGTGTTCGTAGTGTGTGGTGGCAGACCGTGTCGAAGGCGGCTGATAGGTCCAGGAGGATGAGGGCTGCTGTTTCTCCGTTGTCTAGCAGGGTCCTGATGTCATCGGTGGCGGCGATGAGGGCGGTTTCGGTGCTGTGGTTGCTGCGGAAGCCGGACTGGGTAGGGTCCAGGATGTTGTTCTCCTCGAGGTAGCGGGTCAGTTGTTTGTTGACGATTTTCTCGGTGACCTTCGCGGGGAACGGGAGCAGAGAGATGGGTCGGAAGTTCTTGAGGTCCTTGGGGTCTGCCTTGGGTTTCTTGAGTAAGGCGGTGATCTCGGCGTGCTTCCAGCTTTCCGGGAAGGTTGCTGTCTCGAAGGAGATGTTGATTATTTTCCGGAGATGGGGCGCGATGGCTGTACTGGCTTTGTTGAAGACGTGGTGAGGGCACGGGTCTAGCGGTGAACTGGAGTGGATGGTGTTCATGATCTCGCTGGTGTCCTCGTCGTTGATGTTGGTCCAGGAGAGCAGGCGGTTGGTGGTCGTGGGGGCAGTGGTCTCGGTGGTTGCCGGGGCGGTCATGGTGTTGAAGCTGTAGTGGATGTCGGCGATTTTGCGGTGGAAGTAGGTGGCCAGTGAGTCGCACAGGTCTCGCGACGGCGGGATGTCGTTGGTGTTGGAGCTGGGGTTGGAGAGTTCCTTCACGATGTTGAAGAGCTCTTTGCTGTTGTGTGCGTTGTTGTCTAGGCGGTCTTTGAGTGAGGCCCTTTTGGCGGATCTGATGAGGTGATGGTGACTGCGGGTGGCGCTCTTGTGGGCGGCGTAGCTGTCCGTTCGTGGAGCCAAATCTTCTCCAGTTTTCGGCATGTTCGTTTGGAGGCCTGGAGGTCTTCGGTGAACCAGGTGGCTTTCTTGCTGGTGTGGCTGTTGGGCGGATTCTTGAGCGGGGCGAGGGTGTTGGCGCAGTCGTCGATCCACTGTCTGAGGTTGCGGGCGGCGGTGTCGGGGCAGCAGATGATGGGCTATGCGGCAAATCTATATGCGAAAAATGCCACAGCTGTAAATCCCATGATTCTAGTCCTTTGGCCATGCTTGTAAAGACTTCCACCAATAGATTTAAACCAGCCATTAAAACTACTCTTTAATAAGGATCCTCATCTCTACAAGTACTACTCGTATGGCTTAGATCAGCCCCTACTACCTCTGCAAGCACTACAGGTATGGATTAGATCAACACCTAGAGATGCTTCATTATAAAGTGCGCCATATAAGTGTCTTTCAAGTCAATAAAATCTCCTTCCTCTCTCTCTCCCATCCTCCAAGATATCCAGTGAGGCTCCTCTTATCCCTCCACACCCAAGCACCCTAACTTATCTTCCATGAGTTAGAGTCTGTGACTTCTGCTCATCTCTGAGTAGCCAAGATCACTGGAAGTGCAAAATGGATTGAGCTTACACGGTCCATATAAATGACCGAAGGCAGCCTCCTGAGCATGTGCAACTATTTGAGTTAAAGCTAGGGATTTGCACATGTCCAGTATCCTTAAACCTCTCAACCTAATTTAGTGTAAGACTTTGGGATGTTGGCCCTTAGGCTGATTCTCTGTTTTAGTATGCTGCAATTGCCACCCATATCACATGATGGCCAGTTTACTGGGAACTGCATGCACCTTTATTGGATCCTTAGAGTACTGAAAAATAATTCATATACTGGCTCTTGATGCACAAGCTGACGTGTATCAGAATCGAAAGCGCCCAGATACCTCAAGGGGTGACAGTGATGCGCTTTACAAATGCTGTTTTATTTGATAGTATTTAAAAGGAGTGCAAAGTGAAGATTGTCCACTTGGACTGTTCAGATGTTTTTTTTTCTTTTGGCTGGATCTCAGGAGTTTGTAGTGTATTTGTTCATGTCACCTATTGGAGGGTGACCAATAAGAGTTCAACACCTTCCCAGGGGTGTGAAATTCCTACCACACGACAACAAGAACATATTGTTTGGGGTTAAAGACAAGTCTGCTGGTTTATTTTGTCCACTACACAGTTCCTTAGGCTGTCGTCTTACAATGCCACAGTATGTTTGCTGGAAAGAGAGCTGTCAGTCTGCTGCTAAGGCAAGATATGCATCTGTTATGTTAGTAACACTTATATAGCGCCTAATTACCATCAGTCTCTTAGCGCTTGTCTAAGAGTTAGCCACCTAGCACTAGCTGATACTTGCCAGAAACATTCGATCAAACTCTATCATGTCCGAAGGCCTGTTCATACAAAAGAGATTTCAATCTCTTCTGAAATATAAGGAGAGTGTTTTCTCCTTGCAGACTTTCCGGCAATCCGTTCCACAACTGATGTATCAGGACTGAGAAAGCCCGACCGCCCATGGTCGATTTGTGAAAACGTGGACAGGTCAACAAAATTGCCTCAGAGGAGCGAAGACAGCGTCCCGGTACATATTGCCTTAAACGGTCCTTAATGTAGACTGGTACCGTCTCATACAGGGTCTTCTGTGCAATGCATAAGCCCTTGGACCTGGCCCTCTGCTTTACTGGCAACCAGTGCAATTGTTGCAGCAACGGCAAGGCATGTGTCCGTCTTGGTAGATTAAATATTAATCTTGCAGTGTCGTTCATAACTACTTGGATCTTACCCAGCAACTTGTTCGGGAGCCCAATGTATAACGCACGCATTGCTATAGTCCAGCTGCAACACAATCAGTGCTGTCACCACCGTTCGCATCGTTGAGAAGGATAGGAGAGGCTCCAATTTCCGAAGTTGCCTAAGTAGGCCCACGCAGCGTCCCACCACTGTCACCTGCCCCATCATTGCTAGCTTCTTATCCACCTTAATACCCAGACTCTTCATGACAGGCACAGATATCAGCGTCACACACAAAAAAAAAAAGCCCTGGGTCCAAAACTAGTAATAGGAGGTACAAAATGTGACTGTGAGAGTGTGAGAATCTAAACAAGGGATATCCCTTTTAAAGGACAGTTCCCCTCACACACCAGAGGTGTCATGCTTCATCATAGGGGTACCTCCTCGCGTGAGGAACCTGGTCCTCACGCGGGCTACAACCCCCTCTCTGCGAGGGAGGAGCTCAGGGATGTTTTATAATTGGGGGAGTGGGGTCTTCTATGACCCTATGAGAGCTAGGTGTGGGTGAACTAGAGTGCAGTGCTATAATACAAGTGATAATAAAACTAACTACGGGGTCAGCTATATAGGAACTTTAATGCAGCTGCCCGGTGTTAGGATTAAAAAAGCAGGAAATCGCTTGTGAACACAGAGGTCGAAATTCAAGACTTGTGTGTTAGTACATGACCAACATGTTTCAGCCTATCTGACCTATCTGAGTATCTTTGGCTTTCTTCAGGGTCGGTGATGTAGCTACTGCAAATACAAAAATAGTGATCAAGTGAATCATAAAAACAAGATACACAATACTGAACCAGAATGCTTTCAGTGTTCAGTATGTTCAATCGTGTACCCTGTGAGAGAAATAAATAAAAAACATATCAGAACAATTATATGTGGACACATTCAGAACCTCCATTATGCATGCATACAAAACATTTTGATGCAACTGTGAAAGTATTGCAAGGCAATCACAAATGGTGCGTGACTCACCGATTCGGCTATCTAGAGTCCACCACATCTGTCCTGGCTAATTTAGCCATGTGGTACCAGTGCCATGACCTGTAGAGGGAGGTACATGGTGGTTAAAAACCAAAAAGACCCCAAGTGCGGGGTAGAGTGTAGAATAGGAACAGAACACACGTAGCATTTTGGAGTATATCAAAGGAATGAATTAAGTCTTATATGTACACATGTATACAACCAGTTCACCATAGTCTACCCAGATTCCTAAAGAGGTTGGAGTGGAGATGACTGCATCTAGACTGGCCGGAGTCGACCGCCAGATCAATCAAGCCACGTGGATCTTAAGGGCATGTGGATTGATGCGGACAAAAAAGGGGGGGAGGACTTGTGTAGTAAAAGGAAAGGGGCTTCGAATGGAAGAGCTATCTCAGGGGCCATGATAAGAGGGCTGGGGGTGGAAAACATGAGCCGGGACGGTGAGCCCATGGTGGTCTATTGACGCATGCCAGAGTGGAGTGCGAAGCAAGACAAAAAGGGGGACTGGTAGGGCAAGGTGGGTGCTGGCTTCTTAGTCGAAGCGCTGTGATAAGGGGACTACAACATGAGCCGAGGTGGAGAGCCCATAGCGGTGCGCTAACTCGGGGGCCATAATGAGAGGACTGGGGAAGGAGCGCGATATGAGCCTGGCGGTGAGCTCATAGCGATCTGTGAGCGCATTCCGGAGCGGAGTGCGAAGCAGGGAAAGGAGGACTGGTGGGGTAGGGTAAAAGAACCGCTGCTTCGGGGACCAAATCCTGAGGGCTAGGGAAGCCGGAGTGGTGAACCCATGGCGATCTAGTTGCTAAATGCCGCATACCAGAGTGGAATGCGAGACGGGGCATCGTGCAGGGACGAGGGGCCGTGGCCTGCTTACCGTGGGTACGTGGTCCGTGGTCCGAGGTCCAAGGGAGCACTGATCCTGGGACAGGAGGAACAAGCAGCTCACTGGAACTGGTTTAAAAAGAGCCGGCAAATCCGATGCACCTGGGTGCGTGGAAACGGCCCGGAACTGGAAATGGCGGAATGCTGGGAGGTGTAGTCCCAGCCAGGTACGAGCTGAGAGGCGTGTTTGAACAGCGAGGGTGTCGCATACTGGTATAGTGCTCACGAGCGCTATGTGGCGCTAAAAGTGTGAGATCTATAGCGGTGTCTGTATATATAAAAATAAAGAAGTGAAAAAATAATGATAATGAAAGCCCACCTGGGCCGTACTGATGATACATGGGCGAAAGGTGTACAACATAGTAGGGAACAACCCAGGGGTGGGGTTTGTTAACCCAGATAATGGGGGGGAGGAAGGGGGAGGGGGGGAAGGGAAGGGAAGGGGGGGAAGAGAACGACCCAGCTTGGGGGCCACAAAATGATAAATACATCAGGATATATGAGTCCGATATTTCAAAGCAAGTATGGATCCGACAAGAGGGCAAAAGTACAGCAGCGCAGGAGTGCAATTATAATGAGGCAGAACATATAGATACCTAGCCACGAGCAAAGGGCAACTTAGGACTGGCTATCAGGAGACATGGGATTCAAAAGGTCAAGCTAAAGCCAGCCAGGGCATATCATCGTTAAGTCCTGTAGCAGCAGTGCCCAACCTATACACCCATCTCTGCTCCAACCTCAATAGCCTGGTCGGCAAACCAGGTGTAGTGGCATTCAAGTTGGGTTTGTCCAAAACAGTCCAACTACGTGTGTCTGGGCCGTGTTTGTGGTCAAAGAAATGTTTAGTCAATTTTGTTATTTGTTTACCACATCTAATTGTACTCTTGTGCTCTATCAGCGTAACACCTAAATCCTGGGGCCAGAAACCATCTATACAAGGATTACTCTAGGTGGTGATTGCCAGGACCTCTGTCTTATCTGGGTTCACTTTGAGCGAGTTAGCCGTCATCCAGTTCATCATAAGCCTAAGGATGTTCTGCGCGTTCAACTGCGCTAGCTTAGAGTTATCAATCCGCAAGATCAACTGGGAGTGTTCATAAATTGTATATATAGTTAACATAAAGACTTTACAGGTATGGCAAGAAATCTATGGAAAAAGAGGGGACTGTAACCCGCCTGCATTATTGATAATTGTTCTTATATAGAATTGTGTGCATGTTTGCAAACTGTTACAAGTTTTGGCTATCTATAGTGCTCCCTCAATGCTCCTTTATTGCAAATGCATGCAGGATAATGAAAGGAAGATTAGGGATTTTATTTTGAAAAGCGAACAATATATCCAAAAATATTAGCAATTTAAAAACAGAGACAAATTTTGCAGACTGTTTTGCTAAATGTTTATGCAGTTTGTTTGCTTTCAAAATAAAATGTAGCCAACAATATTTGCAACTTAAAAAAACAGACGAAGGTCAAAGACAGTCTTACTAAACTATAATGCATTTTTTTAGAGGCAACTTCAAATGCCATTTCTCTAAAGCATCATTTAATTAAAGGTGTCTGATGCAAATTAAAATGAAGAATCAATGTAAAACCAATATGAGCAGCGTTCTCAAAAGAAAGGAAATCACACATGCAGGTCTACGACCTTGCATTGGTGCAGATTTACAACTTTGAGGAATTCATGGGGGTTTACAGAAGTAGATTTCCAAGTGATACATTTTCTGAAGCTTATTTAGAATACGGCTCGAGCTTTGAGATCTCAAGACCCCCTGGCAGTGCAAACTTAGACCATCCCCTGGAGTGGGATTCCCCGGCAATGTCCTTCTTCTGCCTTTCCAACTGACACCAGTTTGGTCTCATGGACACGTCTTGGCCACAAAAGATCCCTATCACCTGGGAAGTCACCCAGGGCTCCATACTGTTTCCTGTCTTCAACCTGTACATGGAGCTGCTTGGTTCTCTACTCACAGGTAGCAGCATGAAGAATCACCAATATTCTGATGATGCACATCTGTACTTGAAAGTCTCCTCAGCTTCAGACATCAAAGGCCTCTAACACTGCTTGCACATCATCCAGATATGGATGTCCAGCCTACCTGAAGTCCAGCCCAAGGTAGAATTCCTGTTATTTCTCAAGAACAACAAAAAACGATACAGTGCAAACCTGGCTTGATGGCATGAACCTTGAAGGCGTTGAACCCCAACTGTCACCGAATTCTCGGTCACTTGCACTCACCATGGACACCAACCTTACCCTCAAGGAACATGTTGCCGAAAAAACAAAGCCTGTCTGGTACCAGCTCTCTCTTCTAAAGAAAATCAAACCATTTCTCCCAGAAATTGACTTCAGAATTGCTGTTCAAGATTTCACACACTCACATCTGGATTTTGGTAATGCCATATTCCATAGCCTCCCAAACTCATACTCTGGCACCCGCTAGCGGTATCCTATATACCTCAGCATGTCTCATCCAGGGCCTGAAGAAATATTATCACATCACCCCTATCCCAATGGGACTCCTTTGGCTCCCCTTGCCAGCCCACACCATCTTCAATACCAGCTGCAATATTTACAAAGCCTCTTGCATACAAGCTTGCCATCTCTTGTGGTTCTTGGCACACCCATAGTGTGGACGCCATCAGACTGCAGACTAATCAGTGTAAAAAATTAAAAAGCAGGCCTTTTCCATCTATGCACCCAGAATCTGGAACAACATCCTCGTATCTATCAGGACTGCCCCAACACTGCTTCAATGTAGGAAAGAGATGAAAACTTGCCTCTTTAAAGAACAGTACATCACAATGCATTAAACGTCCACAACACAGCTTCCACTCCTATTACTCACTGACTTTATGCTTGTCTTTGACCTTGCACAAAGCTCGGCTGCCTTTTGGCTAGGTTTGTGCTATAGAAATACCATATACATATGAATTCAACATACCAACTTGAGACAGAAAAAAACATTGTACTGCAACCTACAAACCACATGCGTATTGCATGCGGATGGTGCATGCTGGGCAATGATCAGTCTTTGAGAACAAGAGGTGTACTTGTTGTGAATAGGTTCTGTAGGAAGGTAGGCTCCTTCTGCATGGTTCCCCCCACTTTTTGCCTGGTGCTAGGCTGTTTTTGGACTAGTCTGACTGGGATCCTGCTAACCAGGACCCCAGTATCTCTGCTTTCTCCCTTAAATTGTTGTGACAAGTACTTAGGTACATCCCAGATTGGATACTGGGGTGCCCTTATAAGTCCCTAGTAAATGGTACACAGGTACCCAGGGCATAGGTACCCCAGAGGTCCCCCATGGGCTGAAGCATGTATTATGCCACCCATGGGAGACCATTCAAAATGGAACTACAGGCCTGCCATTGCAGCCTGTGTAAACTGGTGCTAGCACCACTTACGAAAGATATAGGTTCCTATATCTAGGGTCACTGCACTTAAAACCTATAAGTCACCCCTATAGCAGGCCTTTGCAATCCTGAAGGCAGGGTGCTTGGTTCTAAGTGAGAGGGTGCCCCTGCATGAGCAGGACACCCCTACAGCCTACGGAGTGCATTCTCCCGGGTTGTCAGTGAAGCAGCCATATACTATATAGAGGGGCACCCCGTAATTACGCGATGACCATCTCGAAACTAGCTGCAACGAATCCTATCATGTTTGGTATCAAACATGTTGGAATCATACCTCCCACACCATAAACGGTGTGGGCGGTATGATTCCAAGCACTGGAAGAGCCCTCTGTTAGACTCTCAGTGTTCCCAGTGCCAACCTTCTAGACCGGGACAGCACAAAATGGTTGCTGCCGACCAGAGACACATTTCTGCCCTCCTGCTGCTGAGTCAAGCTCGAGCAGGGGAAGGCAGAACAATCTGCATTCTGTCACAGGGTGGTGTGACCACCTCCCAGACAGGATTTAGTTTATTGGGACTGGGTATGTGCGCTTGCCAGCGCCACAAATTCTGCATGAGGGGCACATTTGGTGTCCCTGTGCATAGTCCAGTTCAAACCAGTCCTGGGAGCCGTTGGCTCCCGCTCTGGTGCGAAACTGGACAAAGGACATGGGAGTAACCTCCCCTGTCCAGACCCTCCCCTGGGAGGGTCCCCTGAATCGTCCCAACCCTTTCCTTAGGGTACTTAAGGGCTTACCTGGGTGTAGGTCCCTAGATTCGTCGTGGGACAAGATTCAGATCAGACACCACTTCTTCTTCTACTGTCTGGGCACTCTGGACTTCGTTTGGGCTCGACTTTGTCTCCCTTACAGTCTGCTGCATCGTCTGTGCCTGTGCACCATACAGGAACCTTCCAAGGCCTGTGGGCATCAAAGACACCTGAAGGAATCTCCCTTGGAGTGAAGGAGTCACTCCCCTGCATTTGCAGGCACCGCAACTAAGTCGACCGGTCTGCTGATCCTGAGCTCCTCCCGACTCCGTAAGGTTCTGCAACACAGGTGGTGGTTTTCCACAGCTCCCGAGGCCTGCCCTGCCCTCTCACCAAGTTTGAGGCCAGTATCCCTCCAGGGGGCTGCAATAACCAAATCCCTGTGCACCGTATCAACTTGCAGTTGCAGGGCTTGTTGCCTTCCTTCCAAGAAGACCCTCAGGCTCCAAGTAGCCCCAACCTCATGCACCTCCAGTGACCAAAGTCTTCGCCCACATCTCATCCTGTGCACCGTGGCCTGCATCTTTTGGTAAGCTGCTCGAGGTCCTCTCGCGACTCCAGTGCCTTCGGCCCGTGGGTCCATTTGAGGGTCACCTTTGTTTTTCTTGGGCTCACCTTATTGCTCGGGGCCTGCCCTGACTCCCCTGCTTGTGGTGAGTCCCCTGGACCATGCTGGTCACGACGTTGCTCCTTCCTCAATTCCTGCGTTGGTTGCATTTGCCAAGGCTTGTTGGTGCTCCTGCCGGACACTGACCCCTCAGGACTCGACATCCTTCGTGGGACAGCTCGTGCACGGCTCCTGGTTCTTAGCGTCGCCTGGTCCTCACAGCTGCAGAGTCAAGCTCACCGTCATCTCTCCTGCAACACCCGACATCGGAGGGCATTCGGCTTCCAAGTTTCCTGGTCACTCCTGAGTGACATAGACTCTGTCCCCTTTGCTTGCAGGTACCTCTCATCTAGAATCCACCTTCGATTCCACCGGACACTTTCTCCTTTGTCAGCAGCAGCACTTTCCTGAAGTCCTCCGTTGGGTTCGATTGCGGTTTCCGACACCACTTCACACCTATGCACCCGGCTTCCCTGGTGTAGGTAACGTGGGTACTAGGGTATCCACCGGTGGGGTGGCTCTCCAACCTTCTGTCTTCCACAGGGTTTCTTCAGGGTCCACTGGGAAGGGTCCTTAATCTTTAAAAATCCAACCACGACTTACACGTAGAGTTGTACGGAGCATGCGGTCGTGTTCCCACACTGCACACGCTCTCCGTGGGGTCCCTATCTACTCACCTTGGGTGGTTCCTTGGGTCCCCAGCATTTCTACATCCTTTCGACATTGTCTTGACCCGGGTCGTGGTTCTTATACCACTTTCTTAGTATATGGGTTTGTCCCCCCCCTGGGGTCCACTGTGTATTTCGTGCTATTTACTGTATTTCTATGCAAAGTATTGTGTGCATTGTATTTATATCCGTGTAGGAGATATCTAAACATATTAGAGAGTATTATATAATAAATACATATTTTTATAAATACCTTGTGTGGTTCTTTTTCACTTAATCTATACTATAAGATTGCATTCTGGTAAAACAAGATGCTTTACACTCCTTCTGGACTAAGCCTGAAGGCTGCTTTCCACAGCTACCACTTAGAGTGCTTTCTAAGGTTGTCCAAGACCTCTTAATTCGCCATAAGGGTTGTCTGGACTGGTGCAGGGTGCCCACTTACATAAGTGGACATCATATACCAGGCCAGCTTCTCACAGGTTCCAAGCCTCCTTTCAACTGAATGGACACACTCAAGAATACACTAATAATATATATTAATGACTTATTAAAATCAAAATCATATCCTACTGCATATTATGTGTATAGTTGTGACAATACAACAAGCAGAATAGTGGCAACACTAGCCGCTAATAAGCAGAATATAAGAAAGAATTGCGAAATAATGGTATTTCATAGTTTTTCAGAGTTTCTTCTTGCTTCTAATTAAACTATCTTGGCACCAAATTGAGTCTGTACAAATTTCTTAAGTGTCTTTGCCTTTCACCTGCATAACTCGGTGGAAATATGGAGATTCCATATGAAGAAAGCTAGGGTCTCAGCAAGCCAAGGCTATCTGGCAGCCTGATGTTCCTACTAGTAGCCTTCAAAAAGGTGTCTACAACCCCTGTCTGCGTGAACCCAATCTATCAACTCTTAGTTTCTGGGAGGTGTGAAGATTCCTCTTGCCCTAAGACCTGCCTTGTATATATTTAGCTTAAATACTCTTTTCAGATTGTTTTGAAAGGAATAGGCTTCTTATTGAATGTTGTTTAAAACAACAGTCAATGCATACCTTCACTTATTTCTACCTCAATGAAACATTATTGACAATTTGAATTTGATTTATAAACAACTGCTGAAACAAACATTAAACATTATGTGAGTTTGAAATCATATATGAAAATTTGCTGAAACAAATACTAAACAATGTGAAACATTATTGACTGTTTTAATTTCATATGCAAACATTTTTGCAACTATCAAATTGTTCTGAAATAAGCATTAAACAATGTGTGGGTGAAAACAATATTAATGTAATATACATTTATTTTTTTAATGAAAGGTTTTTCTTTAATGCCGTTAGCATGTCAAACAAAATGAAAAGTAAATTGTGCAGCAGCCGTCACAATTACCATATGCAACAGATTTAATATACAGTAGGTACATTAACGATCATCAGTATGCTCAATTCGAGCTGCTCATGTTGTTTATGTCTCTGAACTGATCAATCATCGTCTGGTAATTGAATAATTCAATCCATTGTGGCAGCGTCTCCCTAGTTAATGCTTTGCTGGTCCTGGTGCTCATCCCCACCCCCCCAAATCAAGGCAGTGTGCTTGGGCTACTCGTGATGCCATGTATATCCTGAAGGGACTCAGATGTCTTTGGGACGGAATTTTGCAGACATCACTTCTCAATAGTCTTCATGCTTTTCTTGGCAATGCAATATATCCGCTAGCCAGTCCTTCACTTGTGTGCGAGTGTGGCAATCCCATTGCATAGCCACTCTCCTTTTGGCTAGCAGCAGCATCGCTGTTAGTTGGAGAACACTAGCCGGAATGTCGTTTACATATTCAAATAGCGCAACAAGTGGTGTCCTCACTGGGTGGCTAATCACCTGGGCCACTTTGTCCAGAACCTCTGAACAACATTCCGCAATCTCTGCACATTTCCAAGCCAGATGCAAAAAGTCGGAGTTCATGTGGCTGCATCTCAAGCCGCGAGAGTCTGAGTGAAGGCACATCTTGAAGAGGCCAGCGGAAAAATGGTACACCCTGTGGAGAAATTTGACATGCAGAAGTTGTAACCTGTAATTGGGCGAAAGCAAGGTGGTCACAAGCAGCAGTACTTCCATTTCATCTCGGTTAGTTCCCTAGGAAGGTCTGTCCTCCATCTCTCCAGCGCCTTGGGTGTTACCAAGGGGGCCTTGACTTTCATTGTGGTGTATAAAAGTGTATTTAATCTTTGGGGAGAGGAGGAGGCTAGTATTCAGTCAGGGGTGCGCAATGTCTCTGGCTCCCGTGGGAAGGAGGCATGCACAACTTTGCAGGCACTGCGTATCTGGTGATAGAGGAAAACATCCAGGGGCATGCATTCTGCAGTAGCATGTACCTCTCTTAGTGAAAGGAATTCTCTGCCCGGATAGAGATCTCCCAGTTTCCACAGCCCAAGGGTCGCCAGTCAATGCCTCACCATTTTTTCTGTGGTAAGGTTTAGCATTGGGTTTTTGCCAAATGTCAGGCCCGCTGAGTACAGGCAGTGCTTCCCAGTTCTTCAGCGCAGCTTTGCCCAGACCGTGCATTGAAATGTGTTGAGTAAGTCTCTAGGACGTGTGGGCTTCTGGCAGATCACTGTTACTAGTGGGTTCAGGTGGGCGTTACCCACCTCATCGTCTGTGTGGGGTAGATATGGTTTGGGGTGGAACCAGTGAAAGGCATATTAGGCTTGTGCGCAGTAACAGTACAGTTCTATATCTGGAGCATTTAGACAACCTTGACCGAAAGGAAGGGTTAGTGTTTCCCAGACCAGTCTTGGCTGTCAGCCAGCCCACGTTAGGCGTATAAGTAGGCATTGAAGCCTGCCAAAAAACCATTCCAGTGAGCGTAATCGGTAGATTATTGAAATGATGGCAGGTCTACCATCTTAGCAATGGCCAGTCTACCAGGAAGGGAGAGTGGCCGGCCCATCCACACCAGGAGACACTTCTCCAGCCGACTGCCATGCCATAATTCTCAAGCCAGAGCTGGGACATGTCTCGGCTGATCTTCCCAGGTATTTGATTGTATCTGCTGTCCACTCCAGTTAGTAGTCGACAGTGAATCTATCTGTGGCCTCGGTTAAGGGGAAGATTACAGATTTGGACCAGTTTATCATTACTCCAGCGTGCGCACCAAATAGTGTACATTCCAGTAATATTTGGGCTAGAATCTTAGCAGGGTCACGCACATATACAGTGATGTCTGCACACATGGATACCACAAGCCTACGGGCTGTGCAGTAAAGGCCACTGTCTTGAAAGGCGGGCCCACTCGGGCACGCCGCCATTATGGCGGTCGCGCCGGGCCCCCGCACCCAGGGGAAGGCAGGGAGCGCCGCGCACAGTAGTGACGTGGCGTCCTGCCTCCCCTGTACCATCACGCTTGATTGGCTGTCCGGGCGTGAACCGGAAGCACTTTCAAGTGCTTTCGGTTCGCGCGTCGGAGCAATGTCGGGCAAGCCGGTCAGAACCAGCTTGCCTGGCACCAAGAGGTTAAAAGGCTGGAGAGCGGAGCGAACGGTCTCTCTTCACCGCTCCCCAGCCGACATTACACACGTAGGGACAGGGCCTCAGTCTGAGGCCCCAACAAATCTTTTTCTTTTTTGTCTTTGCAGGTTTCTTCAAGATCGCGACGGAGAGAAGAGCGCGTTGTTCTCTTTTCTTGTCCCCTTGCAGGTAGACGACAAGGAGGCAGCGGCGAGCGGCGGATTTACAGTTTGGGGCGGCGAGCAGCTGTGTGCAGTGTGAGTTTTCAGCTGTTTTCGTGGCAGAGCGGAGCGGCGGTCCTGTTATCTCGGCAAGCGACTGGGGAGCGTGTCAGCTGTTTTCTGTGTCTAACGCATTTGGAAGCAGGTAGAGCGCGGCCGGGGCCTCGGCAGGCAGTTTAGCGGGCATTACGACTCCGGGTAATTGCAGATCCGCTGTTTTTGACAAGCGGAGCAGATTCAGCGCGTACAGTGCGAGCAGTGCAGTCGGGGCTTTTCATAAGTGCTGGGGGGCATTCCGGGCAATATCATTTGCGCTTTATCTGCAAAGGCAGCAGCAGGAAGAGCGCGTGTGGGGGGGGCGTTTTTTAGTGAATGCCAGATTTTGCAGGCATTCCTACTTTGAGAAGCACGACCGGGAATTTTCATCCAAAGGAAGGAGCAAATTGGGAGGATTCGCCCCCCCCTCCTTCTTTATTGTTTCCCCTACAGTTGCAAAGCAGCAGGCACGCACCAGTCCGGTGGAAGAGGTCAACAGGAATTTGTGAGGCATCACGGGCAGCAGGTCGCTCAGGACCTTCCATTTAAGGCAGCACCGGCAGGCCTGCATTTACCATCGCTTCTGGGAGCCACGCGGGTTTGAGTTTACTCACCTGACCCACTAGACTAGCTGGTGGGCGTGGCTCTGGTTGCGTGGGTGCGGTGGCCGGCTGGTGGGTGCTACTACTGCAAGGTAAGGGTTTGGGCAGTGGCTTAGACCTGGGCACGGGGGTTTTGGTGTGTGTGCCCTTGTGGGAGGTTGCCATTTAAAGGGTGGTTTTTGCGCCCTGTTGCAACCAGTTATTAAATTTGGTACACAGCATATTATAAGGGTCTTGCTGCCAGCTATTGCAGGACAGTTTTTATTGTGTTTTCAGTACATTTGGTTGCGTACAACAATGGCCCCTAAGGTGAAGCGGAATGAGCAGCGTTCACGCATGAATATTTTTATGGATACAATGATGAGAAAAATGGGGGCGGTGGACTCCATGGTGAAGAAAGTGGATGATATGGGTCAGGCGTTAGCAGCTCTGAAAGAGAGGGTTGAGGGCCAGGAGGGGACAGAGGACAGGCCCAGGCGGTTGGGGGTAGCACCTAAGGCAGCCTTTCCCCCAGTACCAAAAAGGATTAGACCTAGGAAAGGTGGGGCACCGCGACCTAGTGAGGGGGAGGGGACAGAGGGTGCGACAGCGCCAATTCCTGAGGGGGTGGTACCCAGGACTGTGGAGCCCCTACCGGTCCCACATACCAACGGTCAGCCTAATGCGGGTGTTGGGGGTGATCTGCCTATCAGCGAGGGGGCAGGAACTCCGGCTGGGGGTCAGCCAAGCACACCGGGAGCGACGGGGGGCAGCCCACAGGCCCCGCTGGTCCCTATGACTGGGGACCCATCCGGGAACACGCGAGTCCAGCCTGATTTAGTAGCTAGTGTAGCAGCGGTACTTCCTTGGCTGGGTAAGATGGGCAACTGGTCCCCGGCAGCAGGGGTGTCGGGTAGTGGGGAGGATGCATTGGAAAAGGCCAGACAGATAATGTCACAATTAGATGGGGTTCAGCCCGGAGGTGGATTAGCTGTACCAGCAGTGGGCACGACGGGGCGAATACAGGGCCAAACGGCGGAGTCCCCGCCACGGTCACCACACCAGCGGATGCAGGAGCAGCAAAGCCAGCTGCGGCAGCACCAACAGGTATACCGCAAACATTGCCACCTTTGGGTTTAGGTGAAGTCCGCTCCGTTAGGGAGCAACTAGGCCGACATGCGTCTCAGGAGACTAAAGAAAAGATTTGGAAGGGCTCCTATGTGAATATGTTTTCCCTGTTGCTGGATGAGGCAGAAAGGGAGGAGGCCAAAAAGAATAAAGAATGGACGCACCCAAGAGAGTGGGCGAGCATGTTGTTGAAGTTTAGGATTGAGGAAACATTGGTTAATTGGATCAAAGGTTTCACGGTTTTCACATCCATAATGGGCGAGCATTTCCCAGGCCTTGCTTCAGAGATGGCCTGCTACCAAAATAGGATCACTTGTGCGCATGACACTTATGGGGGCAGTGGGTGGAAAGATTATGACAAGGATTTTAGGAGAGCTAAGGCGTCTGACCCGGCTCTGGGCTGGAATCAGATTGACATGATCATATACCTAACGCATTTCAGAGGGGGTCCACAGGATGCCACCCGGGGTCAGTCACAGGACACCTTCAGGAGTCAGCCCTTTCGCCCAGGCTGCCCAAGTGGCTCAGGGGGCGGAGGTAAAAGTAAGGGGGCGTGCTGGGACTTTAACAGGCGCTCGTGTAACAGAGCAGCGGGCACATATAAATTCAAACACGCATGTTCTTTCTGTGGGAACTCCTCACATCCAGAGTCAAAGTGTTTTAAGAAAACAAAGGACAAGGGAGGCAAAAAGCATGACTGAGAGTATGTCCCTCGGTAAGGCCAGATCTCCCATTATAACCAGCACTTTGATACCATGGTTGAACAGTTACAATTGCCCCAAGTCTGCGAGAATTTTGTTAGAAGGTTTCAGGGATGGTTTCAGGATCCCCGCGCCTGGGTATGTAGGGGTGTCACACTGCCAGAATCAGTTATCAGTCAGGACTAATGAAGTGGTGGCGGCAGCAAAAATTGAGAAAGAAGTTTGGCTGGGCAGAGTAGCTGGCCCATTTGAGGCCCCCGCAATGCACAATTTTGTCTGCTCCCCATTAGGAGTAGTGCCCAAAAAAGAGCAAGGGGAATTCCGATTGATTCATAATCTCTCGGCCCCCAGAGGTGTGTCACTAAATGACGCCATTGATGATGACCTATGCAGTGTCAAGTACGCTTCCTTTGATCAGGCAGTTGAGATACTCAGAGGTTTGGGGCGGGGCGCTTTGTTGGCAAAATCAGATATTGAGTCAGCTTTCCGCCTACTGCCAGTGCACCCACTTGATTTTCACCTACTGGGCTTTCAATTCAATGGGAAGTACTACGTGGACAAGTGTATGCCTATGGGATGTTCAGTGTCTTACTCATATTTTGAGAAATTCAGCTCCTTTTTGGAATGGGTTTTTCGGCGAGCGACTGGGCACCAGTGGGTACTACACTACCTGGATGACTTCCTTTTCTTGGGGGCGCCGGATTCGCAGGAGTGCATTGCAGAAGTTCTGTGCACTCATGCGAGACTTTGGCGTGTCTTTGGCACAGGGCAAGACTGTGGGACCAAGCACTGAAATTGAGTTCCTGGGGATTGAGTTGGATTCAGTACAGGGAGTGTCACGTCTACCGCAGGGTAAAATAGCGGCTTTTGAGGCTGCCTTGCAGCATTGCTTGACAAAGGATAAGGTTACACTTCATCAGTTACAGTAGGTCGTGGGACAATTGAATTTTGCTTTGAGAATAATTCCTATGGCACGACCTTTCTCGCACACCATCGCACAGGCTATGTCAGGACTCAGGGAGAAGCATCATCACACCAGACTGTCCAGTGAGGTCAGGCAGGACATGTGGATCTGGAAAGCATTTCTGCGGGATTTTAACGGTAGGGTCGTGCGGCAAAGTGCTCCCAGGTCCAGCCCGGAGATGGGTCTGATGACCGACTCAGCAAGTAGCGAGGGTTTTGGCGCCATTCTAGGTGCAGCATGGATTGCCCAACGCTGGCCAGCATGGTGGGAGGACACTGGGCTTACAACTAACATAAGCTTCCTTGAACTGTTCCCCATCCTGGTCGCATTGACGGTTTGGCCAGAACAACTGAGGAATTAATCTGTGGTATTCTGGTCCGATAACATGGCTGTGGTGGAATGCATAAATAATCAAAATGCAAAATGTAAAATGATCCTGCGTTTGCTGAAGGAGATAATACCTTTGTGCATGAGAATGAATTTGCTGTTTAGAGCCAAACATGTGCCAGGAGTTTTAAACCACGCCGCTGATGCACTCTCTCGCTTTAAGATGCAGGTATTCAGGTCTCATCACCCAGAGGCGGCAGAGAACCCAACGCCCTTCCCAGAACAGCTTTGGCAACTTGGTGCCCCCAGTTATCGGACCTCGTGGCAGCTAGCCTAGCACCCAGGACCAGGAGGGCATACGATAGGGCGTTTGGGGCTTACTGCTATTTCCTGGGGGACAGTTGGCGGGAAAAATGGCACGACACTGTGTCTGTCATTTCCTATTTGAGGGCCATGAGAGATGAGGGGCGTTCAGTAGCATCGGCAAGGCGGCATATGGCAGCCATTTCCTTCTTTGCAAAAACTAGGGACAAGGGGGATCCCACTAGCACTTTCATTGTGCGGAAAGCCTTGAGAGGGTGGCAACGCCTACAGGGGGACAGCCCGACGTAAGGAGACCCATAGGTATGCAGACATTGGCCACACTGTTGGATGCTTTAAACCAGGTGTGTACTCCAGCTGGGGAAACACTTTTGTTCCAGACGGCTTTCTGTTTAGCTTTCTATGGCGCTTTCAGGGTAGGGGAATTGATAGCAAAAAACAAAATGGATTGGCAGGGGGGGCTGCAGTTGGCGCACGTGCTGCTTCAGGGGGACTCCCTATTGATATCTATACCCAGGTCCAAAACTGATCAAGAAGGCAGGGGTGAAGGAGTGGTATTGCATAGGGCTGAAGGAAGCACTTGCTGCCCCATCGCCAGGTTGGAGAAATTTCTGGTGCAACGTGCGGGGGGGGGGGGCAACTACTGGTGCACGCTCACTAAATTTCAGTTTAAGAGGGTCACAGGCCTAGCCATGCAGAAAGCCGGTTTAGACCCGGGCAGTTTTGGGACCCACTCTTTCAGGATAGGGGCCGCCACCGAATCAGTGGCCAGGGGATTCTCCAGGAGTGAGGTGCAAAGGATTGGGAGATGGTCCTCAAATTGTTATAAATGCTATGTGCGCCTACACATGCTATAGAAGTGTCGAAATAATGCGCTGACGGTTGGTTTTCTTTCATGGTTCTTGCCGTTTCTACATCTTGTGACGTAGGGGGGAAGCCTGCATCGGTCCACCGTCCAACAAAGGCGGCAACAACCTGTCAGGCAGGAAGACAACAGTCAGTGGGTCATCATAAAGCAGCACACATTACAGACCAGGTGCACGCCTGGGACCGCAAGGAACAGGAGGTGTGGATAATCGGCCACTCATATGTAAGGAGGTTAAAACAGTTTTTTGTTGCAGGTTCCTATGAGGCCAGGGCACGTCAGGCAGGTGCAAAAATCTCATTTCACGGGCAAGGTGGTCTGCGACTAAGCCAGTTCAGGGCCCTGGTGGCACGCACCCTGGAAAAATGTGAGGGGCCTCCTGCGGTTTGTATTTTGCATTTAGGGGGTAACGACCTAGTACACCTGGGGCGGAGGGGCGTAATTGAGGCGCTGCTGACTGAAGTAGGGTGGTTGGCAAAGAGATGCCCCGAGTCAATGATAGTGTGGTCCGATATGATTCCTAGATTAGAGTGGAGAGGGGGAGAGTCTGTGTGGGCTTTAAATAATTTGGTTAAACGGATTAACAAGAAAATGGAAAAGTTATTCAGGACCCCGAAACTGAGCTCTATAGGTCATGGGTGCATCCGAGGGGAGCAGTTTTTCCTGCAGGATGGGGTTCATCTCTCAAGTCATGGTAACCAGATATTCATGGAGAACATAATGCATGGTTAGAGGGCGCGAGGCGCAGGGCATGACCTTCCAGTAGGCAGAGGGGGGAGGCCAGATAGTCGGTCAACTATACTGGCCTGTGGCGATAAGGTCATGATTGGTGAGCATAGTTTTCGGTCCTTAGCGGGCATCACCATTGTAAAATGGGGACGCCCGAGGGGGGAGACAGAGGGTCTCTCATGGAACTCCAGGGGCAGTTACAGCCGGTAGGCTGGAGGGGTGCGGGGGGAAGGGAAGTCTTGCTTCCAGTAGGCTGGTTGGCCAATCCCCGCACGCGCATGCGCTCAAGGGCGCAAGGAGGCATAACTGCCGGGCCCCTTTTATGGAGTTTAACGTTGAGGGTGTAGGGGGGGCCCGGGGTAGGTATCCATCCGGTAAGCTGGGCCCCCTACGCAAGGTCACGCCGGTAAGGAGGTGGGGACCTAGCTGGATCAGGATCGGGGGCTGCCAGTCATTGACCTTGCCGTAGGCTCTAACAGGGATACGCAGAAAGTTAATATCTTCATCACTTAGATTACAATAGGATTGGCTGTGTATTAGAAACATGTTAAGGTTAGCCAATTGACATCCTGTACTTATCAATGTATTGGACTTTCTGCGTATTGTACATAATGTAAATAATATGATTATTAATGTTTTTAAGATTTTATGTAATAAAATACGGCCGGGGTTACTACGACCCCTAATCCAAACAGTTGTGGTGTTTGCATTGTTTGCCTTGGGGGAAAGGAGGGGCGGCGAGCCTCCAGGGGAGTGGGGAGGGTCCCCCATTTCCCAAGGGTATATGTCTTATGAAAGGGAGGGGGTCTTAGGCAGTACCAGACCATATGAATGGTGTTGGCGCCGGCATGCTGCCAGTGATTCCTTAGCAATTGCTTAAAGTATAGGGGAAAGCGGGCAGCCCTGCCGGATGCCTGTAGGGATCTGTATGAGGTCGGAAATAATGCCATTAATTCGGAGCCTGGCTGAGGGGTAGGTATAGAGAAGTTGAATCCAGAGCAAGAAGGAGGGGGCTATGGCCAATGCGTTGCAGCAGGGAAGAAAGGGACGACCATTCAGGAATCAACTGCCTTCGTGGCATTTAAGAAAACAGC
Organism: Calotriton arnoldi; assembly: GCA_963921515.1. Lineage (NCBI taxonomy): Eukaryota > Metazoa > Chordata > Amphibia > Caudata > Salamandridae > Calotriton > Calotriton arnoldi. The sequence goes on along the minus strand of CAWUFW010000046.1, from coordinate 5,797,211 downwards.
CTCTGCTGGGAGCGGTGGCTGTAAAGCATGTAGGAAACGTGAAAAGTCTTTGCAGATTATGCCCAGTAGATCGCCCCGGACCAAAGCCCGATTGGTCTGGTCTAACAATGGTGAAGAGAAGGGGGAGCCACTAGCATATGTGCCAGGATTTTGTTGGCCATGTTGATCTTAGAGAGTGGCCTATAAGAGTCGCAGAGTTCAGCTCATTTATTAGGTTTCACGATGGTGACTATGAGAGCCTCACAGACCAAAGGGGGCAAATGGCCAGTCTCTCTGTCCTCCTCATACATTGCCAGTAGCTGTAAGGCAAGATCTTCCATATACATCTTGTAGAATTGCACTACTAGGCCGTCCAGTCCAGAGGCCCTGTCTGCGACATAGCACTGATGGCCTGAAGTATATCTTCTGCTGTGAATGAGCATCAAGAAACTGCCTATGGCAGTTATCTAACCAAAGCAGCTGTATGGAATCAAAGTATTTGGTAAGTTTGTCAGGGGGGTACGCTGACGGAGATGTAGAGGGCAGTGCAGTATTGGTGCATAGTCTGCAAAATGTCAGACGCAGAGTGACTTGCCCCCTCATGGGGTTCTGTAGCTCCACAATGTAGGAGCTGCTCCACTTCTTCTTGAGTAGAGCTGCTATGGTCTTGCTCGCTCTGTCCCGCCTGCCATAGCATCAGGGTCCTCCTTTTGTAAGATCTGGGTCTCGCTTTCAGTACACTCCTCGTATTCCATCAGTCTGTTGCGGAACTGCATCAGGTGACTTGCGTCCGACAGTTGAAAGTATTGGAGTTCGAGAGCTCACAGCTTGCCTTCGAGGAACTACAGTGGCCTGCGTATATCACATAGTACCCCAGCCTGTTTAGCTATCCAGATGCCTTGTAAAAAGGCCTTGAGTGCGTCCCAAAGGACCACAATGTAATGTGCATTTATACTTAAAAAATGTTGCTTCAAATAAATGAATATATGAAATGCAATTGGGGTTGCACAAGCAGGAAAAATGATAAGATTATATCCCCCTTACCAAATATACAAGTTCCATTTTAGCATGAGTAAATATACATATTTTTAGAATGAGTAAATATACATATTTGTGCATGCAAAAATCTGTAGTGCAAGTGCAAATTCACTTGTTAAAATGTTTTCACCTTCATAAAATGTCACTTAATAAAATGTATTTATTTTTTCTCCGGGTCAAAATATTACTCCACGCCTAATTTTCAGGGTGGAAAAGAGTTGTAGAGGAGATGCTGAATTCCCTTCAACATATACGTATGTGGGTGTGCACAAACTCACAGGACATTACCACCCTAAACAAAAAGGGGACCTGTTATGATTAAGAGATGACCCCATGCAAATAGGGAATTAAATAACTACTAATAAAGAAGGTTAGTATTGATGTATTTATTAGGGATTAAAAAGGAAACTAAGATGAATACAAAAATTCATAACACATAGAAGTTTTATTTTGAATATGTGAAGTGGGCAAAATTCCAATTTCTTTTAAAGAGTGGAAGTACAAGGCGTGGGGCTGTGCCTGCACTAAAACCAGTAAATATTAGCGGGAGAGTGCCGCATTTTGGACCTGGTGACCGGACTGTGGAGAAGGACTTGCGTCATATTCCTAGTGCTTGGAGAGAGCCGCCGTTGGTGGACTACAAGCCCCATAATCCTCTGTTGCCACCTCACCTGCAGCCGATCAGCTATGCATTTAAGGCACTGCGCAGTCCAGTTTTTGCAAGATTGATGAGAAAAGATTGTAGTATTAGGGCTCCTTAATAGCAGAAAATGAACTATAAACTATCTTGTTGAGGTTTATGCAGAGACAAAATAAGGGAGGAACCACAACCCCTACAACAAATAAGGTGTCACTGAAGAGTCATTTCCGATGGTTCAGGAAAGTCTGGAGAGCAGTGGCAAGATAAATCCACGAGGAGTTGTTTTAAAATAAATGATGTTTTGGGTAGAGGAGAGGAAATTAACTGTTGGAAAATAATTCAATTGATGAGGATATCAAATTTTGAAATCTATTTTACTTGTATGTCTGACTACTGCATTTGCTTATTTAAAAATGCTCTTTATTATTTCTGCTTTGTGTCCCTGCTACCTCATGGCTGTTCCAAAGGGCATGCTGCCTAAAAGGAATGATTGACGTGTAAAGGTGGAATTGTCTGCCAAGTCAGCTCAAGATTCAAAATATCTCAGGTCAGCGACACCTGACGATCCTCGAAAAGAATTTCAGAAGGTAAGTTCATAGCCAAGGTCCAGAGCCAAAAAAGGTGGCCATTCCCCAGCCTATGTCTCGAATCTGATTTGGCCATGAGAATATGGCCAACCATCCCTCACGTTAGTGGTAATAATCCTCAAGCGACAACGGAGAGAGGACGTTGGGGCTGAGTTGGTGGGATGGAGGTCTGCAATAATCCTCTGGTGGGTGCACCTGGGACCACTGGATAGTTCAAGGTGTGTATCTCATAGGAAGTATAATGCATGCCTCGCACTGAAGTGTGAGAAGAGTCTACCCAAAATGGTGGGAGAGATGGTTTTGGAGGAGGCCACAGAAATCTTGTTCCCATGTACCCAGCGACCACGGTGAAAAGAGTGGATATTTCCAGTAAACCAGGAGATAAAACCTAGATGGGGCATATTTACAAGGACTCAATGCCACCAGAACGTCACTTTTAGTGACATTCTGGTGGTGTTAACTCCTTCGTCTTATTTACAAGGCGGTGTTAAGCCACTTAACGTGGCTTAACGCTGCCTTGTAATAATGCCCCTATTCAGCAGCGTGAAAGGGCTGTGCAATGGTGGTTGCAGTGGGCGTTCCGCCGCAACACTCAAAGAGCAAGGTATGGGGCAGCGCCAAAAGTAAGACCGGGAAATACCTAGTCTTAAACAGGTGATACGAGGAGAAATGTTTCATTTCTCCTCGTATATTGCTCTTTCCACGTATGCTGCATTCTGCAGCACACATGTATAGAGCAAATCGCCTTTTAAGATTGTTTATGTGCAGGAAGGCATCCCTTCCTGCACATAAACAATCGTCCCTGCAGCACAGGCACCCTAACAAAATGGTGCTAGGGTGCCTGTGCTAAGAAGCTTTTTAAGCTCCAGCGGTAGGGGAAATGCAGGGGTGTGCTGTATTTTTGTAAATACGGAGCATCCCTGCATTTTAAAACTGTTGGAGTGCGGCATTTCCAATTTTTGAGTAACACCGCGCTCCGCCAGTTTATTGTAAATATGCCCCATAGAGTCTTACGAGACTTGCTCAGCAGTGAGGGAAAGATGGTGCCAGCGATACAGAATATTAGCCTTATTTGAGCAGTGCTAGAAGAGTGAACTTGAGAGAAAAGTGTCCCACACGAGGATGTGCCTAATTTTACTTTGAAGGTAAAAGGGCAAAGAACACGCTGGGAAAAGGTGGCTGTTTTCCACACTTTACTTGTGCCCTGCTGGTCAGACTCCACCACCTCTTTTGGCAGATCCAAGGACATCACTTAGGGTTAACCCCAATTACTTCAGTGCTTCTGCTTGTAACCCCTGTGGCTTGCTTTGCAAAACTGTGATTTATAATTTAAACACCGATTGTTTGAATGTATATAGACTTTTGTCTCTTTGCAGGTTTTTGATATAGTGTGGTCCGGCTTCCAAGAGGCAGGGGATGCTATACAGACACCATTTATATTGCAGCAGGTTCATTGTATGCTTGCAGTGGTCTGGTTGACACGAAATTAAATTACAGAAATCAGGGAGATGGGGCTGAGTTAACATTTAATTCAGGTATTAACATATAGTTGATTTTTTTCTAATACGGAATCATTTTTGACAGCCGTACCAGGAGTAGAACCCTGGCAGTACTATTGTCTGAGTCGCAGCTCTGTGACAGGAGCAAACCCTTTTCAAGGATGGAAAGAGGGTTGCAGAGATAGGAATTTCCCAGGTAGTCATCATATTTCTTATAGTGCTGACTGCCCAAACAGCAGTCAGTGCCAGACTGCTGCCAGGCTTCTCAGAGGAGAACTTATTGAATATTAGTGCACATCCGCAGAGAGCCCATTCCAGAAGAAGATCTCCCTGTGTCTAGGGTCATCTTTTAATTAGAAGAATGTTATACATTTTGATCTAATTCTGTATTATATCATTATACTGACCGCATTGAGAAATCCCTAGGTCTCCAGGCCTCACTCGGCAAAACTCGTGTTGCCTGGTTTTGAAGTGCTAGAAATGATAAAATCCTGTAAACAAGCATTGGATAAGCAGCGTGTAACAGCTGTGCAACCAGGAAGAAGAAAGACCTTTTCAAAACACCATTTCACCAATGTCTCATGATATTGTTTCTAATGCTTATCCAATGTATTAAATGAGTATGCTAATATGATCAACTGCATATTTTATCTGAACTAATTGAATTTCATATCTCGTCTGCACCCTACTGCTTCCTGCTCACATGTATGCTAATACAGGAAAGGGCTTTATCCATACCAAGGGCAGCACACCGACAACAAACTATAAACATAACATAGAGCATCTGAAGCATAAGCTGAAGAAGAGGTCCCTCATCATAAAAATGGATTTCCACATTGTGCAGGCTGGGAAAGATTCTTGTCAAGCCTGCAGAAGCTGGAATCTGTGCTTGTAAAGAATATGAGCGACAGACCCATTCCTAATCACTTTTATTGTGTGGAGTCTTTCTCAGACAAGCCCTCGAAGGAGTTACCAACGTATGTCTCTCCTGTACTGAAAAACAACCTCTGAAGTCTATAAGTTACAGAACCAAGAACTTTAGCCATTCCTTAAGGACCCAACACTCCCAAGACATCCCTTCTACGCAGACTCACTAATGAATACTGATATTCAGTTTCAGAATTAGGCTTGTTTCTGTATTCCTCTACACGTGTGCTCCATGAAAAGAGACGAGCATGAACGAATGACTAAAAGATGGTGTGTGTAGCTTTCTACTGAAAGGCCTTTGTCCCCAATGACTGGTAGGTGGGCTAGAGATCACCAGTCAGTCTTGGATAGCAATACATGTGTGCTGATAAAAGGCTCTCTTTCTTTTATGATTGGTATGTGAGCCAAGACGGGAACATGTTTTTCGAGCAAACATATGGCTTTCATTTACTCTGTATATGTGTATCTACTGATGGTCAACTTACACCCGTCCCAGAGAAAGGTCATCAATAGCATGGATACTTCCAGTTTCTGAAACTGTTCACTGGTGGTATAGGAAATCTATTGCAGACACTCAGTCATGTAGACAATGTTTTGTCATGCTTTGCATATTAATCAGCAATGTGATTGAGATGCCAGACTATTGTTGGTTTAACATGCTGAGAGTTACACCTTAGCTCATAATAAACAAAACCACAGAGATCGGTTGTTGTACCAGTTTACATAGCGAAGCCGTACATATTCCTGAACAGTTCTTCCAAGTACTGATGGGCGCCACAGTAGTCCCTTACACTTTTGGTTTAGGTCTGGAGCCTTTACGAATGCTATATTAAAAGGCGATTGCATGAGGGCAGAGCTATTAGCCATCTTCTTGAAAGGTTGCTTCCACCATTAAGCCCATCAAAAGAAAGAAATGTGTCCACGACGTCTTAACTGCATATCATTGACTGGTCTTTTCTCTAACAACCTTGGGATATTCGAGGAGTCGACAGACATTATGGTTATACTGGAGATCGATATTGTAACACTTAAACATTGTCAACCTTATCTACAGAGATCACAGAGGCAGTATTTTGTGTGAACATTTGTTGACACTTTGCTGTCCTAAGAAGCAATTGGTGGGTCAAAGGGCTTGTGAACAAATGTATATTTGTTGTTACCTGAAATTGCGATTGAAAGTCTCTTATTCACTTACTAGCCTTTGGGAAGTTTTTCAGTGGAATGTCATTTCAACATTGATAATGTCTGCCTCAGTTATTTGCCTTGAGTGAAACGTGATGTGGAATGTATAAATGGGATGCCACAGAATACTAGAGCTTTCGTAGCTAAATCAATTTGATTGGCTTTGTCTGGTCATTGGAAACATTAAAGTGTTGTTATTGTGCATTCATCTGCAATTTAAGGAGGAAAAGGCTGGTGTCCAGCACTTGGAAGTTGTATAATGGGCACAAGTCATGCAAAATAATCTTAGAGCAAGGGACGCTTGAGAATGAATGACAGGGATGATTCAGAATTGATGTTAGGCACACGCTGTTAGGTCCTGCCATAAGCCACTTTCCCAACGTGGGCCAGACACATAAACATAGCTGCACAATGTGTAAAGGTCTAGCTTGCTATAGCTGTTGTATTAGTGTTTAACCTGCTTCAATAAGAAAGTATTGTCATGGTTGATCTTATATTCTGCTCTTTCGTACCCTAGTGTGTTTCCTGATTATCCTTGAACTCCTGTGTTGCATGTTGAAATACAGTGGCAATTGCAGAAGGAGTCTCAGCGAGGAAGGTGTGTGGTTCTTGTTGGGTGCTCATGTAATGTAACCAATTTCAAACTAATAAACAAGCGTTGTCCAGGTATATTCTTCTGCACAGGACCATCTTCTCTAGATAAAAGTTATAACCAGTACCCTGCTATAAAGGAGAGTACCCTAATCGATATCTTATCCATCCAGTAGCCTACAGTAACTCTTCCTGCATAGTGCGGAAGAAGTCTCCTGGTTTAAATTAATTTGGGGCTACATGGGCCTTCATAGAGCAATGAAAGCCTGTATTGGAAGAAGAGAGATTGCTTAGGGCTAGAAGAGAGTTTTAAGATTGCTTATAGAGATGCAAATAAGAAGTCTGCTAGGAATCCAGAAGAAGTCTGCTGGGAGGCTAGAACAATGGGGTAAGAAGGCTCTAGCAAGTCCACGTGAGACTAAAGGTCCCTGCAGGGCATCGTGCAGAGTAGAGTAGGATACTGCGTCCCACTTTAGGTGGTGTCTACAGATAGTGCTGTTGTACTCCAGGAAGGGAGCTCTGTTTTCATGTTGTGTGGAGGTACCTTTGTTTTTCTGGATTGGCGCAAGTCTCCTTTGGGGTTGGATTTTCCTGCATATTTTATGATTTTGAGTTTGTGGTTGTATGCATGTACTTGTGTTGTGCCTCATTTCGTCGTACTTTTGCGGTATTACCTGTGTAGCCATGTTGTGCTTACTACGTTTTGTATTGCCATATGTTGGTGCATTGCACCTATTATCTTACACGCCCATTTGAGTGTTATGCAGTTACAATTGATCAGTGTTTCATAGTGTCCTGCTTTGGACGTAAAATAAGCCTTCAACCTTGGAATGCTTTTAGGCAACTTGAAATGTGCCGAGTTGAAAATGTGCAGAGATTAGTAGCTGCTGAGGGAGCTTGAGCTAGGAAGGTCCGTGCCCTTCTTAGGGAGTTTATTTAACAAATGTAACATGGATCGAATAAACAAGGCCCTCGCTACCATGATGTTGTCTGGTTGGGCGACCTTCTTAATGTATCAGTTTGTTAGGACAGGGATTTTCATGCAGTGCATAGGCTAAATAAAGCCCGCATTTCAGAAACAGTGAAGTTGCCTATTTCAGTGATATCATACATATTCCCAGGTTTCTTCTTCTGGCTTTTTGAATAAACCATTTGGTCATATAAGGTTCTGCTAAAGGTGTGAGGTGTACCATGGCATCCCTGTATACATGCGCCAGTCTGGAGTTTGAAATAAGAAGTGTGGGATTTTTCAGCAGCGAAACCATGCAATGGTAGGCGCACCTGGGTCTCAGAAGGCATGTTCTAGAAATGTTATGATGGAGGCATTTTACCAATCCTAACCGTGGGTGCAGGTTGTGGGAATGTATGGCTTACTAACATTCAGGTGATACTGTAGAATATACCTTAATTTGTTTGTTAGTACCTGTTATTGCCTGACTCTATAAATGGGTCAAGGGTTTCCTAATGGTAAAATGCACCCTAACATGAGTTAATAATTTTATTTTCTAAAGCAGAATTAGCCAATGCACATGCAGACATATGTATTCTGGACAGTTTAGAGTTTTTTTGGTTTTTTTTAAGTACAAGCCTTCGCAGTGAATTGGTGGTACACCCTGTTCCGGGCTGTAAGGACAACATATAGATCAGCAAAAATGTATGGTTATATTCAGTGCTTAATTTGTAAAAAAAAAAATAAGTGCCAGGGCTCTAGTCAGCAGGCCACTTCCGCTTAAACTGCCCATTGCCGCTGTCAATTACAATAACAGCATAACTAATAAGTCACACTCCTACAAGTGTTACAACTCTGACAATTTAAGGACCCTAAAGTTAAAAGGATGGCTTTGGCAGCAGGTATTAGTCATTCTTAATGTATATTGAATTAATAAACAACAGTAGTTGTCCTCATCTCTAAATTAAAAAAACAGCGCCACCATGTGGAAGACTGACAATTAAGTGCCGGTGCCAAGCACTGGAAACCACTGGCTCAAATTAAGCACTGGTGGGATTTGAGATCTTATAAAGGGACAAAATTAGGTAATTGATTGAGCACCCAGACCCACATGTTGTAACCCATTGAGTCGGGGATCCTAGCTGTGAGGCTCCGGGTGTTGAAAATATCTTTGTTAACTGTTAGACTTGACATCTTTGGTGTAGTATTCCACCAGACATTTTGCCTTCACATTCCTGTTTTGCTGAACTTGTTTACTTTGGCATTAGGACTCTGTGAACTTTACCCTTGCTAACCTGTGGTAAAGGTGCATGTGCTCTCTCCCTAAAACATACATGGTAAAATTGGCCTAAACCTAATTGGAACATTTTATATATTTATAAGTCCCTAATAAATGGTGCTACATAAACCTTGTGCCTGTAAATTAAATACTACTAGTGGGCAGCAAGGCCCATTGTGCCACACACTAAAGTAGCACTGTAAAACATGTCTCAGGCCTGCCACTGCAGCCTGTAGTGCAGTTTTATACTGCAAATGTTACCTGACAAAGTAAACCTGTTGCTAGGCCTAAACCTTCCTTTTTAATACTTATCAGCCACCCCTAAGGTGGGTCTTAACCACTCACACGTCAGGGTGCATGGTATTAAAAAGTAGGACATGTGTACTTACGTTTTACATGTCCTGTCAGTGAAAAACTCCAAAAGTCGTTTTTCAATGTAGTAAGACTATCTCTTCCATTGTCCAACATTGGGCAGCTTACAACACTTAATAAGTGATAACTTCAGTTTGGGAACAGATAGAGAAATACTTTTTCCACTGAAATGAATTGTAATTTAAAATCCTCTTTAATGGTAAAGTCGGATTTCAAGCTGTTATTGTGAAAATTCCGCTTTTTGAAAATTGGCATTCTTCTGCCTAAACCAACTCTGCCTTTCTGCCAGGATCACATGACTGTAAATGGTTTTCGTGTTGTGGATTGTGTATTCTTTGCAGACATGGGGACAGGTGTGAGGGAAGTGGGTTTTCCTGACAGGATGGCTAGGGAGGAGCTGTTCCCTGCACCTCAAAGAGCCCTGCCTGCATCACACACAAAGGAAAATGGCACCAGGCCTGCCCTTGCCTTTGTCACCCTAGACAGTTGGGAGCCAGGACCAGGGGAAAGGGAAGAATTGACCAGAATGAGTTTTGTGGGTAGGCCAGAGAACTCCCCTCAGAACACTCCTGGACCTGTGAAAGATTCAGAAGATGGACTACCATGCTGTCTGAAGAAGGAATAATAACAATAGAACAACGTCTCAACTGGTAAATCATGCAGAGGGACTATTCAAAAACGTGTATCAATCACATAGCACAGGAAAGGGACAAGGGAGACCAAGTCAAGGTGAAAAGGTTGTTATTTACATATAAGAGCACAAAACACAACTAAATTGCAGTAACCAAAACAACCAAATGTGCACTAGAAGTGTTATAGTGAATAAACGGCGCAGTGACACAAGTGATAAAAGGACAACGTGAGGCGGCGAAGGACAGTAGGAGTCAAACAGAAATATTTACAATTACAAACATAATTTCATTATTTGTAAATGACCCTTTGGTTGCCGCAAATGGCGTTGTAGAGTCGACGGCGTTTCGACCTCTTTAAATTGAGGTCATCATCAGGACAATGGTTACACGATTCAAAATGTGCTCTATAGAGTTAGAAAAGAAGGAAAGGATGATCAATTGGAAAAAAGGCCCAGAAAAAGGAAAATCAAAGGAAAAAGCTGATTAGATGGTAAAAAATTACCTGGAGGCACTTAGAAAGAAAAGAGGAGAGAAAGGAGAATCCAGAGGGTAATTCCACTCATCTGGAACCGTAATGAAACGTCACTTAAGGGGAGGCAGCGTTGATTAGCTCAAAGGCAGTCTATGGAAAGGGAAGAGGACAATTGTAGCAGTAACTAACAGAAAAAATGGCCATGAAAACGAAGACCGGTATGCAGAGACATCATGGTCTTACCGTTGGAAAGGTCCATCATCAAGTAAAGGAACCTGTGGAAATCAGGGCTGCACTGTATAAGGAAGGGAAAGAAAAACGGGCATGATTACTACCCGAAGTTAGCAAAATCATCTATCACGAGTACGAAATGACTAAAATGCACCGTATTCTATCCTGAGAAAGAAATTCTAAGTGGACAGAGTAATGAATCAGGTTTTAATTAGTGACCAACTAAGTAGTGTCTAACTAGCGGATCCAGAGGGTAATACCGCTCGTCTGGAACCGCAACGAAGCGTCACTCAGAGAAGGGCAGCATTAGTTAGCCCAATTACGGTCTATGGAAAGGGAAAGGGGACAAGTGTAGGGGTAACTAACCGGAAAATAACCGTGAAAAAGAAAGCCAGTATGCGAGGACGCCGTGGTCTTACCGTTAGAAAGGTCCATCGTCGAGTGAAGGAACCGTTGGAAATCAGAGCTGCACTGTGTAAGGAAGGGAAAAGAAACGGGCATGATTACAACCCGAAGATAGAAAATTAATCTATCACGAGTACGTAATATCTAAGGTGAACCACTAGTTAGTTGACCACAAATTAACGCCGGATTCATCGCCCTGTTTACTTGGAATTTATTTCTCAGGTAATGAATACGGTGCATCTTAGATATTACGTACTCGTGTTAGATTAATTTTCTATCTTCGGGTTGTAATCATGCCCGTTTCTTTTCCCTTCCTTACACAGTGCAGCTCTGATTTCCAACGGTTCCTTCACTCGACGATGGACCTTTCTAACGGTAAGACCACGGCGTCCTCGCATACTGGCTTTCTTTTTCACGGTTATTTTCCGGTTAGTTACCCCTACACTTGTCCCCTTTCCCTTTCCATAGACCGTAATTGGGCTAACTAATGCTGCCCTTCTCTGAGTGACGCTCGTTGCGGTTCCAGACGAGCGGTATTACCCTCTGGATCCGCTAGTTAGACACTACTTAGTTGGTCACTAATTAAAACCTGATTCATTACTCTGTCCACTTAGAATTTCTTTCTCAGGATAGAATACGGTGCATTTTAGTCATTTCGTACTCGTGATAGATGATTTTGCTATCTTCGGGTAGTAATCATGCCCGTTTTTCTTTCCCTTCCTTATACAGTGCAGCCCTGATTTCCACAGGTTCCTTTACTTGATGATGGACCTTTCCAACGGTAAGACCATGATGTCTCTGCACACCGGTCTTCGTTTTTCATGGCCATTTTTTCTGTTAGTTACTGCTACAATTGTCCTCTTCCCTTTCCATAGACTGCCTTTGATCTAATCAACGCTGCCTCCCCTTAAGTGACGTTTCATTACGGTTCCAGATGAGTGGAATTACCCTCTGGATTCTCCTTTCTCTCCTCTTTTCCTTCTAAGTGCCTCCAGGTAATTTTTTACCATCTAATCAGCTTTTTCCTTTGATTTTCCTTTTTCTGGGCCTTTTTCCAATTGATCATCCTTTCCTTCTTTTCTAACTCTATAGAGCACATTTTGAATCGTGTAACCATTGTCCTGATGATGACCTCAATTTAAAGAGGTCGAAACGCTGTCGACTCTACAACGCCATTTGCGGCAACCAAAGGGTCATTTACAAATAATGAAATTATGTTTGTAATTGTAAATATTTCTGTTTGACTCCTACTGTCCTTCGCCGCCTCACGTTGTCCTTTTATCACTTGTGTCACTGCGCCGTTTATTCACTATAACACTTCTAGTGCACATTTGGTTGTTTTGGTTACTGCAATTTAGTTGTGTTTTGTGCTCTTATATGTAAATAACAACCTTTTCACCTTGACTTGGTCTCCTTGTCCCTTTCCTGTGCTATGTGATTGATACACGTTTTTGAATAGTCCCTCTGCATGATTTACCAGTTGAGACGTTGTTCTATTGTTATAATACTTACCCGGTCTCAGCTGGGTTAATGGGTTTACTCCTGTTCATGTTTACGTCTGAAGAAGGAAGGCTGCACCTGCTTGTCTTGAACCCAGGCTCCCCTGAAGTGACTCCAAAGGTCAGTTGGCTGACTGCCTATTTGAGCTACAAATATACAACAAGCTTCCAGAAGCCTTCCAACAACTACCCATCTGACCATCACCAACTGGACCTGCCTGGGCCCTACTGCTGGCTTCTGCTGAAGTGAGTCCTGATCCCCAAGAGGTGTCCCAGGTCCTGCACCCTTGGCTGGCATCAGAGTGTACTCCTCCTGAAGAAAAGGTGAAGATACAGAAGTTATGAGCTCCTCAAGACTGCAATGTGAACTCTTTGTGCTGACAGTGACAGTCAGCATGAAGCTTCAGCAAGACCTGCACTTCAAGCCAACAGCAACCGTCCACGACAACCGTCAACACAAGGCTCCAATGGCGAATGCCTTTTTGCACAAAAACAGCGACTTTCCATGATTCCCAACCTGCTCCTCGCGCCAACGACCTCCTAGCGGCCCCCACCAATGGGAACGACCGCTCCCCCAAGGACTTGAGAAGGTCAAACCTTGTCCCTTTATCTGACCCGCGCTCCCTTCACGGTTGGCCTGAACTAGTGACTTTACCCCCAGTTCAGCACGACCAGATAGCCACAAGTGTCACTTTGTGCTTGTGGCGCTATTTTCACCTAAAACATTTTAAAAATCATATCTCCGGTTCTACTAATAGGATTTATGTTGTTTTGGTGTCATTTTATTTACTAAAATTAACTCAATTTTTCTAGATTGTTTTGGGATTTTTCTTGTGTTGTGTTTTTACTTTATTTCTGTTTGAGTGCTGTATTAATACTTTAAACATTGCCTCTAGGTTAAGCCTGACTCTTTGTGCCAAGCTACCAGAGGGTTCAGCACAGGTTTATTAGGTGACTTTTGTGGTTCACCCCGACAAAAATTGTTTATTATTTGAGTGGGGCTTCAACCCCTCTAATCTACTATCCCAGTTACTTACAAGTAACTAATAATACCAGGTGACTAACTATACCATTCTCTGAGTTAGCAGTTTTCAGGGGGTGGTGCATCAACAAATTGGGCAAGTATTTCCAGTCTACACACACACATGGATCTGAGTCGAATGCGTCAAAGACTTCAAAGAGTGTTTACGTGTACATTGCAAGAAAAGTTGTTCAACTTGTAAAAGAACGGGTTGTTTTATCCTCCAGCATTGGAGACGTAATTCAAAGCCTCCATCAAGAAGTCATGTGCTGTGGAGGGAAGTCATACAGGGCAGGCTTGGCCAGGGCTTGTTCACTCTCATCGCACATCTCTCCTTCAAGTAACCCATTACCAAGCAAACCAAAAAGAGAATGATACCAGCTTTCTTTCCTGAAAAAAGGGAAACCTTTCCTACCTGCAACTGACTTCAGAACAGCAGTGCAAGCCTTTGACCTCTCTCCCCAGTATGCAGGCAACACAATACTCCACGAACTCCTTGCCACCACACTGATCACCCTGCCCTCTTGAAAGGCATCCTAGCCCATCCTAGGCACTTCAACACCACTGCTAACTAAAGGCAAGAAGACCAACTACATCATGGCAACACTGAAGCAACTACATTGGCTGTCCTAACAGGCATGCATCACGTTCTAGACATGTCGTTGCATCATGTAAAAGTTGATATGGGAAGAAACTTTACATACGAGGCAGAGAAAATAGCCACCTCGTGTGGAAAGCATCATACTGGGATCCAGCACATCTTGAGATTTGGAAACGAAGAATGGAAAACAGGCCTTCTCTGTCTTAAGAATGCAGGATTTAGAGCAACATCCTTGTCAACATCAAAACTGCTCACACCTTCCTACAATTTAGAAAGGAATTGTAGAGACACCTGTTCAGACACCTCCACTGCCCTACACAATAGTGTCCTCTAATTATTCTGCTTGTTGTAAATGACCAAGAATCTTATTTGAGGATGTTTTCCCTTTTCAGTGTTCAGATTTTCAAGCTAGGTTTGTGCTCTGCAAATATTATTGCATGCCTAGCGCAGGGGGGCGTTTGTTCAGTACCCAGCAGGGAGGGGTTTGGCAAAGAAGTTTGATTGAACTGTCAGTCTAACAGAAGAAACGACCTTCTGTTTGCACACGCTTGTAATCCAAAATTATTTCAACGCTTCATAGTCTCTTTTCAGGGTGCAAGAGGACGCATCCTCCTGTCTAGGATAATGTAAGGTATTGCATTGCATGGTGTAACATGTGACTCCCAATACATAGGTATCATATCACTTTTCAGTGTTTGGCCATTTCAGTATCTCTATTTCTTTATTGTGGAAGCATTTTATAAATTGTCTTCAACCACCCGCCCCATGATGAGCAGCCCACACCGAAATGCACTGGGCATAACACAGTGTTCGTGGAATATTTTGTGATTTTCTAAAAGAGAAATAAAATAAATTGGATGTTTATAGAAGACTTGTGATCATTCAATATTCTGAACACAATGAGGAAAACGCTGGAACTAAACTTCCTACATACTGGAAAGTTATATGATAAGTGTGCATGGGGAGTAACAAGTTAGTTACGAACTCAAGCAATGGATTATCTGTTCAGGACTACAGACAAGAGCACTGCACTTGAAATAACTATCAGTTTGTTCAGTCTCTTGCCCCCAGAAAGAAAGAAAGCTCCTCCTCTTTCCTATGAGAAAATTACAGAAGTGACAAACTTTGGTAAACATTCGGGTTCCCTACAGACACTCACCTTTTAGGGTCCTTTGTTTTAAGCAACTTCTGTGGTGCAGGTTAGCATGACTGGCACCCCGAAAATGCTGGGAGTATTGTCACTTCTGATAGACAGCACAGTTGTTAACTCACAAACAAGGTATTGGGGTGTTTTCGTGATCAGGGTGTTGACTGCCCCAAGAATTACACTGTAGACGAGCTACAAATTAAATAAAATGTTGTCCTCTTGTTCAGGTGTGAACTTCACCCAAAATGTCCTCGTCGAGCTGGCGTGTGCACTAATTCCGAAAGTATGTCTTCCGTTGTGGTTTGACTCCACCAAAATGGCGTGAACAGATGATCGGAACATATTCTGGATTAGTTGTGGACAGTGGGCGTTGCTTGGTCTGGAAGGGGGTTCTAATGGATGCAGCTTTGTCTGGCAGAGGGGTCCTTTGGATTCTTAGACCAAAAAGATGCCACCTGAGACTTTGGTGTTTTGTGAATAATGTGGTTTCCCTACTCATGCCTCACTGGCATAGGGCCCTATACCACCATACTTTCCTCTAGGCTAATTACCCACTGAAAACATGTTCAACGGCTTCCTGATTGATTCTACACTTCTACCCCACTGGCAGGGTGTTGAATAGTTCATTCTGTCCCCATACCTCACGTTCATAGTTTTGGTTACCACTATGTTCTCATTTAACAACCTACTACCTCATTGGCACTGTACTGAAGAGCACCATTCTTAGTTTCATCTTCGGACCTCGTTGACATGAGTAAACCTGTGCTTCTATCGTCAGTCAGACCTGAATTACGCGATGTCATGTCTTCATATGTGCCTACACCACCCACCGCACTTAGGGGCAGATTTACAAGCCCCTTGCGCCGCCATTGCGCTGCCATTGCTTCACTTTTTTTGACGCAACGGCGGCGCAAAAATGCGGCCTATTTACAACGTGACGCATCTAGGGAGATGCGTCACGTTGTAAAGCCCTGCGTCACATTATACCTGCGTCATGTATAATGTATGCAGGGTGGGCGTTCCCACGCAGGAAGGCCTCGTAAAAGTGACGCAGTGAAATTTATAAGATTTCACTGCGCCACTTTTAGGACGCCACTGCGTCAAAACCTTACGCCTGCTTGAAGCAGGCGTAAGTAGTGACGCAGTGTAGTGGGAATAGGCCTCAAAATGCATTGTGCCGTGCTTGCAACACAACTCCAGCAATGTGTGACTTTTGCTCCAACATCTGACGCATCTGTCAATCCTTGCGCCATGGTGCGCCGTATTGTAAATACGGCGCATCCATGGTGGCGCAAGGGTTTCTCAGAGTGGCGCAGGGAAAGTGACGCATCTCTACAGATGCGTCACTTTCTTGTAAATCTGCCCCTTAATTCGCAGGGCTCTGAACAGCTCCAGGCTCACCCCTCTAATCAGACTTAATTGTCAGTGTTGAATCAATCCATGCTTGCCTCTACCCTCAGACCTCGGTGGCTTTGAGCTAATTAGCTGGTTACTTACCTCTACTCTCATACTTCATTAGTATTGTGATAACTAGCCATGCCCTTACTCAATGATGGTGTTGTACAGGTGTGTGCTTGGCTCAGCCCTCCTATTTCACTGCTCGTGCCACATACCTCACTGGCATGGTGCTGAGCACTATTGGAAATAACTCCATGCCTAGTCTTCACTGGCCTGGGGCTCAGTAGCCCCAGCCCTGATTTGGCTATGTGAATGGTTTTGATAGCGCCTTGTTGACTTCTACCCTCTCACCTTACTGGCATTGGTTTGACTAGGCCCAGGCTTACAAATGTTATGATGCCTCACTGTCGGAGTCCGGAATAGCTATTTTCTGCACTTGCAGTTCTCTTGCAATGCTGACTAGCTCCACCGTGCTCTTTACACTGCTACCTCGCTGTGTTGAAAAGCTCCAGCCATACCTCCGCTATAAACCTCACCACACAGCGCTCGCTGGCAGCTGTCAGAGGCCTCAGAGAAGCTTTGGGGAGCCCAGAGCTACCGACATTAGGCCCCTGCACAAGATTATCTCACCCTAATCCATTCCCAACTAATCAAACATTTAGAGAGTGGCACGGGCTGCCGAGGCGAACCATCCATCACCACGCGCGGCTCGTTACCAGCCACATCTCAATCTGCCTATGCAAATGAGACCGGTGTGCTGACAAGGGGCATGTTCAGAAATTATAAACAAATATTCATCCATTACACGGCTGAAATTTAACTAACAGGAGCTGAACTCTGCCCAGCGAGCATCGCTTATTCATGAGGCTCCCGGTGACAGCCCTGTCTACGAGAATTAGAAGCCGGCTTCAGCGGCGTTATAAATCCCCTCGCAGTGTAGGCCTCATTTTCATAGCAATGTATGCACAAGGCTCACCATCACTCAGCCGCGCCATGAATAATGCACGCCAATGGCATCATCAGGGAGTGCCTGGGAACGCGGCGGCTGCATTCTAGTTGATATTACAAATAAAAAAGCCCAATAAAAATGAAGGTTCCTATAAACAGAGAATCAAATAAAAAGGATTTTCTCTTGTAACCTTATTTTCAATTTTCCGTCACGGTCCTTTAGACATATTTATTTTTCGGGTAGATATTCCATCATTGGGAGGTGGATGCGCTGTAAGGTACACACGGATTTCCTCGTGCCGTCGAAGGATATGTTTGTGGTGTGACTGTCTTTGATGGTCTGCTTGGTTAATGTTTTGTGGTATGTTGGGATATCCTGGGGTGGTCGGAGTACATCTTTGTGTTGTGAAAAATGTTTATAGTGTGAGCTAGGTATATATTTGTGGTATAACAGGATTCGGGGATTGAGGATAGCCTCGTGGCCGCTTGGTTGTTGTAGGAATGATTGCTCTGGTACTGCAAACAAAGAGCATTGAGGCGGGCGCACATCTGGTGGAGGAGTGGGTGTGATGTGGCATGTTCTCGATTTAAAGGTGGCCCATTCAGGATCAACGTTCCGTGTCTCTCCAAACCTCATTGTCTTATTGAACGTGTTCGTGAAATGCTCCATTTCACCGTTAGCTTTAAACTAGTGAGGAGTGATGTGTCAATGCTTGATATGTAGTCATTGTAGATATTGTTTGAATTCTACTTCTTGGAATTGATGCTCTTTGTCCATTTTTCTCTCATCTGGTATGCCGTGGGTCGCCAGTATTTTTTCCTGTTTAGGTATGACACTGTCAAATGATGTAGATGGCACAAATTCTCCCCACAAATGTTATGTGCAAGCATCAGTGCGAGCCAGGCAACGATCAACCATCTACAGGAGCAGAAGTCAGTGCTCACTTTGGTCCCAGGTTGTCTACTTTTCTTTGTGATGTTGGTAGGCACAATTGGCTTGGCATTTGCAGAAGCTTAGCAGAGGTGACATCTCACTGTCATTTCCTTCATCAACTCATAAGGTGGGAAACAAGCCCTTCTTGCACAGATGTGCTTTGTCAACCATCCCTATGTTGAAAAGTCTCTATGGCTCACAAAAGGGCTTTAATGACTCATTCCAGTTTCCAAATAGGAAGGGGCATTCCCCTCCTATTTGTGAGTCCCGATCCTATAGATCAGTGATTTGATACTTCAGTGGCTGTTGCAAAGCATTGAAAGTTTACTAACAACAGACTTGCTAAAGTAACTAATTTGTGGGATATGGCTTCCCCTTTGTGAATACTGATGGGCACCCTGGAGGAGAAGCCAGTGGTCCATGGAACCACCTAATTTCATTCCTTTTGCAGGGGGTTGCAATGTCCCTCCTGTCTCATAAATATTAATGAGGCAGGCGCTTTTGCAACATCCTGCATATGTACATTTTGCAATGCAACTGACAGTGGGGCCTTAATTCTGGAACATCTGAAGTCTATGAGTGAGCCCACATAAAACCCCCACACCACAGTAGTGATATTTGGACCTTTTGATGGCTCCAGCAATTGTTTCTAGGTATAACAGAGCCAGTAAAGGTCTGTTTCTTCTGAAGAGGAGAACGCAATGATGCTGAGAAGAAGAGTTTTACACCATCCGCTTACTATAAGGTGACCAGTCGGCCCTCATTTCTGTTTGCACTTTCTATCGCTACCAGGCAAACTATGGCAGTGTTTCACCAAAATCTTATTTCAATGTCCCTTTCAACAACAGACAGCTAAAACTGTATGCAAGACATAAAAATGTGATGATAGTGGTAGGCTGTTGCTGAGAAGGAGTCATACAGGTTGACGGATGTGCGTTGTGGGCCTTTAATGATGCTTTCTATCTAGCCTTTTATGGTCATACCCCCAATAGGTCCTCTAAACTAGGACCATAAGTCCATGCCAGATTTCTATATTCAACCCCTCAGCTTTTTGAGAGACACTGGAATTGTGGGCACCGGCAGTGTACAGCCAGTTTGAGAGTACATGATGCGTGCCCACACAAATGAGCAAAACATTTAATTCACACAAATGAGCAAAAAAATTAATTCTCCACATTGTCATGGTGGAACATCCGTCATGGAGTTTTCACTAAAGTGGCCCGTCCTACAGTGAATACAGTCACATTTGGGGGAACCCTCTGCTGCCATGATAGATAGGCTTAAATGAACGTTTAAATCAGGACCCAAGTGTTATAGCTTTTACAATGTAGGTATTTTAGCATCTGCATTAATTGATGGATACAAATTAAATATGATACCGCGTTTATGTAATAGCACACTAAAGCAGCTTTGTTTTCACGGAGCAGACCTTCACGGAGCAGACCTTCACGAGCAGACGTTTACCGAGCAGACGTTTACCGAGCAGACGTTTTCCGATGTTCTCGACGACAGGGCCGGGTGGCTCACTGTGCCCAGCAGCTCGCGGGCCCGCTCGAGCCTTCCACCTTCCGCTCTCCCTCCTACCGACCCACTGTGCCCCTGCCAAGCCCCGGGCCCTGGTTCCAGCCCCGGCCCCTCATTTTGGGTGGCGGTCTTTCTGCCCTCTCTCTTCTCCTACCGAAAGCGGGAGTATTCAGGGCAGAGGGGGACGGACAAGGAGGCAGGAAGAGCTGGCAGCATCTTCGCTACACCTCCGCTGGAGGAGGACCAGGGAGGCAAGGCTGAGGCTGAAGCTGAGATTCGAGACCCGAGTGGCGCCGGTGAGCAGCGGAGGAGCAAAAAGGAGTGAGGACACGAGCCTTCTGAGCAGAGCAGGAACAGGCACGCAGGCAAACTCCGGGAATCGGCAACAACACAGCACGGAGTGCCGAAGTAAGAGTGACAAGTAAGAGGGCGCTCTACTGGGCGTGCTACTGGGGCCGGGCAGGGTAGGGCAGCCCAAGTCACCTCCCCTGGTCTCCAGGCCTGCAGCCCTTTCCTTTACCGTCTCCACTCATGGCCTTCAACCGGTGACTTCCGACCTCTAGCCCTCGCCGGGCTTCTCCTAAGCGAACGGCGAGCTCCCTCCCTGTTCTGCCCCCTTTTCCCCCTGTTTGAAAGAAGAAGAAGTTACGAAAGAGAACACAAGAGGTACTGTGGAAGGGAAGGGGCCGAGGTCGGGTGGCGGCAGTGGTGGCTGAGCTGCAGCAGTAGTAGTGGCCGGCTGCCCAGTGTGAACCCGGGCCCCTGCAGAAGCGGCCCAACTAGGCTTGGGTGCGGCTTGTGGGTGGCCTGGTGTGCTCCAGCTCGGCCCTCCTTCCCCCCTCCTCCTTCCTAATCCCCCCCTGCAGCACCACTTAGTGACTCTGTTTTCAGCCACCCCACTACCTAGCGGAACCTGACCTCATCAATGTCCGGCTGTAACCCCCGCAGGGGTGCAAAAAGGAGAGAAAAATAGCAGGTGGAAAGGCCTCCCCTCCCCCCTCCCAAAAAAAGGTTCTTAATAACGAATAGGGGGAGCAATGCGAACAAGAAATTCCACGCAGCTGCAAAATTCCCACCGCCCCCATAAGACTGCCAAACGACAGAAAGCAAAGATGTTGTACCCTCAAGGAGGAAGGCGAGGGAATCAGTCTTTGTCCCAAATCGAAAGAAACCAGGAGGCGCACGAGGGGCCCAAATTGGGTAGGCACGGCAATCTCCTGACATCTCTGGTCGAAGGAAAGCAAGATGTACATGAGAAGCTACAATCAGGAAGCACCCCGGCACCAGCCAACCAAAACAATTGCGACACCAGACACATCAGAGATTATCTCAATCGGGCTGGCAAAGAAACGCAAAAGCTCAAGCAAGCAGCCCCCCTCATGGGAGTCGAGAGCCTCAGCAGCCATAGCCAGAGAGAGGAATTCCGAACTAGTACACATCACCCTGTTGCCCTTTATCCAGAAATAATTATTCATGGGAAGGGTCTTGCTCCATCGCAACCAGCCCACCTACTTCACTAAGGAAACTTCAAGAAAGTCGTCTGGATGACTCGCACAGCAATAAGTCAGTCTTGGGTGCGCCCAGATGCTCCGGTAACATTAAACCTAGTGAGGCCCACCAAGAGCCATCACTATGGTTGGAGCCCCTGAACTCTCGAGAGGATCGAGACCTTGCCTTAAACCAGCATTCTGGTCAGAAATCACCAATATGGATCTCGTCTACTAGCTCAGCAGGCCCAGTAAGTCTGTCTATCAACTTATCAAGCCCGCCCTCCTCTGAAATAGAAACAAACCAATCTAATTGTGCCCTGGGGTCTTGCACCCAAAAGCTCAGGTTCGACTTGCCCTTGCCAGCTTTCCCGTCATCACCCGCTCCTTGTGAGCAACTTTGCAACACCCGCCTCGAGGAACTATACCAGCTTGAGCCCAGGGGCTGCATAACTAATGCCTCTTTGATGGTCACCAATAACAGATGTGCCAGTTACAAAGCAGTCAAGCTACAACAAGACTCACATAAAAACCTTCAAGGGGAACGACCCTCGTCAACTAGTAGCTACTCAATCTCAAACTCAACACCTTTACATCCTCAAAACCAGGTCAACGAGCCCCCAAAAACAGAACATTTGCACAGGGAGGCATTCCATACTCCATCCACACACAAGGTTGAGATGATGCTTACAATCACCAACCAAGCCCTGAACTCAATGGCTAGCGCAGGTCACATGCATGCAGAGAAACTGGATGCACAAATAAATATCCTACACCTGATAGCTGACCTAATAACTAGAATTGATACCAAGCTCGATCAACTAAATTCTCTGATACGCAGATTTCAGAACAACGCAACACAAACTCAAATGCACAAGGAATGCAGCTGCAACCCGATATTAAAAAAACTAGAAACGCTCCCGGACGTAATGTCCACCCTAATTGAGGACCTGAAGAATGAGGCATGCAGACGAGCACCGAAAACTCTCTCTCCCCTGCTACCTCAAAGCCAGCATCTACCTCGGCCCATATGAAACAAAGAATGCCCCTGCAGTACAGAGCACCCAGGAGGTTATATGACTGACACCAGGACAAGAAACCAGTCGCACGGCCGTGACTCCCTTGAGGCTCGCGAGCAACAGACCATCGACACACAAGAGGTCCTGGACGGAATCTCGAAAGCCGACGATAAACAAGAATATGGACTTACTAAAAAAAACACTAATAACAAAAGACGCAGATAATCTCACTCAATCTAACCCTGCAATAGACATTGGTAATCCGATCTTATCCGCTGAGGTAATAAACACGGCAAACGCATCCCCTAGAGAAGGCCAACACTTGTCTAGGAAAAATAAAAAGAGACTAAAGAAACTAAATAAGTCTAGGAAAAAGGATGGTGCCTTACTATGCTGGCTCCGAACTGAAGACACGGAACCGAAAGCCTATATAGACCCTTCGTCTAACAACAACACTCATGGAGGATAAACCACAGCTACTCGCTCTCCAGAACAAACTATGTTGATATCGTTGATATCGATCGATGCACCGAGATTGACTCAGCGAAGAATCTTGAGAAATCTAAGGCGAATTAATCAACTAAGAAACATAGCGGAGAATCCCCTAAGACCCCGGACAAGCCTACCAAACCATCAGGAAACAGACCTCTCCGCCAACATGGCGCAAAAAAAATATTCTGGGCAGGGGCTCTCCACATAAAGATACAAGCTCTTATGACTTATTACAGCCGCTCAAAGCCGATGAAGAAAGCCCAAAAACAAGAAAACTCACAGACGAGATAGCCACACAAGTAAATCACAGGGACTGGTCAGGAAAAAAATGAAACGAGAAGGCACTGAATCCCCTCGATATAGCCGATCGCAGACTGCGGTATCCCCGAGGAAATATAAGAGGGGAAGAATCTTCTTATGATGTCTGCCTAAACTGTCCCCACGTGAAAGGACCAGAATGCCTAAGTCAATTACCCAAGACCAGGGTACCCAAAGAAGGATCTGTGGTAAAACTCCCACAACAGCCGAACAAAGCGGCATCGAACATCACGGAGAATACCCACCTGCCCCAAGAAGGCTTTAAACTAAAGTTGCACCAAGATATGCATCCCAAAGGAAATGGGACACCCTCAATAGAGGAAACATCTTAAAGTTGTGCTCGTACCTTCCGGGATTAGAAAATATAAAAACAACAGATATCGAAAGTGTGGCATTTGTTGCCCCAGAACAGGGTCAGATAAACGAGGCCTCGGAAGTAACCTTCTACAGTAAAGACATGGCCTCTGCCCTAATAAAGAACAAAAATCGCCTGGGTGACTGGGGTATCCAGGTTAGTTTCGCGGCTCCAGCCAAGTAGACTCCCAACAAAAAAAGCATGACCTACAGTAATACAACCAAGCAGTCACCTATTGCAGTCCTGTGTGGTTGCCTAGCAGGAACTCAAACAATGCCCTGGAGAGAGAGAATTTGCTGCAAATATCTACAAGCAAAGCAGGAGGCCCACGCCAGTGTGCTCTTAAACGGCAGATTTCCCAAGACTGGTCCTGGCTCCCCCAGGCCCTAGGGTGATGCACCTAGTACCTCGGCTGTACATAAATTTAATAAGGACATCGCTTACCACCTCAAAATCTGTTCTTGGAAGGGGGCGTGGCTTGCCTGGCTTGAAAATGGCCGCAGCCTGAGTGAGCTCCGGCAGCCGCCCGTAGTATCCTGCATGATCCTGCGCCATCAAGGCTCTAGATGGCATAATCCTTGGGGGTAGTAGTTGGTGAACTACTAGTGCAGCCCCGACCGAAGTTTGGGATCGCTGGGAGCGATTCCACACGAGATTGCTGACTCTGGGCCTGTTCCCCGTCGCATTCGGCCGCTCGCAGTGCCTCGCAGGGCGGAGACGCGACTGGCTGCAACTTGTTCCCCTGCGGCTGGCGGACGACTGGCCACCTGATCGCTGCTCCTGGCGGCGCACCCGGACCCCTGCCTGCTGCGTGGCCGAAGCTGCCGAGACGGACCGCAGTGAGTATCGCGACCGTGGGGGTGGCTCTCCACGCCTCGGTGGCTGGGTGAGGTGCTGCGGAGCCCCGCGGGGACGGTGCGGCCTGCTGTGCGGCCTTGGTCCGGTGGTGTGCTCGGCTGGTGGGACGCCTGCAGCCCCATAGACAGATCCTGCGGGCAGATGGGAGGACGTCGCTGCGGAGCGCAGGAGGCGGACAATTGTTAACAGGGCCTACGTGGGATTCTAGCCCTATCCTCATCCTATCGGCGCAGCGTGCTCACAACCCCCAGCGCGAAGGTGGGATTTCCATACGTGGGCCCCTGTTTTGGAGTTTAGAAGCGGCGGCCTATAGAAGAATTGCCAAGTTCCCTGGTACGGGTGAGACAGCTGCGAGTGCGGGCCTTGCTCTCCTTACCTGGTGGGGGTCAGCGGCCTACAATTGCTTGAAACCTAAGCCCACTGTAGCCCCATTTGGACGCTTTCCTGGCACGTGGGGGGCCGGTGCCATTGTGCTTGGTGTGCTTGTGCTCTTGGGGCCTTCTGGGCTTGCTGCTGTCGGCCCTAGCTCGCTGTCGACATGGGGAAAACAGACAGAACCCAGACCAAGCTCCAGTTTGATCAGCGTAAATCTACCAGGCACAGGGAAGACGGCTCTGATCCCGGAACAGCTGGCGAACCGCCTGGCCCCTCCGACTCTGATGGTGACATTAGACAAATCCTGGGGGCTATGCAGCGCAGCCTTGCCTCAATCGACGCTAAAATGGATTCCCTCTCGTATCGCATGGATAGGATGTCCGAGAGGGTGGATAAGCATGCCAAGCGCATTGATCTTGCTGAACGCAGAATCTCGGAGGCTGAGGACACTCAGGTAGAGCTGGGGGCCACACAAAAGCAGATGGAAAAGCTCATGGCGACGATGAGGGATAAGGCCGAGGACCTGGAGGCGCGCTCCAGGCGCAACAACGTGCGCCTCTTGGGCCTTGCGGAGACAGCAGCTACTGGCCCGATGGAGGTGTTCGTGTAGAAGCTATTGGTACAGCTCCTGGGTCGTGATACCTTCTCTGAAGTTTTCATCGTCGAGCGGGCTCATCGCTCGTTGGGCCCTAGGCCCCCTCTGGGTGCGCCGCCACGCCCAGTGATAATCCGCCTCCTCAACTATCGGGACAGGGACGCGGCGCTGAAACGAGCTCGGGACTTGAAAACTCTCCCATACGAAGGCTCCGAGCTGTCCCTGTTCCCGGATTTCACGCCACTAGTCCAGGAGGCCCGCAAGAAATTTGGCCCCGTGAAACGCAAGCTGCGAGACCTACAGTTGGACTATGCGATGTTGTACCCCGCTCGGCTTAAGGTTACCTTTGATGGCAAAGCCAAAATTTATGCCGACCCTAATGCCTTGCAGAAGGATCTTAAGAAATACAGTGTTGGGAGGGCAAATAGTTCTCCACAATCCCGGGGCGGGGATGGTGTTTCCCGGGGGGACACGGAGTCCAGCGATGGGGTGCGGGCGGACTCTCTAACCCCTGCCCAGTCTGACGATAACAACTCACTTGTCAATTGTGATATGCCTGGGTCGTTGTCCTCTAGTTAAATGTTGACGTCTGGGGGTAGTCCTTGCAGGATGTAATGTGCTTTTGGTTTACACCATGCTACCACAGTGATGTTTTACTAAGTATTTCCTTTAGATGCCTTGATGGTAAAACAGCCATACTGGGGCGCTGCCGGCCCCTCCCACATCACCTTGGGTCTGGCGGTCACTGCCCCTGAGTGTGTACCACTCGGGTGTTCATTTGGGGGGTCCTGCTCTGTTGGTGGGACGTCAATTTGTAGGGGGTGGGGCGGGTGGGGACTGGGGATGCCGTATCTTCTGTTTTTGATATGGAGAGGTGGGGGGTTGGAGGGGTGTTTAATGTTGCACTTCTGTTCGAATGTATGGGTCCGCGGAGACGCTGTAGGTTCAGGGTAAGAGTTAAGTATTGCACGCACACATTTACACACTGGTTAGGTCCAGAGGGTAATGTCAAACTCTAAGGATTGCTCATCGCATGTCCACTTCCTTTCCTGGAATGTTCGCGGTCTGAATGACCAAAGAAAGATACGACGCGTAGTGGCATATTTGTATAGGCATGAAATAGATGTGGCTATCCTACAGGAGACACATCTCACCCCGCAGACCGGTCTGTTGTCTCCGCGCCGCATGAAAGGGCAATGTGTGGCAGCTGGGTTTACATCACACGCCAGGGGGGTACTCCTGTGGGTGCGTAGGAACTCTGGAATTCATCTACAAGCTCTAGACACGGACCCTGGCGGCAGATTTGTATTGGCACGTTGTTCTAAGGACCATTTTAGTATGTTGCTGGTCGGGGTCTACGGACCTAATTATGACGACCCGCAATTTTATCACTCCCTACATACCAAAATCATGCGACACTCACATTTGCCTATACTGTGGGGTGGAGATTTTAATAGCATCCAGGATCCAACTCTAGACAGGTCAAAGGGCGAACCAAGATCCCCCTCGCGAGCAGCGCACGCTATTGCGCACATTGTACAGGTTGAAGGTATGTGCGATGTGTGGCGCCAGCTGGCTCCCCAGAGCAGGGGATATACCCACTATTCAGCTGCCCACGATACTCACACTAGAATAGACTATTGGTTCGCATCGCTATCTTTGCTTTCCTCAATTAGAGAGTGTCAACACATGGCCCGGACGTTATCGGACCTTTCCCCTGTCAGTCTTGCCCTGGAGCTTCCAAGGGTTAGCTCCCCCAGACAAACGTGGCGGTTCCCACAATATTCTTTACTTGATGCTGTGTTCCGTGCGGAATTGGGCACGGCCATAGATGAATACTTTCTTACGAACCTGGGCAGTGTTCCTACGATGGGTGCAATATGGGAAGCCTTTAAGCCATATATACGCGGGATGACTATTTCCAAACATGCAGGAGTTCTCAAGTCTATATGCATGCAGCTCGCCAACGTTGAGGCTGCACTGCACATTTTGGAGGGTGCGCTGCAGGATTCAGGGGATCCACAGGTATTGGCCCAGATTCGCCTCAAAATCAGTGAATATCAAGAACTAGCGGACACTGAGGTCAAACATTTGGGTAAATATGCTGTCGCGAGGGCATACTCAGAGGGGGACCGGCCTAGTGCAATGCTGGCGGCGTCAGTTAGACCTCCCAGGGGTGACAATCATATAGCGCAAGTCTATAGCGCGGAACAGATCTTGGTGGCTGACACACCCGCCATACTGGACGCCTTTGCGGACTATTATGAGGGCTTGTACTCCTCTAGGGAAACCACAGCTCAGGAAACAGACGACGAATATTTAGCTCACATAGCTATGACCTGGCTGACCAATAGCGACAGGGAGCGGTTTATTGGTCCATTAAGACCCTCTGAAATTACTGCAGCATTGAAAGATATGCCTAGTGGAAAGGCCCCGGGGGCTGATGGCCTGACGGTGGCTTTTTATAAGGCGTATATCGACAGGCTTCTTCCTCATTTGGTCAATCTTTTTGAGGAGATGGCAAGGACGGGGATGATGCCCCCTTCAATGAGGGAAGCTGTCAGAGTCACTCTACTTAAGCCTGGAAAGGCTCCGGAAGACTGCGCATCTTATAGACCACTCTCTTTATTGAATACGGATACGAAACTGTTTGCGAAGATGTTGGCAAATAGGCTGGCCTACTTGCTGCCCAAGCTGATAGGTCCAGAACAAACAGGGTTCGTCCCCGGTAGGACGTTGTCCAGCAATCTTAGGACACTATTTGGTACTATAGTACGGATTAATCCGAAAACCAAGGCGGCCGCCTTATTTATTGATATCGAAAAGTCATTCGACTCTGTTGAATGGCGGTTTTTGTACGCTGTGTTGCGCAGAGTAGGGGTAGGGGAAATATTCCTTAATTTAATAACGGTGCTTTATAATGCCCCTACAGCCAAAGTTAATATCAATGCCCAGATGTCACGTGCCATACAGATCACAAGAGGCACGAGGCAAGGGTGTCCCCTCTCTCCTCTTTTGTATGCCTTGGTGGCAGAACCTTTAATGTACACTATGCGCAAATATCACGCATGTCGTGGCATTAGGTCCCCTAATTACAATCTTACCATTGCAGCGTACGCAGACGATACCTTATTATTCATTCGGAACCCTGAACTGAATTTAACTCCCATGTTGCATGAAGTAGAGCGCTTTGGCCAGCATTCAGGACTCCACATTAATTGGCATAAATCCATGATTTTCCCGTTGACCCCCGTTACTGCCCCTGTCCAGACCGAATACCCGCTGGAGTGGACGACCGACCCGGTGAGGTATCTGGGCATTAAGTTACACACAGACGTAGAGCGAATATTGTCCGAAAAGTATGGCTGTGCAATCCAGAAATTAACGGACTCGATAGAAAAATGGATAAAGCTGCCACTATCACTGATTGGTCGTGTGGCGTTGGCAAAGATGGTGGTGCTACCTCGTTTTTTGTTTTTGTTTGTTAACATACCCATTGGCCTACCTCAATCTTTTTTCTCTACACTGCGTAGGTTGTTAAGTCGCTTGGTCTGGGCTGGGAAACAGCCGCGTGTAAACTGGGAAACCCTGACAAAGCCTTATTCTGAGGGGGACTAAATGCCCCAGATATGGAAAGGTACTATAGAGCGGCGCACACTTTGCATGCACATGTGTGGATACATGGCCCTAGGGACACACCACATCATCTCCTAGAACTACACGCAGTCGCTCCGGCTCCATTGCCTGGGCTGTTGACGGGGGCAGCTCGGATGGCCCTACGCACTATCGACCCGGTCAATTGCACGGGACACCAGCTATCAGTAATAGCTCGCAGGCACAATATACGGAGGGTTTATTCCGCTAACTTACCGATCTCATGGTGTGATTGGTTACCACATAAAGAAGATAAATCAGTCATGAATACCCTAGAGAGGTTGTCTGTTCAGTGTATGGGGGATTTGTTCCATGAGGGAATCTCTAAGACTTGGGCACAGGTTTCCGCGCGGAGACCGGATATGACGGCGCTGGATGCCTTTAATTACTACAGGTTTTGCAGGTGATCCAGCGCTAACAATAAAAATTCTTCTCCTATATGACTCGGTCATCCAGGTACAACTATCCCTCCAATACACAAACTATATCCATATGACGGTGGGGCCCATAAACACCGCATATACATTCACTTACTCATTTATTCCCTGGATTACCTCCGTCCTTAACCTAGGAGAAAAAACAGTAAAAACGATTTGCTGGAAGGAGACGGGATACCTCTTTTAACATGACATAATAATTCTCATTGCTTTTAAGGTATTCCGCTCATTGGTCGATGGACCAACTAGTAGGAATCAGTTGATGGTGATTAAGACCAGCTCAATCACAATAAACTTTTTAACATTTTACCTTAATTATTGAGCTAAAGAATCACTGAGTCATTTGTTTAGAGACAATAAAGTTTATATAAAGTTTTAGAAACAATGCATAAGTTTTAAGTTTATCACTCAGATTATTACATTTATCATCATTATAAGAATAAATTGAAATTACAATGCATACCTATTAGATGGAAGATAAAGTTATGTCACAGCAAGAACTCCAAAAAGATCTATCTATCTTTCTTTGAAAATCTAATAGCTCTAAAGGAAAAATCTATCAGGAGTAAAAAGGTTCTCCAAAAGCAGCATCTTATACTTAATGAAAATAGCAGCAGCAGCTTCGATCATCCGCAACAGCAACTCCGCACCCGCAACTCATCTATCAGCAATCTCAGCTCTCCCTTCTCCTAACAGTACGCTCGCTCATCATCATCAATAAAATAATACTAATAACAACTAACCCCTCCCGGAGTAGGTCTTCTTATACCCTAATTCTCGCTTACTAAATAAAATGTTGCCTCTTTATGGCGTGATTCTCTCTCATTGGTCCATTCAAGTCCATATACATTTTTATCAAACTTCCTTGTCTTAACCAGTTCTTTGTGGAATGTCCATGCTTGCATCGTTTCCCACAGTTCATGACATTACTCATCAGTTTCGATCAGTCCAATTTGTATCATTTTCTGATACTTTTTAGGTTCAACAGTTCCGTTTGTCCATTTATTCATTTTGACTTCTCACGCTTCTTGCTGATCATCTTGGCACACATTTGCTCAGTAAGGTCACAATAGCCTTGACCATACTTCCATCCTAGGCTCTCAGCACGAACACGTGGTCATTCTTTGTTCACGGCCTTTCTCCTTTTCCACACGGCTTCTCGCACATGCGTACTCTAGCTTATGGCGGCCATTTTATATCGCTGCTCAACAGGCCTAAGCGCACTATTTATAAAGATAAACAGAATATTGTTAAAATAAGGAATATAAACCCTTTCGTTTCCCTCCCGTCTTTCTACGTACCCCAATTAGGTATTACCTAGCAAAAAGCAACATATAAAGCCGTCCCTTACTTACCATCGCTTTATTTTGCCACCACACGTTTTATTTTCAAAGCACAAATCATGCATTTATTATTTTATTAGTACGCAAATATTAGATTATGTTAGCCACGTCAACAATTATAAGTAGATTAATTTGCACATAAAATAGCGTGTTACCTTTAACCCTTCACATGTAACATACATTGTTGGTTATTTACTTAAACGAACATGTTTATTAATTATTTTACGTAAATTATTAGGAGGTTAAAAAATTTTCATTTATCCTGCTCCATCAACTCCCCCTTTGGTGATTTTTAATATCACCACAAAAACCCAAGTTATACAATTTTCTCAGACAGCATGTTTCTTTTATCCGTTTTGCTTTTGTTAGTTTACACAACTGTATCCCTTTCAACTTGTCTCTTGGTCTTCTTGTACATGTCCTCTTTTATCTCTTCTAACTCTATTTCACCCATTTCTCTCTCTCTCTCCTTATTTATCATGTTTTCTTTTTCTATTTTATTCTGTCTTCTTCTTTTCTTTATACATGTAATTACAAGCTTCAGCACCAAAATTATTATGATTATCATGGTTGCTATTATTATAACTTTCCCTATTATTAATCCACTCATTCTTGTTAACCAATTTATTACTGAAGAAAACCCTTTACCAAGTTTTCCAAACGCACTTTCAACCTCCAGTGGAACAAGTTCTTTGTGCAAACTTGTAATATTCGTTATATACTTTTGTATATTTTCACTTTTATCTGGAATGTAAGTGCAACAATGTTGGACTTTCAGCATTCCACAGACTCCACCCTCTTTGGCCAAAAGAATGTCAAGGGCAAGTCGATTTTGCATTACCATAGCTCTCATGGCAACCATCTCGGTATTTACCATCAAGAACCCTCCTGCAGTATCTGTAGATAAACGATCTACCACTGTGGATAATTTCCGAATTTTAAATGCATTCAAAGATATTCCCACTGCTGGTATCAATGCACCAAAAATATCACCTACTATTTCTGAAAAACTTTCCCTTTTTCTACGTGTAAAGGTATTTATCATTTTGTGTGTTCCTTTCTCTTTTCTATCCATATGAAAAATCTTTGGAAAGACCAGGCCTAAATAACATGACCCATACCAATGGTCCGGCAACCTGTAATAAGCCCTATTACCGCAAACATAATAGATCCCTGGAAATATTGGATCTTTTCCCCCTTTGAATCCCCATCCGCCTAAAATTTGATAATTGTCATGGCAATCACTGGAACCCACAAAATAATTGTCATATCTTGTTCTATTTCTTCTAATGCACAACCTTCCCTGTTGGGGCCAATCCAGAGTCATAGCTGCATTTGTCTTTTTCTTGTCATGATTGTCTTCCTCAAACGCCCAAAGAGGTGTTTTTGTCTCTTCTATCACTTTTCTCTGAAATTTCGTTCTTCTTTCTTCAACCATCTCTAAAAATACTTTTTCTTCCTTCTTTAACTCACAGGTAAGGTTGTTTTTAACTATATTCTCTAATGTTAATATCTTATCTTCTATGAAATATTCACCAAACGTTTTTCCCTCTTTTATTTTGTTTAGTTCGGGAACTACAGGAATTTTCGCAAAAATCTTATCTATGTCAGTGTAATAATATTCTAATCTACCTGTTTTATAAAATAAACTTGCTAAAACACTACATGTTATTCCATACGTCAAAGGAAGGTGATGATAAGTCACACCCTCTGCTACAGACGCAGGCAATTGCATACAAACATAACAATCTCTTACATCCATTGTTTCTACATACTCATATAATAATTTAGTAAAAACATTCTTTGAAAAATCTGTTATTGATTTGTCTTTATGTAACTCTGCACTACTTTTTAATATAACTGGTTCTTGAGTGTTAGCTCCTTTTTCTTTCTCTGTGTGATTAGATGTTTCTTCTACAGCTAAACTAATTGGAATAGTGATTGCTAAAACCACCCATACTGTCATTAATAATCCTGTACAAAAGAAGCACATCTTACACCATCTACTTAAAAACTCACATCTACATTTTCTATCTCTAGTATCCTCCATTTTGTTTTATAACCTATTTATTTATTTACAAGAAAATTGTGTCACTACACCTCAGAAATGATTTCTTAGCCACTCTGCACTTCAATGTTTTTGTCTTCGTTCGGTACTTTCTTTTAATTCTTTTCAGAATTCTTTCTTTGTCAAATCCAGTATTTTGTCAAGTCCGGTAGAAATTCGTTTAAATTTCTTCAAGTTTGTTGCACTTCACCTTCACCCATTAGATTTCTTTGTTCTGGGTTCTCGTGAGTGTTCTTTTCTTCTTTGATATCAGTTAAAGCAAGGTACAACCATTCAGGCGATCTATACTTCGGATTTACCTTCTTTACTCTTTTCGTTTTCTGCAAGTGTTTTCCACCTTGTTTTTCTTGCTCTTTCTGACTTGTTATTTCATTCACTTGTTCAGCACTTTTTCCATCTAACCTTATGATCCTGTACCTTAATTTTCTTACTTCGTTGGGCCAATTGTCTCCTTTTCTTGACCTTTTTGCCTCACTTCCTTTTTCCTCTCTTTCTGTTTTCCAAGTTCTTTTTCTTGACTCTAGTTTTTGGTTTCTTTCTTCTCCACTTTCTTCAGACTCTGTTTCATTTTTCTCTTTATTGTCTCTTATTTTGAATTTTATAATTTCATTTCCTTCCTCTATTTGTGGTTCTTTTCTTATCTTCCTTCGTTCACCTACTTCTGTCCCTCCTCGAGGTTCTTCCGAATTTGTGTCAATCTCTCTATCTGCTTCTAAATTTCCCTGTTCTTTTGTTTGGCTATCTGTCCCTACTGCTCCTCGGGGATCTTCCGATTTTTCTAACTTTCTGTTTGAAACTCTCCCTTCTTCATCTATTAATATTATCTCCGAAGGATTTTACCACAACTTGTACTTGGTTGCTCACTGTTACTATCTTCGTGCTCAGTTTCTTCTCTTATGCTTTCAAATTTCCAATTTCTTTTCAGAATTTCCTCACAATCCGAATGATCTGTATCAGATTCTGAACTGGTATCTGATATTTCCAGATGTCGACTCACATGTCGATCTTCAGGTTCTGGAACTTCCGCTATTTCCTCCACTTCTTCTGTCGTTGCACTTGTAGTTGGGTCTTCCAGATGTCGACTTACAGGTCGATCTTCAGATTCTGGCACCCTGCTCGTTTCTTCTTCCGGTTCTGATGCTGAACTGTTATCCAACGCTTCCAGATGTCGACTCACATGTCGATCTTCAGGTTCTGGAACTCTGATG
Organism: Calotriton arnoldi; assembly: GCA_963921515.1. Lineage (NCBI taxonomy): Eukaryota > Metazoa > Chordata > Amphibia > Caudata > Salamandridae > Calotriton > Calotriton arnoldi. The sequence goes on along the minus strand of CAWUFW010000046.1, from coordinate 5,763,147 downwards.
GTGTGACTGGCATGCACCCAGTGTTTCACTCCTGCACATTTGACTGCAGTGGTTGTCACCAGGATCACCTGTCGTGGTTCGTCCCAACGAGGAACCAAACAGTTTCTTCTCCTGTGGACTTTTATGCGGACCCAATCTCCTGGATTCAAGTCGTGAGCTGGTTTTCTTTCAAGAGTAGTAGCATCCGGTCCAACCTGATGAAACACAGAACGCACCACATCAGCCAATCCTTTGCAATAATCCAGCACCAGATCATCAGTTATAGTCAGTAGTTTGTTGACAGGTACATGTGCTTGTCTCATTGCTCGTCCCATAATTATCTCATGGGGACTGAGTCCAGTTTTCCTTTCCGGAATACTTCTGATTGTCATTAAAACTAATGGCAAGGCATCTGGCCATTTGAGTCCTGTGGCTTGATACATTTTTCCTAACCTGTTCTTAATTGTTCCATTCACTTGCTCTACTATTCCAGAAGCCTCTGGTCTGTATGCACAATGCAGTTTCTGTTTAATACTAAGTGCTTCACAAATCAGTTTAATTAATTCGTTTTGGAAATGTGTTCCTCTATCTGTTTCAATCGTGACTGGAAAACCATACCTCGGAATGAATTCTCGCAGCATAAGTTTTGCTACCGTTATTCCATCATTCCTTCTGGTCGGGTATGCCTCTACCCAACGGGAAAACAAACAGACGACTACGAGGACATACCTTAGTCTGTTGCTCGGGGGCATTTCTATAAAATCCATTTGCATTCTAGTGAACGGACCTCCTTCTCGTCCTATTGTTCCTAGACTCACTACTGTCTTCCTTCCTGGATTTAACTGTTGACAAATAAGACATCTTTGACAAAGACTCTCAGCTATGGCTCTGAATTTTGGATTATACCATGTTTGTCTAAAAAGTCTGATCATTGAATCTCTCCCAATATGGGCTTGTCCATGGTACATCCGTGCCATGTCAGAAATCATGCTATCAGGCATAACTGGTCTTTCATCTCTGTAAACCCAAACATCATTTTCCTCATGTTTTCTACATCCTGCTTTTATCCATGTATCTTTTTCCTCATCATCTGCTGCTTCCTGTAACTGTCTCACCTCATCCCATGTCTCAACAGGGTTAGTAAAAAGCAAAGGACAAGAAATATGCTCTCTTTCTCGGTTCCTGTTCAAAGAAACCACATTCTTTGCACAGTACTGTGCAATCTCGTCAGCATACTTATTGCCGACAGTTATGTAGTCTTCCCCATTTTTATGTGCATTGCACTTCACAACAGCAATCTGTTTAGGCAGCTGTATCGCCTCAAGCAACTTTTTCACAAAATCTCCATTTCTAATTGGCGTTCCTGCAGACGTCAAGAAACCTCTTTGTGACCAAATCTGACCAAAATCATGCACCACTCCAAAACCGTATTGGCTATCTGTCACAATCGTAACCCGTACATTTCTTCCCAACTTGCAGGCTTGAATCAGAGCTATCAGTTCTGCGACTTGGGCAGACCGTATCCCTTTCAGACAAGATGCTTCCATTACAGTTGCTACTGTGCAAACTGCATACGCTGCACTTAGAACTCCATCATTCGTTCTCAAACATGAGCCATCCACGAACAGAATATAATCTGATTCCTTTAAGGGCTCATCTCGTATATCTGGTCTCGGTTTTGTACAATATTCAAGCACATTCAGACAATCGTGATCTACTTCATCCATTTCAATCACACTCTCTTCATCTGGCAATGATGTCGAAGGATTCACATTCATACATCTGTCAATGGTCACATTATCTGCACTCAAAATTACTTTTTCATACCTAGTCAGCCGACTATGTGTCATGTATTGGGTTTTCGTTCTTGTCAAGAGAATTTCCACAGAATGGGGAACATATACTCTCAATGGATATCCCATCACTATGCCTTCACTCTGTTCCAGACTCACACAAGTAGCAGCAACTGCTTTCAAACATCCAGGCAACGCTTTTGCTACAGGGTCTAAAACAGCTGAAAAATATGCAATGGGTCTTTTCATGGTTCCATGTCTCTGTACCAAGACTGAAAACGCACACCCATCTCTTTCACTGCAATACAACTCAAAATCTTTCTCATAATCAGGCATTCCCAATGCTGGAGCTTCACACAATTTCTTTTTCAGCTCTCTGAATGCTTTCATTTCCTCATCATTCATTTCAAAAGGATCTTTAACATCCTTCTTTGTCAGTTTTTGCAACGGTTTGGCGATCAACGAAAAACCGCTTATCCATTGTCGACAATATCCAACCATTCCCAGAAACATTCTTACCTCTCTTTGCGTCATTGGAGCTCTCATTCCTTGAATCATCTTTATTCTCTCAGTCGTTACCTTTCGCACTCCTTTCTCAATTTTATGCCCTAAATATTGGACTTCTTGTTGACAAAACTGCAATTTTGATGGGGACACTTTATGTCCTCTTTTGGCTAAATGATTCAGCAAAGCAATTGTATCATTGACACATGCTTCCTTCGTTTTTGATGCCACCAGTAGGTCATCAATATACTGAACCATCACTGACTTTTCTGGCATTTTTAAATCTTCCAAGGATTTCTTTAGAATCTGATTAAAGATCGAGGGGCTTTCTGTGTACCCTTGAGGAATTCGGCACCATGCCAAAATACGCTCTCCAAACCTGAACGCAAATAATGGCTGGCTATCTGGATGCAATGGAATAGAGAAAAATGCATGACATAAATCAATTACTGTGTACCATTCTGCTTCACGTGGAATCTGGTATAGAATCACAGCAGGGTTCGGTACTATTGGGCAACAAGGCACTACAATTTTGTTTACCTTCCTCAAATCCTGTACAATTCTATATGTTCCGTTTGGCTTTTTCAGTCCCATTATTGGCGAATTACATGGACTGCTCATGATTTCTTTTAGAATCCCTTGTTCAACCATTTTATTTATTACTGGCGTTATTCCTTCAATTATTTCTGGTGTCAATTTATACTGGGGTGTATTTGGGTAACTCGTTCCCTCTTTTACGGAGATTTTAACGGGATCTACTTCTTTCATTAATCCTATATCTTCTCCTGTAAAGTCCCACACTTCCTCTTTCACTGTCTCTTTCAGTTCAATTGGGATTTTCTCTGCATCAAATACAGGAAACAAATCATTTACTTCTGGTTCTAAATTTACCAGTGTCATTTTATACAATACATCTTCATCTGGGGTCTGAAATGCAATTCCATCTGGAGTACAATAGATAGTGCAATTCATTTTGCACAATAGATCGCGTCCTAATAGGTTCACAGGACTACAATCACATACCACAAATCGGTGCATTTCACTAAATGGACCAATCTTTACCTCCACTAATTTAGTAAGAGGCGTCTTAATTTGCTGATTCGATACTCCAACTACTTGGATATGTTCACCTGAGAGAGGAAGGTTTGGAATTTCCACTGACCTAACAGTAGAACGGGTAGCTCCAGTGTCCACAAGGAATGTTACATTTGCACCATTCACTTCTCCATCCACAAATGGACCAGACTGATCTACCTCTAGAGTTGCGCCAAGCACGCACTCTTCCCCCTCTCCTAGGCACTGTCAGAAGCTTTCATCCGTTTCATCCTCATCCTGTCGTAACCAATATTGAGAAATGGCAGCTGCACGCGGCAACTGTGTTACCTGCTCTCCTCCGTAGAATCCTGTTTCTGCACTGAATTTCTGTTGGTTAACACTCTTGGGAAGTGGTGGTTGTGGCACCTGACTCTGTTGAGTAACTACCTCACTCTGCACCTGTGGATTTAATGATTGATTTTCCACATTAAGTTTTGGAGGAAATTTACACTCGTTTCTCCAATGCCCTAGCTTTCCGCAGTTGTGGCATGGCCACTTTTTCTTTGCCTCATCTATACTCATTTGTCCTTTTCCTTTGCCTATATTTGGTCGAAATCTAGCCTGTCCTGCTTCATTACCTGTATTACTCATTTGAGCTTCTTGTTTCTCTGCAACTTTCACCTGTGCCCACATGGCCTTTTCTTTCAATTTACGCTGTCTACTCTCTATATCATCACTGCAATACTTAGCATATCTCAAAACTTCATCGACTGTGCTATTCTGCCAACAAATCATATGCTGTTTAATCATCTCACTTATCTCTGGTTTCAACCCATATACAAATCTATATACAAAATGACTCATATCCTTCTCATTTAGTGTCTCATAACCACTATACTGTTTGAAAACTAACAACAGTCTTTCATAGTAAGCATGCACTGATTCTTTACTTTCCTGCGTGGTTCTATCTATTTTTACCCAATCTGTTTCTTTAGGTGGAATCTTATTCTTCAAAAAGGTAATTACTTGATCGTACTTTCTCATCACTTCTGGTCCTGGCGCTCCTGTTTTAGCATCCCTTGGATATTCTACAGTTGGCCAATCAATAGTAATCTTACATTCTGTCCACAAATCAGCTGGCACTACTATATCAAACAATCCATCCAAGTCTATCCACAACACCTTTGAAACTTTAACAAATCTCTCCACTTGTCTATACCATTCTACTGGCTTCTCTCTCAACTTGGGGAAATCATTTGTAAATGACAGTATATCCTGTCTAGTCCATGGAACATGCACATAACTACCTCCTGGAGTTTCTCTCATCGGGTACTCCCTTACAATTGGTTCCTTATCTGTCACTGCAAAAGCCAAAGATGCTTTATCTGTTACTTTCTCATTCCTTTTCATCCATCTACTTCTCCATCTATCCACATCACCCCATTTTCTCAGTAAAACAATCAATTCTTTTATTTGGGTCAATCGTCCTGATGTGTTTAGATTCTCTATATCTTTCTCACAAAAATCTACTCTATATGGTTTCTGCAACGTTCTTACTTTTACAAATTCTACTCCTAGTTCAATCGCTGTCTCTTCTAATTTGTCATGTAAATTTCTAGCTCTCCATGTAATACTCTTGCACAAAAACATAATCTCATCATCTTGATAACTTTTCAATTTTTCTGTACCAATCGTTCCTAAAATCAATTCTTCCATGTCTATTTTTAACCTAATTCCATCTAATGGTTTTACTTCTGTTTCTTTCGTTTTTAGCGTTTTCATCCATTCATTTAACTCATCTGAAGTCGGACCTACAGGCGTACTATTTAATTCTATCCAATTGTTACTTCTTTCTGGTGTCTCTGATACAGACTCCGTTACCATAGGTATTCTCCTGAACTCATTCTCATTTATCGTCAAATTAGTAGGTGGGCTTGGTCTATAGGTACTAACCAAATGGTGTGCACCTTCATTGTTCAGTTCCATCCCTTCTCTTTTTCTTTGCAAATGTGAATTCATAGGAATCACTAAAGAACGTTCATCAATTTTCTGATTCTCAAAAATTGGCATTACTGGACCTATCGTTACTGGTACAGTTACAGCGTCCATATTCTTTGTTAATTCTCTTATTTTCTCAGTCAATTCTCTTGTGGTTTTTGCTAATTCAGTTGCATTGTCACTTTCTATCTCTTCATTTTGTGAAGTTTTTAATTGATCTTGTGACCTATTTATCTCATGACTTCGTTCGGGAATTTTATTCCTCCCAGTTTCCATTAGTGGTGCATTAGATGTCACCACCGCAGAAGTCTGTTGGTATGGAGGTGGGTTTCTGTTTAAAATATCTTCCAGCAATTCATCGTCCGTTTCACTACCACCATACCCATACTTTTCTATAACTACATGTTTCTTTTTCTCTGTACACTTTCTCTTTGCTTCTTCCTCAACTGTAAAAGCTGGAAACAAACCTCCTGTCATATTAGCACATCTCCAACGCTTTATTCTGTCCTCATGATTTACTCCCCATAACCTTCCAGGCATAAACTCATGATTCTTTAATCCTCTGAATCTCTCTCGTTCATACATCTCATCTTCCCATTCACTTAAAGCTTCAAACTGTGTCGGTCTAGGTCTAGGTTCTAACATTGCCATCTTCTCTCTCAAATTCCGAAGTACTGCTACATTAAATGAACCATTCTCAGGGAAAGCCAATGCTCCATCATTCTTGGTATATTTTGTCCAATTTTCTAACCATATGCATGTATGATATCCATATTTCAGCATCATGTGCGAAGCTGGTGATTTCGGCGGAGGAATTACTTGTCCCTCTCTAGTCACTACCTTTTTGTCTTTCTTAAAGAAGTTCTTAACTTTCGACATCCACGACGTTTTCTCTCTACCATACTCATAATAAGACATGATTCACAATCGCTTTCTCTCCTCAAACGATCCACAATTCAACACTGTTCTCTATGCGTTATTCCAACCAATAGCGCGATTCACACCAACACTCCAATCACAAACTTCCACGTCACTAGTCTATTCGACCAATACTAGCGCGACTCACACCAACACTCCAATCACAGCAGTTTCTGTCTACAACGCACTGTCCAATCCCAGCGCGGCTTTTGTCTACGTCAGTTCTGCTCCTGTCTCTGTATGACTAGCGCACTGTCCAATCCCAGCGCGGCTTTTGTCTACGTCAGTTCTGCTCCTTTCCCCTCCTTTACAAAATTTATCGGCAATTTCTTTTTCAACAATTCTTCGTTAGTTACAATATTTAAAACACATCTCCATTGTCTGATTCACTAAACCAAAGAGATAGCTTTGTCCATTTACACAAGAATTCTGTATTTTCCAGTAGGCAGCGCTTACCTCTACCCTACCACAGAATTTTTCGGTTTCGCCGATAAAGTAGCACTTTCCTCTACCTTACCCTTCTTTCAAGCAAGCGGTAAACCCGTTTCTCTGGGGATAAAACACATGTGGAGACTATACTGCTCCTGAGAAATAAGGCCAGAGTTTCACAAGAAAACCGGTCACTATTTCACTTACACACCTTTTATGCGGAAAATGTCCCTATCATAACACAACCTGTGTTATTACCAATATGAACTCAGACAATGCACTATTCCATGTGACTTCTCTTGCCACACGTGTTCCACTTCCTACTTCCCGTAAGCGTGAAAACTTACATATAACATAACGCGACTCAACATAAAGTGTTAGACATGAATTTATCAATAATCAATAATCAATAATCACCAAACTAATCTATAGTAACCATAACTCTGCTACCAAGAAATCTGATCCAGCGCTAACAATAAAAATTCTTCTCCTATATGACTCGGTCATCCAGGTACAACTATCCCTCCAATACACAAACTATATCCATATGACGGTGGGGCCCATAAACACCGCATATACATTCACTTACTCATTTATTCCCTGGATTACCTCCGTCCTTAACCTAGGAGAAAAACAGTAAAAACGATTTGCTGGAAGGAGACGGGATACCTCTTTTAACATGACATAATAATTCTCATTGCTTTTAAGGTATTCCGCTCATTGGTCGATGGACCAACTAGTAGGAATCAGGTGATGGTGATTAAGACCATCTCAATAACAATAAACTTTTTAACATTTTACCTTAATTATTGAGCTAAAGAATCACTGAGTCATTTGTTTAGAGACAATAAAGTTTATATAAAGTTTTAGAAACAATGCATAAGTTTTAAATTTATCACTCAGATTATTACATTTATCATCATTATAAGAATAAATTGAAATTACAATGCATACCTATTAGATGGAAGATAAAGTTATGTCACAGCAAGAACTCCAAAAAGATCTATCTTTCTTTGAAAATCTAATAGCTCTAAAGGAAAAATCTATCAGGAGTAAAAAGGTTCTCCAAAAGCAGCATCTTATACTTAATGAAAATAGCAGCAGCAGCTTCGATCATCCGCAACAGCAACTCCGCACCCGCAACTCATCTATCAGCAATCTCAGCTCTCCCTTCTCCTAACAGTACGCTCGCTCATCATCATCAATAAAATAATACTAATAACAACTAACCCCTCCCGGAGTAGGTCTTCTTATACCCTAATTCTCGCTTACTAAATAAAATGTTGCCTCTTTATGGCGTGATTCTCTCTCATTGGTCCATTCAAGTCCATATACATTTTTATCAAACTTCCTTGTCTTAACCAGTTCTTTGTGGAATGTCCATGCTTGCATCGTTTCCCACAGTTCATGACATTACTCATCAGTTTCGATCAGTCCAATTTGTATAATTTTCTGATACTTTTTAGGTTCAACAGTTCCGTTTGTCCATTTATTCATTTTGACTTCTCACGCTTCTTGCTGACCATCTTGGCACACATTTGCTCAGTAAGGTCACAATAGCCTTGACCATACTTCCATCCTAGGCTCTCAGCACGAACACGTGGTCATTCTTTGTTCACGGCCTTTCTCCTTTTCCACACGGCTTCTCGCACATGCGTACTCTAGCTTATGGCGGCCATTTTATATCGCTGCTCAACAGGCCTAAGCGCACTATTTATAAAGATAAACAGAATATTGTTAAAATAAGGAATATAAACCCTTTCGTTTCCCTCCCGTCTTTCTACGTACCCCAATTAGGTATTACCTAGCAAAAAGCAACATATAAAGCCGTCCCTTACTTACCATCGCTTTATTTTGCCACCACATGTTTTATTTTCAAAGCACAAATCATGCATTTATTATTTTATTAGTACGCAAATATTAGATTATGTTAGCCACGTCAACAATTATAAGTAGATTAATTTGCACATAAAATAGCGTGTTACCTCTAACCCTTCACATGTAACATACATTGTTGGTTATTTACTTAAACGAACATGTTTATTAATTATTTTACGTAAATTATTAGGAGGTTAAAAAATTTTCATTTATCCTGCTCCATCACAGGGCACTGAGAACTCAACTGGGGGCGGACTTGGGCGCACCGGCAGAGATGCCAGCACTCACGTATTTACTGCAAACGCCCTCCCCGCAAAGTGCGATCACCAAGCTATATGTCTTGTTCCAAAGCCCGCGTACACAGAACAAACTGAAATTTCAATTGGACTGGGAAGAGGAACTCGGCCTGGAAATAACTGAGGCGCAATGGGCCTGGTGTTTTGCTAAAACTAAGTCTATTTCTCTGAACGGCAGGCACAGATTAATACATTTTAAATATATACATAGAACCTATTACACGCCAGCCAGATTGTATAGGTATGGCCTGCGTGCTGATGATCACTGTGTGAGATGTGCTGCCAGGAACGCAAATTTCACTCATTTGCATGGGACTGTCCGGGGGTGCGGGCTTTTTGGTCCGCTGTCTTTGTGTGCCTTTCCAAGATGCTTGGCTGTGTGTTGTCAGAGACAACATTGGTTGCTCTCCTTGGTTTTGATAAGCAGATACCAAAAAACATGCGCAAATTAGCGGCCCTGGGTTTATTGCTGGCTAAACGAAGAGTGGCGATGCGATGGATGAGAGGGCCCTTGCCTACAATTGGGGACTGGGAGAGAGATCTGGCGTACTGTTCAACGCAGTCGGATAATTATAATGCTCTGTTACCTGTGCGCTGTGCACCTAAAGATATATGGGGCCCGTACCGGCAATATCTGCTGGGACTAGAGGAAGATGAAGGCTCGCAAACTGAGCCAGATCGAGTCGGGGTGGGGTAGAGGTATGTTCAGCCCAGGTCTCACTATCTAGATTTGCCACGTGTATTCTGGATGTTGCTGTGTTTTGTTTTTTCTTTGAAGGGACAAATGGAAAGGGGATGATGCATAAAGACATGGTAATAATGTTTGACGGAAGTGCAATGCTAGTGTGCGGTGCAAGTAGATTCATGAAATATAGACAATATTGTGGGGGCCTCAGCAACACTGTGGAGAGAGAATTATCTAAACTGCTGAAGTGCATGTTTCTTAATGTATTGGTTGTTATTTTATGTGCAAAAATGAAAAATAAAGTTTAAAAAAAAACAAAAACAAAAAAAATCTGTTTTTGGAACATCCGAGGACTAACCAAGGAAAAAGCTGAAAGGACAACTACCTCCCTCTTGAAGAGCTACGACATCATCGCCTTACAAGAAACTTGTTCCTTGCAAACTATCCCTTGGAAAGACTTTACCATTTATGAATCCTATGAAATAGCATCCCAAGCAGGTGACCACGCATCGGGAGGGGTGTCAATCACATTGAAGAACAACTTGGCCTTACGGGTTTCCTTACTCTGTAAAGGGCATGGAGATTACATTTTCCTCAAAATTCAGACCCAGCAATTGGAAAATCACAATTCGAAACAACAAATAATGATCCTCGGCTGCATCTACCTACACCCTTCTAAAATCAAGCAAGAGGCAACCTTGAGCAAAATGCTCCCTGCCGTGAGAGACCTTCTCTCTCACTTTCCTAACGACATGTGGCTAATAATGGGAGATTTTAATGCAAACTTAATAGAGACAGGCTTGGATTCCTCTTCCCTAACTTCACTGGACGATCAAATGTGGGCCATTCCGGACATAAGGCATCAGTACCAACGGAAGGATGGTCACAGCACAATGGTGGCAGCTTACCTAAACCAACTAGCCCTCCCTATTCTAAACGGAAGACTTGACTCAGACTCGCCTGCCGCTTACATGCACGTATCTTTCTCTAGAATGGCCACTCTGGACTACATTTGGATCTCGGTCGCCCACTTCCATCTAGTGCAGGAATTTGTGGTAACTCCCTCACGGGAAAGCGATAATGCCGTTCTCATGTGCAAAGTGTCACTCTGGCAGTGCCTCCGTCCAGAAACTCATCTGATTGGGCAAGAAGTCAGCTTGGAACCTGTAAGAAAAGTACGGTGGGCCTTGGACCATCAGGACATAATCGAAGAGAAGGTGGACCATTTCCTAGACAAATTGAATCAAGAGCTTAATGATCAACTGTCTGTAACATCGTGGGATATGGCAATGGTGGACCTTAGAGAAAACTTAGCCGCAAAGATAACTGAAAGGCCACACAAACCCACTTCAAAAACCCTCCACCTTACTGAGCACAAGCAAACTATAACGAACATCAAACGCAAACTAAACAACTTATTGCGCAGCCGCGCCTACAATGACACTGAACACAAATTCCTTTGAGAGAAGATATCAATCACTCGCAAGGAGTACAGGAAAGCAAGATTCACCTGCCAGAGGATGAAAGAAGAATACCTCTGGGCAACCGCTCTCGAAATAATAAAATCAAAGGACCAAAGGAGATTTTGGAGCTGGGTAAACAAGGGTGCCAGACCTACCCAACCATCAACCGTAACAAACATTTCTCCTGCTGAATGGGAGGCTCACATTGAAGCACTCTATGTAGAGCCCATTAGTAACAACTGGCCTTGCCATCACAGCTCTAGCCATATCAACTCTCACATAGGACCAGAGACCACCATCAAGATCACACCAACCCAAGTCGCACTTATTATTAAAAAAAATGTGCCCGGGAGGGGCGCCAGGCCCAAATGGCATACCAACAAAGGTGAACAAAGCATCTATGCACAAGTGGGCTGTACGCTTGGCCACCCTATTCGAGGCAAGCAGAATGGGCGGGCCTATTCCTGACTCCTGGCGAGGCTCTCTCCTCGTCCCAATCCATAAAAAAGGTAACCGGTCAAGCCACGATAACTACCGGATGATCTCCCTCCTTGATGTTGAAGGGAAGGCATACGCAAGCGCTCTACTTCAAGAACTGACTACCTGTATGGAAGACCGCAAACTGATACCCTTTATTCAAACCGGCTTCCAAAAGGGCTGCCACATTAAAGACAATTTGATCTGTCTAGCCCACATGATTGAGGGCACGCTCGCTGCAAAAGGAAAATCGCTATATCTGGGGTTCATCGATTTCCGAAAAGCTTTTGACAGCATTGTTCGTCCCAGACTGTGGGAAAAATTAAAGAACTGGGGCATTCCGCAATCCCTATTGAACGCTCTCATCGCCCTGTATACTGACACCTGGGTAAAAATAAGAGTTGCTTCTGGATGGTCAACAACCAATAAAATCATGAACAACAGAGGCTTAAACCAAGGATGCATATTAGCCCCACTACTCTTTAATCTGTACCTAGCAGACCTCCCCGAGTGGCTGGCTCTCTCTCGAACATTTCCGCCCAGAATAGCATCTACTAAAATTCAATCAATGCAATATGCAGACGATACGATTCTCCTCGATCAAACTCAGGTGGGCCTTCAGAGGCTCTTTGACTCATTGGCCTCGTACTGCAAAACAAACGCTTTAGAGATCAACATCGCAAAAACCAAGGTGATGATAGTATCGAGACAACGAGCAAGAAAGCGCTTCTGGTATATCGAAGGAAAATCAATAAAGGTAGTGGCCACATATAAGTACCTGGGAGTCTGGATAGATCATAGAGGAAGACCGGCTCCGCATATTGCTGCAATGCAAGGAGTGGCTCGTTGCCTGGAGGGGGCCTTTCTAAGAACTAAGAAAGCCCTTTATTCTCCCAATTTCTCACCGCTAATTTGAGTGATAGGTGCCAAACTTCTACCCACTTCAGCCTTTGGCGCACTAACCTTCAAAGACAAAATGTTCACTTGGTTAGACAGAGCGCAATCAGCCTGTTTTTGCAGTGTTCCATTTACCCAACTCGACCTCTCACGCCCAAATCCGCATGGAGTTTAGCCTGCCATCCCAACATTGGATCATGAAAGCAAGATTTATTGCCTACTGCCTAAAAATTAAAAAGGCTTGTGACCTCACACTAAAGAGTCACATCTGGTCCCTGCTAAATAACCCTAGAACCACTTGGAGTAAATTTTTAACACACTGCTTGGATGCACTAGAAGCCCACGATATACCTACAGGTGTGGCCGCAAAAGTACTGACCAAACAAGCAAAGATTTTGTCAGTTGAACACGATGCACTTGCCATGAAAAATCTCTCCCAGGGTAGCTGGGCTTCAAAACTCTATGCTCGTGAAACCTCACCACACTATTTGTCATCCACCATGAAGCCATCAGTGAAACATCATTTAATGAGACTACGTTTTGGCCTAATCTCCCTGATGGCGTATAAGTATGGCCAGAGGTATAAGGAAGATACGCCCTCTCAATGCCGCTTCTGCGGCAACGGGGAAGAATCCTTAATTCATGTTTTATGCATTTGTAGGACCTTGCGCCCCTTGCAAATTTTTTGGCTGCGTCAAATCTGGCACATCCTCAATGTGCGGACATGCCAAGAGGCCCTAGAGGAGTGCATGAAGGGTGACTCTGCTCAGATGGCCGCCCGCTTTGTAAAATACATGTCTGAAATCAAATCAATTTTACATGTAAACGATCGCTATGAATTTTAGCCATGCCAGTCATGAACTCTCTTCTAATATGAATTCTTTTTTAACAGAGAATGGAAATTGTTTTTAACATCTTTTTGTAAGAATTGCAATGATTTTAATTAATTGTGCAATAAAAATTATCTATCTTTGTTTTGTTAATGCTCAGACTAAGGCATTTGTAAAGTACAGTCTTTTAAAACTGCTGCATATTCCTCAGACAGATTTAACATTACCTGTGTGTCAATTACATATGTTTGAAACTGTGGTGATCCAAAACCTGCTGTGGGGCTATACTTAAATAATGAATAGAGATTTGAACAGACTCTACCCCTTCAGGATACGATGTGAAAAGATAGCTTACAAAATCATTTTTGCTGAAACATAAATTGCAAAGCATAGACTAGCAAAATCTCAACTTTAAATATCATCATAGCATAATCTAGGCCTGGTTCCAAAATCAGAAATGAACAGACTAGTTAATCAAGCCACTTCAAAAATATAGGAGGAGCAACATTAGCTGGATTCAGCAATTTCATGCAGCAGGTGAAACATTTTTAGGGAAATAGTTATGTAAAGACCAAAGTTGGCAGTCTGTATTTAACTCCCTGTTGTTCTTGCAAAATTGTTTGTGTAATATATATTTCCACGATGAACTACCCTATGGATCTCTGAACAACAGATCAGACCAATCAAATTGAAAGTGTTCCAAGGTCAGGCAGTTTCTTCGTTTAGCTTGAAAAGAACCAAATCATGGCAAACATTGCCTAGTCTCTTGCTACATTCTCCAAACAGTGTAAGAGAATAGAGTGGTCAAGGGCAGCAGATAACTGTACCAATATTATAATCACTGACTCCTTTTAATGAAGGGCCTTCAAGAAAGTATGGTCATCATTAAGAGATGTTTCTGTCCCATTCCAGTGTGATCACCCAAAATACCAGATGACGATGGGTAATCTTGCTGTTGCAAGATTTTCACACTTTGGATACTTTTAAGCAAAAACAGGATTTTTAGTTGGTGGTAGCTTGATAATTGCTCAAGATGTAATCTTGGCTTTTTATAGATTTCAAGAGTGGTTATCTAAGAGCTGTTCAGAGTCCAGCTCACAACCTGTGGAAGATGTTAAGTTAGTTACTAGTATGAGCACCCATGAATGTCTCAAAGGATAGCACTTGGGCAGACATCAGAAGAGCAAGATATAAGATTTAATTTTGGTTCTGATACACAATAGAATTGGAATCACTCACTCAAGGGAAATTCCTGAGATGCAGCTGCTTGGGAAACTGGAAAAACTGTCAAATCTACTCACCCAATTTGGTCAGCAGATAGCAGTTCTCTGTTGACAATGACATTTTCTATGTTTTGTTAGATTTACAGAGGTTGTTCACCCAATCTTGGTATCTGTCAAGTGAAGTGGTAAGTGTATTGGGGTGCCCACCTTTGTTTGTAATACTTAGAACATGTCATCCATTCTAAAGTTTCATCAACCATCCCAGCAGCATCTTAGCATAGTGCCTGACATTTGGCCAGGCACTGAGCTATGGGTCCCTGTCCACAGACACATCATGCACAGCCTTCGGCAGACACATCACACTTTGAGCCCAGGGTCTAGCCTTCAAACAGGCCTGAGCCAAGCACCCAAGCGCTAAGTTCAGGGACAATCTCTAAAAACAGTCGTAAAGGTGTTGCATTACTGTTAGTGAGTGGATGTCATGCTAAAGAGGAAATGGAGAACAAAGGCTGCTTTAGTTATATTCTAAAGTAATCCATGTACTCGAAAACATAAAATGTGTTGGACAACGCTGGTACCCCTTCCAAAGTTGTGATACTGCTTTGAACAAGCAGATGTTCCTGTAATGTATACATTTGGAAATAAGCTACATTTTCCCTGTCAAAAACAGATATGAAATTTGTCTGCCACTTCTGTGCCTTTATCGGTGCCATCAATGGAGGTGTGATATTTAACATCAACATTAAAGTAATTGATTGCATATTTTATATGTCCTCTGTGTTTGTATATGTATGATAAAGGGTAGTGCAATAACACTTAGTAACATACCATATACTCATATACAATTGGTGGGTGCCCGCAGTATCGTTTTCAACGCCTGTGTCCTTGCAAGTAAAACTGTGGAAACTAGGCTGCATTACCACTGCCAGTTTTAAAAAAATTGTATTTGGAAAGTATAGTCCCTTTGCAAGAAGTATGACACATCCAGGAATGGGTCACACATCATAAGGGAAAAGAGTTTTATAAACTGCACATGGTAAGGCTTTACATAAAGTAGGATATAGAAAATGATATCAGTTAAGTTTCAATAACTCTACCACGGCTGGTCCCAAGCCCAGCTGTGAAAGGAGGGTTATGCATGGAGCTAGCTACACCAGCATATACAAAAATACTAGCTACAGAAACTTTAACCAAAAGACATTCTGTCTTTGGGGAGTGCGGAATTTCCTTCACGGAGCGCTATGACGCCTTGTGGTGAAACCCAGAGATCCCTGGAAGCCACAAAGACGATCCATGTGCTTTCAACCAAGCCCATCACCATCGGGACATGGAACATGAGGACCATATATGAGGCAGGCAAGACAGCCCAAGTGGCAGCGGAGATGTAAAAATACAACATTGCCCTGCTTGGCATCAGCGAGACCAGATGGACACAGTCTGGACAGAAAAGACTGGCTCCAGAAGGAATGCTGCTGTATTTTGGACACGAGAAAGAGAATTCCCCACGTACTTACGGAGTAGCACTGCATCTAACGCCAGCAGACAACAGCGTTCCGATTGGTTGGGAATCCCATGGTCCCAGAATAATCACTGCAACCTTCCGTACAAAGAGAAAGAGGATCAACATGAATGTTATTCAGTGCTATGCACCTACAAAAGACAGCAAAGAAGAGGAAAAAGAACAGTTGTACAACAGACTCCATCCTGTAGAAATGCCTTAAGACCGATTTCACCATACTGATGGAGGACTACAATCCCAAGATTGGAAGCGACAACACTGGGTACGAAGAAGTCATGGGCTACGATGGCCTTGGCAACCTGAATGAGAATGGCGGAAGTCTCACAGATCTCTCTTCCCTGAACAGTCTACTGATAGGAGGTAGTGTATTCCCACACAAAAGAGTACGCAAGGCAACGTGAGTGTCACCAGACCATTCAACAGAGAATCAGATCGACCAGGTCTGCATTGCCAAGAAGTTCCAGAGGTCCCTTCATGATGTGAGAGTGATGAGAGGAGCGGACTTTGATGTCAGACCATCACCTTGTTGTGGCCATGCTAAAGCTGAAGAAAGTATGGATGGAGTCAACAAATCAACACCACAATATAACACCACGCTCCTCATAGATGCACAGAAACTGAGTAAATACTCAGTCCCCCTAATAACAAGTCCTGAAAGTGCTAGAGGATGTGAGAGACCCAGTAGAAAGTCAGTGGGAAATCAAAGAAACAGTGACATCAACCTGCCAGGAGGTACTGGGTCCCAAGAAACACTAGCATAAATAATGGATCTCCACTAAGACTCTGCAAAATCCAAGAGAGAAAGGAAAAGAAAGCTGCAATCAACATCAGCCGAACAAGAGCAGAAAAAGCGAAAGCTCAAGGTGAGTACACCAAAACCAAAAAGGAAGCAATAGAAGCTTAAGAGTAGACAAGCGAAGATTAATCGATGGTCATGCCACAGAAGCCCAGGAACCAGCAAGCCATGGAAACTTGAAAGAACTCTATGACATAAGAAGGAAATTGTCCGGCAGATACAGCAAGTCAGAAAGACCTGTTAAAGACAAAGCTGGGAAGACAATCATAGATAACGAAGGTTAACAACGAAGATGGGTAGAGCACTTTGAAGAACTGCTGAACCAATCCGTGCCGCAGTCTCCACCAGACATTCAGCCAGCTGACAAGAACTTGCCAATTGATTGCAGTAGACCTACCAAGGAAGAAATATGGCAAGTCATCAAACTTCTGAGAAATGGGAAGGCAGAAGGACCTGACCACATTCCTGCAGAGGCACTGAAGGCAGACATTGAAACAAACATCAATAGACATGCTCTAAACCATGTCTGGAAGGATCTGGGAAGAGGAAAAGGTGCCATCAGACTGGAAGGAGGGATATCTCATCAGGATCTCCAAGAAAAGTGACCTGAGTAACTGCACAATCTACAGAGGGATAACTCTTTCATCAAACCCAGGCAAAGTGTTCAACAGAGTCATCCTGAACAGAATGAAGGAACAAGTGGACGTTCAGTTGCGAGACCAGCAAGCTGGATTCTCCAAAGATAGATCCTGCACGGACTGGATTGCAGCACTGCGTATCATCATTGAGCAGTCGATGGAATGGAACTCCTCTCTCTATGTCAGCTTCATCAACTATGAAAAGGGATTCAACAGCATGGACAGAGAGGCCCTTTTGAAACTCCCCCGCCACTACGGTGTGCCAAATAAATTTGTAATAATCATAAAGAAATCTTACGAAGGAATGGCCTGTAAGATAGTCCATGGAGGACAACTTACGAAAGCCTCCCAAGTGAGAACTGGAGTCTCCCAGGGTTCCTTGCTTTCGCCTTTTCACTTCCTGCTGGCCATAGATTGGATCATGAAGACATCCACAGCAAGGAGAAGGAATGGTATCTAGTGGACACCTTGGACGCAGCTCGGCGACCTGGAGTTTGCAGACGACCTGGCCCTACTCTCTCATACCCATATGCAGATGCAAGAGAAGAGTGACAATGTGGCAGCCACATCAGCACAACTTGGCCCCAACATCCACAAGGGAAAAAACCAAGATCCTGAAGGCTAACACAGGCCAGTACACCTGCAGTCACTCTTGCAGGCAATGCAATGGAAGAGGTCGAGGCCTTCACCTACCTGGGCAATGTCTTAGACAAGCAGGGTAGCACAGACGCCAATGTCAAGGCAAGAATTGGAAAAGCAAGGGCTGGCTACATTCAGCTGTGGAAGATTTGGAGCTCTAATGACCTAACGCTGCAAACCAAGATCAGGCTTTTTAACACCAATGTAAAATTGGTGCTTCTGTATGGAGCAGAACTTGGAGGCCAACAGTGACCACCACCAACAAAGTCCAGGCAATCATCAACACCTGTCTGAGAAAAATCCGCTGGCCCAACACCATCAAACAATGACCTATGGCAGCAGACTTTCTAGCTCCCTGCTCATGAAGAAATCATGAAAAGATGCTGGGGCTGGATAGGTCACATCCTCCACAACGCCAGCATCAAACACCACCAGGCAAGCCCTCACCTGGAACCCTCAAGGGAAAAAGAAAAGAGGAAGGCCAAGAAACACCTGGCGCTGAGGCCTAGAGGCTGACTGCAAGGTGATGGGTTACACCTGGAGTCAGATTAAAACAAAAGTGCAGGACAGAGTTGGTTGGAGAGTCTTGGTTGGTGGCCCATACCCCAGGAGGGATAGAAGGCATAAATAAGTACATTTCAGTGAGGCATTTCTTTGAATGTTATTTGTATTGTTAGATGCATAATCACCTGCTAAGGTATCCTGGTGTTAAGCAGGAGTGTGTGCATAGCCGTGCCAAGGTCAGGGGGTAAGGGTAATTGAAAAGCTAGGTCTTCAGCTTCTAGCAGAATTTAAGAAGAGAGGAGGAGGCTCTACTCAGCAGTTAAAGGTCGTTCCATGCTTTGGGAGTGATGTAAGAGAAGCCCTGGGATTTGGATCTGTTTCAGTGTATGCATGAGATGTGTCTGAGTAGGAGTCCAGCGGAGCCGAGATGTCTGGGTTGTTGGTGGAAAGAGATGCGACTGTTATGGTCGGCTTTAATGCCTTGAATGTGTGAGTAAGGAGTTTGAACTGGGCACATTTGTTTATTAGGAACCAGTGAAGCTCCTTGAGGTGTGGTGTGCTGTGAGTTCTGCATGGGAGATTGAAGATGAGTGTGGTTGCTGAGTTCTGTGTGGTTTGTAGTATTCTGGGAAGTGGCTTGGTGATTCCGGCATAGAGGTGTTCTTGTAGTCCAGTTTGCTGGTGACGAGGGAGCCAGTGACGTTTTTATGCTGTTGCTTATGAGCTTTTTGAAGACCTTCTTCCGCATCTTCAGGATGTGGAAACAGAATGCTGTCACAGCGTTGACTTGTGCGGTCATGTTTGCTGTCTATGATGATCCTGGTCTTCCTGACGTAGGTGCGTGGCGTAGGTCTGGGACAGAGTTCGTCCAACCACCCATTTGCCATGGTGATGTGTTTATGTCGAAGATCTCTACTTCTGTCTTGTTAGCGTTGAGCTCGAAACAGTTGGATTTCATCAAGATAGCGACTTTGGTCTTGCAGGCAGTAAGCTTGTGTCATGTGTTGGGGGCCTTCTCTGAGAGGGAGGGTACAAAATGTGTATTATCACTGTAAGAGAGGGTGTTGATCTTTTGTATGTGGATGGCATTGGCAGGGGTCTCCAAACGTTTCTGCACTGAGAGCTTCTTATGTTCAATGAAACACATTGAGAGCTACTAATATTATTAATGTTGTATAGTTGAATTTTTTTCATATGTATAATAATTCAACCAAGCAAAAGCTTCTTAATTTAATAAGCTGGGCTGCACACATGTGAGCTACTCAGAGGTAGCTGGAGAGCTACAGTAACTCACGAGCTACTGGTTGGAGACCGATGGGCCAGAGGGATCACGTATGCGTTGAAGAGGGTAGAGCTGAGGGATGAACCTTGAGGTACTCCATACATAGTTTGCAGGCTTCCAAGGAGTAAGGTGCCAGGTCAACAGTTTATGTTCTATCTGTCAGGAAGGAGCAGATCCAGCAGAGAGCCAGTTCTTGAATGTCTATCTCGTGTTTGTGTCTGATGAGGATGGTGTGTGAGAATGTGTCAAATGCTGACAAGAGGTCTGGGAGTTTGAGGGGCCGCCATGTCTACTTTGTCCAGTATCATGCAGATGGCTTCTGTGACTTCGATGAGTGTTGTATCTGATAGAGACATCTATCCTAAGATTTCTTACCTTTGAATTTCCCAGGCATCAGACTGGATTCGGAAGATTTTTCTTCGAGCAATACCCCTACACACTGGTAGATGGCATCTGTCAGCTCCACTTGAAGTCATCGCCGTGCTGGAAGTGACTACTGACTCACGAATAAAGGCGCCACCTCGGCACGCTGACATCAGTTATTTTCTCTCTGCGCCAGTAAAGCATTGATTTGTGAAGAGAGCGTCACTTTTTGACAGGATTTTTCAACATTTTGTCAATCGGTTTTTTGGTGTGTAGGTATACCATGTCTAAAAAGACTTCAGGGTTCAAACCATGCGGTGCCTGTCACCGTGCCATGTCAGTGATGGACCCGCACTTGGTTTGCCTCTGGTGTCTGGAGTGCGACCACGACTCGAAGTTGTACTCCAACTGCTGAGCCTAGGCTCAGTAGGCTTTGGGGGAGTGGTCCCTAAACCTGCTTGCGGCCCGGCAGGTGACACCGCGTCGCTCAACTCCTCGGAGGTCACGGTCCCAGTCAAGAGGAATGTCCTGGCACCGCTCCATGAGTCCCAAGTCCTCTTCGTCGCATTCAAAATCATCAGGACATTCAGGTAAGAGACGCAGGAAGTCAAAGCCTGCTTCTACTTCTCCCCGTTCGTCTGCCGACGAGACGGAGGAGCCTCAGCGTTCAAGCCCTCGTTCTATGGAACCTGAGCCGGGGTCGGCTCCGCGACCCCCGCCCAACTAAGATTATTTTATTAGGCCATGTGCCTCATTTTTGAGAGGCCTGACCTCTCCGGGCACCTTCGGGCCCCGCAGGGTCAGAGGGTGCTCCATCAGGTCTGCACCCCCGTCTCCGTTGCCTCTATGGATACAGACCGGCATCGGTTGTGCCACTGCGACCTTCCCCGCAGCCAATTCTCCAGATGCCGCAGGCACCCACCAGTGACGTCAGCCCCATTCTGATCCCCGACAATCCGGGGCCAGTACAGTGTCGCCTGACACCAAACCTGGTCGCCGACAGGACCTACAGGTCCTCGGTCCTTTCCTGAGCATTATTATAAAGGTCTAGAAGTGGGAGAAGATTGGGAGGGGTTCCTGGACCCTTTAGAAGACCAGCCTGATGAGGTAATGGACCGGTATGAGGAATTGGGTGAGGCCAGTGGACTGAATACTTCTCCAGATACTGGCATGCTTTCTCCCCCTACCGTGGCTACGGAGGAGGGAGCTTCTTATGCTATGGTGGTGCGAAGGGCAGCTCAGGTCCTTGGCCTTCAGCTTCATTCAGTTACAGTGAAGACTAACAACTTGATGGAGGTGCTACAGCTGGGAGTTTCCACCTCAGAACCCTTACTTCCGTTTAATGAAGCCCTCTCGGATGTCCTACTGGGAACCTGGTCCAAGCCCAGCACGTTGGCTCCTGTGAATAGGACAATTGCCCGCTGCCACTGCCCTGCTCCAGGCAACCCACATTTCCTCTCTATCCAGAAAGCTTGGTAGTCCAGGCATCTATGTCCCAAGGCGTGTTCCCTTCCGCTCCCCCGGATAGGGAATCCAAGAGGATGGATAGTTGGGGCAAGAAACATTTTTTCTTACGCCCGCCTTGCATTGCGGTCGGTGAACACTGCATGCTTATTGGTCCGTTATTCCCACACTCTGTGGGAAACGGTTGTACAAGTGCATATTTGATGGAACACCCCTCCCCCTCCCCCCGCCAGCCTCAAATCTGAAGTAAAGAGTCTAGGAGATATCCTAGACAAAGATCAGAAAATGGTAGTTCAAGCAAAAAAGGTGTTTGGCACCTGCTTCGCCCTCCTAAGCTCTCTTCAGAAGACACTCAAATGGCTCCCTTTGGAGTGTCAGAGCTTAGGGTTAATACCCTGACTGGACTATGGCAACTCACTCTACCTGGGCAGGTCCACATATGTTATGAGAAAGCTGCAGGTTGTCCATAATGCCACTGCCAGAGTATTGATGGGACTGTCTAAAACTCGATCTACACGAGCAACCCTGGTGCAACTTTTTTGGCTACCAGTAAAAGAGTGAGTAAAGTTTAAGGCTCTCTGTATTGCTTTCAGTGTAAAGTATGCTCGGGAACCACATATCCTTCAACATCTCGTTACGCCCTACACTACTTCCAGAGATTTAAGCTCAAAATCTCTCTCTGTTAACCGTACCAAGAGTCAGGAGAGCAAGAGGAGGGGGTGGGTCATTCAGTTACCTCATCTCAAAACTTTGGAACACCCTCCCCATCCACTTTAGGTCAGACCAAAACGTACTCAGTTTTAGGAGACAGTGGAAAACTTACCTTTTCACTCAAGCAGAGTGAATCTTTCATGGACTCTCACTTGTTTACTGCTAGCGCCAGGAAGCTCCGTATATGGGTAGCTGTGCGCTTTACAAATATTCCATAATAATAATAAGTGCTGCCACAGATCCTGGAGGAGGCCCGGGCCATCCTTTCCCTAGCAATATCAGATGGGAGAGATGCAGCAGTTTGCCATTCATTGTGGTCTAGACACAACCGACTTTCTGGGCAGAGCAATTTCATCGACGGTGGCTGTCAGATGCCACGCCTGGCTGAGAACATCTGGCTTTTCGGGGGAAGTCCAGGCCTCGCACATGGACATGCCCTGTGATGGCATCCGTCTCTTAGGAGACAAGGCAGACACGGCGCTGGAGCGCTTTAAGGTCTTACGGGCTATGTCCAAGTCCTTGGGCCTCTCAGTGGCCGCATGTCCCCAGTCTGCCTTTCACCCCATTTGTGGCTACGGAATGGGGGTTCAGCCGCACCAGCCATACCCCAGCCTCTGAGCTGCACAAGTTCAGCAACCACTGCGTGGGTGTGGTTTGTTCTGACCATGTGGGTCGGGCAGCCAGGGGTCAGGATAGACACTCCCAGCAGCTTCAGCCTACTAAACCCTCCTAGTCTTGCCTTTCCAGACCATGGACATCCAGTTGGTTGTAGGATCAGCCATCACCTCCACTACTGGCAGACTATCACATCGGACAGGTGGGTCTTCCAGATAGTCTGAACGGGCTACTCCCTCCCCTTCGAAACCACCTCTCGCTCCATGCCTCCATCTTAGTACCAACTGATGGAGGCTCATTTAATTTTACTTCGGGAGGAAGTCATGACTCACTTGGCCAAGGGAGCCATAGAGAGGGTTCCGGAGCCAGAAGTAAGCTGTGGTTGCTATTCCCGCTACTTTCTGGTCCCGAAGGAGGACAAGGGCCTTTGTCCTATCCTAGACCTACGAGCCCTCAACTACTTTCTCAAAAAAGAAAAATTCAAGATGTTCACACTAGCTCAGGTCCTGTCTGCCCTGGGTGGGAGACTGGATGGTAGTGTTGGACTTGCAGGACGCCT
The DNA here is from genome assembly GCA_963921515.1 of Calotriton arnoldi. Classification (NCBI taxonomy): domain Eukaryota; kingdom Metazoa; phylum Chordata; class Amphibia; order Caudata; family Salamandridae; genus Calotriton; species Calotriton arnoldi. The sequence continues at coordinate 5,739,652 of CAWUFW010000046.1, read as the reverse complement.
ATTTCCACATTCCTGTCCTGCCTGCTCATTGGTGCTACCTGCGGTTTACGGTAGGCCACAAGCATTTTCAGTTCACAGTGCTCCCTTTTGGACTTACCAGCACCCCTCAGGTGTTTACCAAGGTGATGGCGGTGGTCACAGATCAGGGGTGCCAGTCTACCCCTATCTCAACGACTGGCTGTTGAAGGTGCGCTCGCCTGAGGCTGTCGTCTCCCTCCTCCAGACTACAGCGACCCTCCTGCATTCGCTGGGGTTCACTATCAACGTGCCAAAGTCACACCTAACTCCCTTTCAGACGCTCCCTATCATCGGAGCTGTTCTGGATAAAGTGCAGTTTCTGGCTTATCCTCCCGGACTGCAAGTCCAGGATATTCAGGCTATGATACCAATGTTTCAGCCTCTATTCTGGATTTTGGTGATAATGACTCTGAGGCTACTGGGCTTCATGGCCTCCTGCATCCTGCTAGTGACACATGCCAGATGGAATATGCGGGCTCTGCAGTGGGACTTGAAGTTCCACTGGACGCAGCATCAGGGGAATCTCTCTGACATGGTCCAGATCTTGGAGGGAACTGCACGAGACCTGCAGTGGTGGCTGACGAACCGCGATTGGGTCAGAGGCAGACCTTTCTCCCTTGCCCAACCGGATGTCACAGTAGTGACAGATGCGTCACTTCTGGGATGGGGTGGCCATCTGGGAGAGGTGGAGTTCAGAGGACTCTGGTCTCCGGCGGAATCCGGACTTCACATCAACATGCTGGAGCTCCGAGTGATCCGATTGGCATTGAAAGCTTTTCTACCCTAAATCAAAAGAAGGCTAAGTCAAGTATTCACAGACAACACCACTGCAGGTGGTACTGCAAAAAACAGGGCGGAGTGGGGTCATGGATTCTTTGTCAAGAGGCCTTGAGTCTCATGGCATGGCTGGAACAGCACAGCATATCCCTGGTGATTTAATGCCTGGCAGGCTTCCTGAACGCCGGGGGGACAAACTCAGCCATCGATGCCTAGCGGATCACGAGTGGTGTCTCCATCCAGAGATGGCACGTGGTCTTTTTCAGCAGTGGGGAGCCTTGGTTAGATCTGTTCACCTCTGCAGAAAGTGCACAATGTCAGCAGTTTTGCGTGCTGGAGTTTCTAAGGCGGCTCTCGCTCAGAGACGCTTTTTGTCTGGAGTGGAGCTCAGGCCTCCTGCATGCCTTTCCACCCATACCACTCCTGTCCAGAGTTTTCAAGAAGATCAGGAACAGCCGGGCCCAAGTCATCTTTGTGCCTCCAGACTGGGCATGGAGAGTCTGGTATCCTGAGCTTCTGCAAATGAGCATCGATCCTCCAATCAGGCTGCCCCTTTGTGAGGATCTTCTGTCGCAGCAGCAGGGGAGGGTCCTCCATCCTAACCTATCAACCTATGCCTTTTTGCATGGAGATTGAGCGGCGACAGTTGGCAGTATTCAAACTTCCTCCAGAAGTCTGCAATGTTATTGTGACAGCCAGGCGTCCCTCCACTATGCCTGCTGGAGGAACACATTTGTAATAAATTGTATAGAAAGTCTGTTGACCCTCTTTCTGATCCCTTTCTGATATTTTGCTTTTTATTTTGTCCCTTGCCCAGCAGGGCTCTCCTCTGGGACCTTGAAAGTGTATCTTTCGGCATTGTCTGCCTTCCTGAGGCTGCCAGACCAACCCTCCTTATTTAAATCACCAATTGTACATATATTTTTGAAAGGCCTTGTGCATATGCTCTCACCTCCCCCTTTCATTATGCCTTAGTGGGACCTTAATTTGATTCTCACTTTCCTAATGTGTGCTCCTTTTGAGCCCCTGCATAATTGCCCCCTCCGGCTGCTTACCATCAAAACATCCTTCTTAGTGGCAATTTCATCTGCCAGGAAGGTAAGTAAGCTGCAGGCTTTATCTTCCAAGCCCCACTTTCTCACAATTTTCCCTGACAAATTGGTGCTTCCGAAAGGGGTTACTTCTGAAAGTGGTAACTCCATTTCATGTAGGGAAATCTGCCACCTTGCCCACTTTCTACGCTCCTCTGCATCCCTCTAAAGAGGAGCGACTCCACAACCTGGACCCAAAAAGAGCATTGTCTTTCTACCTTGACCGCACAAAAGAGTTCCAGTTGGACGACCAACTCTTTGTGAAGTACAGTAGAGTGAAGAAAGGTTGTGCGGTGCAGAAACGGACCATCTCCCGGTAGCTTGTCCTCTGCATCAAAATTTGCTATGCTCTGGCAAAGAAGCAGCCTCCTGAAGGCTTAAGGGCTCATTCCACTAGAGCTAAGGCTGCTACCATTGCATTGAAACATGGAGTCCCAGTCCTGGACATCTGTCAGGCAGCATCACGGGCATCCCTGCACATGTTCACCAAACATTACTGACTGGATACTCCAGTCTGCAGGGATGTCCATTTTGGCCGCTCAGTCCTGCAGGATTTTCTAGTGTAAACTTGTCTGCAGTCGCTCCTCCGGGGAGGCCATTGCTTGGGTATCTATTCAAAGGTAAGTAATCCGCGGCTAGATGTCTCTATCAGATGACAAGTACCTTCTGTGAGGCCTTATCTGGCAGAGACATGATCTAGCTGGAGATTCCTTATCGACCTACCCTTCCTCCCTCGCTGCGGAAATGTTTCTAAGGTCAAGGCTGTTCCCTTTCAGGTTTCTAGTTTCTTAAAACACACCAATGTCAGTACTTTTCATGGCTCCGCGTTTCTGGTGTGGAAAGTTGTGAAAAGTAACCAATGTCAACGCGCCGAGGTGGAGCCTATATAGGTGACATGAACATCACTTCCAGCAAGGACGACGCCAATGACGTCACGCCGAGCCGACCAACGCCACTTACCGGCGCATAGGATAATGCTCGAAGAAAAATCTTCCGGATCCAGTCTGACGCCTGGAAAATTCAAAGGTAAGAAATCTGCGACTAAATCATGTCTCTACCAGATGAGGCGTTAATGCAGGTAAGTAGCTTGTCCTTCTGTACTGTGGTTGGGCCTGAATCGGACTGCTTGGAGATGAGGAGCTTGTGGTTTCTGAGGTGGTCAGTGGAGCGTCTGTTGATGAGCTTTTCTAAGACCTTTGCCAGTATGGTAGGAGGAAGATTGGTCTACAGTTGGCGATTGTAGCTGGAAAAGCGGATGGTTTCTTGAGCAGGGAAGTGACAGTGGCGTATTTCCAGGCATCAAGGAATGTGGCTGAGTCGATGGAGGTGTTGAGGATGGGTTTTAGAGCCTTGCTGAGAGATAGGAGTCCTTTGGTGAAGGCGTGGTGGGGTAAGAATGTGTAGTGAAGGTGAGTATTTTGTGTTTCCTTAACAGATGTTTCTTTTGGGCCCTGGATTTGTTTTCCTATTTTTGGATATGCTTTTTTTAAAAAGTAAGTGTGATTATATATCAACCAATATTACTTTTAATGTCCTGGAGCATTTTTTTATATTTTATTTTTCTGGTTTTGATGGTGCCCATAAATTATTTGTTTTTTCTTTGCATATTTTATTTAATTGTTTGAATGTTTGCATTTTTGGAATTAATGTTTCTATATTTTTGAGGATTATGATTTTTTGGTGTTTTTCGAGTTGCTTTATCAGTGCTGCAGAAATGTATATTTTTAATGGGTGAGAAATGTTTGTGCTTTTAAAGTTGTGTTTTTATTGTTTGATAATGTGTTATGCATTATCTATTTTTTTGCATCCTGTGTTGTGATTTTTAAAAGTTGCTATTTGTGTTTTGTATTTATAAATATTTATTTAAACAATTTTTACTTCTCAGTCTGAGTGGATTTTGTTTAATGTTAAGTATATATTTTACACTGACTTATTAAAATTGTTTTAATAATATTTATAAATAAATACATTCTAAAATGTGTTTGTTATTTAGGGTTATGTATTTAGTTTGTTAGATTAGATTTTTAGAGTTATTTTCTTTCTATAAAGTCTAGGTTTGGTTGTCCTTGATTATTATTAGTAAATAGGATTTTGCTTTGTAAGACTGCATTTCTTTGGTTTGTTTTGATACTTTAGGTTTTAGTTGGGTAATAGATTATTCTAGTCATTGTTATTGATAAATTTGCTTTTCATATTGTAGGGTGGCTTTGTCCTAATGTTCCTTGGAAGGAACGCTGCATTGTTTGTTTATGCTTGTTGTGCCATGCTGCTATTATAAACATTACACCATGGTACATGATAGTTGTGTTGGGCTCTTTGACCAGCATGATGTAGGCTGCCTAACCAAGTATCTTCCAAACATTTCAGTAGGGGAGGTAATTTGTGTTTGTGTATCTGGTAGTAGGGTGATTGCTCATAGTGTGTTGCTACTTCAGTTAATGGGACAAATATAAGGGCAATTATTTTTTCAATTTCATCGGCGAATTTGACATTTGTTGAATTTTCAGAATTTAGTGTGGATTTTTTGAGGTGTGGCCATATATTTTGATTAAAGTGGTAATAACACCCAGGAATAGCTGTATGGGGTTAAAGTTTTAAAATTGTTGACATCATTGCTTGTTCAAAGTCTTTTGAGGATAGTAATTATTAACTTTGTATTTTATTTCAGTTAGTTGTTCATGGTATGTTGTACTTTGTTTGGTAAAAGTGTGTAGACTAATGATATGTTTCTGTTGTGGTGTTCTCCATTGGTTGTCTAGATTTGTGTGAATGACTGAGGACGCAATTTGAACGTACTGTCCATCATCCACGTTTTTCTGTTGGTAGTTTATTGTTAGATATATACACAATTACTCTCCTTTCATTATTGGTGTTGTCATATAAAAGGAAAGTTTCATTGATGTGTGTTACAGTTTAGTTTTTGGGGATACTTACATCCTCAAATCTTCTTGGAGCAGCAGGGGTTTGTATGGTTGCTTTATTAGGGAGGTGGGAGCAGGCCTGTAGCACTATCAAGAACATTGGGTATTATGTTTTTTAGAAATGTTCCCGATGGCCGTTATGAGCTACTGGTAGATTTCCTGAGAACTTGCAGTACATTTCTGGCTTCAATTTTAATAATGTTTGGGGATGATTGTGCTGTTTAACATTCTTAACAATTTCATTCTTTGTAGTAGCCCTTCCATAACATGCATGAGAGGAGTATTTCGTATATATTTCCAATGCCTTTTCCCAATGCTTGTACTTTCTTTGCTGTAAGTGTATCCCGTATGATTTAATAACAATTTTCCTTTTTGAGATTTGATATATGTGAGTCTTTCCGACATTTTATCTGTGGGTTTTAGAATATTAAAGCAATTATTGAAATAAGCTGGCACTTTTTATTTTTATCTAATATTATTTCACCATACATGACTTTTATTTGCTCTACGCTTATGGATTAGATGATGTTTTTTTTTCCAGGGTTGTATGTTGAGGTTTTCATTGAAAATGTTTTTTTCACATGTTTGAGTTTTTTTGTTGAAAAAAATTAGATTGGTTCGTCTTACATGTTTATGTTTATTAATTAAATATACCTTTTGGGGTTGGATTACTTTATTTTAGGATCATTTTTAACTATAAGTTGGTTTTAATTTACTTTTTGATTTGTTTATATTTAACTTACTTTTTATTTATGCTTGTCAAGATTGGTGTTTCGGAAAAATATTGTCTTAATTTTTTTGTTGTAATTGTCTTCCTGAGTATGTTTTTGTTATCTATATTTAAGAAAAATCAGCAGAAAGGTATATATTAATTATTTTGTTAAAATAAAAGTTTGGCATCTTGTTATTTTGTTACCATTAATATATTTTATTTTGCTTATTTTGAAAAAGGCTGTTTCTTTTCTTTGAATGTGAGTTTTTCATTTGTTTTATGTCAGCAACTTGCCAGAGTGTCGATTTCTTGCAATGTTTTTTTCCTCTAAAGTCTTGCACATTTTTGTGCTTGGTTATGTTCTTTTTGAATTAATAACGTGTTTGCATTGGTTCATTTGTTTTAAGTTTAATTTCATTGGTTGTTTTCTAGAATTTTTATTCTTGTCCTTTCTGGTGAACGCTAACTGGTGTTTATGTTTAGGCTCTATATATACTATATGTGTTTTTTATATAAATAAATGGAATTTTAAAATGCATAATGTTTAAATCATTAATGTATTACTTTATTGCTGTTGTATTTGTTGCTTTATTTATATATTTTTTATTATTAACATTTTAATGTTATTTTATATTTAAATGAAATATATTTTGTACATGTTAAAATATTTTTTTATATTGTTTTGCTTGAAGAAATGCTATTATATATTGCAATGCTTTTGTTTATTATTAGCTATGTGTTAATTACTAATGTAGTCTTTCTGACTTAATATTTTTTATTTAATATTAACATTATTTTGGTTGTTGATAACTTACTTTTGGATGGTTATGTTGTATTTTATGTATTTGAATATGGCTACAACATTTCATGTATCTTTATTTTTGTTTTTAATATTTAGGTATTTTAGTTATCTTTATGATGACATTTTTGTAGTCGATATTGGTGTATTTCTTTTTAAGAATAGAGTTGCGATATTAAGATTGTCAATATTTTTTGTTGATATTTGTTTATTTTGCAATTATTTTCCACAAAGTTATGTCATAGGTTTCCTTAACTTTCCCCAAGCCACCTTATCAGTATTAGCACATTTCTGCTAATGTTACTATTGTACCATTATCTTTGATGTGCAGATTTTGAAGCTTTTCTTTTATGTTGAATTATCGCCTGTCAGATTGCAAAACCCAATAAAGAACTGTCGCAAAAACATGATGTGTAAAACCAACTAAAGTAGGCCAAACCGTTTTTGCCGCAGGCACAGAGGGCATGAGGCCTTTACTCCTCCCTTGTCACCAAAGCCACCCTTGAGGTGTGGGACCGAGTGGTGACGTGCAAAACCTTGTCATTGTTCCCCTCCTCGCACACCCTAGTCGAAGACAACACAGATTGTACACTGGGGCTTGACCCCGTTGCATTCCGGTCATGGCAAACTGTAGGCTGCCGCTCTATTGGCCAAATTTTCATGAGGAAGGCCCTCTTTCTTTTGAGTAGCGGCATAAAGGCTATTGATTCCCAGAATCAGAGAGACTGCATTACCTGCAAGTTCGTCACTGGATCACTTAGCCGGCAGACAGGGCTGGTGCGTGGCACCCACTCACTCCCTTTGAAAAATGGCTGGTGACGAAGACTTCTGACAGTTGCCTTATTACGGAACTCTACGCGATTCTCCAGTGCGCTATCCCAGCGACCAAGCTATCAGGGCAGAAATTGTTGGAGCGCGAACTAGCGAGGGCGCTGACACAAAGAATGGGACGAGATTTACTACAGGGCGAGGCACACCGCGCGCCACACTGCTAGCATAGAGACCGCTACTTTAGTATCTTACCCCAGTGCCCAGTGCCCCTGCATAGGGGTAACCCTGTGTGTAGTGCAGATTGCTTGCAGAGGTGTGGGTCCCCTGGGATGCTGCTTCATTTGATGTAGGATTGCCCCAAGCTTACAAGGTATTGGGACACAATACGGACTGACCTGTGTCCTGTTGTTCGAATTGTCGTGCTTTTGCTCGTCTCAGACAATGCCCTTGCGTCCCGACTTTCTATTTCTTTAGCTGCGTTTCTGTGGTTGGTGTTCGCCATCTCGGCATAGGATTGTTCCTGAGAGTTGGGAGCGGTGTGGATGTCGGAATGCATTGAATTCGCCTTGTGTGGACCTTCTGTGTTCTTCACGTTCGAATATTTTGAGATGGAAGTTTCCTTGGCAGTTTTTCACCTGGGATGCTTCGACTATAGTGCTGTGAGCATGGAAGACGTCACCACTCGATCAAAGGGCCCAGAGGCTTAAGCAACCTTTCAGTATTAAATCAGATGGTAAAACACATGCTGCGCCTTGTTGGAACAACGGCCAAACTGAGATTTCAGATCAAACAAACTTGACCGACGGGCAAAGACATGAGATTGAGGGAAATAATTTGGGAAAAGAATCTTTGGCAGACTTGGCGCTCATGGTGATCTTCACCCCTGAATTTGAGACAAGAGGCCCGGGCGACATCTTAAATCGCTCAAATATCCTATATCTCCTGTCGAGCATACCCCCACTGGCCTATTTAACATCAGCCCACCTTGCATCGGTGCACTTTAAAAATTACACCTGGATAAGCCATAGGGAGTCAACCCTAACGAAGTGGACCAGCAAGCTAGACATTCAAAACATCATGGCAGAAAAAGATCTACTTAAGGACTGGGGGATCCACCTAGATAACTGCCCAATGGAAAAGTATCCCCAAGTACTACCACAGAGGCTGTACAAACAAGTGGCGCAAGTACCACAGAAAAGCATACTAAGGGGAATAAAATCGATCCCGAGTCAAACCTGCGATAATATTAAAATCAAGCTTTACAAGGGCGATGCTACCAGACACTGCACGGAGGTAAGAGCATCTCAGGATGTCATATCAGAGGACTGGGCCTGGACCTCAAGGCACTGCATACCAATGGGAAGGCAAATCCCTAGCACAAGAAATCTTTCAATCTCTTCAACATCTCGGGATACCAGGGAAGGCCCAAACCAAAAACTTCGGAGGCATAAAAGAGGCGATAACAAGAACTAAGATCAGATTAATAAGTTGGAACGTGGCTGGGCTCAAATCGACTTTAGCCAACAAAGAAGCCATGGAATTCCTCAAAACAGGAGACATTTTATGCTTGCAGGAAACATGGACGATAACACCAAGTTCCATTAAAGATTTTCAGGCGACCCACACACTGGCCAACAAGAAAAACATCTTTGGAAGACCGATTGGTGGGGTTTCAATCTTTGTAAAACTAAACCTGCAAGTACGAATCAAGGAATGGCCCACACACTCACCCGACGTTCAGATCATAAACATAAAAGGAATTGGATTAGAGGGCATCCCGACCACAATCGCAGTAATTAACCTCTATGTCAATCCAAACAAAAAGGTAAAAACCGCAAACACCAGGATGATCACTGGACTGATGAGAGAATATCTCTATAAAAACCCAGGGCACGAATGTATTATTACCGGGGATTTTAACATGAGAGATCTGTGCCGTCCGGAACAAAGCCAAGGGGATATTGGGCGGAATATCATGGAAGCCTGCATAAACTAATTTAACCTGGAGTCCGTGAACCAAGTAGGGCAGCCAAACAGGAAACTACAATCTACATTTAAAAACATCTCCACGTTAGACTACATCTTCCTGAGCAAGAACCTACTGAAGAGGTGTGAAGAATATAAGGTGCCACACACAACTGTAAGCGATCATCATCCATTATCCATCCTCGTCAATATAAGCACCATTATGCATGAGTAACACCTAACTGCTGGTAAAATGCTCAATCCAACCAATAAACCAGCATCGATAAAACAAATCAAATGGGTACCCCCAAGCCGGGCCAGATACAACAAGTGGAAACAGGCTATTTGCACAACTGGCCCTCTGAAAAGTTGGCCAGAAATCATGGCCTCGCTATTTAAAGCTTTGATGGCAGGAAGGCAACCCACACATAAAGGCAAACGTACTGGAAATGGCCCAATTAATCTCCTCGACAACAAAGAATTTAGAGAGAGTAAAAAGAGGTGCTGCCTGGCAGAGCTACAGTACAGGAGAGAAAAGTGTCCATGGACGGAAAAAATCTTGAAAGCATTTAGAAAACTGCATAAAAAAACTGTCTGACAGTTGAAACAAACCAACACAGAAGAAAAATGGAAACACATTTATGCACTGTTAGCACCCAATAAGAACGGGGAGTTTTGGAGTTATGTTAACAGTCTAAACGGTGGTGGTCACATAGATAATGCTGTACCTGCCAACAAATGTGCAGCCCATGCAACAAGGCTATATGTCGACCAAGACAAATCCATGGCAAAAGCCATGGAGTTAGAAGGCAATTACCCCGACGAGAATGAGGCAGAGCACCTTGCCCCAAAAGAAATCCTAACTACCCTCAAGGTAATCAGGAAGGATGGGGTTCCCGGGCCGAATGGGTTACCAGGCAGCATCTTTAAAGAAGATCGAGATTTTTGGGCCCCTTACATGCATAGCCTATTGAACCAATGCTACAATACCGCAGTAGTACCGGACTCATGGAAAGGTTCCATCTTGCATCCCATTTATAAAAAAGGGGATGCTTCACAGCCGGGGAAATACAGACTGATTGCATTGTTGGACGTTGATGGGAAGGCATTTGCAAAAGTGCTCCTGAAAGAGTTAGCGGTATGGATAACAAAAAATCAAATCATACCTCAGTACCAGACAGGATGTCGGCCAAAATCATCTACACTGGACAATGCCATTGCGCTTTCATACCTGGCAACCAAGGCCACAGAGGTCGCCCCCCCTCCACTATATGCATGCTTTGTCGACTATAGTGCCGCCTTTGACGGCATTGACCGTAACATACTGTGGGCAAAACTCGCAAAGTGGGGTATTGCGAGGAAACTCCTGGCGGCCATCATGTCACTTCACACCGGCACTTGGGTTCGCACTAAGCTCACACAGACATGTGCAACAGCTAAGATCTACACGAATAAAGGGCTAAAACAGGGCTGTGTGATCGCACCCACACTGTTTAATTTATACACTGCGCATCTGGGAGAGGCGCTCCTTAAAGCCAACATCTTCCCGCCCAAACTGGGCCTTCTCTGACTTCAGATCATGCAGTATGCGGATGACCTTGTTCTGCTGGATCAAACTAGAATAGGCATGAAAAGGGCATTGGAGACATTACACCTTTATAATATGGAAAACAAACTTCAAGCCAACGCAACAAAAACAAAGGTGCTGGTTTTTGGCCACAAACCTAAAAAATCACTATTGGGTTGGCATCTCGGCCCGTTAAGGATTGCTACTGCTAACAAGTATACTTATCTGGGAGTACAATTCTCAGCTACTGGGAGACCAACACTGCAGGCCAAAGCACTTGAGGCTAAAGCGGCCAAGGTCACACATGCTTATGCAAATTAAATCATATGCTTCTAAGACACTCAACGGAGGACATTCGACGAGTAATGCAAGCAAAGCTAATTCCAACATTGAGCTATGGCCATCTCGCCTTTCCTGGCCTGCTTACCAATAAATTGGAGCGCCTGCACACCATGGCTTTCAGAAAGGTTTTTAAGCTTCCATACTCAACAATGCGCAGACTGATCCGCCTGGAGTTCAATATCCTAGCAATGGATATTGAATGTAAAAAAGATATAGTTAAATTTTATCATCGGTTGATCAAGGCAGGCCCTGGCACAATCAGGGAAGTATTACAAATAGTTTTTACCGATAACTCTAGTCGCTGGGCAAGGTATCTCTTGATGGCCAACAAGACATTGGGTCTGCCAGCTGATCTCTTAACGGACAAACCCTTAACAATGGCCGGTCTAAAAAGCCTGTTAAAAAAGCAGGGCAAGAACACCTCAAGGCAACAGGATCTCGAACGGATTAGATATATCCCTGGCGCAGAGGGCCTCGTCTATTCACACAAAGCCACCTCATGTCAACCATACCTGAAGGCAGGATTGGGAAGGCAAGCCCTACAGAACGTTCTGAGAACTAGGCTCCTAACATTACCAATACAGGACTACAGGGCTCACTGGAAAAACACACCGCCAAGAAGTAGTGGATGTCGCTTGTGCCAATGCCACATAGAATCTGTTGAGCACATCATCTGTTGTTGCCCAGTTCTGTTGGGCCTGAGGCGACTATATTTAAGAACTATGTTCCTTCAAAATGGCGTAAGATCATGCAAGGAGGCTCTAATGTTCATCTACACCACCACAGTGCTGATGGAGCTCGCACGAATTGGGAAGTTCTATGCCGCAGCCGGAAGGACTCTACGATTAACGCAAGAACTGATGAAGAAATTAAAATAATACATGAGCCACCGATCATCTACCGTGGCAGTAACATTGGCATCATGATTCTATACTCCGTCCACCTGCACTATTTCTTATTCTTCTATATCGTATAGTTTACTTTGGGAGGAGCACTGTCCCTCAATTTATCCCACATGCCTTCCTATGCATACAATAATCACATGCATGCCTCTACGACACTTTATTGCACTCTCACGCACCTATGCCTCTCAGTTCTACCCGGTGATGCCCCTTCGTTTTTCTTTTATGTTTTTTCGCTGTTTCTTTATGGCTCACACATTTTTCATCCCATACGTCTGCCCACGTACATAGTAATTACACTCATGCCTGTATGACACCTTATTGCACGTCCACGTACCCATGCCTTTCAGTCTTGCTCAGTGATATCCCCTCACTTCTCTGCTGCATTTTCAGACGTTCTTAAAAATTTCGGGTCATTCATGTTTTTAATTAATTTTAGACCTTTTAATAATCAAATGTATTTTTTTTACGATGTAACATGCACTGTATTTGTAAGTGATTTTAGGTAATCATACAATAAAGAATATTTACTTACTTACTGGTTTTCATTCCCAAAGAACCTGCATTTCACAGCCTTTGGCCTCTCCCAGTAAGCTCTTAATACTTGCCCGAGCTTTGGGCCATGCCCTCTACTCATGCTGCTGCTCTTAAAACCTAAACCTTAAGGCCATTGGCCATCAAGCATGGGGAACAGAGAGTAGCCTTTGCCCTGTGCCCAACCCCTCTTCTCTCAGAGTACGCAGGGTATGGCTTTGCTCTTTGCTGTATTCTTTCAGTGGAGGCCAGGTCGCCTGTGACTAGTGCACCTGCCATCAGAACCAGTGGCTTACGTTCTTCTGTCCATCCCCAGTGAAGTCTTGCATATAGGGTGGCCTTCAACCACATCCTAGGCCTATTTCTACAGTTTCTAGAGCCCACAAGACTTCTGTGCCCAGCGAGCTCTGATTACAATGCTCATGCCCTGCCCTCAGTCCCTCTGTCTCAACCAATCTTTTAACCTTTCTTATGGCATTTCCCGCCAACTTCTGGGCGCTGGATTTGGCCTTTGGCAATGCCCATCTCCCCTTCTTCTTACCCCTAGAGCTCATAGGGCGCAGCCTTTTTTCCATGCCCAGCAAGAACTGGACGCAGGAATTGGCCTCTGACCATGTCCAGTGCCAGTTCCTCCTATCATGGAAACTCTCTGGGAATGACCTTTAACAGTGTGCAGCTAGATTGAATATAGAGTGTGACCAATGTGCCCACACTCTGTGCCCACTCTCCCTCCTCCTAGAGTTTGGAGGATTCTGCCTTTGACCATGCCTAGCGACACTGGGTGCAGGAGTCGAAGCACAAAGCCTCAGCTGCTAGCAAGCCATTGCAGGTCTTTTAGAGGTCTTCTTTGTCCTCCTGAAATCTCCTAATTTCCTGAGTACCAAGTCCTGGTATGTGACCCACTCCTTTGCCCAGTTCTACTAGCCTATCAGAGGCACTGACTTGTCAAGTTACTGACTCGGCCAAAACCCTACAGTATTTCCAGAAGTTCCAGTCTTGTGTGCCTGGTTCTGCGACGGTCTTACCGGCCTAGCAATGGCCTTTTATGTGACTGACTGGCTTTGCTCCATCCCATTGTGCTGCCACAACCATACAGGCCCGGATCCATGCTCACATGTAACTACCTGCATTTCAGATCTACCTGATTTCCAAACTCAAAGGACTGCTTGGAAAAGCGCCTGATTTCCCTAGAGGCTGGTCAGCCTGTGCCTGTAACCCCAGGCCCAACAGCAGGGGTACTGTGATTAGCAAAGAGCCCAGAGCACTCTGAGCACATTAAATATCCATCAATCTTACCAAGCGAGCAGGAACAATGTATCTGTCCCTTGTTTGTACTGTGTGGGAGGCAGAAGGGGAGATTGGGGCGTGGAAATGGCAGGGGGCAGAAACAATGGGAGACTCTTGACATTTGGCGCAGTCCAAGGTTAATTTAGATAATTCGTCCTTACTTTTCAAGTACTAATTATAAGCAATTAATGGGAAGGATGCATATCCTGTGCAGAGGCAAGTGCCTTGTGCTGTGTCCTCTCTTGCCCGGCCAATTAGGCACACTTAAATTACTGTGGAATCATTAAATTGGATAAGTATACTTAATTATCATTTAATTACTATTGCGTCCTTTTATATTTGTCTCTTTCTTTGAAAATTATTGTAGGGATAATTGATTTGCTTTCAGGGGCCGTTGTGTCTCTTTGCCGCGTCTCTTGGCGATTTGTACAAAGTGGAACATTTGAAGGCAGCATTCCCTGCCCTACCCCTCCAGCTCTCTAACTCTCTGCGAGTACTCACTGTTGACCCTGGGTGGCAGGCCCAAGGCTGACCCAAGCCGAAGGCTGCAGGAAAGAAGCTGCCCATTGGGCTGGCTCGGCACACGTCAGATTGCTGCCCTGCAGTGGTTTGAACATTTGTTTACCGCAGACCACAAACAGAAAATATTTCTTAAAGCTTAACTAGTCTTGTGTTATTATTAGTGACTGGCTCATTTGTGAGCGTTGTAATGACTTTGTAAAAATGAAATATTTACTGAATCCACATGCAGAAATGTGCAATGAAGAAGGCGTTATATTGGCTAGTGCAGGCTTTGGAACTGTAACTGTTTTGATGAGGAACAACCAGGCGTCTGGGCGTCAACTTTCAGTCCCCGCCACCGCAAATCGCCCCCTCGCAGTAAACAAATAAAATAGTATCCGCCTAGACTCCACCTCAAACCCCCTCAAATTAATTCATGGGTCAGCTCATTCCTTTTTCCATTTACTCATCCTCAAAAGTATCCTCCCCTACCTGATGTGCCCCCACAAAGAAATTATTTGAGTGACTACTGAGACTTGTGAGGAATCCAGAAAAGGATACCTCGGCAGGAGGATATTGTTTTACTATTGCATAATTTTATGCCACAAGATTTCTCCATGCAATAGTTGGGAGTAGGCAGATCAAGGCATGGTTTGAGTAGAGGGTTTGTGATGGCTCACAAACTCGTGATTTTATTTTGCATTCACAAACACCTCTGAACCTTTCCGCCATGGAATGATTGGAGGCGGACATTAGCAAAGGACTGCAGTTAAACCCTTTCCAAGGTGGGAAGATGAATGGACAACCTGCAAACTTCATGAGTGCGTAGGGCGAGGGGTTTCCCTAGAGAGAAATTGTGTACCCCAGAGAAATAAGCATTGGCATAGCCAATAGGTCGCGCCTTTGGGACCTTATAAGTATTTAGCAATGCAGCATATTATCCTGGGTGCTGCAACATCTACTGCCACTGCACTGTTGATGTTGTTTATCTCATTAACGTAGACAAACCAGTGTATAAAGGTCAGGTTTCACTTGAGCCTGCAAATGTTAATAATACACGTGTAAACTAAAAAACAAATTATTTGACTTTACAATTCAGTGCATTCCAATATACAAAGTTCTAATCGGTCAACTACAATGTTGTTTGCTGTTGGTACCACGGGTGCCATCGCTCTCCAATAAAGTAAATCCATTTGTACACAAGGCGCGAAGGGCCTTTGTTTACATAAAGCAAATCTATGAATTTACAGTATGCAACTATGCTTTTATATACCTTGTGCTCTAATCGTTTTCTCTTTATGTTGAGCCTTTAGGTGCACTTTCCTCAACATCCAACTGCAACAGTTCCCACTATTAGTGGCCATAAAAAGACAGCCATTACCCACACAGTGTCACTCAAGATGGGCATTGTGGCTTTTCGCTATGTTGTTAGTTATGTGATATTTACATTGGTTCACCCTAAACCTAGTTACCTAGCCTTAACCCTCAAAGCAGAGGGGAAGGACATATGCTCTGCCTTTATTTTGAATAGTGTGGGTTTTGAACCCCATGGACATAAACGGGGTGAATAGCGGAAGCATTGTGCAGCCGTGTCCGCCGACTCTGTGGTGAGCTGGAAGAGCATTGTACAGGTGTAAAATATCTAACACATTTAAAATATGCTAAATGCGTCATATGTGCATGATTTCAGGAGGCATGCTCGCAGAAGTTTGAAGAGTGGGGAAATTTACACATATATGTGGCTACTTGCCAAAATAATAGTGTGTTGTGGTGTAAAGTGTAATCAGGTGAGATGAAGGCGTACTTGCCGCGTAACATGTGCTGGAACCATAGTGTGCGTATGTGATCTGTTCATGTTGCAGTTACACGACGCTGTGCTCCCCAAATGGACAGTGTTAACGAACACACACTATATAAGCGGCAAGCTGGAAAGCATGCTTGTAATGGTTGTCTGGAGGACTATTTCTTCCAAAAATCAAAATGTTTGATTGTTTATACAGATTTCCAAGTGACAGTGGGTTAAATAGTCTACGGTTCTACATATGCAGTCGCAGAAGTGAATACAGTGCTAGAGGAGAGGGGATATTACCAGCTCTTTAGTTCAGGGAGGTGGGCCTCTACTGTGGAACGAGGATTTTCTGTTTTACAGGGCCTTCTTCTGCATTCCCTCCCCTCCTTTTTCCACTGTATAGGAGGCGGATATGGAAACGGCTACATTGCCTACAGTTTCTCATTAGCTTACGGCAGAATGGAAAAGCAAGTTTCACACACCTCTATTTATTGTGACAAAATAATTCAAGTGAAAACGTGGGAAAGACTGTGACAGGTATATTCAAATAAAACTAAAATGAACAACTTAATGGCATTAAAACGTTTTACAGACTAAAAAGAGTACTAGTATATGACTAATGTTTAAACTGAAATAACAAGACTTCGCTAAAAGAAGCTCAGACAAAAACAAAAATCAGCAAGCTGCTCAGCCTGCTGCACAGGAAATTGTTTCTACAGCTAAACCTGCGCATTATTTCAAAGCCAAAATGTTATCCAACCAATCCTAGCATGGCAGTAGCACCGTACAGGGGCCCTAAAAGCTCTGTACTTCGTTCATAGTCACTTGTGTTTTTATAGCCGATGGGTATCGCTTCACAGCAAGCAGGTCAAGTGGAAGGCTTGGGAAAAGTTTTCTTGCTTGCAGTGGCACAACTACGGGCAGCAATATGGGGATTTGTTTATCTTTTGTGAAAGCAGTTTAACTAGATGATGTGCTGAACTGATTCTTTTCAGTAGGGTGTGATGCAGCCAGGGGGAGCGTGCAGTGGTAGATCAGCAAGCTGTTCCCAGATATCAATTATTATAATTTGTTGTTTTCCATCTTAATTCGTACCTCCTAGTCACCAGAATTG
The DNA here is from genome assembly GCA_963921515.1 of Calotriton arnoldi. Lineage (NCBI taxonomy): Eukaryota > Metazoa > Chordata > Amphibia > Caudata > Salamandridae > Calotriton > Calotriton arnoldi. Next base: position 5,722,562 of record CAWUFW010000046.1, on the reverse strand, counting down.
GCCTCCGTTTTTGCACCCTCCTATATACACCAGCCTTGGTTAAGAAACAGACTTCCAGCCTCAAGCGGCCCGCACAGGCTTCGTCGTCATGGAAACACTTCCGGCCATGGTGCACCATTCAATGCGTTGTCTGGAAACAAATGCATTAAAAAAAATATATACTTATGAATACGAGAGGGAAGGGAAGTAGTGAGTGACTTCGCGTTGAGTTCTCTTCACAGATGACTAAGAATCCTTTCGCATTCATAGCAAGCACTTATTTGCACTCGACTGGTTGAATTTTTGCCCTTTGCTTCTAGCAGACTGTCCCTTGCATGTAAAAGGGTGAGCACACGTAACACACCACAGGGCACCTTGTGGTAGTGACTACTACACAACATAGTTTTATTTGAGCGTGACGTCTAGTTGGCATTGTAACGTACAGGATGAGGAACACAAAAGAAAAAAGCTAAAGCGCTGCGGACGTGAAGCGTGCGCAGTGCAGAGCCAGGGAAACAAAACACAAACACTTCTGAGAAGTGCTCATTCAAATGTAAAAAGAAAGTTCCAAAGACACAAAATGCAATGACACAAGTGGAAGAGGGCAAGTCCTGCGGCAATACTCCATGGGAGATAACATCTGCGAAAAAGGTGGGACAAACATGGAACATTAACCACTTAGAAGCAACGTTTTTTAAAGGACACTAGCATAAGCCAGTCAAAACATGTGGGTGGGCTGTAAGCCTACAGAGTGAATACAGCATGTCTTGAAGACAGAGCATGCGGGCTGCCTAGGCTCGACATCAAAAATAAATAGAAAAGATATGCTTTTCTTCAGCGGTTTGTCTTTCTACACCGTGGAGTTTTATTCTGTGTACAGGTCCGCATTGAAGAAATAACGGATGTCACATAGCTTTATGCTTACCAGACCTGTCCTTACATGTACTGCATACACATAAGGACCGCTGTTCACCACAGATTCAACACTACTGCTCTGCCAGAAACATTTGCTCTTCTGGCGCCAACCTCCTCATGATTTCTAATTTGTACAAGTCACGTTCTGGCAGACAAGCTTTTGTTGTTCTTGCGTCTAAACTTTAGATCCCTCTCACCCCCTACACATCTAGAACATTCCCAGGCACCTGCCTCAAACAGCACATCAGGTTACAACAATGCCTGACAATCTCTGGGCTCATCACCATCATTATTATTATTAATAGTATATTTATGCAAGCTTTAGTCACACCTATTAATGGCAACGTTAAAGCTAATTATTCGTAACTGACAATAGTGAAATTTCTTCCCTAGGTTGTTGCAAGCATTACTGGCACTCAAAGTGATGAAACATTTTACTGTCTTCTCCACTGGCCTCAATGAGTAATCTGGTGTCCCACACTGGTGAACCATATGCAGGTGTCTAGTATTTCCTCGCCATAGAACAGGCCCTGTTTCTAATATGCTAAGAGAATAACTTTTTTCAATTATAAAATGCATTCTTTAAATGGACTTTTTCATCTAGTTTCAAACTGTTCTTTTGTCATTGATAGCTTAGTGATTTTCTCCATAACGCTGAGAAGCCCAGTAGCACTGTGAAGTTAGGGTGGGGGGTTCATGGGTGAGAGTGAAGCGGCTAAATCTATCACACCATGGTCTCCAGTTTTACAAAGGTTCAGCAAACTGTTTTACAGCAGTACTTATTGGGCAGTTATGTGCATAATGCCTGCCACACCATTGTTTTTGGTGGGAGAAACAGGGGCATCCACATTCACTGAGTGTGGCAATCCTCTAACTTCCATCTGAGCCTGACCAGTGCAGTGTAGTCGCCCTTGCAGGTAGTGTCACATTTCGTCTTGAAAAACAGAATACCAATATAGAAACAATACAATGGTAGGCTGTGCTAAAAGAGCAAGAGAGGATTCCTGGGTTTTCTCTCGTGGCTTAGAATCTGGCTCTCCACGCATGCTGGAATTGGGACAAGCGTTGCCACATATCGTGGCCCCCACAAACGTGGCAAACATATGAGAAATCAGTGAAAGCTATTGTTTTAGGAACCTAAAGTATAACTTAAAGCGGATGGAGAAAATACTCCAGGAGGTTCCCATGATCTTTCCAGTGAAATAACATGTCACCAAGCACATCCCTCTATCTCCGCAGCCTGGCTACTCTAGCAAGAACCGATGAAGCTCATTTAATCGTTATTGAAGACCAGTCATATAGTCACTAAAGATTGAGAGAAGTTGAAGAGATGTGAGAGGGGCAAAAGCTTGCAGTGGTGGGTAGTACCAATACTTGTCCCTTGCTAGCCGTGCTTGCATACTCCTACCACGCAGACCCAGGTCAAGAGCAGACTGTGGAGGTGATCCCAAAAGGCAAGAGTGCTCATGGCATGGTCCAGCTGTATGCTCCACAGACAATTACTGCAAGATAAGTGAAATCTGAAAGAAAAAACTGAATTATAATGGTTGAGTAACAAGCACTTCACCCACCCACGAGGGAAGTGCTGGTGTTCCCACTGTGGGCCACTAATTAACGGGCCCCCACCTGGGATGGCAGCGGAAGCTCTTCTGCTTCCACTGCCACCACCGCCCCCCCTGCGATCTGATGATGCTGGCATACGCATGGCACCCCGATGTCATCAGAGCAGGCCAGGGATGCGCTGGAAGCCATTGCTTTCAGCGCGTAGGAGGAAAAGGTAAGTGTTTCCTCCTGGGGGGATCAGGGACAGCAAATTGGCATGGGGAAAGAAGGAAAGATCTTTTCCTTTCCCCCGGTGTCTCTTTTCAGTTCATTCCTGCTGCACGATTGCGGGTGGGGCCATGATCTTGCAGCAGGAATGCATCCAATAGGCCACCAGGGATTTTTTAGGGTGTTGGGAGCGGCCCCTTGGGCAAGAGCTGCTCCCTTTCATAATTTGGCGAACTTTGGCCGTTTCTGCCCCCTTTGGGGGCAGATCAGCCATATTTTTAGGCCGATCTGCCTCCAAGGGGGACAGAAACCACTAGAGACCAGGGATATGTTATTTGGCATGTGGGGGAGCGGCCACTTAGGCAAGGGCGCTCCTCCTTTATTTGTGGCATTATTTTAGGCGTTTCTGCCCCCCTTGGGGCAGATCGGCCATATTTTTGGGCCAATCTGCTCCCAAGGGGGACAGAAACCCACTAGACACCAGAGATAATGTAATTTGGCGTGTGGGGCAGCGGCCCCTTAGGCAAGGGCGCTCCCCTTCTTTTTGGGCATTATATTGACTGGTTCTGCGCCTCCTGGGGAGCTGATCAGCCATATTTTTAGGCCAATCTGCCTCCAGGGGAGGGGTGGGGGGCAGAAACGCACTACACACCAGAGATTGAATTTATTGATATTTTGGGGAGCCGCTCCTTGGTTAAGGGTCGCTTCCCATTATGGGGGAAATATTTTGGCCTTTTTCTGCCCTCCCTGGGGGCAGATTGGCTTTATGTTCAGGCCCATCTGCCCCCAAGGGGGGCAGAAGGTCACTAGACACCAGGGATTTTCTTTATGTGTATGTGAGGGAGCGGCCCCTTGGGCAAGGGCCACTCCCCATTATGGGGGCAATATGTTGGCCGTTTTCTGTCTCCCGGGGGCAGATCAGCCTTATTTTTAGGCCCATCTGCTCCCAAGGGGGGCAGAAAGCCACTGGACACCAGGGATTGAATTTATTGATATGTTGAGAAGCGGCCCCTTGGTAAAGGGTCGCTCCCCATTATGGGGGCAATATGTTGCCCATTTTCTGCCCTCCTGGGTTCAGATTGGCCTTATTTTTAGGCCCATCTGCCCCCAAGGGGGGGGGGGAAAGCCACTAGACACCAGGGACTGACTTTATTTATATGTCGGGGAGTGGCCCTTTGGGTAAGGGTCGCTCTCCTTTATGGGGGCAATATGTTGGCCTTTTTCTGCCTCCCGGGAGCAGATTAGCCTTATTTTCTGGCCCATATGCCCCCAAGGGAAGCAGAAAGCCACTAGACACCAGGGATTTTCCTTATTTATATGTTGGGGACCTTCCCCTTCGGCAAGGGTCGCTCCCCATTATTTGGGCAATATTGTGGCCGCTTTCTGTCCCCCCCACACCCTTGGGGCATATCAGCCATATTTTAGAGCCATCTGCCCCGAGGGGTCAGAAATCCACTAGGCACCAGGGAAAGTTTATGTCTGTGTGTGTGTGAAGTCGAGTTCGGCTGACGGTCTGCGTGTACTGGCATTTGGCTTGTGGTGCGTTTACACTGGCACTTGTCTGGTGGTGCTTGTGGACTAGCTTTTGGCTGGCGGTGCGTGTGGACTGGCGCTTGGCTGGCGGTGCATGTGGACTGGTGCTTGGCTTGCGTTTCATGTGGACTAGCGCTTGCTGGTGGTGCATGTGGACTAGCACTTCGCCTGCGGTGCGTGTGGACTGGCGTCTGGCTGGTGGTGTATTTAGACTGGCCCTTGGCTGGAGGTGTGTGTCTAGGCTGGCACTTGCTTGACGGGCAGTGTATGTAGACTGGCGCTTGGCTGGCGGTGTGCGTGGACTGGTGGTGTGTTGGTGGCTGGTAGCCAGTATGTATATTGACCTGCTTGAGGTGTGTTTGTCAGTTGTGTGATGTTTGGGTGCTTGGTGATAAGATTGGTGTGTTAGTCCTGTTAGCGTATGAGAATGATCATATGAGAGTGATGGGCCATTGCATGGCGCTGTTTGTAAATGTAAGTGTTGTATTGTGTTGGGCCCGCAGTTGGCAGTGTGAATGGTTTTCTGTGTCTGACGCATGAATGGAGATTGATTGGACTGTAAAGCAGTTGGTGCCATAACGTTGCTTTACAGCTCATGTACTGTAAGTCAGATGTTCTTTGATCTAATTTTGAAATTACTAACAATGGCTTTTGCGGATCGTGTTTTGCAAAGTCAATGGCGAATAACGTTTTAAAAAATTTTTTTAGGAACCATTTACTTACCCTTGTGCCCAATCCAACCAGAATGCCTGTGATTGACGAGTGGATGGGTGTGCAGTAATGCGTTTGGTGTTTTTTTTGCTTTTTTACAATCAGTGCATACTTTGTAGTGAACACCTTTTTTTTTGTTTAGATTTCTTTTATTGAATTTCAAAACCAGGAAAGAGAACAGGCCAGCGAGTGGCACACATTCATCGGATTGCAATCCGGCATAACTTGTGATATGGCTAGCAATAAAATATGAAATAAGAAAAGGAAGAAAATACCCCCCACCCCCCTCTCCCCTTCCTCTGTGTCCAACATCCAAATGTGGTGGAACATTGGTGTTTGTCTGTACAGTGTAAATCTAATATAGGCCTCTACAAGGCCGTTGTCGGTGGACCCATAGTGTGCGGCGTGTCGGTCAGCCGGAGCAGTCTGAGGTATTTAGGGCATGTGAGCTCCGTGAATTCATCAGTAAGGAGTGTAAGGAAGGGCTTCCAAAGGTCGGAAAAAGAGGCGCTCGGGTGTGCCAGGGTGAGTGAGATTTTTTCCATACCCAGTATTCCCCACATCCGATGAAGCCAACTAAGGCGGGTAGGGGCCGTTTTTGTACCCCAGTGGGTTAAGATGCTTTGCACGGCTGCTCCTAGTGCTAGGGCTATCTGCTTGCCTCGTCTAGATTTGAAGAGGGAATGTGAGAGGATTCGGGAGGCCCAGAAGCGTGTATGCAGGGAAGCGCGGGAGTTGAGTGTCGAAATGGGAGTCAATGTCATCCAGTACGTGTTTCCAATAATCCCCTAACTGCGGACAATCCCATAGAAGATGTGTAAGTGTGCCCTCAGCGCCGCAGGCCCTCCAACAGAGCGGGCTACATGAAGGATTACCCCAGTGTAAGCGCGCAGGTGTCAAGTACCAGTAGGTGACCAATTTAGTGGCCGTCTCAATCGAGGACATGTTGCGGGCAGTATGTCGTGCCCTATAGTAGATCGAAGACCAGTCCTTCCCTGTCAGCTCCCTGCCTAGCTCTCTCTCCCATCGACGCTGCCCCGGCGACTTCTCAACGCCAGGAGGTGGGCGTATAAATTTATACAGGTCCGATGTCAGGTGGGCATCTGTGTGGCGAGTGAGGAGCCACTTTTCAAAGGGGTTGAGGTGTCTCTCCGCACCCGCGCGTATTGCATCCTGGAGTACCCAGTGCCGAATCTGAAGATATCTAAATCTTTCAGTCTCTGGCAGTCCATGGTCTCTGCGGAGGTCCGCAAATGAATGGAGGCCCTCAAGGTCAAAAAAATGTCCTATGGATCGGCAAGATTCTTCCCCCCAATGTCGGAATGCCCGTTCGTCCAACCCCGGTGTGAAGTCCGGATTACGCATTATGGGTGTGATTGGGGAGGGGTAAGTAGTCAACCCTCTGGTAGTCGCTACTCTATCCCAGGGCATAAGCACGGGTCGAGTCACCTCAGAGAGATAGAGATTGCGGGGTCGTCCTGCTCGACTGCTGAACGGAACTTCCCAGAGGGGCCGTCCGGCTAGGGAGCGGTCCATAAAAAGCCAGTGCTTTTCGGATTCCGGGCGCGACCACTCCACTAGAACCCTCAATTGGGCTGCTCGCCAATAGGCCCCCAAGTCCGGCACCCCCAATCCTCCCTCATCTGGGCTACGGTAGGTCAATTCCCTACGCATGCGGGCCCGCTGATCACGCCAGACGAAGCGGTCTAAGGCCTGCTGTAGGGAGTGGATAACCCCGGACGGGGTAACCAGCGGTAATGAGTGGAATATGTAAAGAATTTGAGGCAGGATCACCATCTTTACAGCTGCTACTCGGCCCAGCCAGGACAGTGCGTGCGGCCGCCACTTCCGAAGCAACTCGCGGACCCACCGGAGCTATGCGGTGTAGTTTAGCATCTTGGTGGTCGCAATAGTCGCTGCGATGTGTACCCCTAAGTACGGGAGGGACTCATTAGCCCACTGGACTGGATACGTGTTCTGCAATACCCGTAACGTATCCGGGGTGAGGGAGACGGTGAGTGCCTGGGATTTGTGCATATTTATTTTGAACCCGGAGACGGAGGCGAATCTGTTCAATTCCGCTAAGAGTGCCGGGAAGGAGTCGCGGGGCTGCTCCAAGCTAGCGACGACATCATCCGCGTATAGGCATAGTTTATGTTCCGTCTGCCCGACCTTGGCGCCTTTGATGGCCGGGTCGTCCCTGACCCTCTGTGCCATCGGCTCCATATATAGGGTAAAGAGAAGCGGGGACAGGGGGCAACCCTGTCGCGTCCCCCTGCTAATAGGAAAGGCTCGGGAGGCGGTCCCATTAACCCGTACCGTGGCAGTAGGGTTCGCATAGCTGCAGAACACCCACTGAACAAACCGTTCCGGAAGGCCAAAGTGTGTGAGCGTAGCCCGGCGATAAGGCCAGTGCACCCGGTCAAACGCCTTCTCGGCGTCGACCGAAAAGACCATACGTTCCGCCGGGAAGCGCTCCGACCGATCGATGAGGTGAAGGAGGCGCCTGGTGTTGTCGGGGCACTGGCGGTTGGGAATGAACCCGGATTGATCCGGGTCAATCAAGCCCGGGAGTTGAGAGGATAATCTCTGCGCCAAGATGCCGGTGAATATCTTTAGATCTACATTAAGGAGCGATATGGGCCTGAAGGAGGCACAGTGTCGTCGGTTCTTGCCCGGTTTAGGTATAACAGTAATTAAGGCCTCCAACATCGCGGGGGATAGCGTCGTCTCTGATGTTGTGCCGAGGGAGTTGAAGAGTCGTGTTAGAAGCGGTGCGAGCACCGGACAGAAAGTTTTATAGAACAGAGAGGAAAAGCCATCCGGTCCCGGGGACTTTAGTGAACACCTTTTGCCCTCACATCTGTTTGGAAACTGATCACCAAGGGAATAATATGTGGTATTTTTTTTTGTGGATCCCACAAGGTTTACTTACCCAGAAGCCCTTGTAAATTTGATTAATTGACAAAAACATATTGTTTCCTCAGATTTCTGTGTGGGAAAGTTGTGGGATCACTGGACCGGCACAAAAAAATCCTACCTCACTTGTGTTGGTGGGGCAAGTCCCCCCTACAGGGAAGGGCACAAAACATATTGTGAAGGCATCAAAATTATCGATCACAAAACGACCTAGTTTTGCAAGTGGGTCACCTGCGTTTTTGGTCCCGGGCTTGGCGGCCATCTAGGGAAACCTACCAAACCCAGACATTTCTGAAAACTAGACAGCCGGGGAGTCCACGGGGTTATGGCGTGCATGGATCCCCCAACGTTTTCTTACCCAGAATCCACTGCAAACCTCAAATCTAGCTAAAATAAAATCACATTTTCCTCACATTTCTGTGTGGGAAAGTTGTGGGATCACCAGTACGGCACAAATTTCCTACCACCCTGCATTTCCCCGGGTCTCCCGATAAAAATGCTGCCTCACTTTAGTGGGTGGGCCAAGCGCCCATGACAGGGAAGGGCTCAAAACATATTGTGGAGGCATCAAAATTATCGATCACAAAACGACCTGGTTTTGCAGTTGGGTCACCTGCATTTTTGGTCCCGGTCTCAGCGGCCATCTAGGGAAACCTATTAAATCCAATCATTTCTGAAAACTAGACACCCAGGGGAGTCCAAGAAGGTGTGGCTTGCGTGGATCCCCCAATGGTTTCTTACCCAGAATTCCCTGTAAACCTCAAATTTAGCTAAGAAAATAAAGTTTTCCTCACATTTCTGCATGAGATCACTGAGCTGGCACAAACTTCCTACCACCCAACATTCCCCTTGGTCTCCTCAGTAAAACGATACCTCACTTGTGTGGGTAGGCAATGGCCTGTGACAGGGAAGGGTCAAAAACATGTAGAGATTGAGGGAGGAACCAAAGAAGGTCCAAGAGGGCTGTTTTTTAATATGTTTTTGTACTTACTCTGCTTTGGGCACTAGGTCGTTTTATGATAGCTAATTTTGATGTCTCCAACAATTCGTTTTGAGACGTTTCCTGACGTGGGCACTAGGCCTACTCACACAAGTGATGTACCAGTTTCATTGGGGGGAATGCTGGGTGGAAGGAAGCTTGTGGCTCCCCTCAGATTCCAGAGCTTTTCATCACAGAAATGTGAGGAACATGTGTTCTTTTAGACACATTTTGAGGTTTGCAAAGGATTCTGGGTAAGAGAACCTGGTGAGAGCCACACAAGTCACCCCATCCTGGATTCCCCTGGGTGTCTAGTTTTCAAAGATGTACAGGTTGCTAGGTTTCCCTAGATGCCGGCTGAGCTAGGGTCTAAAATCCACAGCTAGGCACATTGCAAAAAAATGGTCAGTTTTCAGTGAAAAAATGTGATGTGTCCACGTTGACTTTTGGGCCGTTTTCCTTCGCCGGCACTAGCCCTACCCACACAAGTGAGATACCATTTGTATTGGGAGACTTGAGGGAATGCTGGGTGGAAGGATGTTTGTGGCTCCCCTCAGATTCCAGTGCTTTCCATCCTAGAAATTCAAGGAAAATGTTTTTTTTAGACAAATTGTGAGTTTTGCAAGGTATTCTGGGTAGCAGAACCTGGTGAAAGCCACACAAGTCACCACATCCTGGATTTTCCTGGATGTCTAGTTTTAAAAAATTTACAGGTTTGCTAGGTTTTCCTAGGTACCGGCTGAGCTACGGCCCAAAATCCACACCTAGGCACACTGCAATAAAAGTGTCAGTTTTCAGTGGAAAAATGTGATGTGTCCCCGTTGGGTTTTGGGTCATTTCTTGTCGCAGGCACCAGGCCTACCCACACAAGTGAGGTACCATTTTTATCAAGAAACTTAAGGGAACACAGGATAGTAGAACACATGTTATCACCAATTGTCTTTCTATTCATTTCTGCCTTCCAAATGTAAGACTGTGTGTAAAAAATAAGTCATTTTGTAAAATGCCCTCTAATTCACATGTTCCCAGATCCACAAATTCAGAGATGTGCAAATAACCACTTCGTCTAAGTTCCATATCTTGTTCCCATTTCGGAAATACATAGGTTTCCTTGATACCTATTTTTCACTCTTTATATTTTACCAAATGAATTGCTGTATACCCTTGTACACAATGAAAACCATTGCAAGATGCAGCTCAGTTATTGGTTGTGGGTACCTCGGGTTCTTGGTGAACCTATAAGCCCTATATATCCCCACGGACACAACGGTATATTGCTTTAAAAACTCTGCCATAGTTAGAAGAAGTTACAGGTGAAAAAGGATGCACAAATGGCTGTTTTTTTCAACTCAATTTAAATATTTTTTTATTTCAACTGTTACTTTCTATAGGAAAACCTTACAGTAGCTGCACAAAAGACCCCTTGCTGAATTTGGAATTTTGTCTACTTTTTAAAAATGTATAGCGTTCCGGGATCCATTACTGGTTTCACCCCCATTTCTACCACTAACTGGAAGGAGGTTCAAAGCACAAAAAAATAGGAAAAATAGGCTTTGTCCCAGTAAAATGCCAAAAACGTCTGCCTGTTCCTCAAAGCTGGGAAGATGTTGATTTTAGCACCACAAACCCTTTGTTGATACCATTTGCAGGGTAAAAAAACAGACGCTTGTTTCTGCAGCAAATTTTTCGCCAAAAAAACAACATTTTTCTCTATTTTGGCTAATTTGTCGACCCCCTCCAGGGCAATCCACAAGCCCTGGGTAACTTTAGAATCCTCAGGATGTTGGGAAAAAAGGACCAAAATTTTGCGTTGATACCTTCTGTGGACAAAAGGTTATGGGGGCTTAAGCGCGAACTACCCCAAATAACCCAAAGAAGGTGTTGGCAAGGGGGAAGTGGGGTGTGGGGGGCCAGGCCCGGCAGCAAAGGGGTTAATAATTTCACTACAGTATACAATAACAATAATGATACTAATCAAAAGATTACATATAAAAAAAAATATTTCTTATTTATTTCAGCATCCATTGCATAAGAATGAATAATATATAACATTAATAAAATAATTGCTAGAACCAATAATATTCAAACTACATACAATATTGCACATCCCATTTTATAATTCATCCTTTCACAATAATTCATACAAATGTGATCATAAAAGGATTTCAAGACTATCTAAATTGATCATAAAATATTTACAAGACGGTTGACAACAAATATACTGTGCACAGGGTATTAAATCTCATTTTATCTCCCAGACATAACATTACGTATAAGCACATCTACGTTATATACTCCCACTAAAAACCATTCAATTATTCCTACATTATATTTGATCAAATCAAATAAGTATAATCACACTTCTGTCAAATTTCATCTTTGTAAAAGCAGTACAGTCCTGTCAACAAGGCCTCATACTTTCACTGAGCAGGATCTCTAGCTAGAATCCCCCGTACCAGAAGAACACTTAATTTTCATTGAATATACCCATCTTTAGTCTACTGATTAATAATCAAATTCAGTACAATATTGTCTACCTATTAACTGATGCCCTGGACCGACTCGAACGTTTCTGGATCTTTTCACCAGAGACTCACCATTGATCCACACTATTTAGCCTCAAATTTCACAGGGACTGATCTCACCTCTAGGTTACAACTCCTATATGCCCCGTGTGCCCAATCAATCCTTTACTGCCGATGATGAACCACTGCTCCAATGCAGCATATTCACATCCCCATAGCACCATAAATGCACTACAACTTGCAGGACAGGAGTACTATCCACATTGTTTTTCAAGGGATACAGAACTGGATCTGGGGCATAAAGTAAAATCTTACTATAGGACCTAGCTCTTTCTGTTAAATACACGCAACCACTCATTCCTGAAAACACTCACCCACAGTAGACACTTGATCCTGCAGTCCCATATTACAAAGGTTTGTATTTAAAAAAAAAATGGGTGTTTCTTGTCCGGTTTTAAATAGACTTACTACTTCATACAAAATCAGAAGCCCTTTTCCTCATCTAAAAACTAGACTATCCTTCTATTTGAACTTGCTATTCCAGGGTGTGTTTGAACTCATTGATATCATTGTCGATCATCATTTTAAGTCCAGGCATCTGACCACAAATTGGGATAAATTAATGTATCGTTTCCTATGTTCTCAGTGAAGAATGTTTACACTGTCCTATCATATATATTGTAAATATTTGTGTCCTCTAGTTCTCACAGTATGGCAATCTGTTATATAATAGTATTCTTGAAGAATACAAACATACTGATTGTAATTAAGTCTTTGGAAGAAAGGAACTAGTATGGTCAGGTTATAACAGATACATTTTTTAGGTTGTATTGAGTTTTACCCATGGCAGAAACTATTCATTCATGGCAATCGGACCATTGTTGAGACAGTTATTTACACGATCTGGTCTGATCCATCCATGCATACTTAAGATTAGCCATAGTGGCAACTTAAATATCTAGCAAAACATGGAAAATAATTGAGAAAATCTAGAGTTGTAGCAATTGACACCTCAAATGCTAAAAACTACTTGATTTCTCCTTATGGACCTCAGCTATTATCTATGTAATTATTTCCTTGTCCTTCTCTGTTATTGACGGTACTGCCCATTTCCATTCACTTCTCTATCCTAAAGCTTTCTTTTTTTGTTGAAATACCTCTTCTAGTTTTACTTTTGGTTCACAAATGTTGTTTCATAATGTCATATTACTTTTAAGATGAAATCTTTTTGAAGTAAAGCATGAATTGCACAACAAAGAAAACACCTCTTGTGTTAAATGCAACAATAGCTCAGTCAGCCGTGTCGCAATGTACTCAATAATTAACTAACACCAAAACCTTTTCTTATCACACCAAAAAATAGAAATGGAGGCTTTAGTCTCTAATAAGGGGTGTAAAGATAGGGAGAACAGTGAAATAAGAGCTTCAACAACATCAGATGCCACATTAACTCCTTGAGTGCTCATGACGGCTCCCGGCCGTCATGAGTCACAGTAGGCGTGTGCTCATGACGGCCGGGAGCCGTCCGAACATTGCCGCTCCGCCCATGCGGGATTAATTCCCCGCCTTTGCGGGAGAATTAATCAGTGGGCGGAGTTCGGACGGCTCCCGGCCGTCATAAGCACACGCCTGCCGTGATTTATGACGGCCGGGAGCCGTCCTGAGTACGGGAGCGCCACGCCCAACCCCGCCCCCTCTCGCACCGCGGCGGAATTTGCCCTGCGGCGAAGGGGTTAAACCCAAGTCTCAGTCTCCTAACAACAATAAATGATCTCAATATAAAGTCTGTCAGGCCTTAAGAGGGTACCAATTTCTTGTTGGCTGTATTTTACCCAGGTCTTAGAACTGATGTCAGTCAAGTGCCACCTTCTCAGTATCTGCTCCTTCAATCTCTTTTCATGAACGTCATGCGCTGATTGAGCTTGGAAAACATAAATGTCTTGCCTTTGTCACAAACTCTCAATCAGACCGGAAACCTCACGGAGGCTTCACACAGCACAGACAGCAGAGCCTTAATCTTTTAAAGCTCCTTTGTCCATAGCAGTGTTGCTCAACTCTGGTCTGGAAATATGTGTAATTTCTGAGCTTCTCTCCATATTTCATTTTTTCTCTCCTTTTCTTGTAACACATCCTTTCTGTGCAGTGCCACTCTCACATCTCCTCAATCAGGGTAGGTGGTGGGCAGGCAGGTGGTTGTAACCACAGTCACTTTAACCAAAGAGCTGTAACCCATCTTGCAACTCGCTTTCTTTAGCAGTTGAGAGCCAACCCAGGTTCCTAATTCTTGCAGCCTTTGCTTCATTCTGTAATGTTTCAACTTTTGATTTCTAGCTTAATAGTAGTTGTATTGACTCAGTTCACAAACCTTTAGGCTTTATATGATCTATCACTGCTTTCTAGCAATTGTGCACCCACCTGTTAGAGCTGTCATCCTTAGGATGGTCTAAATTAAAGCTTTTTGCCTGCTTATCGCCCTTTTTGCTGTATCTTTTTGTTGTCCTTAGGACTCTGCAGCGGCGGCCCTTCCATTAGGGAGGAGAAGCGTCACCCTCTGCTGCCAGCGCCTCAAAGGTGAAAAATAAAATGGTAATAAAATGAATTTATTACCATTTAATTTTTATTTTTCCCCAGTATGAGCCATGTTTGGGGGCGGGGCCACTGCTGCTGACTGGCAGCAGGGGAGTGGTGCTCACGCTACCAATTTAGAGTGTGCATGTCATTTTGGCCGGTTGTCTTGCAACGGCCAGCCTGACATGTGAGGCAGGCACAGGCCCCCCAGTGCCTGCCGGAGAGTCATGGCAGCCGGATCCAGCCAATCCTTGCACTGCTCTCATGCTGCTTAACATTATCAGCAGCATGAGAGCAGAATCTAAATTGGTGTGGAGAATTCAATTGCTTCAGTCAGAGCGCCGAGGGACTCAATCACAAGGACCATAGGAGGCGAGTCAGTGGAGTAGGTAAGTTGCATCTGTCTAACTCGTGCATTCCTTCTAAATCTCCCCCTGTCTCTTTCTCTACACCACTCTATCTCTTTTCTGTTTCTCTCTTTCCGGCTGTCCAGACCTAAGTTCTCTCTCTGTCTTTTCCCCCATGCACTTTCAGGTTGCCTTTGCCTCGCAATTGTGTTTCTAGTTTGCGCTCCATTCAGCCTGGATTTTATCTTGACTGCCACTGGCACAAAGTACAAACCTTTCAAAACCGTGCTGCAAAGGAATTTACTTATTCTGCACGACCCTGATGATTGCAACATGCAAGATCCGACATGCAGTTCCTTAACTTCTTGAGTATCTCTTCGACTGCAAAAAGGTTTGCCCCAAATTCACTAAAAATCACAAAGCAATGCATGAAAAAATACAGCTTTGCTAAAAAAAAAATACAACCCTGTGTTTACTAAGTGTTGCACGGCGACATCACTAGCTGCGCTTGCAGCAAATATAGTGTTTGTATAACGTAAAACACGATTTAGAGTCGGGTAAAGTTGAGCAAATGGAGTCGAAGAATTTTTTTACGAATCTCAAGTTGCCGACAGCCGTGCAAAGTAAGCCATGTGACACGTGTACGGTCGTTGAAAATACGAATTGTATGTGGAAACATCACTGTGTACTCTCCCTGCTCATTGACTCTGCCTACTTTCATTTGGCGCTAGGAATCCACACAAAGCCATGTCAAGCTACTTTGTGGGATTTTTGTTGCTCTGTCTTTGTGTGGAAACCTAGGCCCTCTTGCTCCCTCTGCCTGCCTCTGTCTCCCCCTGTCTGCCTCCGTCTCCCCTATCTCTGTGCAAATAACCTGAGAGTGGTTTCAGTGCAACCATGATTCACAAAAAAGACCAAATAAATACATAAAAGTGACTTAGCTGTCTCTGTGAGTCAGCTACACGGGAGCTGTCTCATTGGACAGTCCTCTTCTAAGTGCCTAAGACTCTTCTAATACCAAGTGCTTTGAAAAGGTTGAAAAGCAACATACAGCACTTTTCAAAGAAACTATAAATAAGTAAACAAAATGAACACTGTAAGACATGGCATAGCAGCCTACACTAGGCAAGCCTTTGAATATTGGTGGCTCACCAAATAGTTAGGGTGCCAGCTGCCACTGGGACGCTGAGCACTTTACCACTGCTGACCGGTGCTAAAGTGCATGTGCTTCTCCCCTAAATACAGTGACATTGGTGTATACACAATTGACATATTTAGTTTACTATAAGTCCCTTATAAAGTGGTATACCATATACCCAGGGCCTGTAATCTAAATGCTACGAGTTGTGCCACCCACACAAGTAGTCTTTAAACCTGTTTCAGACCTGCCATTGCAAGGCCTGTGTGTGCAGTTTACTGCCACTTCGACTTGCCATTTAAAACCACTTCCCAAGCCTTGAACTCCCCTTTTATCACACAATAGTCACCCGTAAGGTACACCTTAGCTATCCCTAAGGGCAGGGTGCTGTGTAACTAAAAGGAAGGACATGTACTTTTACGTTTTACATGTCCAGGTAGTGACAGACAGCTATGTTTGTTTTTCACTCCTCTGAGGCCTACTCCTCTCATAGGCTAGCATTGGGAATTCCTTAACACACTTTAAAGCTGTAATTCCTGATTAGAAAGGAGTAGTTGCATCATGTGTCATATCTTTGGAATGGTAATGATAAATACTCTTTAATGGTAAATTGGGATTTAACATTACTATTTTTAGAAAAGCCACTTTTAGGAAGTGGACATTTCTCTGCCCTTACTGCTCTGTGTGCCATGCATCTCCAATACACGTCTGAGATGGGTGACAGCTACACTCTGTGCATTCCTTCCAGACAGCCACAAACACAGGAAGGGTGGATATGACAAAGAATCCATCTGCATTCATCTACATTCTGATAGCTCTTCCTGGGCAGGAAAATGGAGGGGGAACTGACACACCTGAATAGGCAGTGTCCTGTGTCCCACACAGAGGGCTGATTACCCCCCCCCCCACACACACACAGATATCCTGGCAGACAGGGCTGGGATGAAAGGGGACCTGTGTACTTCAAAGACCTGTTTTGATGTCACCCCCAATTCAAAGGCACATTTGTGTATAGGTACTGGGGCTCCCACCCTACCAAGACAGTACACTACTGGACATGTGAAGAACTCTGCTAGGAGTAAAGACTGCTGTGCCACAAGGATTGCCACTTTGCCTGAATGCTGCTAGCGCTATTGACGTCTAAGCACTACTTTTGATTTTATCTTTAAAAATTCAAAGCTCTGGTTCTACTTATTGGATTTTTGGCTTGATTTTTTCATAAAATTATTCTCTATTTTCCTAAACCTGTTTGGAGTATTTTTGTGGTATTTTCATTGTGTTACTGGGTGTCTGTTGCAAAAATACTTTACACATTGCCTGACTGCTCTGTGCCAAGCTACCAGAGGGTGAGCACAGGTTATCTTTTAGTGTGTATCTAGCTTACCCTGACTAAGATTGTGGTTCCTATTTGGACAGGGTGCATACCTCTTCCAAAAGGAGACCCCATTTTTAAACTTGGTGGCAGAGGTCTGATAGGCCTTGTGTTTGTGCAATACCATATGTTATGTTATGTTAAAAGTGCTTATAAAGCGCACGTACACCAAGCGGTTTCATGG
This sequence comes from Calotriton arnoldi, assembly GCA_963921515.1. Classification (NCBI taxonomy): domain Eukaryota; kingdom Metazoa; phylum Chordata; class Amphibia; order Caudata; family Salamandridae; genus Calotriton; species Calotriton arnoldi. Next base: position 5,705,622 of record CAWUFW010000046.1, on the reverse strand, counting down.
CGCTGAGAGCAGAAGAGGACGCAGCATTTAACAGCACAGTAGGCTTACTGATATGACTGAAAAAATAAAAAAGTCTTTAGCAGTTTCCTGAACTGCACATAGGGAGTTGCCAACCTCACTTCCAAAGGGAGCGAATTCCAAAATTGCGGAGCCAAGACCGCAAATCTGAGCCCCCCATGTTTTTTGCGTTTAAATGAGGGGGTAATCAACAGATTTGAATTAGAGGAGCGTAGGTTCCGAGAAGGAATATAATGCTGGATCCTCGAGGAAATAAAGTCTGGGCCATTCCCGGCTAAGGCTTTAAAAATGGTACATCCCAGCTTGAAGGCACAGCGTTTGGCCACCGGGAGCCAGTGTAGACTCTTCATCAGAGGTTTGACATGATGTCGTATAGGCTGGCGGGCGATCAGCCTTGCCGAATGATTTTGCACCAACTGTAAACGATGCAGTTGGTATGCCGGAATACCGGCATATAATGAGTTAGCATAGTCAATGCGTGAGATTACTAATGCTAAAATGACCAGAGTCAAGGCCTCAGTGGTCAAGAATCTACTGATCTTACGGATTCTTCGTAGGTGGTAAAAACAGGTGGAGACCACTGAGCTGATCTGGGCCTTCATGGATAAGTCACTACTAATCAGGACCCCCAAGCTCTTAACAGAGCTTCCTGGAAGTGGGGGGCTGCCCAGCATAGAGGGCCAGAAATTAGAATTCCACGGATTAGCAATTCCACCTGTGAGGATAAGCTCAGTTTTATCAGGGTTTAATTTTAAGTGATTATCATTCATCCAATCACTGATAAAACTCTTGGTAGATTGAAAATTAAAAACTGAGGAGGCGGAAGAATTGATGTCAAACACTAACTGTAGGTCGTCAGCATAGTTGAAAGTTTCGACCATCTTTCCGCGTAAGGACCTCATCAAAGGTAAGAGATGCAAGTTAAACAAAAGGGGCGAAAGGGAAGACCCTTGGGGAACCCCACAAGTTAATTTCTTTTTGTGAGAGGAGAAACTAACGAGGCGGACTGCTTGGAATCGGTCACTGAGGTAGGAAGAGATCCACTTTAACGCCAGACCCTGGATCCCGGCGTTGCTAACACGGTCGATCAGGAGACCATGATCGACCGTGTCAAACACGGCCGATAAATCCAGGCGTACCAGAGCCTGGGTAAGGTCCTTGTCAGCTCCCCCTCTGAGCTCATCCATGACTGCAAGAATGACTGACTCGGTTGAATGGGCAGGTCTAAATCCTGCCTGGCGAGAGTCAAGAAAGTGAGATTGTTCGATAAAGGAACAAAGACAGTCTGTTACGTGAGCTTCTAGGATTTTACCTAAATAAGGCAACAAAGAAATGGGGCGGTAATTGCTGAGGACCAGGGGATCCGAATTGGGTTTCTTCAAGATGGGAACAATTTCAGCAATTTTGAAAGGACTGGGGACGATACCCATTTTAAGGGAATTGTTGAGAAATAAAAGGGGAGGATCCGGATATATAGTAACTCATTGCTCACTACAACTCTATACTAAGACCAGATCGAGAATTTTTCAATTCTCCCTAATTGGCTTTTTGATTTTTCTGCTAATACAATGTCTCACTCTGGAGAAGTTTAGAGTCTTACACTGTGCAACAGCTAAAGGAGTTCTGCAAGGAATTTCATGTGTCTACTAGGGGCTTTACCAGGAAGGTGGAGCTGCAGAAGACTCTGAGAGCCTGGGCGGAGACCCCAGGTTGCAGGGGATGGCAACCCAGCAGGAAATTCTAGAGGAGGAGGATGAGCTTATCCTTGAATCTGATGTGGATTTGGGACTGCCTGTGGAGGGGCCAACAACTTGCCGGGAGCAATAGTGGTTCCCAAACCAGGAGCAGTGTCTCCTCCAAGAACCTGCCTCCAGAGTAGCTGGCTGACAGGAGGGAGGAAAGGAAATTAAAACTGGGGCTTGCCAAGTTAGAGCAGGAGGAAAAACTTGCCAAACTAAAGTTAAAGAAAGTACAATCTCTGGAAGAAAGGAGGTAGGCTCTTGAAGAGAGGAAGATGTCCGATGAGCTAAACCTCAGAGAGCTGGACATTAGAGCCCAACAAGTGGGGTTCAGCAACATCAGCATACCTGCAATGTCCACTGGTGAGTCCAGAGCCCGGATACCCAAGGATTTGGTACCCGGTTTGTGGTGGGGGATGACATCGCCAAATGGTTTGCAGCCTACAAAGGGGCACCATGCTAAATGACCTCTGAGTTTGGTGAAGGAGGGGTGGGAGCAAGCTCCCAGGAAGATTCCCCAGGATCTAGTGACCTACATGGTGGTTTTCATAAGCCAAATGGCTAAGTTGTGGAACCAAGCTTCTGACTACTTAGAAGCCAGTCAGGCTGTAATGAAACAGTGATATGACCAAAATTCTACCACTGTGGAATTGCAGCCTGGGCAGAAAGTGTGAGTTATGGAACCTGTGGAACCCAGGGCCCTCCAAGATCATTGGACTGCGCCCTATGAGGTGATTGAGAAGAAGGGTAATGCCACCTACCTGGTGGACCTTAAGACCCCTGGGCAACCCCACAGGGTGCTTCATATCAATTGCATCAAACTTCACTTTGAGATATCTGAGATCACCATGCTTTTGGTGACAGATAGAGAAGAGGAGGAGAGTGAACATCTCCTTGACCTCTTAGACTCCAAAGAGAAAGATGGGTCTGTGTAAGGAGTAATCCTTTCCCCTTGCCTAACTACTGAACAGCAGAGGGACTGCCACCAAGTGTTGGGACAGTACTCCTCTCTTTTTTCCCTTATTCATTGGACTGCCCAACTGTGTACCCATGATGTGGATGCAGGGGACAACCTCCCTGTTAAGAATAAATCTTACAGGTTGTCGAATAAGGTGAGGGCCAGCATTAAGAGTGAAGTCTCTAAAATGCTGGAATTGGGGGTGATAGAACCCTCCAGTAGCCCCTGGTCCATTCCTGCGGTTCTGGTACCAAAAGCTGGTGTACAGAGCACCACACCTGAACTGAGGTTCTGTGTGGATTATAGAGGGCTAAACTCATTGACAAAGACAGATGCTCATCCCATCCCCCGGGCTGATGAGCTGATTGACTGGTTAGAGGCTGCCAAATACTTAAGTACCTTTGATCTTACATCAGGGTACTGGCAGATCGCCCTAACAGAAGGTGCCAGGGAGAAGTCAGTCTTCTCCACTCCAGAGGGCCACTACCAATTTCTTGTGATGCTCTTTGGACTAAAAAATGCTGCTGCCACCTTCCAATCGGAAGGACCACCTTTTTCATCTCCAGGGGGTGCTTCAGGCTCTGCAACAAGCAGACCTGACTATCAAGACCTGTAAGTATTAGATAGGGCAGGGGTCTATGGTGTACTTGGGACACCTTGGGGGCAGGGGGAAGATCCAGCCCCTCTAGGCCAAGATAGAGACTATCATGGCCTGGCAGCCCCCCAAAACCCAGACTGAGGTCAGGGCATTCTTAGGCCTCACTGGGTACTACATTTATCTCGCCATCCGCAAAGCTGCCTAACACAGTTGGAAACGATCGTAAAAATGGGGGTTGATTAGTATTGGGAACATAAATTGAGGCACAAGTACAGAGGCGACCCTTAATGCGCCCCTTTACCATAACCAATCTCCCCTCCCTATCAGTTTTACAGCCCCCAGGACTCAATTGAAACATTGAGTAGAAAAAAAGGCGCCACTCCATTGTGCTTGGAGTTAGCGGAGTACGTATACATCATCGGATATTCCCTCTGCCTCAATCTATATTCCTCTGAGCGTTTCAAATGTGTTTCCTGAAGGGCTACCGCATCATTTATTTGATCTGTTATATATTTCCACATTTTATGTCGCTTAGCAGGGGAATTAAGACCCTTTACATTCCACGCTAGTGTGGTAATTACCATGGATCAACTTTAAAGAGAGTCTGCTCAGATGTCCATCGGATTCTATCCTCTTCCCGTCCCCCAGACTGGAATGATAAAGCACTTCCACCCTGTTTCCCCCCACCTCCCCGAGCTTAGCTAATAAGAAGCCCCCATCTGTCTTCATGTAAAACAAATTAAACCCCCTAACTAAAACATATAAAACACATAATTTCTGCTTGTATAACAGTGTAGTAGGGTAATATCCCTCCTGAGCCGTAATGGTCAAAGTCCGCTTAGGCAATTCAATATAAGCAAGTGAAAATCAGAGAATATATCATCATCAAAGGCACGCGTGAGGCAGCACAGAAAATAAAGTTCTGAGTTTGTGTTGATGAGCTCATAACGAAGGCAGACCAGTCATAGACAGAATGTTCATCCTCAGTCACTGCATGTTCAAGGTGCTATAGGACCAGTCATACTTCGATTCATTCTGGCCACCCCCAGAGTCCCAGTGTTTCAACGTCTCCTCTGTGACTTTGGTCGTGTCTGGGTCTGCCACTGCCTTTTATCCTTCGCTGCTGGCGAGGGGTCAGAGGTGCCTCCTGCTCCCTCCTCGACTCTCTGCTCCAAGGTGTCCGGCATACTCAAAAGCTTTGTTGCTTCCTGGAGGTCTGTAACATGGTGGGACTTGTTATGTGGTTAGAAAGCTAGGCCGAAAGGATAGTGCCAGTGGTATCAAATGTGCTTCTGTCGTAGCTTATCAGTAATAGGGCGGAATTGCAGGCGACGTGCTAATGTGGCGTGGCTATGTCCTGGAATAGGGAACAGGATGCCCCCTGAAACTAGACCTCTTCCACTTTACATGCAGCTTGAAGGATAGCATCCTCTACCTTGAAGGAGTGGAGTTTAATCAGTATATCCCTAGGGCGCCTGTTACCATCATCTTGCAACAGGCCAAGCCTGTGCATTCTTTCAATTTTCACTTTGTGATTCGATTTGCCCATCAATTCTGAAAACAGCCCCACCACGAAGGCCTCCAAATCTGGTCCCTTTGCCCCTTCCACCAAGTTACGAATGCGAATATTATCCCTTCGGAATCTGTTTTCCAATTCCTCACATTTAAGTATGGAGGCCTGAAGTTGTGCTTCCATGAGGCTCATAGTGTCTTCCACCTGACCCGTGCGTTGCTCCAACTCCTGCATCTTGGCCTCAATATCTAAGGCCCTGGTGCTCATTGAGTCGACATCCTGCTGGAGGGCATTCAGGCGGCTATTAATGTCTGATTTAAGTGACTCCAGGGATGCTGCCATAACTGCTCTCAACTCCTCCCTAAGTTCACGCTTAAAATATTGTAGGGATGTAAGAAGATCCTCTTTTGTTAGTGCCATTGCGCCTTCCATGTTATTTATTTATTTATTTTTGTGTTTTATAGAGCGCAAACTTGACCCCTTAGGGTATCAGAGCGCTTTACAGGATTAACAAGTTGTATACAAGAGACTTAGGACAGGGGGGAAACATTTGGGATAAAACATGTAGATACATTTTACGAGAGCAAGCGGTGCCAGATCCAGAAAGAGCGGTCCCAGATACAGGGGTGGTATGCTCAGAGGTGCCGGGTGTATAGCATCCGGATAATCCAAGGTGTGGCAGTAATCGGACGTGGAGCAAAGTCGCTGAGGTGGTTGCAAACAGGGTTTAGGAAAGGAATTTCCCCATAAGGAAGGTTTTGGCCTCCTTTTTAAAGCGTGCAAGAGATGGAATTCTTCTAATGGCGGGCGGGAGTGAGTTCTATATTCTTGGTGCGGCCCCAGAGAAGGCCCGGTTGTAGGGTTTTTTTTCCCGCAAACGTGCTGGTTGGAGCAAGAGGTCTCTGGCGGACCGGGAGTTTCTGGCTCCTCCGGATACCACGAGTTTCTGGGCGAGAAATGCCGGGGAATTTGAGTATAGAGCTTTGTGAGTGATACAAGCCAGTTTAAGTTGGATTCTGGCCTCAAGAGGAAGCCAGTTTAGAGCTTTCAGGTGTGGTGAGATGTGGTCGAATTTCCTTGAGCCTGTTAATAGTCTGGCGGCCGCGTTGAGGCAGGCTTTTAGTGGGGCCAGGGAGATCTTGGGTCGACCCGAGAGGGTAGAGCAACCATATTCCAGTCTAGAGATGACTAGTGCCTGGACTGCACTTTTTAGGTCGGGAGTGTCAAGGAACGGTTTTAGTTTTCTTAGGTAGCTCAGGTGAAATCTGACTGATTTGGCCATCGAGTTAATGTGGTCCCGCATGTTCAAGCTGCAGTCGAGGGTTATTCCGAGGGATTTGGCGGAGTCCACTATGGTCGGTGGGCAGTTTAAAGCTGTGATCACCTTGATCCATTCCTGAATGTCAGGGTTGGTTTTGGGAGGGGAGATTAGGAGAAATTCTGTTTTTTTTGCGTTGAGTTTGAGCTGGTTGGAGGTGAGCCATTGGACAGTCAATTTCAGGGCCTCATTCAGGGAGTGAATCTCCTCAGGGGAAGAGATTTTGATGTAGATCTGGGTGTCGCCAGCATACATGTGGTAGGAGATATTTGCGGTGCGTAGTACCTCGGCTAGCGGTTCGAGGTAAAGGTTGAAGAGGGTAGGGGACAGAGTAGATCCTTGGGGGACTCCAACAGTGATCGGGGAGGGACCAGACAGGTTACCGTTGATGAGGAATCTCTGTGAGCAATTCTGGAGGAAGGACCTAAACCATTCAAGAACAGGGCCATCCAGGCCCATCCTGAGTTCGAGGCGTTCAAGGAGTTTTTCATGGTTGAACGTATTGAAAGCCGAGGATAGATCAAGGAGGATTAGAAGACAGGTCGTGCCTTGAGCAAGGGCTTGGAGGGCATCGTCCACAATGTGGAGAAGGGTGGTTTCAGTGCTGTGCCCAGGCCTAAATCCGTATTGAAAGTCATCTAGTAGGTGGAAGTTTGTGATGTGTTGGCTCAACTGCTGTTGCACACATTTCTCCAGAACTTTGGCTAGGAGTGGGATGTTAGATATAGGTCTGAAGTTGTCGGGGGAAGCAGGATCCAGCATAGGTTTTTTTAGGATGGGGAGGACTTGGCCAGCTTTGAGAGAGTCAGGTATCGACCCCTGCAGAAGGGAGGCGTTAATTATCGCAGTCCAACTAGGAATGATAGCTTGAGAGGCGGCGGCTAGGCAGTTAGAGGGGAATATACGACGTTACCACGCAGCCCAACACTCCGCATACCATTACAACGCAATTTTAACCCCGCAAATGCCATGACTCCGCAAGATTTTATAACGAAGCAAAGTGAACGAAAAATGCATTTAAACATGTAAAAGTACATTTTCAACGCAGTTTGTAACAACGTTTGCTATTGCCACGAAAATTAAAGGCTAAGAAATGCATTTTTTTCAATTTAGTCACTTACCTACTGGCACGGGATGACGGGCAAAACAGGGGTTTTGGGTGGGTAAGTAATTTAAATAATACTCAAGTACTTTTTTACCCACCCAAAACCCCTGTTTTGCCCTTCATCCAGTGCCAGTACTTTTTTAAAATGTTAATCTAATGTAAATTAGTACAAAAATCGTTTGCATTTTAATTTATTTACAACTTAAAAACGAAACTCCTTGTTAATAAATGTTCCATTTAGTAAAAAAATGTAATAATTTTTTAATATAAAAATGAATACAAGTCTAATCAACTCTACATTAAAATGCTCAATAAAGTTAATTTTGATAACGAATAGACATTATTGCCATTATTTTAAACCTTACTCTTTCACTCTCTAACTCTCAAAATCAATAAATCAAAAGAAATTCAAACTTACCTTCCCGCAGATCTCTCCTGCATCCGTCCCCGTTTAACTCGCTCTGTAAAGTAAAAATAAAAAATGGTTTACCGCTTTCGACAATAAGAGTAATAAAGATAAAAAAGAGACTAATTTATGCATTCAATAGCCTACGCATACCTTCAAACGCGGTTCATCATGGGTAATATTCTTCAGCCACTCTTGTGGAACGTTGGAGCATCGCGCCGTCCAATGTGTCCATGGAAGTGAGGATCTTCAATAAATTTCCGCAAGGAGAGGGACATGTAATTTGAAGTTACCTTGACTCCTGTGCATGGTTTAATTTTCGGATGAGCGGCGTATCAACATTTTCAAGTACTCCTGTGCAAGTTCGCCTTGTCAACATTGTCAGGTCTGCCTGAAAGTCTACTGCAGTGCAGGTCAGCTAAATTTTTTATTTCTATACAGTAAGTGACAGTAAGTCTGCTTTGGAATTTTCAAATACAATTGCTTTTCTTTTTTAAAATAACTATAGTTATTTCTGCACCGTTTTTTTATATATCTCTACTCCGTTTCATGTGCTTTTATTGTATTTTCGTTGTCATAGTTAAGAGTTGTTTCATTGTCATCTGAATAGGGGGTGTAATTGTGACAGCTTCTCGATCGATCATACCATTCAGTTCTTCTATTTTCGTTGTCATAGTTTGCGGAGTGAAAGTATATGCGGGGTAAAAGTATGCGGAGTAAAAGTATGCGTAATAGTGTCGGATGCTTTATAAAGGAATGCAGGGTAAAAGACTTCGTTATAACGGATTCGTTGTGAAGGACGTTTACCGTTAGAGGGGAGTGGGTCATTAAAGTGGTTGTTCGGGTTTAAGGAGGATAAGATTTTCGAGACGGACGGCTTGTCATAGACTTTGAAGTTGGACCAGTGCGCTTGGTTATTGGGTGATGTCTGGGGGGGCATCGCGGAGAGAGGGGGCAGATCCGGAGAGGGCTGGGAGTAAGTAGCAGATCTAAGATCGTTTCCTAGGGCAGTGATTTTGTCGGAGAAGAAAGAGGAGAATTCCTCGTATGATATAAGGGATTTAGGGGTTTCTTTATAGGTTTTAGCCAGTTTGTTCGATTGGTGTTTGACTATTTCAAAGAGCTTGCGAGGTCTGTTCTTGGCGTTCCCCAGTTCTGATCTGAAGAATTATTTTTTTGAGTTGAGGATGCTCCTATTGTAAGCGTTTCTGGACTGGCAGAGGAGTTTTAAATGTGCGGCTGAAGGGTACTGTCTCCAGTTTCTTTCAGTCTGCCGGAGGGATCTCCTCTCATTGTTGAGGGACCCGTTAAACCATGGGTTTCTGTCTTTGATTTGGTTTTTTTTTAGTTTAAGCGGGGCAAGATCATCAAGAATGTTGGATATGGTCGCGGAGTAATGTTCATTGAGTTCGTTGACCGTTGTGAGATGGGGGGGGGTCAGACTTGCAACGCGCAGCCAGTTCCCTGTGATCAAGGTTCTTGGTGTCTCTAATCCAACATTTTGGAATCACAGGTTGCGGTGCCCTTGCCTTGTGGGTGCCCGGTAATAGCGTGGTGGTCAGACTAGTCGTAGGGGTCTATAGAGATAAGCTTGACCGCTGACTCCTTAGCGATGATCCAGTCTAGAGTGGCGCCTTTTGAGTGTGTTGGGAGTGGGTAAGGGCTTGGTCGGCCAGGAAGTCTTTGATGGTGTTGACCTGGGGGTCCTTGAGGTCGTTCCAGTGAAGGTTGAAGTCACCAAGAAAGATGTCTTTAGAGTTGGAGGAAACCTTGGCTGTGATGATTTCCATAAGGTGGTCAGTGAAGGTGTCATTCATGCCTGGGGGGTGGTAAAAGATGTGCAGACTACACAGATGGGTGGCGTTGCTGCAAATAGAAAGTGGCAGGTATTCGCAAGAGTCTGTGGAATCTGCCAGGAGTTCGGTGACGAGGAGGTTAGAACGGTGGATGCAGGCAATGCCTCCCCCTTTTTTTTTTGCTTGCCTGTCCAGCCTTGCGATGTTGTAGTTGGGAGGGGCTAAGAGGTCTAGGCAGGGAGATGAGGATTCATTGAGCCACGATTCGGTCAGGATTGCTAAGTCAAGTTTTTGGCTCAGGATGAGATCGGCGATGTCAGCTGCATGCTTAACTGCTGAGCAGCAGTTAATTAGGAGGCCAGACAGAGGGGGGTCGGAGAGAGAGTCGTGTGTTGGGGCGGACAAGGGAACTAGCGTTAGGTTGCTGTCCATCACTTTCCTGTTGCGGAGGGTAGCTGATCTGTTGGGGTTGATTGCAACCGTACGGATAGCATGTTCGTCATTCACGTCTATAGGACTTGGGGATACCGAGGCAGAACTGTAGGTGTGGAGGATGGCTAAAATGTCCTCTTCTGTGAGTTCTAGTGTACTTGGGGTTACCGGGGCAGCTTTGTAAGTAAGGAGGAGGGCTAGCGTTTCCTCCTCCGAAAGGTGGTAGGGCTGCTTGCAAGGGCGAAGGTGTCTCAAGGATAGCGGTAACGGGTGATGGGGATGCTCGGTGAGAGGGGGGGAGTAGAGTTCAGCGCGCGCTGCATCGCCAAATGCGATGCAGCATGTGTAACGAACTTCGTTTTATTTATTTATATGTTTACTTACCTGTAATCAGCTATAATCCGTAGTTTACTACCCCCCACCCTGCCCCTCCCCCGCCCCACGTCAGCGCCCGGCGGAACTCCCACCACCGACCGCTACTGGTCTTTGGTGTGACTGAGCGGGAGGCTGTTGTCTTTACTCAAAGGTCTGCATGGAGCAGGGCGAGGGGTCCGATGGCGACAGATGGTGTTGATGGAGTGTGGCAGGGTGCGGGTCGTGCACATGTTTTTTGAGGAGGGTGAAAAGGTCCGCGAATTTATTGAGGTTAATGGTAGTAGCTTGGATCAGGATGATGCCGTTTTTGTATAGGGTGATGGTAAGATCAGCTCGCAAGATTGAGGAGGGCGCGATCGTGAGCTTATTGCCGTACGGAATGTTCCTGGTTCCGTGAACATTAAGGAGGTTTGAGATGGTTTTGCGCCATAGGGAAGTTTTTCTGGAATAGGAGATGAGGTCATTAATGACTGTGCCGTTGTCCGCGCTATATCGTAGGTCGGAGATCAGGGTCTCACGGTGTCTTTTCAGGATGGAGTGTTTGAAGGTTTTCGCAGCGTTTTTTGAGAGGTTAGGAGGATAAGCCAGGGTGTAGGAGTTGTCCCCAGTGGCGGTCAGGTAAGGCCCTGCCATGCTGGCGAGGGTGGTGGAGTTGTAGGGTCAGAGAGACCTGAGGGAGGTTGCAGGTGAGGTTCCAGTAGCGCGGATCCCTACTCCAGGGTGCCTTCCAAGAGGTCCGCCGGACTGCAGGGCTCTGGCAGTTAAAGGAAACTGCGCCAGTGCATAGGCAGGATGGTTTCTTTGGTGCGCAGTTGGGTGCATTCATATCTTAGTCAAGCACTTTTGTCTGGGCACGCAGTGCCATTATTTGTTGGCAGAACAGAATATATCCTGACATTTAGTGATGTCTTTCAATCTCCGCTATATGGTAATACCTTGGCTGTACTCGACTATTTCGATTGTCTTGCTGCCCTATATGTGGCGAGGTGACCCCACCAGATGCGTGCAGCGAGTGACTGACTTGTGCCTGATCTGAAGTGTCCTCTATTTGCATGCAAAATCTAATAGACATTAGACTACAATTAAATCACACCTAAGCTTTGCGTAGTCCATTTCACCTCCAAGCGGATGCAGCCAACCATCTATGATAAAACCTCTGTAAACAATGATTATAGGAGCCCTGCACCTCGCATTGTTTGTCTGCTGGGTCCAGTCCTACCATTGAGATGCATACTTGATCTTCAGCCCCACATGATTGTCTCGAGCCGGTTAGGGTTAAATTCCGGCTGCTGCTGCACGTGCCCCTCTTCGGGTGCTGTCTCAGCTGTGCCTGCGAAATAACTGTCTTGAGGTATTTTCTTTATTGCCACGTAATCCCCAGCGGGGGCGAGGCTGCAGTGGGTCGGGCCAAGCCGGGCCCAGCCGCGCCAGGTTCTGTGCCTCAGGCCCCGAATTTCGCCGAGAACAAGCAGGGACCCAGCAGGAGCTGGACGAGCACCAACCCCGAGAGGGAGAGACGAGACGAGGCCCCGCTCTCTGGTAACCCCGCAATCGCACCAGGGGGGCTCCCTCCGAGGGCCGCGGTCGCCCAGTGCCCAGCCGGCAGTGAGCGGGGGGGAAGAGGACTCACTGGACCGGTCGATGGACTGCGGGCAGGTCCGAGGCGAGGCTCAGGGTGGGGGGCTGCACTCGGCGCCGGGACACAAGCTGCAGAGGCCCCCCTGCTGGCACCAGGCAAGCGTTAATTCTCAGACGGCAGAGGGGAAGGACTCACCGATCCCACTCCAGCCGCCGGGCTCCAGGTCGGTCGCAGGCGAGGGTGATCCTCAGGCAGCAGGCCGGGACATCGGGAGAGTCACAGAATGTGGCGTCCGGGGTCCTCCACAGGCACCCAGGCCTCAATCCTCTCTCAGGCGGGCAGGCATGGCGGGCAGGAGGCGCTGCAGTGAAGAGGCTGCAAGATGGCGTCGGACCCCAAGTGGCGTCGATAACCAGGGCCCACCCTGCTGGCCCCAGTACACCGGGAGAGTCGCAGAGAGGCCGGGACATCGGGAGAGTCACAGAATGTGGCGTCAGGGGCCTCCACTGGCACCCAGGCCTCAATCCTCTCTGAAGCGGGCAGGCACGGAGGGCTGGAGGCGCTGCAGTGAAGTGGCTGCAAGATGGCGCCGGACCCCAAGTGGCGTCGATAACCAGGGCCCACCCTGCTGGCCCCGGGCAAGACGTCGGTCCTCCGGGGGCAGATGGGAGCGGACTTGCCGACCAAGTGCTGGCCTCCGGAACTTCAGGCAGGTCTCCAGGGACACGGATCATCGGCAGCCGGTTGGGGCTTGTCGCCGTCCACCAGGCAAAACGGTCTACCGCACTGAGGCGCCAGCCACCAGGGTCACCCTATGGTATTAGGGGACCTCGCTCCTCTGAAAGCAGGGGGGCAACAGGATCGGAGGGCCGCAGTTGGGCGGCAGCACCAAGGGCTCATTGCAGTGGATGTCCACCTTCCTGCAGCAGATTGGCCGTGTCGTGCCGGACTCCAGCTGGCGAGGGTGCAGACCGGGGCAGCAGCGGCGGACGGTCCAACAGGTGAGTCGAGTGTCAGAGTCAGCTTCCGAGGTATGCTTCGGAGGGGGTGAGACGACGGGTCCCAGGGCAGGAGGGAGGAGGGCCGATGGTGCGGTTTTTACGGGGATAACTACCAGTGTGGTAATCCCCAAACCGGGAGCTCTTCGAGAGACTCCTACTCAGCGGCCATCTTGGATGTGGCTCCGAGGGGGCGTCATGTGATTCCACCGGGACAAAATAGCTAGAGACCCTATTCTATTGAGTCTTCTTAGGTGACATAGAGGCTGCAGAGTGTTGAGCAGATTATCATCACGTGTTGCATAATTTGTCAGCCCCAAGGGATGGGGTGTCTGGATGTCTTTCCATGGCCACACACTATATCGCTGTTTTTGCTTCCTCTGGTCTTGGTATCAAAATTTCCAAAACGCCCTTCAGGCACCTCTGATGGTTCCCCCTACAGTCTGCCACCCCTCTCTCATAGGTGATTAGGTTTAGATCGCACTACTCTTCGTGGGTTAAGGGGTTTCCTCTCAGGCTCTCACCCCTATGATAGCTTGTAGTGCGGGAGAATCTACTTGTGTCTCAACCGGAATGGGATTGCATTCCTGGAGTCCCCGTGGACTGAGGGGAACCGGTCCCACCCTAGGACCTTCGCCGCATCGCCAAGCAGCTCACCCCTTAGGTGGCCACCGACCTCGTATGCTTTATTTTATTGATGCCGCTAAGTCACCAGGCATCGGGCCGGTCCACGGAGCGCTACTCTGCTATCATAGAGTCAGGTAATGGGCATCAGCCTCCTGCGCCGCCCCCCCCCCCTCGGAGTTCCTTTCGGCCTTTACGTGCCCCCGCTGTTCAGTGCGTCCCGGGCTCTGCACTCACCGCATCGCCGTTGCTTCCTCTCCGGGGGAAGCTGTCACCCCTCACCATGTCAGGCTCGCCGTCTCCACCAACCCGGCAGCAGCTCAGGCCGGCTTCTGCCCAAGAGCCAGCCACAGCTACAACGGCTCCCAGGGCCCTCCAAGTATCTGCTGTTGCCCTACCGGCTCAGGGTGATCGCCAGGCTCCTGCACGGCACCCACCGGCTCGTCCTCACCAACTTTCCAGCTGCGCAGCTCAAGGAAGGCAAGATGAGGCCTGCTTGCCGTCGCTGCTAGTCCCCACTGCTGTTGAAATCCACCGGCATCTACGTGAATGGGGGTCTCTCTGCTTCCTAGATAGGCGATTCACTTGAGTAGAGGTTACCGCATCTCCACCATGCCTCCAATCGCACCCACAGCCAGGACAACTCCGACATATTACAGTTGCCGCCGCGGAGCCCTCGTGGATCACATCAACACAGCCATCTTTGTTGGCCACGCCCCTTTGCTGTATTGTTTTGTTCGCTTTAGGACTTTGAGCACTTTACCACTGCTGACCAGTGCTAAAGTGCATGTGCTTCTCCCCTAAACATGGTGACATTGGTGTATACATGATTGGAATATTTAGTGTACTGTAAGTCCCTTGTGAAGGGGTATACCAAATACCCAGGGCCTGTGCTCTAAATGCTACCAGTGGGCTTGCAGCACTGGTTATGCCACCCACACAAGTAGCCTTTCAAACCTGGCTCAGGCTTGCCATTGCAAGGCCTGTCTGTGCAATTTGCTGCCACTTCGACTTGACATTTAAAACTACTTGCCAAGCCTTACACTTCCCTTTATTACACATAAGGCACCCTAAGTAGGCCCTAAGTAGCCTTAGGGGCAGGGTGCTGTGTAACTAAAAGGGAGGGCATATACCTTTAAGTTTTACATGTCCTGGTAGTGACAAACAGCTAAATTCGTTTTTCACTACTGTAAGTCCTACTCCTCTCATAGGCTAGCACTGGGAATTCTTTAAAACACTTTTAAGCTATAATTCCTGATTAGAAAGAAATAGCTGCATCATGTTTCATATCTTTGGAATGGTAATGATAAATCCTTTTTACTGGTGAAGTTGGATTTAACAATACTGTTTTAGAAATGCCACTTTTAGAAAGTGCACATTTCTCTGCTCTTACTGCTCTGTGTGACTTGCGGCCTGTCTCCACTGCGCGTCTCGGATGGCTGATAACTATACTTTCTGCATTCCCTCCAGACAGCCACAAACACAGGAAGGGTGAGTGTGACAGAAAACTCATCTGCATTCATCTATATTCTGATAGCTCTTCCTGGGCAGGAAGAGGGGGGGGGGGAGCTGACACTTACAACTGAACAGGCAGTGTTCTGCGCCCCACACAAAGGGCTGATTACCCCCCACAGATATTCTCGGATGAAAGGGGACCTGTGCACTACAAGGGCTTGCTTTGAAGTCACCCCCACTTCAAAGGCACATTTGGGTATAAGTACTGGGGCTCTGGCCCTACCAAGACAGTACACTACTGGACCTATGAAGAACTCTGCCAGGACTAAAGACTGCTGTAGCACAAGGATTGCGCTGCCTGATTAGCCAATCCAGTCCTGGGCCTTGAAAGTGGGTTCTGCAGCTGTTTTTCTTCAAAATCTACACAGTGACGACTTTGCGTCGATCGGAACTGAAGCAGTGCCTTTCGATGCCGACACAGTGCCGACCCGAGGACATCCCTGCGTAGCTCAACAATGATGCAGGACCTGATTGTGAGGTTTGACGACGCAGCGCCTGTATCGCATGGCCCTTTGCTGCCGACACGGGACCCGACTGCAAGGCTTGACGACAATGTATCGACCTGACTGCATAAATCGGAACGGACGCATTGAGCCTTCAACGCTGACGCTTGCTCCATCCAAGGTACTTTTTCAGCGGACCCTGCGTGGGTCTTGTATCTGGCCTGCCCTCCATCGTGGTCGGCCTGAACTTTGGATTTGCCTGGTACAGAGCAACCTCAAGTAACCCCTTAGCACTATTGACTTGAAAGCACTACTTTTTTATTAGTTTTGGTCTTGATTTTCTCATACAATTATTCTCTATTTTTCTAAATTTGTGTTGAGTATTGTTGTGCTGTTTTCATTGTATTTCTGTGTGTGTTGCACAAATACTTTACACATTGCCTCTTTAGATAAGCTTGACTGCTCTGTGCCAGTCTATCAGAGGGTGAGCACAGGTTATTTCTAGTGTGTATCTAGCTTTCGCTGACTAGGATTTTGTCCCTACTTGGATAGGGTGCATACCTCTACCAACTAGAAACCCAATTTCTAACACCACCTCCTTAACTTTGTGGTCAACATGTCTCATCTCCTGCTCACTAGGGTTGTGGCTCCAGAGAAGATGAGGCTTGTAGGGTATGCCTACAAGGTATACCGTTCTCACTGGAGGTTTGTATGTGGCCTCTAGGCATTGCTGAACTCTCATTTATTTCGATACCCTGAATGCCAACAAAGACATCGGCAGACAAGAAGCACCTGGATTGAATTGAGGGTCTCCTGACACTCTTGACATTAAATGTCTCAACATCAACGTCAGCCATCTTACCATTGAATGCCTTGATGCTGACCAGGAACAAGAACGCAAGTCACTTGAGCCACCTGAGGGCCATGAGGAGGGTCAGATGTGGTCACACCTGGGACAGAAGAAAATGGTTACTACTATGAGTTGGTAGACTGGGAATTTGAAAGCCTCAATTCTCCCTATTTCAACCCAAGGCAAACTCCATCCATGCCCCTTAGTCACCTATTTTTTTTTTTTTTTTTAAATGTTAACACATTTTATTGCTTTAAAGCATAGGAAGTACAACATAAGGTATTGCAAAGGCTGGATACTCTATCTGTTACAATAATTTCTTAACAAAGGTATAGCCTCTGAGATTACATATACAAATTATACACAGCCATGTAGCACATCCCTCCCATTGCTAAACATTAATTTGTTAATAAGAACTGAACACCCGCCCCTCCCAGAATCACATCAAGTTTCACCGTTCCGGTTTACGCCTTCCAAGACTCCAAGTATAGCATCCTAGATTGAGTATCTGATTTTTAGTTATACTATATCCTCAGGGAGCAACAGAGGGGTCTGCTCCACAGTATGCCCATATTATGTGCGGTTAGTCATGTCATTTTGTTTACTCAGTGTAAGGAATATTCCAGAGTCACAAATTGTTCTACCAGCGCATTCCACTCCAATGATATCCTCCAGTAGGGACTTTCCTTAAACCTCGGTTTTCTTCTCTGCGTATCGCCATGCCTTCCGCCCTCCCCATCTCACCACTTCATTGTGCCATGTCAACACTGCCGGTGATTGTGCGGATTTCCATCTCATGGTGATTGAACGTTTCGCCAATATAAGTAGCAGGTTAGCAAATCTATACTGTGTCTTCTGAGATTTACGTATTTTGCAAAGCCCCAGTATACCAAATTCCACTGTGTTGTTGTCTATACCTGGTGTCACTTCATTAAGGAGTGTGTAGACCGTCTCCCAAAAGGGTATCAACTTTGTGCATGCCCAAATCATGTGTAGTAGCCCCGCCGGCTGATTGTTGCTTCTGGGGCATACGTCCACCGAATCTGGGAACATTTTGCTCAGCCTATGCGGAGTCAAGTATGCCCGGTGTAATAGCATAAATTGGATCAGCTTAAATTTAGGGTTACGTGACACTTTCTTGGGGTATTATAACAATTTCTCCCATTCCTTATCTGTTAGTTCGTGCCCCAGGTCAGCCGACCATTTTTCTCTAAGCTCTTGGAGTGGGACTGCTGCATGCGATCGAATACTTCTGTATATCCATCTCGTTAAGTGTCTCCTGTTCCCCATAAGATATGTCATATGAACTAAGTCATGTGTTTGGGGTTCCGTGTTATCTGGCGACCAGACCCCGCTCATATATTTACAGATTTTAGCATGTAACAAATAGAGCGGACTAGGGACACCTTGCTCGTTGACAAATGTGTTGTGGTCCATAAGCATTTTGTCTGCATATAGCATTCCCACCGTGGTTCCTCCTTCCTCAGTCCATTTGTGCAATTGCCTAGAGGAAATTATCCCAGTCGGCGTAGGGATCCCCATCAGAGGGATGTTTGGTGCATATGGGCGTAGTCCTTTAGTATATTGAATAGCCTTCCTCCAGTAGGCCAAAGCTATCTTTGGTAGTGGGGGTGCAGTTCGAAGGGGTCTACTTCTAGGCAACAACAATGTATGCAGCACTCCCTTTTCCCATGTTGCTTGTGACATGCCTATTTCCTGCAGGTGACGGCCAGCTATCCAGTAGGATAGCCATTGTAGCTGACTAGCGTAACAGTATGCCTGAAAGTCAGGAACTCCCAGGCCTCCCCTGTCAGTACCTAGCTGTAGTTTTGAAAGCCCTATTCGCCTTCACCCGTTACCCCATATTAATTCGATTAATAGTGTGTTAAGTGTTTTGAATATATGTGACGGGACTATGATCGGCAGATTAGTGAAAAAATAGAGCAGTCTAGGGAGCACTACCATCTTGGATATGGCACCTCTCCCCGCCACTGAGAGCGGTAGCGAAACCCAAAAGGAAATCTGAGATCTGAGCGATTTAATGGCTCGGCTCAAATTACCCTCCAGCAAATCCTGTGGTTGCCTATAAATATGTATACCCAGATATTTAAAAGTAACAGGTGCGACAGCAAACGACCAGTGTCCAAAGTCGACCGGTTCAGTATATGCGGCGTTCTGAAAGTAATAGGCATTAGATTTAGATTCGTTCATAGCCAGGCCAGATAGTGTTTGGAATTGCCGAAACACCGCAGGAAGAGGGTCGTTGGGGCCCCGTAGATTGTTGAGATAAAGTATGATGTCATCTGCGTAGGCAGAGAGAATATGGGTGGTGGTCCCTAGTTTGATACCCCTGTTACCCGCAACTGCTCTGATCTTAATGGCAAGTGGTTCTAACGCCAGCGCAAACAGTAGGGGCGATAATGGGCATCCCTGTCTTGTTCCTCTGGCCACTGGGTAGGGTCGAGAAATATGAGCACCCGTCCGGGCCCGGGCTGTGGGGTCCGTGTATAGTAGGCGGATCCATTCAATGTATTTCAGTGGAATGCCAAATAGAGAGGGCACGGAGCATGTAATCCCAATGGAGGGTATCAAAGGCCTGTCGCAGGTTCAACGAAATACAGCCTGCCATAGTATTATCAGTGGGTATTGATGTTATTATCTGGTGTAGGCGCCTTATGTTTAGAGAAGTGCTTCTCCCTGGAACAAAGCCACACTGATCAATGTGGATCAATCGCGGTAGGTACTGTTGTAATCTGCGGGCCAATAGTTTACTGAGGATTTTATAATCCGTATTCAGTAAGGAAAGGGGTCGGTATCCCGTCATAACTGTAGGGTCTCTGCCAGGCTTTTGTAGTGACGTTACTAACGCCTGCCTTGTAGTGAGGGGCAGGGAGCCTATTTCTAATGCGGCATGATATAACTTTTCGAGTTGGGGGGCCAGTTGTGACGAGAAGGTCTCGTAAAATTCCACGGGGAGGCCATCAAGGCCTGGGGTTTTGTTGCGTGGAAGGTCTTTTATTGCTGCACGGATTTCAGCTTTTGTGATAGGAGCTGATAATTCCTTTATCTGTGTGTTTGTAAGCTGGGGTAATTCTAAGTCTGTGAGGAAATCATTGAGCTCCACTACTTCTAGTTCCGCAGGAGCCGCATATAACATTTCATAATATTTCTGGAATGCCATGTTAATATCAAATTGCGTATTGACGTTGGTTCCCTCAAGAGTAGTAATTTCATGTATAGGGATATTAGTAGGGTTGTCTCGAATAATTCTCGCTAGTAATGTACCCGCTTTAACTGCCTCTGCTTGTTGTTTTTGGGTGTATGTGCGATGATCTATGGTCCGCAATTGCTCGAGTAATTCAGCATGTTTAATATGTGCTTCCTGTAAACCTTCAGCATTGGCATCATCTAATGCCGCCTCAGTTTCCAGCTTACCTAGTCGGTCCTCTAAGTCCCGTAACTCTGTGTCTACCATAGATCGAACCCCTACTTTGGTACTAATGGCTACTCCACGGATGACAGTCTTGAATGCCTCCCTTTCTATCTGTTGTGTACTCGCAGTGTTTGCATTTTCTGAGAAGTAGTTTGTTATGGCAGTGGATAGGGTAGTGCGAAATACCGGGTCTTCCAGAGCAACTGGTTGCAGTCTCCAAGTCGGAACCGGGGTGGGGACCTTACCCCATTCTAACGTCACTTCCAATGGGTTGTGGTCTGAGAGTGTTTTTCCAAGAAATGTTGACAGTGAAATATTACAGACTAAAGACATAGAACAGAATATCCTGTCAATGCGTGTATGAAACGTGTGTGTGGGAGTAATATGAGTATTCGCGGCTGGATGGGTTATGCACCCGCCAGGCATCTCCAAGTGTCCACCCTGTTGCCCAACTCGCCAGTGCTTCAGCCTGTTTCCTACAAGTAGCTCCCGCAAGGGGAGGGTGGGAACGGTCAATATCTATATTCAGTACCGTATTAAAATCTCCACCTATTACCCAGGGATAGGCCTCCCAGCCTGCCAATACTGTGTTTAGCGACATCAGAAATTTATCCTGTTCTGTATTAGGGGCGTAAATGCTTCCAAGGATCAGTGGGTCCCCATCTAGTGTACCACGGATGAACACATATCTGCCATTTATGTCTATCTTTTGCTCCAGCAACACAAAAGGGATACCATTTCTAATCCAAATGGCCGCTCCCCTTGCGAAGACCGATTATGATGTACCAATGAGTTGCCCCCGCCATATTTTCCTAAGTTTAAGTGTTTCGGAATGTGTAAGGTGTGTTTCCTGTATCAGCACAATGTGAGCCTTCCTTCTATTCAGTTGTGCATGGATTCTATGTCTCTTGTGGACAGATCCCATCCCTCTAACATTACAGGTTAGGATCTTGTATTTCCCTGTCGTAGCCATGAGTTAGATTATGCTGCTGCATTGTACCCATTTCAGCGTAGTCTTGGTGGCAGGTATTATATATGCTGTGTGTGAACCTGTTTAAACTTAAAACAACCCCCAATACTAGGTTCCCCGACAGAACAGTGGAGGACCAAACTTTGATAAAGAGAACAATCATTAAACCTAACAAGAAAGACAAGATTGCATTTGCATTGGAGGAGAGGAAACCATTGCCAACATGAAGTCAAGCGGGAACTTTCCTCCGGAGCAGTCTCACGTCAGGCCCAGACCAGGCCCGGTTGTTTCCAAATTTGCTTTGCCAACATCCTTAATACAAACTATAATAGCATTAACTGCCCACAATTGCTGCCCTCTTCCTAGAGGCCTCGAACTGCTACAACCAGCTCCATCAGCCCAAGAGATCGTTCACTGTTTGCGGGGTTATAGAAGGAAAGAGAGTCAAGCTGTTTTCAGAGTCTGAATGAAGTGTGAGGTCCTCCGAGGAGCCCTGTGAGTCCACCGTCGATCGTGCATCTAGATCTTCTAGCGCCTCCACTCCCTGTATTGCAGATTTCCGGCCTGCATGTATTTGTTCTTGTGATGGGCTTACAGTGGCCTCCATTCGCGGCGCTCTGCTCCGGTCTATTTTACTGTGTCCCACCTTCTGAAGTTTAGTCGATTTCGGATTCAAAGAGCGAGAAGAGCCCTGTGGGGAACTCGGTGATAGTGTGACCGCTAGCCATTCTGCGGCTTCCAGTGGACACTCGAAGAAATGGGATTTTTGGTCATGAATGACTTTCAGTCTGGCCGGAAAAAGAAGGGCATATTTGAGATTTCGTTTTCGAAGCTGCAATTTAACTTCTTGAAACGATGCCCTGCGTTTCTGTACTGCCAGGATAAAATCTGGATACAGAGATATTGTCCTGTTTTCAAATTGTATTGGGCCTTTTTCGCGGGCTGCACGGAGCAACGTGTCCCGATCCTTGAAATTAAGAATGCGTGCTATCAGTGGTCTAGGGCGGACGCCCGGGGGTGAAAGCCACTCTGGATCCGGTGCGCTCTCTCGACACTAAAGAGTTCGGTCAGGCCCTCGGGTGCCACCTCGTGTTTGAGCCATTGTTCCACATATTGGGTAGGGTTGGACCCTTCACTTCGTTCCGGCAGACCAACTATTCGTATGTTATTACGGCGGGCCCTCCCTTCCGCATCATCCACTCTGTCTTGTAGATCTGTAAGCTGCCGCCGCAGATGCTCATTTTGTTCTGAGTGTATTTTGTGTTGAGGTGTTACTTCTTCTAGTTGCAGTTTGTTGGTACGGACCGTATCTGCTAGTTTGCTGTGATCGGCCTTTAAAAGTGTAAAACCAGTAGCTAATGCACTTACTTGTTGCTCAATCGCTTTCCTAGAATCACGTACCTCTTTCAGTAACAGATCTAGTTTATTGTCTTGATCACTCATCGAGGTCGGTGGAATACCTTCATGATCCGATGTGCTGTTTGTGTCATCATGGTCTACGTGTTCGGCTGGACCAGAGGCCATAATTTCGTGCTGCTGGTTCGTCCCATCTTGCGGCTTGAAGTCTGCACATGATATGAGGTGTATTGTGTGAGCTTTCCTCCTGTGCTGCAGTGCCTGAATTCGTACGTGGAACACTGCGCTGTTGCTAGTGCGTCACAGAGACTATTAATGTTCCGGTACAGGTTATTACTTGGGGCCTTAATCTTTCTTAGTCATGTGGCCATATACTGTTTACTGCCTCAATGCGTGTTGAGCAATGCAAAGAGCTCAAAAGGAGCCAATTGTACAGCCGGGGGCTCTCTTTGATTCAATCCAGGAGACTGGCATTGGGATGGCCCGGTCAGGCAGAGTACTCACAGTTTGTTGATACTGCAACCTCAGCAGGCAGGCCCCTCAGTATGGTCTCAGTGTTTACGGCGCAGTGTCTGTATGTACCGGGGCTCACTGCTCTCAGCCACATGTGTCAGCGTGATCGTTGTACACGGCAGTACAAATCTTTCACACTGTGTTCCCAGCCTCAGGCGTACCCCAACTAGCAGGCCCCTCGGGATGGTCCCAGAGCTGCACGGTATAGTGTCTTTATTTACCGGGGCTCACTGCTCCCAGCCACCGGTGACAGTGCGATCGTTGTGCACGGTAGTTCAAGTCGACCACACGGGTTACGGCCCCGCCGTGCAGATCAGGCATCCCGCAACACCACTCCCGCTCCTGATCGGGGCCTCCGGCCCGGGCGCGTACCTGTGCAGATCTCAGGCAGCCGCTCTCATACAGCAGCAATCTACGCCGGCAGCCGGGCCCAACAGTGCACTGCTGTCGCACACATGAGAGGGGGGGAAGTCGTCGCACCCCAGGGCCGTCAGCAGGGGGAATCCAGTCACGCCCGCACGGTCCGCGCTGGCAGTCAACCCCCGGAGGACTCCGCTCAGGCACCCGGCAGCAGTCAATGGGGTCGTCCTTCCAGATTCGCTCAGCGCCCTCCGCACCAGAAGCCCACGCCAGTAAGTCGGCGCTCCTGAGCAGGTATCTGCAGCTTGTTACCGGCTGGTTATATCTTCCATGCAAGCACGTACCTGCTACAGTGCTATGTAGTCTTAAGACGCCACGCGGCCTACGCTCTCAGCGCGTTCAGGCTGCCGCGCCGAGATCTCCGGCCCAGTATTAGCCTGCAGGAACGATTCACGGGCGCCGGAGACTCGGTAAAGTGTTGCGCAGGTCTCTCTGTGGGATCACAGGGCAGCAGCAAGTGTCCGATGGCTTCGTGGCAGCGAGGGTTTGGACAGGATTCAGGGCCCGGTCCGGAGGACTATTAAGACGTGTCCGCCATGTTCGGCGGTTAGCCACGCCCCTCCCCTGAGTCACCTATATGACATCTCTAAGGATATCTTTGTGATGAGTGAGGATCAGGAAGACAGACGACACACACAAGATGTTCATTTTTCCAGAAGTTCTTTCCTGCACATGAAGGACATTTGTCAAAGATAGCTGGCATAGTTGCTCGAGAGATAGAGGAGAAGATAATACACCCCAAAGAATAAAACAAACATTTGGTTCAGAAAAAGATGTGAATCGAAGATGGACATTGATAAATGTCAAGCGTAGCCAAAAGTAAAATGCAGTTTTTCAGCCAGAAATCGGCTAAAATAAGAACGATTGTTCAATTTCAAATATGTTTTGCTATTAATATTGCTTATTTATGCTATATTAGTGAATCATTAACCCCTTGGCTGCTAAGCCTTTTCCCCCCTAGAATGCTAATCCTTTTTTTGGCTATTTGGGGTAGTTTTCCACATAAAGTATCCATGCCAAGGCACCCTTTTTTTCCAATATCCTGTGAATTCTAAAGGTACCCAGGTTTGATGATTCACTGGAGGGGACTGAGAAAATAGCCAAAATATGGCAAAAGTTGGGGTGTTTTTTGGAAAAATAGGAAAAAGTGCTCCACTAAAAAGTGTCTGTTTTTTTCCCTAAAAATGGCACCAACTGTTTGCTGTGCTGGAGTCACTGTTTCCTGGCTTTCAGTAATATGCAGAGCTGAATCAAAAAAACATGCCACAGTTTTGGCATTTTTCAAAGAGGTAGTCCATTTTTCCTAATTTGTTGTTGCCCACAACGTACTTCCAATTTGTTGTGAAAACCGGGGTAAACCAATGGGTGATCCCGGCAAGGTATAGATTTCTGAGAAGTAGAAGAATTCTAAAGGTGGAGGCATGGTTGTGCTAAAAACACCTGACTATGTAAAACAGTGCACGGATCTATTGAATGACAAAAGATACTACAAAGTCATCACTCTCGACCCTACAAAAAAACTAGAGGGAAGCATCAGCAGTATGGCAGAGGAAGCTGAGGTAAATGGGTGGGTCTCTAAAAAAGAGGCAGAGGTTTTGTGCATGTGTGAACCAAGAACCCCCTACTTCTATTCCCTGCCTAAAATGCACAAAAATAGATCGCCTCCTCTTGGCCAACCAATCGTGCCAGGAATAGGTTCCATCCTCGAACCACTGTCGCAATTTGCAGACCAGTTCTTGAGGCCAATCATACACGAAACATCAACCTACCTAAAAGATGCTGGTGACCTTTTGAGATTAATAAAGGACCTTCCATTTAACCCCCCAAAAAATCTGCTGGTGGGTCTTGATATCGAAAGCCTGTATACTAGCCTACCTCAGGACACTACTCTGAAAACCATAGAACAGGTCCTCTTAAGGCAAGACTGCCATTTCGTACTTGAGTGTTGCAGACTAGCCCTCACAGAAAATTAATTCGAATATAAAGACACTTTATATTTACAAGTCCACAGAACATCTATGGGCAGTACATTTGCCCCAAGTCTAGCGGGACTTAATGTAAGCCAACTAGAAGAAACACATGTCCTGTCTGAGCAGAACCCTTATCGACATAGGATCAATTTTTGGAAAAGCTATATTGATGATATTTTCATCATCTGGGAATGTGCCATCCAACATCGTAATTGGGCCCTAACTGTTAAAATGAAAATAAAATATTGAAAATGAGAATGAAAAAACAGCCATTTGTGACGTTTTTATTTGTAACTTCTTGTCAGGATGACTGATTTACAAAAGCAATATACCATTATGTCCGCTATACCTTTCTAGTCACAGGGATATATATAGTTGGTAGGTTTTCCAAGAATCCGAGGTACCAAGAGCCAACACCGAACTGCACTTTACAATGGTTTTTTATTGTGTACCGGGTATAGAGGAGCAGTGGTTATTTATACATCACTGAATTTGTGGGTACCATACAAGCATGTGCTTCTGAGGGCATTTTTAAAATGTCTTCTTTCTTACACAGTGGCTTACATTTGGAAGGCACAAATGCAGAGAAATACAATTGGTAATAACAAATGGCCTATTATTCTGTATTACCACGTGTCTCCCAATAAAAATGGTTGCTCACATGTGTGGATAGACCTAGTGCCTGCGACAGGAAAGGACCCAAAACACAACATGGACACATCAAATTTTTATATTGAAAACTGGCCCTTTTTTCAATCTGGGTAGTTGTGGATTTTGGGCCCTAGAACAGCGGGCACATAGGAAACCCAGAAAATCTGTACAGTTTTGAAAACTAGACACCTAGTGGAATCCAGGGTAGGGTGACTTCTCTGGCTCCCACCAGGTTATCCTACCAAGAAGCCTTTGCAAACCTCAAACTTTGGATTAAAAAAAACAAATTTTCCTCACATGTCTTTGAGGAAAACATCTGGAATCTGCAGGGGAGCCACAAATTGTCTACCACCCAGCATTCGCCCAAGTCTTTCGATACAAATGGTACCTCACTTGTGTGGGTAGGGATAGTGCCGGCGACAGGAAAGGTGCCAAAAAGCACTATCCTGGAATCCCCCTGGTGTCTAGTTTACGAAAATATCTAGGGTTGGTAGATTATCGCTAGAGACAATGTACACCCTGGCAGAGAAACACAGAAAAGACAAATATTACTGCACAACCATCTACTGCTCAAGGACACACACATATTGGTTGAATTTGGCACAAGAGTGAGTGAAAAGTTTGAAATGTGAATTTTATTAACAAAAGATTTCACGAAAATGAAAATATAGATATCACTGTTAATAAGATAATGAAAATGTTGCAATACTGAACCAGTGACTCTCAGCTCGTGAGCTGTAAAGCCACGACAAGGCACCAACCACTTTATAGGCCATTCACACACCTTTCATGCATGACACACAGAAAATACTTCACACCGCCAGCCGCGGGCCGAGCACATTACAACACTCACATCAGCAAACAGCACCATTCAAGGGCCCATCACTTTCATATGCCCTAGGACTGACACAGCAATAACACTGCCTGGCAGGTGGTGGAGTGTGTGGACTGGCGTTTGGCTGGCGGTGTGTGTGGACTGGCGTTTGTCTGGTGGTGTGTGTGGACTTGTGTTTGGCTGCAGGGTGTGTGTAGTGACAAGCAGCAAGTCACTTCACACACACACACACACACACTGCCAGCCAAATGCCAGTTCACACACACCCCCAACCAGAGGCCAGCTACACACACCGCCAGCCACACACACCACCAGCAAGATGCCATTTCAGTCACAGCAATCACACCACCTGGAAGCTGGCGGAATGTGTGGACTGGCGTTTCGGTGGCAGTGTGTGTGTAGTGACTTGCTGCTAGTCACTAAACACACTGGCAGCCAAACGCCAGTCCACACACACCACTCAGACATTACCATGAAGCTCCACTTCACTTTCATCTCTAAAACACTCCCACAATGAACAGATTACACACACAAAGCACAGATAGGAAAAAATAAAACATCCAACAAAAAATAGCACTTTTTTTCAAATTGAAAGAACCAACCTATTAGTCGAAAATGAAACAGCAACTATGACTGCACGCACAACAGGTATAACTAGGCTTTCCTGTTTTCAGTTTCTATTTTGGGTCAATTCTGGTGGGGTTTTTTCAGTGTTTTTAATGCCTTAAAAAAACAGTGGATATCAGTGGTTACACATTTTCGAGCCATTAAAAACAACAGAAACAGTGTTTTTCCAGTGTTTATGGAATGTTTCGCTTTTAATTATTGCTTGCTTTCTGCACTGATAATGCATGTATATAGACACCATGTGTGCAGGGTATATGAGGTCCAAATACATTTGTACAAATCAAACTTATTGTAGTACACCATACAATACTTATTTAGTGAGTCTTTGGTCATGCAAGCTTGCTCTGTCCTTCCTATGTGAACGTTTTTCTGTGAAAAGGCCCTCTAAACATTGGCACTTGAGACGGGCAATTCCAAAACAGCCAGTACACAATGACATAGCTTTCCATGTCAATACTGGTGCACCTGAAGTTTGTGATTCTGTAGGACATGTTCTGCAACATATGCGTTGAATTGGGCGCATATGCCCTCAGTTATTGAAGCAGTCAAAAATGAAGCAGTACTTTTCAAAGCCTGGAGAAAATTCAGAAGGGATCTAGAACTTGTGCAGAGTACCTCAGTGAGGCTTCACTAACTTCAAATGCCATGGTTGGTGAAGGGACATTTCTATGAATCATTGCAAGCCATTTCCTATAGACTGTAAAATAAAATTTCCTGAATTGCTCCTCAACATTTCTTTGCTTACCAAGTGGCAAGAATTCTAGCATGTTGCAGTGCCAAAGTCATTAAAAGTGTCGCCCAGCCTACTCTAAAGGAGATGTTTCAATTCTACACCAATTACGCTGAACACTTGGTAGACAAGGGTGTTTTCAGACTCTAGTATTTTGATTATGTCCACTACAGCAGTCATGCTTTCCTGTAAAAACCTAAGCATGCAGTAGACTGTACTTCTTCACATCACTATCAATATGTGACCAAAGATCATCACATTTCTTGCCTTTGGCATCATCACTAAGCAAACATTATATAAACGGTCGCCATATGGATAATATAGCATTCACAGCCTCTAGGACTGAGAACCACCAGCTAAATGATACAGTTAGGATGCCTCTCTCTTTGATGCCACACAAAGCACAAAATTAGAAATATTTGCATTTTAGTTCCTGGGCATTATGAAACAGTGCACCAGAATGGACTACAAAGTCAATAGCATTCTTCATTAACTCTGAAGATTGTAAAGATGCTTTCAGCATACCATCTAGCAAGTGACAAGGATCTCTTACAGGGAAGCACTTCAGCTCAGGTATCGATTTTGACAGGTCATCATGCAACTTTTTCATATAAGTAGCTGAATTACTGCAAATACAAATAATATCACTCCAATCTTTATTGAACTTGGTAGGAACTTTGTGCAGCAGCATTCCAAGTGACACTGCATTCCATGTTTACCAAACATCTGGTGTCATGTTTTTACCACTATCTCAGAAGCTTGGTGACAACACTCTTTTCACCTTGCATTGAATGTTTTAAGCCTGGGATGTTTGGCAATTCACCTACAATCAATACTGACTCGCTAGAAAAGGGGGCGGATATATCAAAGGATTTCACCCATTCTCTGTCCGTGGGTAAATGTGATGGTACACATTGGGAAATATTCTTATGAAACCAGCCATTTTACCTATCAGTGAAATTAAATGTAGCCAAAATATCAAATATGATTTTGATATTTCCTGATTCTCTACAGTTTATAAAATAATAATAAATAAGACCTAAAACATGCTTCTAAACACTGCATCTTTAGACCAAACACCACAAAACTGAAAAAAGCAGAAGGAAGAAGAAACAGTAATTTAGTGACATCCCTAAACAACAAAACTCAAGCAGAATGTGAGCCCAGTCTTTCTTGCTGCTGCCTTGTATAACAAAGTTACATTGTGTTGGCCCCTTCAGGAAGATATAAAAATGACTCTTTCGCTCAGCTTTTCCTTTGTTTGAATGGCACTTAGTTTGTGGTTGTGAAGGTGTTTTTTCAGTGTTTATATGTTTACACTGGTGATGGCTATTTTCCTTTTGGTGGGGTTTTATCAGTTATTATAGGTTTAAACCTAAAACCAGATAGCCTAGGTATAACTAAGCATATCACACTACTGCAGAGTAGAATCTAAACAGAAAATATATAGCAATACAGACCACAGTCACTTCCTTTTTACTCTCATAGTTACTCACAATACTTGAATTGTATATGGTGCAATTTAAAACATGCGGGCACACATAGGCCAGGATTTGAAGGACACTCAGGGCAGTACATACAGAAAATAATTCACACCACCAGCCGCGGGCCCAGCATGTTACAACACTCACATCAGCAAACAGCACCATTCAAGGGCCCATCACTTTCATATGCCCTAGGACTGACACAGCAATCACACTGCCTGCCATGTAGTGGAGTGTGTGGACTGGAGTTTGGCTGGCGGTGTGTGTAGACTGGCGTTTGGCTGGTGGTGTGTGTTGACAGGTGTTTGGCTGCAGGGTGTGTGTAGTGACAAGCAGCAAGTCACTTCACACACACACACTGCCAGTTCACACACACCCCCAGCCAGAGGCCAGCCACACACACCACCAGCCATACACACCACCAGCAAGATGCCATTTCAGACACAGCAATCACACCACCTGGAAGGTGGAGGAATGTGTGGACTGGCGTTCCGGTGGCAGTGTGTGTGTGTAGTGACTTGCTGCTAGTCACTAAACACACTGGCAGCCAAACGCTAGTCCACACACACCACCAGCCAAACACCACTCAGACATCACCATGAAGCTCCACGTCACTTTCATCTCTAAAACACTCCCACAATAAACAGATTACACACACAAAACACAGACAGGAAAAAATAAAACATCCAACTAAAAATAGCGCTTTTTTCAAATAGAAAGAACCAACCTATTAGTCGAAAATGAAATACAACTATGACTGCATGCACAACAGGTGTAACTAAGCATATCACACTACTGCAGAGTAGAACCTATACAGAAAATATATAGCAATACAGACCACAGTCACTTCCTTTTACTCTCATAGTTGCTCACAATACTTGAGTTGTATATGATACAATTTAAAACACAGGCCAGGATCAGAAGGGCACTCGGGGCAGTACGACAGTCTTTTCGTAACCCTCTTTGGACCCAGACTCTACATCCCCGACACGGAAAGTCTTTTTTGGGTGTTTGGAGGAATTTATTCAGGAAATGTTTCAATACAGCCACATCCTCCACCACTCTGACTCTAGGAACACTTGCCTGCTCAACTGCAACAAGGCTGCCTATTACAGACTGCTGAAACTGTACAAAACGTATCTTGGAATCTGGAGAACAATCTTTGAAAACAACATAAGCATTGAAGGATGCCAAATAAAAAACAAATGAACGGCCAACTTCTTGTACCAGATGTATGACTTTCGAGCAGCACTGTAAAGCTCCAATTTTTGATCTACTCTATCTACACCTCCTATGTGCTTTCTATAGTCTAAAATGGACACAGATTGTGCACTTCTGCTACCTGACCCCAAGCAATCACAGGTGAAGTGCTTTCGTTATGAATCGTTGTGAGCATGTGTACATCTCTTCTGTCTGAAAATTTCAAAACAAGAAGTTCATTACTATGTAAGGCACTGCTCTGTCCCTGTTGAAGTTTTTTACACACAAGCTCTTTTGGGTAGCCTTTACGGTTAGAGTGGATTGTGCCACATGTGACAGTGCCCACATTGAACAATTCCTTAAATAATTGCACACCTGTGCAGAAATTGTCCACATATAAATGGTGACCTTTATTAAAAAATCCTCTGGCAAGTTCCCACACAATAATTTCATTGGCTCCAAAAGTAGAAGAGTTACCAGGGTGGTCAATTGAAGAATCCCTATTAGTGTAGACCCTGAAATTATACGCCTATCCAGTGGCACTTTCACAACATATAAATCTTAATACCATAACATGCTCTCTAGTGGGAAAGTATTGTTTGAAAACCAAACTGTCTTTGAGCAGGACCAGAGACTCATCCACAGATATATCTTTCCCTGGAACATAGATCTCTGAGAAACGATCTACTAAATGGTCAAGAACAGGCTGAATCTTGAAGAAATGGTCACACTTCCAATGTGAAGCCTTCCAGCCGTTGCCTGCAATCCAGCTTGCTCTTGCTGTACTACTGGCATACCAGTGTCTTCCTCTAAAAGAGGCACTTCATCAGCACTAATAGTGGATTCATGATAAGATGATTCCCCTTGGACAGAAAATTCACTGCCAGAATCTTCAACTTGATCTTCTGTCTCAGATGCAGAGTCAGTCTCAGAGCCATATTCTGAGGCAGATTCAAAAAGCAAACCAACAGCCTGCTGGTCAGTCAGACTAGAGGCAGCCATAATGCTTACTAATGAAACTAACACAACAACAAAACAACAATAAACATCACTGTGTCAAAACTCGAACTCAACAAGCTGTGACTGTATCAAACAGTAAATATAACTATTGACATATAATGATCTAGAAAGAACTATCAATACAAATCACTCAATGAACTTTATACTCCAAAAATACCTCTCACTTGCGACAGACAGCTAGACGGAGGATCAACTGTACCTACTCTGCACAGACACTGCAAACACCAACAATATCCCACTAGAAAGGAAAAACAAAAGGAAATCACACACAAGACAACACAATACACATCTTGCACAAATCCAAAGTGAATTTGACATACAATAAAACAGAAG
Organism: Calotriton arnoldi; assembly: GCA_963921515.1. Lineage (NCBI taxonomy): Eukaryota > Metazoa > Chordata > Amphibia > Caudata > Salamandridae > Calotriton > Calotriton arnoldi. Next base: position 5,673,813 of record CAWUFW010000046.1, on the reverse strand, counting down.
CCAAATATGCTGCAATTATTACAACAGTTAAAAAAACACATTCATGCTTGGCAATGATGCTCATTTGAAGTAAACTACAATAAAAAGAAGAAACAAAATGTTAAGTGCACACATTCAAATGATGACAAGAAATAAAACAGTTAACATTATAAAACACAATAAAGTCTGCCACTGGGGGCAGATCAGCATCACAACTGTCCAGTCTGCCCCCAAAGGGGGTACAAAACAAAGGCAAAAAAATGGTACCCCAGAGGGGAGTGACCCTTACTCCAGGATCCAGCCAAATGCAAGCCAAACACCAGTTCTCACACACCACCAGCCAAACTCTAGTCAAACAGCCAGGCGTGCGTCAGTCCACACATACCACCAGACAAATGGCAGTTCACACAAACCGCCAGCCAATCGCCAGTTTGCCACACAAAACGTGTTCCTTGGTGTCTAGTGGTTTTCCGAACCACCCCTGTGGGTAGATAGGCCTACAAAAGAAATCTGATAGGCTGAAAGCTAGGAGCTGAAAACAAAGGACATGTCTGGGCAACACTGGGAAATGCCCTTGCCCACGGGGCTGCTTCCCCAACATCTATAAATACAAATTCCCTGGTGTCTAGTGGTTTTCAGCCCCCCTAGGGGGCAGATTGGCCTGACAAATGGCAGATATGCCCCGGGGGCAGGGCTGAACTGGCCAAAAGATGACACAATTTTTTGGGGCACAGACACTCGCCTGAGGGGCCACTCCCCAACATGCATAAATACAAAATCCCTGGTGTCTAATAGTTTTTATCAGCCTCCCTTGGGGGTAGATCAACCAAAAAAATGGCCGATCTACCCCCAGGGGGTTGGAAAACAGCCAAAACGTGTGTTATTGTTTTTTGGGAGTGACCCTTGCCCAAGGGGCTGTTCCCTGATTGCCTAAATAAAAATCCCTGGTGTCTAGTGGTTTTCTAAGTAAGTAATGGCCAGTCCGCCCCCCTGGAGGTGGGGGGAACTTATTTCCCAAATTGGAGCATAACACTTGCCCAAGGGGTCAGTACCCCTAAAAATAATGATTTATTTCCCTGGCGTTAAGTGGGTTTCCACCTCCTTGGAGGGCAGATTGCAGAGAAAATGGCCGATTTGCCTTCAGGGGGCGGAAGCAATGGAAAATTGTGCCCTTGAAGAGGAACTACCCACAAGGGGTCACTTCATATACTCATAAAATTAGGCCATATCCCTGGTGTCTAGTGGCTTTCCACCCCCTGGGGGGGCATATTGGCCTAAAACTTGTAAATCTGCCCACAGGGGGAGTGAAATGGCCAACACATGGTCATTTCAAATAGGAAAAGACCCTTGCCCAAAGGGCCACTCCCACTGCCAAAAAAAGTCATCCCTGGTGTCTAGTGGTGCATTCCTGTTGCGCGATCCCACCTATGATCCAGCAGCAGGAATGCACTTTAGAGAGCCATAGGGGGAAAGGAAAAAACTTTCCTTTCCCCCAGTGTCTCTCAACCATTCCAATCCCTCCCAGGAGATAGGACATACAGGAAACAGATCCTCCCTGAATGTGCTGGAAGCAAATTGCTTCGAGCGCGTCCCCGGCACTTGTGGATGACATCAGCACGCTGTGTGCATTTGAGTATATGCAGCTGATGATGCTCACCTTCTGCCTGTGTGCATTTGGGTGACCCATGATGGCATTCGTGTTCAAGATCAACTTGATGGTATGCAGAACAAGATCAGGTTTGGAAAACCACTTTGCCCCACTCAACATGGCCAACACTTTGTTGATTCTTGGAAGGGGATGAGAATCTAGCCATATCTCCTTGTTCAAGCTATGGAAATCCATGCAAACCCTAAGTTCTAAATTAGGTTTGCGTGCCACTACTAATGGCGAATACCATAGTGAGAATTCATTGGGCTCACTAATGCCTCACTTGCACAGGCTGTCCAACTCCTTCTCCATGTCATCTGAACATGGCACCCCTTAGTTTGCATTTCACTGGAATGGCACCAGCCTTCACTTTTTGTGTTTGATTCTACTGATATTACCAGATCACCCGGACAACTTAAGGAAATTTCTTCAACACACACTCTCCTCCTTTATCACCATTGGCTGTTCCTTTACCCCTACACCTCACTCGGACACCAATAGGATTGCAGGAATCAAGAAGCAGCACCTCTCCCTGAGCCTACAGCTATTTTAGAGCCCAATCTTAATTTGTCCATTCAATCTATGCCAACCTGGCAAAGCCTGAGCAGAGACAGAGGACTTAGGGCCTGATGTAGAGCTTGGCAGATGGGTGAAGGGTATCCTGTCTGCCGAATTACAAGTGCATAATACCTAATGGCACTTGTAATACAACAAATCTGATATCTGTCACATTTTTTGACGAGTAAACCCATCTCATGAACTGTAAATCAGGGCCTAAATGACAATTCAGTTGGCCAGCTACCTATTACCAAAGACCGAACACATCCAAGCCAAAGTTATAGGGAACATAATTAATGTCCTGACCTGCCAATTTAAAATCTCATAAACTTCTAACTTTTTAATCGGTTTAAAAAGACAGCTACCAACGTCGTTTTAGAAACAATTTACCTACTCAGTAGTGCCTTCAACTGCAACTGCCTGCCAATGTTAACAGAAATGCATTTCATGATGAATGAGACTAAACTTAAGATAATAAAAGACAGTGGAACTATTGAAATTTTAAAGGGTAAATTAGAGCTTATCAGCTCACACGACCTAATACTCTTTGCAGGGCATTAATATACAAAGTAGCCATAATGTCTACCTTATTCTAATGAGTAATATGTTAAATATACATAGCAAATGGTTCCTGTCATTCATACCTAATGGCCCAATCCCAGACTATCCTTTCATGCAAGCCAATAACATGGGACTAATAGAGAAAACCCAGAAAAAGTCACATAATTTTCTCTTGTTGGTACTGTTATCACTTCACTTGTTGAATATATGATCCTGTTTATGATGACTGATTTCAATTGCTTCTGATTGTGATTCATTTACAGTGTTGAATCATAGGGGCAATATATTTCCCTGTACGTATCGCTAACTTGTGTTAATTATATCTAATACAGAATTCCCTGCCTTTCTCTCTGACATACCCTTTCTGACATGGACAGATGATCAAATAGATCCTTAAATCATCCACAAGGACCTCACCAAACGACCAGGAGGAGGTATTGCCACCGCACACAAAAACACCCTCTGCGTCACAACTAACTCAGACGACCACTCATCCGACATGGAGCACCTCCCCTTCCAACTCCAGACCAGTCCGAACACCACCCTCCGTGGCACCCTCATCTACAGACCTCCCGGGCCCTGTGCCCCTTCAGTGTATCCATAGCCGACTTCATCGTACACCAAGCTCTCGCCTCAACGGAATACATCTTCCTCTGCAACCTCAATTTCCACCTGGACAACCACAATGACCGCAACACCTCATTTCTACTGGAGAACCTCGCCACCATCGGACTCAAACAACTGGTCACACCTCCCCAACCCATTCAGCAGGACTCACGCTCGACCCCATCTTGTCCGCATGCAACAACATCTCCATCAGCCACACCTCCGAACTACACTGGACAGACCACCACTGCATCCACTTCTCCTTCACCAAACCCACCGAACACCACCACGACCCCCACTACCCGTGCAGTAGCTGGAATTAGGTCTTTGAAGACCAACTCACCACCTCCCTCCGCAAAACCCCACGCCGACCCCCACAAACGCCAGTGCCTCAGCATGCAGCCTCCACCAATGGATCTCCAACTGCTCCAACACACTGGCTCCCCCTCAGGAAACCCTCCAGCATGCAGCCCTCCGAGAAAGACATCTGGTTCTCCCCACCCTCCAAGAGTCCAGGTGAACCTGCAGACAGCTTGAGGGAAGATGGAGGAGCAGCAGGACCTTGACAGACCACACAGCCTTTAAAACCGCCGTCACCACACATCACCACCTCATCAGAAATACTAAGAAAACTGCCATACAGGAACGTATCAACACCAGCACATACAACAGCAAAGAATTCTTCACCGTGATCAAAGAATTTGCCAAACCCAGCACGGAGGCCACAGACATCCCTCCCCTCCCAAGACCTCTGCGACAACCTTGCCACCTTCCACTGCAAGATCATAGATATCTACGACCGCTTCGCAACCCAGGGCCCACCCACTGCGCTTCAGAACCCAGGGCCCACCCACCCCACCCACAACCAGCGCACCCAAATATTCCAGATCCCAGCCAACCCTGCTCAAATGGACCACCCTCACCACAGACAACACTCTAAGGATCATGAAAACCATCCACTCTGGAGAACCCTCAGACCCCTGCCCCCACCACATCTTCAACTGAACTGGCACCACCATTGCCCCTGAACTCTTCCGGACCATCAACTGCTCCATCAAGTCCGCCACCTACCCTGAAGACTGGAAACACGCAGCAGTCAACCCCCTGCTGAAGAAACCCTCTGCAACCTAACGGACCTCAAGAATTACAGACCCATCTCTCTGCTCCCCTTCCCAGCCAAAGTCATTGAGAAGGCCATCAACGCCCAACTCACCGAATTCATCAAAACATACCACACCCTGGATCCCTCCCAATCAGGATTCAGAAGCAACCACAGCACAGAGACTGCACTCCTCACAGCAACTGACGACATCTGCACTCTCCTCGACTGAGGCGAAACTGCAGCACTCATCCTCCTGGACCTCTCTGCCGCCTTCAACACCGTCTCCCACCAAACCCTTTGCACAATACTTCACAACACCCAGCTGATTCTCTCACTTACCGACAAAACTACAGCCGCTAAGAGCGACTTTCACAACGGGATTAAAGCAGTAGTCACGTGGATGAAGGAGAGCCGCCTCAAACTCAACTCCAACAAAACCGAAGTCCTCATCCTGGGCACCACCCCCTCCGCCTGGGAGAACTCCAAAGCTCTAATAAAGGTCCAGTACCCACACTCCAGAATAAAGAGCCCTCTCGCGGGCCCGTAGTGCCTTGCAGCACCGGCCCTACGAGGAGCACTATGATAAAGCATGACATCCTTTTGGATGTGTGAGGGCACTAAGAAAAAATCATTAGGATCCCCCAGGATTCTCTAACCTTGTCTTTTCTCTTTTCTTCCACTATAGGAACCGTACCTCCTTGTTTTTGTGATTAAGGAATAAAAAAGCGCAACCAGAACAAGCCCAAACTTCACCCACATTCCAGATGATAATTCAGTAGGTTGAAAAGGTGGTGCACTGATTCCAAGATTCTTCTTGCATCTGGCACATGTGACACTTTATCAATATAAATATATTGACATGCTTTTTAGTACATTCCTCAACCTCCCTATACATACCTGGCCCCCAAAAGGCTGTGCGAACCTTGTGCTTGGTCAAAGTGCACCGTAGATATCCCCCGATGTGCATTGCTGACAACAACCAAGCTGTATTTTTCGGGAGGAACCAGTTTGTCAGCACAAAGCAGCCAGCCATCTTCCACAGACTATTCATCTGTAACTTTGACATGAGCCTGCAGACTGACACACAAACTTTTCTCTCTTCTGACCAAATGCTCAACTTCCTTCAACACAACGTCCTGCTCTCTGGCTTCATACTACTCTCTTTCGGCGAATGCACTCGCCTGTTCAAGATGTACTGCATCAAACAGTCTCTTTTGAGATAGCACATCTCCCAGTCTGACATTGCTAGCATCCACCATAACATAATGGGGTAAAGAGGGGTCATAACGTTGTAATGCCTTGTCACTCACAAGTTCCTGTTTCACCCACTCAGACATTTTCTGACATTCTTGGCTTTAGATAAATGTCAAACTTTTATTTAACATATGTTTGAGGCATTTCAGGTGTGTGGCATAGTCTAGGATGAACCGTGAGTAAAACTCATTAAAACCCATGAAAGACTTCAGCCCAAATTTGCCCACAGGTGGGGCAGCCTCCTCGATTACTTTCATCAACCTCAATTCCATCTATAGATGCTACACCACCATTTTTCTTCTGCGAAATCAGAATAACACAGGTATGGAAGCTACCATAGCATTTGGTCCTCTTTGTAAAAGGGAAGAGTGGTCTCCTTAGCCCTCCTGATACCGCTGCTGCCCTCTCCAAGGAAGCCAGCCTAGGAGGAAAAACCATGCAGCGCAACTGCATGTGAGCTCTCCTACACATCCACTAAAGAAGCACCGTATATGGCCGTTCCATTACTATCCTTGCAGATGGCGACCACAGTGGTAAATCATGCGTATCACCTTGGGCACCCTTGGCCACCTCACCTGAAGCACCCTGACACCCACCCTCTCCAATACCCGATATTTCAATCTGCAAACTAGGTAGTATCTTTGACTTTGAGCTTTAGTTCACCAAGCAGAAGGCAGACAACTCTGTGTTCTGCCATGTCTGCCTCCTTTTCCTGTTGACACACCAGCAAATGGCATTAATCTTTGTAGTAGCCCGCTCCAGGAGTGACCATTGCAATGGAGTCTTTGTAGGCCTTCCAGCCAAAGTCCACTGGAAAGCTACAAATGGTGCACGACTGGGAAGCTTGCTTCATCCTTTAACTAAAAAGAATGAGTCATATCTCATGGCTCCATCTCTGAAGTCCCTGCAATGCAGAAACCCCCTTCTTCCTCCACTAAACAGTGTTCCTCTTCCCCTTCCTTGACTTGCAGAGCGCTCTGAAGCAGCCATAAAGTAGTGCGAGCTCTATATAAAAACAATAACTAAAATGAATGCTTCTTGTAATGCACGGCTGTTTGCTGTGGATCATGATCTGGCACTCTTTCCCCCGTGCTGCTTTTAGTAGTCCTGGATTGTGTGCAGTGTATTTCCCTCCCGTGTTGTTCCCAATGGATCTGCTGCTATGTGCTGCGCACAGGTCTCTGGTACCTCTCTTTGTGCTGTGCTTTGTGCTGTGCCCATGGGCCCTGTTTACTCTCGGAGGCCCAGGCCTTTGCTGTGCCCCTGCCAGTGGTCCTCTGGTTCTCTGGGCCTCCCTGATATGTGCTGTGCCCCTTGCCCTGCCAGTATTGCCCAGAGTGGTGGGCACTTTATACCAGGCACAAGAAGTCCGATAATTTGACAATGCACGGCTGCAGCCCCCTCCCCACAAACCTGCTCTTGCCTCCGCCCCTGAGCTAAAGAATGAAACCGAGGGCAGAAGTTAGATTAATGAGGCTTCAGAACGCTCTGAGTGCTTTTACGGTATACGGTGAGCGAGACGCTCGTTATTTGCATCAGGGAATTGATGGCCTGCGGTCCCTTCCGTGGCTCTGTGTTGAGATCAGAGCTGGTTATGTTTGTGTTCGGGCACCCCCAGGGCCTGCTCTCTTTCTTCCCTGCCTTCATATCCACCCACAAATCCCCCGTTCCAAGAGCTCTTTTGTCTTCTGCCCCGCTGCTGCCCCACCCCAAGCATGACCCTATTCCAGTGCACATGTCCACCGCTCAAATTAACACATATTTCCCTATACTAACCCACCACTAATCCTTTCTGGGTTCCGGAGCAGCGTGCCACTTGCCGAAAAGCACTTTGATGCCTCATCAGGGGTAGTAAGCGCTATATCAATACAATTACAATATATGGACGTGCAGGGGTTCCAAAATCAACCAGATTCCTGCCCAGAGCCCCTGCACCACCAAAGTCCTGTGCAGGGAGCACATTTAGGGATATGAAGAGCAGAAACTAGTGTGAGGCATGGTGGACAATGTAATATTTCAGCAAAAAGTAAGATGTCAACAAGTGCGCTGCCTATAAACTTTCTGTGGCACTGTGGCCTGGCTAGGAGTGAGACTAACGTTTGCAGCCTGTTCACAGTACTCTCCACTTCATGAGACTACATACAGGGAGTATCAGCTGTTCAGGAGTGAGTTGTCTTCGAAAGCACCAGACCTCATTAAAATCTCTGAGGTCTGTTGACTGCAGTCAAAATTCCAAGATGTCCGTCTCCATCAAAGCCTACAGGAGCAACACGGGTTGACCAAATGGGAGGTTTATTTACCAAGAACAAGACTCTATTAAAGTCTATCAGTGTGGGTATGCACAGTCATGAAGACGTACAGGCTCAGAAACACTGAACAGGAGGTAAGAGTCTTTCCAAGTCTTTGTGCCCACTGAAATTGGTTAAGGGAGCATGTCTCCTAGCCTATGAGACCGACCGCACCTAGAGATAATGGACCTTATCACATAAAGTGAGCAGTGGAGGTGCTAATTTAAGACAGATCTCTGCCACCGCTTTGGGGTGACTTGTGTCTTTAAAAGTTGAAGAGCCGCAACTGCGTCATTTTTCCACCTTAGGGATTAGTAAACGGTTGTTTGTTAGTGGAAACGAAAAGGAATGTTGTAATGTAGGTGTATTTCTTGACAACTTTAAAGAAATTACAGAGCACAGCAGAACGCAAAACAATAATGTAACAAAAAAATATCAACACAAAAAGAATAGGATACAACACTACAAAACGGTCAGAATGCAACTTAACAACCGTAGTTCAACATATCAGTAATACAATGTCATCCTGTAGCACAGAAAACAAGACAAAAACCTAATTATGTGATGTTCCTTGGTTTTTACATAGCACACCTCTGCTATTGTTATGTTATGGATATTCATAAACTAGGGTCTGGCGTTGTGTTAGACATTGTGGTAAGGTCGGGCAGTAACAGAGGTTGTGCTAGTCAAGGAAGGGCATCCTTATTCAGGGGAGGGCAGCAAATGTCTAAAGTTCCAATGTCTCTGTAGAGCTTTCCTTTGCCATTGTCAGTGTCTTTCTGTTGCAAGGTGAACCCATCAATGTCTCCACGTCACAGTGTGTGCAGGCATCTCCCTTTGTTGGTGTATGTGTCAGTGTGTTTCCATCTCTATGTATTTGTCAATCTTTTCTTGTCCTGTTGACCGTTTTGACTTGTGTCAATGTTTCCAGTATCAGTGTGCACGTGTCAACGTCTCCCGGCTAATAGTCAATGTTTCTGTTATTTCTGGCCCTGGTCCTTGGTACCATCTTTGTGTACCATCTTGGGATTTCTAAATCTGCAAATACCACTATCCACATGTGTGTCTCTGTGTGTGTGTGTCTGTGTGTGTGCGCCAGCGTCTTCAGTTTCCCATGTTTCTATCATTGTCTGCCCGTCCCAGTGCCTGCTTCCTTATATCTCTGTTCGCAGTATCTGTGTCTCCCTGCTCTGGTATCTCAGCTTGTGTTTTGCTATTCCAGTAATTACTTCCTGTTCTAGTGTCTCTGTCCAGTTATGCTTAAGTAACACATTTTCCTCTGCCTGTATAGTCACAGGGACAATGAAGCACAATTGAAGGTGAGGGTGCCGGTGCCCCCTCCCCGCTTTGTGGCACTATAGGCTCTCGGTGTGATGGAAGCTGGCCTCCTATGCCTCTTCAGTTAGACATAATGTGGAGCCAAGACTTTGCTTAACGGAGCTAGTGTAGGTTCTGTCTGGGCTCAGTACAAAACAGTAATCACAGATGCAATAGAGATGGGACTCTCCAGGAACAGTTTAGAGGACAGAGATCTTTACTAGCACATCAAGGGATACAAATATATGTACAGTATAAAAGGAAAATAAAAAACAAAACGACATCAATTCACAATAAGATAGCATTGTAGCTCAATGCAGCGTTGAAACCACAGCTCCTCGCTATGAAAACAATAAACCGTTTGCAATCACTAAATGTCTGCAAACTGCAAGACAATCCTGAAAGCAAAAACACGATCCGGCAACAATTCAGTTATAAGATTACTGAGATGGTTGGAAAAGGGTCACTAACATTTGCTGATTACAATTGCTTACACTGCAATCCACCGAAAACCCACACTTTGTTACGTGATTGTAATTTTTTAGTATCTGCAACACCAGTGTTCGGGAAAACATCAAAACACCTGGAACCAAAGCAAACACAAACGCAGTTTATAATTCCGTTTTTGTGTACCTTCTAAGGCAAAGGGAGTTTGGTATGTGTGTTTATGGCTAGTGGTGGTGCGCTCCTAAAGTGAGGATTTCTCCGTTAATGGGAGTTGTGGGGCCTTTGGGTCCTGTGGTCACAGGAGGACTCACCCTGAAGATGGGCAGAACATCTCACCCATAGCAAACGATGCAAGCCCAGAGCCACAAAGTGAGCCTGCACCCATACTCGAGTATCCCCCGTCTGGCTTGGTGACAAACCAGCCTGATTCTAGATCACTTCAAAATCGACAGGATAGGATGAAGAAAGAAAATAACAAAATGATTGTGATCACAAAGCAGCCAGTCACCACTAAGCTCCCTGCACTTGTTACACTAGTTCTTGAGGAAGCCCTCCTCCAGTACCTGGAGTAGCAAGGCCCAGGCTTCTCTCTGCCCAAGGTATATTTACAGCGGCGGCTCCTCCGCTCCAAAAAACGGTAGGAATGAAAAAATAAAACAACACTCGTTTTATTTCTCCTTTCCTGTTATCTTGGGGGCGGGGCCTGGGGGGTGACAGCACTGAGGGGAGTTGTGTGTACACTCCCTTCACTGCACATGACGGTTTGGCTGGCTGTCTCAGGACGGCCAAACTGTAATGCTAGTGAAGCTCTCTCCAACCCCAGCTGCATTGCTAGGGCTGGGGAGAGATGGCACAGACTCCCAGTCTGTCCTGGAGCGCTAATTGAGAGCGCTAAGGCCAATCCTGAAGCTGCTCTCGCATTGGCTGCAGTGCAGGCTGGGAGCCTGTGCCTGAAGAAGAGGAAGGAGCAGAGTGTCGTGTCCTGCCCTCGCCCACAGACACGCAGGACACAGGTAAGGATCCTTGGTATCTTTATTGGATAGCTATGTACATATACTATGGAGAGCTCGGCCCTCGCACGTCTGCCCACGATCCCCTCTTCTCTGCAGTGCCCCTCACACCCTTGACCGGATGTGGTGTCCGGTTTCCCCCTTGTCCCCAAGGTCCATCGTCCACTGCAGGGTCCTAGTGCCCTGCCCCAGGTCACTACATCTCCCCCCTTTGTCACGAAAAAGTGACGAGAATTGACACACGTTGGTCTGATGATACTAGTAGCTGCACGTTGGTCCTAGCGGAGGCCTGTGAGTTCCCTTTCATTACATTTCCTCTATTAGTCTCTTTGGCCGTCTGCATGTTCTTCTCTGGCCGGTCTCCTTTCGTTGTTCTTCTACTGCTCCCTCGCCATTTTCTCTTTCGTTGCTGCTGTGCTCCGGCTCTTCTTGTTCTGCTGTTTCAGTATCTTGATCTTCTCCTTTCATTCCCTTCAACTCCCTGAAGTGTGAGCTGTTTCTTGTTATCCTCTGATGATCTGACTCAGCCGTGACCATTGGACCCTTCACCTTTGTTACTACTAACGGGTCTTTGGAGAACGTGCTGTCCGACTTTCTTTGCTGTCGTTGACGCACTATTACCATGTCTCCTTCCTTCAGGTCTGACGGGCTGGCGTGTCGTTTGGCATCTGCATATCGTTTCATTTTTCTTTCTCCTCTCTGTCTTTCTCTGCGACACTGCTGCGATCTGGCGCTGTCGTTGCCTCTATTTGTGGCAGCCTCGTTCTACTTGTCCTCCCCAGCACGAGCTCCGCTGGGCATCTTCCTGTGGAGTTGTGGGGTGTGTTTCTGTAGTCCCGCAATACCTGGCATAGAGCTTGGCCTAACGATATCTGCGCCAGCTTCGCCCTTTTAACTGCCTTTTTGATGTTCCCCATGAATCTCTCCACCATTCCATTTGCTTGAGGCCACAGTGGAGTTATCTTCCTGTGATTTATCCCTAGATAGGTCATGAATCTACAGAACTCTTCCCCTGAGAATGGAGGACCATTGTCCGTCTTTAGAGTTTCCGGTGAGCCCCATGCAGCGAATATGTAATCTAGAATCGGTAGTGTTGCTGATGCTGATGTCGACGGGACGTGTCGCACTATTGGAAATCTTGAGTATTCATCGATGACCACCAGCAGGTAGTTTCCTGTGTCCAGTGGGCCAAAGAAATCAGCTGCAAGTGTTGTCCATACTGCTCTTGGAAGCTCTGACATTTGTAGTGGTTCGTGTCTGGCCGGTGCTCCTGTCACTTGACATAGGTGGCATGTCGTTACTGTGTCTTCTACCATGCGATCTAGCCCAGGGAACCACACTTTCTCTCTTAACAGTTTCTTTGTTGATACTACGCCTCGGTGTGACTCGTGAGCCAAGTTTATCACTTGTCTCCTGAGTGATCTTGGTATCACAATTCTCGTCCCTCTCATCAGTATTCCGCTTTCCGTCTCCGACAGTTCTTCATTTATCTTTTTTAGAGCTAACACGTCTTCTTTGCATATCCCTGTTTCCCAGGTGCAGTTGTTGTTGATGTGCCTCCATCTTTGTCTTCTCGTTATCTCCATTGCCAGTTGCAGCGTGCCATCTTCTCTGGTCTCCCTTTCTAGCTCCGCTAGTGTTATTGGTGTTGGTGTGTTTTGCTTGAGCACAAAGTTTAGGTATTCCTCTGCTATCAATGCTGTCTCGTGAGCCTGTGGTAACGGGTGCCTTGACATGTAGTCTGCAGGATTATGTTCTTTCCCTGGTTTATGCACAATTGTGAAATCATAGTCCATCAGTCTGATGCCCCAGCGTTCAATCCTGTGTGGCATTTTGGCTGATGGGCTGCCATAGATTGTCACCAGCGCTTGGTGGTCCGTTATGATGGTGAACGGCTTCCCATAGATAAACATGTGGAAATGCTCGCACGCCCACACCACAGCCAGGCTCTCCTTTTCTGGTTGCGAGTAGGCCTTTTCAATGTCCGTCAAGCTTTTGCTTGCGTATGCGACAATCTTCCTTTGTGACTCTCTTCCTGGCAGATGCTGTGCTAGTATTGCACCCAGTCCCACTGGGCTGGCATCGACAGTCAATTCAGTGCAGAGCAGAGGGTCGAAGTAGGCCAGATGTTCCACCGTCACCACCGCTTGTCTTATGTCCTCACGCCTTTTCAATGTCCGTCAAGCTTTTCCTTGCGTATGCGACAATCTTCCTTTGTGACTCTCTTCCTGGCAGATGCTGTGCTAGTATTGCACCCAGTCCCACTGGGCTGGCATCGACAGTCAATCCAGTGCAGAGCAGAGGGTCGAAGTAGGCCAGATGTTCCACCGTCACCACCGCTTGTCTTATGTTATTCCCTTTATTCTGCTCTTTAATCTGCTTTTGCCTTGGCTGCCTGACTCCAAAATGGCCACCGCTTGCTCTTGGCCTCTTATTGGCTCGTTTGGCCTGACCCTGTAATGGCTGCCGCTCTCGCGAGACTTCGTTTTCCTATGGCACCCAATGGCCGCCTGATTTCAAGATGGCCGCCGCTTGTTCTCGGCCGCTGATTGGCCCGTGTTGCCTGACCTTGCAATGGCCGCTCTCGCGAGAGTTCACGTTTAAACACACGCGCGTCTCTCCTTCACTTCTCTTCGCGCTCCTTCCCGCGCGGACGCTTTCCCGGCAACGTCCTCCTTTATTTATTTTATTTTGTCCTCCTTGCAGCCTGCTTTGCTGGCAGCGATCGCTCTTACCGCTCGTTCGGCGGCCGGGGTGGGCTCCCGCGTCGTCGCTGCTCCCTGCTGCTGGCTGCTTCACTCGGACCAGGGTGGGCTCCTGGCTCCGTTTCACTCGGACCAGGGTGGGCTCCTGGCTCTGTTTCCTTTCTCTCGTCCCCCGCTGCCATGATGTTTGTTGCGCTGGCCAGCGGACCGGGGTGGATTCCTGGTGGCTTCTGGTTTCGTCGCGCTGTCTGCTATCCCATCCTCGTCGCCAATTGTCGTGTCCTTCCCTCGCCCACAGACACGCAGGACACAGGTAAGGATCCTTGGTATCTTTATTGGATAGCTATGTACATATACTATGGAGAGCTCGGCCCTCGCACGTCTGCCCACGATCCCCTCTTCTCTGCAGTGCCCCTCACACCCTTGACCGGATGTGGTGTCCGGTTTCCCCCTTGTCCCCAAGGTCCATCGTCCACTGCAGGGTCCTAGTGCCCTGCCCCAGGTCACTACACAGAGTAGCTCGACCCAGGACGCGGCCGGCTGAAGGTAAGTTTTTTTTAAATTATTATTTTTCCCCCATCCCTACACGACCCCTATGCCCCCCCTCATGCCCCCGCTTGCACTCGTAGCAAACACCGGCTGCTACTGTATATTTAACCACCTTGAAGTAAGCTCCTGCTTTTATGTCTACGTTTTGACAGTGAGGCCATGATCCACTGCCACTTTGAGTCAGTGCATCCTCCAAGTTCGGATGTCCCAGCCAATCAGATTGAAGTCATTGCCCCCTCAGAGAGGCTTCTGTGAGAGCCCTCCATACATATGCATTGCAGTGGGCACTGCCTACTTAGAGCTGGCCAGATATACCTTCCATGGGTCTGAACGGCTGAGCAACTTTGTGGATTTTCTTTCAAGAGCACGGGAAACAAAGAACCAGAAGAGGAAGATGAGGATGAGGTTGTCCACCATGCAGCCATTAATGTTACAAAAATACATGTTCACAAACAGCTACAATTAACCCTAGTTGCTTGTGTACAGCTAGTGTTCACGGAACATGTACTGTGCATACATGCTCGTGTGATTGCAAAAGTTATGCTCCACATGAACATAGAGACCTCAGTCACATAACAATAATAAAAACGAAAGTGCCCATGTGAGTAAAGGCAGTTTATTTTATGGTGTGGTTTGTGACCTCACCAGGTAATAAACTCACTGATCCGTCTTGGGTCCAGTCAGATTCTTTTCTAAAACCTTAGCTGGAACAAGTGCAAAGAATTTAGAAGTATCAAAACATTTTAATAAGAAAGAAACACAATACAAAGGAAATCCAACACCAATTTATAAAAATAGATCTTATTTCTATGAATTTGTAAACATCAATATGAACAAAATCCACTAGAGGGTTCTGGAGATATTAAGTATTAAACTACCAGGGTTAGCAGTTACTTTGAACATTTTTCTTATAATTGTGTTCTGCTACTCCGGCCCACTTTTGGAAACCAATTCCGGCAGGGAGAAAGCCAGAGCGACCAATAAGGCTTAGCAAGACATTTACCTAGCAGTAAAAGCAGTGTCTAGTCCAGTGTAGGCTCCAGTGTAGGCTCTATGGGCAAACCACCATAGACATCAATGGAGTGGTCCTGATGCAAGGGATACAGGATGCTGATCCGATCGATGAGGGTGTTCCTGGGGCCTCCATGGTCCACAAACACAGTGGAGATACTTTGGCCACATGGTCGATTTCCCTCGAAGTCCAGCCAAAAAATAGCTTCTACTGGTCTACGGTCACAGCGAACCCAGCGTTTCCCTTTATCTGCTGCAGTGTCTTTCTTGGGCAACCAAAGTGCACTTCAGTGACCCTCCCGGGTCCAACCATCTTGGGTGCAACTTTTGAATGTTGGGGCTCATGGACTGAGCTTTGGCGGTCAGCGGCGACTAAACGATTGTGGCTACAAACTCGCTAATGCGGCTTCTTTAGTTTTTATGGCCTGGAGCTGTCACAGGAAGTGAGCCAACTGACTCTTGGAGTTCACCTCTTCTGCCTGGAGCTTGGGGATGGCTTCTCCTTGAGCAGGGTACCACAGGCACGGTCTTTGCTTTGCTAGCCCAGGAGCAGCAGGTGCAGTCCAGTCTTTGGTGCAGCCAGTCTTTGCCGGGTCCAGGGAACAGCAGGGCAGTCCCTCTTCGGTCCTCTCTCCAGTACAGACGTGATCAGAGGTCTGAGTCCCAGGGGTGTCACTTTTATTTTGTTAATCATGAGCATAACATATGTGTTAAAACAGTTGTCTCTCCTTTCTAATTTCTCAATCCACCAAAAGGAAATGAAGCATTTGTGTAGCCACTAAATGAATGTGATAAATTGCTCTAACCATTAAATGAAGGTTTTCTGAAGTAACTAGGAAAAAATAACTGTGGATTGAGAAATAAGAAAGGAGAGACAACTGTTTTAACACTTATGTTATGCTCATGATTAACAAAATACCAAAGAAAATAATCATAAATTATGAGATAACTATGTAACAGTGGCATGAATGTATTATACTGACCCTTGTAATAAGAGTAAAGAGTTTCACAATATATGCAGATGGTTTTCAGATAATTGAATGAGGGAACTAATGGAAGAAAGAGTATGCATGCGGAATGACTGACAGTGGGTATTCTAGTGTGTTTTTAGAATGAGATATTTTTGTTAATTATGTGACCTGCTGGTGATGGAATTTGTGGTTATTTTTTCGAACTGTGATATGATTTCTGACAATTGGTAAATACAATCATGTTATGTGAAATGAAGTAAAACAATGAATAAAGCAGAAAAGTAAAGAATGAGCCCTTCTGAGCCTTACATAATTTTCTGACTTTAATGCAGCAGTAAATTCATAAGTAGGTTATTTTTCCCTGCCGGGTACCCTATTGAAGCAGAGGGTGCCTTATTGAATATTGCTTTTACCCAGAGGTAAACACAAGGAGATGATGGACGGAGCGCTGAAACTTTTCAGACACTCACCCCCAGTCACAGAGCTGGGTTGAACCCATCATCGTTCTTTAGCTCAATTCGCCACCCCAGTTCAGACACAGCTATATGCAAATCAGTCTTGACCCTGTGCCTCATGGGAACAGTCCAGCCCGAACTGCCAAGCCATGTCTTCCCTGGACCGGAAACAAGCATCCTGGGACTGGTTTCGGGCTAAAAGCCCTCATCAGCCAGGCTAGCTTGAATCCAGTGGCAAAGTGAGCAAGGGACCCACGTCTGGGCATACCCTGCCAACTTAGGGCGAACAAAGCAAACACAAGGAGAGGATGGACGGAGCACTGAAACTTTTCAGACACTCACCCCCAGTCACAGATCGGGGTTGAATCCATCATCGTTCTTTAGCTCACTTCGCCACAACAGTTCAGACACAGCTGTATGTAAATCAGTCTTGACCCTGTGCCTCATGGGAACAGTCCAGCCCGAACTGCCAAGCCATGTCTTCCCTGGACTGGAAACAAGCATCCTGGAACCGGTTTCGGGCTAACAGCCCTCATCAGCCAGGCTAACTTGAATCCAGTGGCAAAGTGAGCAAGGGACCCACGTCTGGGCATACCCTGCCAACTTAGGGCGAACAAGTCAAACACAAGGAGATGATGGACGGAGCGCTGAAACCTTTCAGACACTCACCCCCAGTCACAGATCGGGGTTGAATCCATCATCGTTCTTTAGCTCACTTCGCCACAACAGTTCAGACACAGCTATATGCAAATCAGTCTTGACCCTGTGCCTCATGGGAACAGTCCAGCCCAAACTGCCAAGCCATGTCTTCCCTGGACCGAAACAAGCATCCTGGGACTGGTTTCAGCTAACAGCCCTCATCAGCCAGGCTAGCCTGAATCCAGTGGCAAAGTGAGCAAGGGACCCACGTCTGGGCATACCCTGCCAACTTAGGGCGAACAAAGCAAACACAAGGAGATGATGGACGGAGCGCTGTAATGTAACCAAGAGGTTACATTAAATTTAACTTGGTCATTATGTCAGGTTTATTGTAACAATTCTTTTAATACCTTGAAGTTCCAACTTTAGTAGTCCCAATCAGAGGATAGCACACCTGAGTTGCCAGCGTTTAACCCTGTGCTTGCCAATGGGGCTGCTAGTCTTTCTACAGTAAAAACGGCAATTTGGGTGGTTTACTTTTAGGACATATAGACATACATGTCCTACTTTTTTACGTATAGCACCCTGCCTTAGGGCTAGACAGGCTTATCTTAGGAGTGACTTATATATATTAAAAAGGAATGTCTTGACTTTGTCGTTATTTAAATGGCAGAACAAGTTAGCAGTTTAAAACTGCTCTACCAGTCTATAGTGGCATGCAGGGAGACTTGTTTTACTTTGTCACGCTCATGAGGCATAATAAGTGCTGCAACCTATAAGGGACACTTTAACTTGCAGGCCGTGTACCCTTGGTAACATATACTAAGGACTTATATGTAAGTTAACTTATGCCAATTGGGTATAATCCAATTAAACATATACTTTTAAGGATCTGGTTAAGTCTGGTTAGCAAGCCTCAGTGCCCTCTCAGTGTCATTACACCAGTAAGGGCCCAGTAGTCGAAAGTGGGGAAAAAAGTGGGGGTGAACCTGCATAAAGCCATTTCATCACAGCCCTTATTTGTCCCATGCTTCTGGAACTAATTTAATCATGGAAGCCAGCAGGCAACTCCTTTGGGGGGGGGGGAGCAGCTACTCCACCCCTCTGTAGACTGTGATGTGTTGCCACTAGCCTAGCCCTGGGCACAGGGATAAGCTAGGCTGCTCCATTTACACTATTAGGTGGGGAGATAAGTTGAGGGTCTCGCCTTTCAAGTTACAATGGAGGGCTTCCCTAGGCACATACATTTGCTATTTGAGTGGTCCCTCAGAACAAAGTGGCTTACAAACTATTGCCAAAAAAACAAAATGACAGAGGAACTTGCAGGTAAAATTGCATGGATGGTACAGTTGCACAATATGTTGTTTTCCTCTCCCCCGCTGTGCACGTCAGTGCAAGTCACTGTTTATCTTGGTGTTTTGCTGTCAAAGTCACCCTGCCTCCCAGTCGTAATGTTTGTGACCACCTCTTCTGGTGGTTGTGTCAGTGTATGCCTGTCCCAGTGCCCCCCTGTGCCTGTGCTTGTATTGATGTATCCTTGTCTGAGTCTCTGCTGATTTCTTTCTGGCCCAGTGTCAGTGTTTCCTGAACCATTGTCCACGTGCATGTCTCCTTGTCCCGGTGTCTATATCAGTATTTTCCTGTTGAAGTATATGTTGGCAGACGCTCACTGTTCCGCTGTCTCTGTATCCCTGTCCTAATCTAATCTCTCTGTTGTGCCTCTTTGCCATAATGTCTGTGTTAGAGTCTGCCTGTCCGAATTTTAGTGCGCAGTCTCTAAGTCCCAGTGTCCCTATCATTGCCTCTTCGTAATAAGGTATTTTTCCGGCTTTCTGCATCCAGGTCTCCATGCCAGTGTATCCTTGTTCCAGTGTGTGAGATTAGCATCTCCATGTCACAGGGTTAAGTGTCTTGTTTTTCATGACACTGATCAAAGCCACATTTAGCATCTGTTCCAAGCAGGTGCCAAACCTAAACTTCGGGCATGTGCTGGGTGGGGGTGATGAGAGGAGGCTAGCAGAGAGAGAAGGGGAAAAGGTGTCCTGGCAGTGGGGAGCATTTTGTGGTCCCACCATGCTGGGCAAAATTCCCAGTCAGGGTCAGAGGCTTCGCTGTTGTTGCACCCAAAGCCTCAGTCAATGTTATCATTCAGTTTTCCGTCTGGTAAAATTGGGTATGTGCTCCCTCAGCCATTTAATCCAGTGGCGGGAACAACAACCTAATCGTAATCTGGCAAAGTGGAATCGCGCATTAACCACACTCCAAGCTGTTGTTTGAAGCGTAAAAGGCCATTTTATTAGGACAAGGTTGCAACAGTTAAACTTTATTAACAATGCATCACTGCCCCACCCCAACAGTTCCTGTGCACCTTTCGCCAACCCTCAGTAATACCTGCGACACCAAATGGACTCATTCCATAACTTACTAATCACATCTCACATTTCCATCATGTAGTATGCATTCCCCATCCGCGAAAGGTGCATCCCATCATCCCTAAACAATAATGGCTCTTCCAGCTTAAGTCCCACATGGGCAATCACCTCAATGTCCTTTGTCTGGCAGAAGACCCTCATCGCCCTGTTCAATTTCCTGCGGGCCTTATCAATGGCTGCATGCTTGACAGCCCCCCTCCATACTTTGTGAGGTACCAACTCAGTCCATATTAGGCATGTTCCAGCAAAATTCCTCCTTAACGCCTCCAAATCCCTCTGCATGTGCTGCAGTAGTGTCAGTCCTGACAAACGCACTAGATCGTTCTGTCACCAGCATGTCTGGGCAGCCCCTCTGTGGGACCATTCTCGTCAACCAAGGCAATAAAGCCCCCCATCGCATTCCCCCTTTACCCCACCAAAAGACTTTGTGGTGACTGCTCCTCAAACCCAGGTTGCGTCCGTACACCTGCTGGTCCGCATATTTGGCTGCCCAGTGGACGAAAGAATGTCCCAAGATCCAGGTAACCGTCTTGGTTCCCGGGCCGTTCACACATCCTATGATAGAAAGGAAATTGATTAGCCTTGAAGAAAAACCTCCTTCCCCATGCGCTAGCACCTCCTGCCCCTCTCTCTACCCCTAGCTCTAGACCCCTATTTCCGCACATATCTCTCACAGCACCTAGACCTCCATCTTCCAATCTGCCGGATTTTGCCCCAAAACCACTGTAAGCGCGCCGCCGCTGTAGCCGCGCCAATGCGGAAGGAGTGTGTGCCAAACTCGGCTGGTTTCTTGCCCAGCTTGCGTAGTGCCATGTGTAAAACCGCTTGCAGCTGAAACACCGTCACTCGTCCTCCTGACGCATGGCAAAAACCCCCTGGCAACGGCCGTCCCGGTCTTGACACATAATCCCTGCATTCTCGCCCCGGGCATACGCCACTGCAGCCACTCTCATTCAACCAAACCCATCTCCCCAGTGGCGTAACGAAACTTGAGGGGGCCCCCCTGCAAAGCACATGGAGGCCCCCCCCCATCCCCCGGCGGCTCGGCCCACCACCTACCACTTTGCCCTACCACCCAGAAATCTAGGCCCTGTTAGATGGCCAACACGTCTTTCTCAACAAAGATGATTCCCATTTTACCTCTCTGGAGAATGGGTGTAGTCAAAAAATCTTTCATTCATGGAACCATGCTACAAATTCTCCCTTCTTACTCAATCAATGTGTTGTCAATAGCCAAAATCCAAGATCTGTCAGTTGCAAAGTCTCGAAGTTTACTCAAAGGGAGAGGATAGTCAGCATACATTTCTCACCAGTGTTTCATTAGCTGTCTATTGGTCTGCAATGCCACAATAAGAATCTTTTATAAATCAGGCGAACATATAAAGACAAAGGCAAAGCTACAAGGCATGCACGCCCTTTGTACATCAAGTGAACAAACAAAGACAAACAGTGCATGTGCTTCAATACTATTCTCTTCCACCATGTTATCTGACTTTCGGTGTGAGGTAGCAAATAAAACAAAAACATGGATGTAGCTTGTGTGCAGTCCAGTGGCCATCTCTTACTTTTTAAGATGGGTGCTGCGGTAGTGAGTTTGGAGGGGGCATAAGGCAGTCTAAGGATGCAGTCCATCAGTGTTGAAAGGCAAGCAGTAACAAGTCTATGGCGGGGGGGGGGCAGATTAAGGAATGAGGAATAAATATGGTGCCTTGTGCCTCATGACAATGAGGAGGCTGCCTTTGTAGTACAGCACATCAAGAGAGGAGCAGTCTTTGAAAACGTATTTCAGAGCTAACGGAATGGAAGGGAGATGAATGGGCTGTGTCTTCTCTCTGCATCAATGAGATAGACCTTATAAGAGGTGAAGTTGGAGACTACTTTAGTTCAAACACTGTTGAATATAGAAATTCAAAGCACAATACATGATTGATTATACAGGTTTACAATCACCTCACAAGTCACGCGCACTTTTAATTGCGCTGCGCAATGCGCATGACAATGGCATTGGTCACCAGCCCCACCCTGAAGACTGCGCAGATGGGGAGACAACTGCGCGCCGCGCACCGGTCCCAACCCAACATTTAATTAAATTAAGAGCCCAGAGGCCCCGCCCTGCCGGCTGAGGCGGCAAGGCCCGGGCCTGCGCACAAAATTTGATTAATAAGAGGCCGGGGCCCGGGCGTGCGCATAATTAATTATGAAGAAGATGCATGCGTGCGCGCACCACCATTTAATTAATGAGGCCGCGTGCGCACCATTTAGGCTTGCTGGCTCCACTGAGAGAGTGAGGGGGGCCCTGGAGTACAGGGGCCCCCCGCACGTGAGGGCTGCAGGGGCCTGTGTTACGCCCCTGTATGGAGACACATTCCTGAGTACTCTATTGATTTCCTGGTTAAGTTAAGAAGCTTATTTAGCGCGACAGCTACCCACTCAGGGTTTCCCAGCGCTTGTGAAATGCTTCCGAGTCTACCCATAGTTGTTGGTAGACAAGTTCTTGCATACTCTGTGGCTCTTCAGGGACCTCCTGCAGTTTCTCCAAGACATGTTTCTGGGTACCCTATGGATCTCATGGTGATGTGCTTCTGAGTTAGTCCCAGGTTCTTTTGTAATGTGTTCCTAGGTACTCTGTGGGCCTTGGTGAGACAGTCTCCTGGGCGCCTTGTGCTCTTGTGTTGACATAGCGATGAAGTCGCTGGTTGTGTAGAGGATAAAGTTAAGTCAGATGCATAAATCTCTCTTACGGTTCTCATGAGACTCTTAATGAAGCTGCTCCTTGATAGAAGTGGCCCACATGCCCTTATGTACCTCGGTTTGAGTTCAGATCAGACGTTGCTAGGATGAAGCCCAACGAAATCCCTACAGGAAGTTAGATCACAAACCTGCAAACCGGTGTTATCTTGGTGGGATTAGGGACCCTAGTGACAAATAGTTATACGTTTGACTGTTTATCCGACTGACACTCCGAGTTTTCCCTTTTGAAAAGGAAGTGTACGGTTTTCATATACAATTCTAGAGTGTACCAGTTTTTCCAGACCCTGCTTGTGTGGCACCCCGACAGTGTAGATAAACCACATGCATAGGGTTCGGACAGTACAGGACCTGGGTTGTAAGTCATCCCTTCAGCTGGTGCTGCTTAGTGGTACCCAAGGGATGCCCAGGGAGGTCGGACACAGCTGTCAACTCGTGGAATGTCATACCATAATGTGGTGAAATATTCAAGCCTCTTCACTAACTGAATTTATTTTTCCTTTTTTGTTTTGAA
This sequence comes from Calotriton arnoldi, assembly GCA_963921515.1. Taxonomy (NCBI): domain Eukaryota; kingdom Metazoa; phylum Chordata; class Amphibia; order Caudata; family Salamandridae; genus Calotriton; species Calotriton arnoldi. The sequence continues at coordinate 5,651,019 of CAWUFW010000046.1, read as the reverse complement.
TAAATTGTACAATTGTATTACAATATAACGATATTCCTTTAAACGTGAAAAAGAAAAACACGTTATATATTTTTAATAAAAGTACTTAAGAAACACCCACTTGGTATATACTCACAAAGGGATATGAGATGGAAGGGAAACCATCATAAAAGTAAGATTGCTAGTCATAGACTTTGATAAAATATAGATTATAAAACTATATAACAGTGTATTTAAACATAAACTGTCCACATTCTATCACATAAAGCCAAGCAGCCCTTTATTTCAAGCCTCCTGCTTTTTGTTGTATTTTAGCCCCTCCACAGTTTTAATAAGGGTGGCATGTGAACAGTTTCTTACACACCTTTTGCCTGTGATAGTTTCTCATTATGGTCCAAAAGAGACATTTGATGCTGCTCCTAGAAATTGTCAGACTGTGTGCGCTTTTTCAGTTCTCTGAATAATTAATGGAAGTTGTTTTGCCAAGGAGGGCCCCCTGCCACCATCCCATGACATATGTTTAAAGCCTCCTTCTCGGTGACAATTCCAGCTGACACCCTGGTCTCCCTAACTCACACGTTTCACTTTGGCAAGCTAAGCAGCATGCACAAATTACATTTTCTTCTTATAATTCTTTGTGTCGAGCCGCAAGAGAGTACATGTGTGTAGCCTTGTTTCAATAGTCTTGCCTTCAAGATCTTTACAGTGAGTCAACACGTGCATCATTGTAGATTTTGCTACTTAGTTGGAAAACCCACCCAGCAGCTTAAAAGAGAAGTATAACTTTGGCATGCCTCTTACATTCGACTGTCGACAGGTGATGGGGTCCGGGCCGCACCAGTCGGACAGAGACTTGCAGCTTCAGAGCAGGCAGGCGCGAGTGGTGGGCAGCAGAAGAGGGCAAGGCTAGCCAGGCAGGGGGCCTGGGGCTAGTAATAATTAAATTCGGCCGCACAGTGAAAGACGGTCCTGACCTTCTCAAGACAGTCTCTGGCGTGGCTGGGTCCTGGGATGCCTCTGCTCATGCGCACTTTTAATTGCAATGCGCATGACAATGACATTACCAGCCCCACCCTCTATGCCCCACCCTGAAGACTGCGCAGACGCGGAGACAACTGCGCGCCGCGCACCGGTCCCAAACCAACATTTAATTAAATGAAGAGCCCAGAGGCCCCGCCCTGCCGGCTGAGGCGGCAAGGCCCGGGCCTGCGCACAAAATTTGATTAATAAGAGGCCGGGGCCCGGGCGTGCGCATAATTAATTATGAAGAAGATGCATGCGTGCGCGCACCACCATTTAATTAATGAGGCCGCGTGCGCACCATTTAGGCTTGCTGGCTCCACTGAGAGAGTGAGGGGGGCCCTGGAGTACAGGGGCCCCCCCGCAACGCGGGGGCTGCAGGGGCCTGTGTTACGCCCCTGTATGGAGACACATTCCTGAGTACTCTATTGATTTCCTGGTTAAGTTAAGAAGCTTATTTAGCGCGACAGCTACCCACTCAGGGTTTCCCAGCGCTTGTGAAATGCTTCCGAGTCTACCCATAGTTGTTGGTAGACAAGTTCTTGCATACTCTGTGGCTCTTCAGGGACCTCCTGCAGTTTCTCCAAGACATGTTTCTGGGTACCCTATGGATCTCATGGTGATGTGCTTCTGAGTTAGTCCCAGGTTCTTTTGTAATGTGTTCCTAGGTACTCTGTGGGCCTTGGTGAGACAGTCTCCTGGGCGCCTTGTGCTCTTGTGTTGACATAGCGATGAAGTCGCTGGTTGTGTAGAGGATAAAGTTAAGTCAGATGCATAAATCTCTCTTACGGTTCTCATGAGACTCTTAATGAAGCTGCTCCTTGATAGAAGTGGCCCACATGCCCTTATGTACCTCGGTTTGAGTTCAGATCAGACGTTGCTAGGATGAAGCCCAACGAAATCCCTACAGGAAGTTAGATCACAAACCTGCAAACCGGTGTTATCTTGGTGGGATTAGGGACCCTAGTGACAAATAGTTATACGTTTGACTGTTTATCCGACTGACACTCCGAGTTTTCCCTTTTGAAAAGGAAGTGTACGGTTTTCATATACAATTCTAGAGTGTACCAGTTTTTCCAGACCCTGCTTGTGTGGCACCCCGACAGTGTAGATAAACCACATGCATAGGGTTCGGACAGTACAGGACCTGGGTTGTAAGTCATCCCTTCAGCTGGTGCTGCTTAGTGGTACCCAAGGGATGCCCAGGGAGGTCGGACACAGCTGTCAACTCGTGGAATGTCATACCATAATGTGGTGAAATATTCAAGCCTCTTCACTAACTGAATTTATTTTTCCTTTTTTTGTTTTGAATAAATTGTACAATTGTATTACAATATAACGATATTCCTTTAAACGTGAAAAAGAAAAACACGTTATATATTTTTTAATAAAAGTACTTAAGAAACACCCACTTGGTATATACTCACAAAGGGATATGAGATGGAAGGGAAACCATCATAAAAGTAAGATTGCTAGTCATAGACTTTGATAAAATATAGATTATAAAACTATATAACAGTGTATTTAAACATAAACTGTCCACATTCTATCACATAAAGCCAAGCAGCCCTTTATTTCAAGCCTCCTGCTTTTTGTTGTATTTTAGCCCCTCCACAGTTTTAATAAGGGTGGCATGTGAACAGTTTCTTACACACCTTTTGCCTGTGATAGTTTCTCATTATGGTCCAAAAGAGACATTTGATGCTGCTCCTAGAAATTGTCAGACTGTGTGCGCTTTTTCAGTTCTCTGAATAATTAATGGAAGTTGTTTTGCCAAGGAGGGCCCCCTGCCACCATCCCATGACATATGTTTAAAGCCTCCTTCTCGGTGACAATTCCAGCTGACACCCTGGTCTCCCTAACTCACACGTTTCACTTTGGCAAGCTAAGCAGCATGCACAAATTACATTTTCTTCTTATAATTCTTTGTGTCGAGCCGCAAGGGAGTACATGTGTGTAGCCTTGTTTCAATAGTCTTGCCTTCAAGATCTTTACAGTGAGTCAACACGTGCATCATTGTAGATTTTGCTACTTAGTTGGAAAACCCACCCAGCAGCTTAAAAAGAGAAGTATAACTTTGGCATGCCTCTTACATTCGACTGTCGACAGGTGATGGGGTCCGGGCCGCACCAGTCGGACAGAGACTTGCAGCTTCAGAGCAGGCAGGCGCGAGTGGTGGGCAGCAGAAGAGGGCAAGGCTAGCCAGGCAGGGGGCCTGGGGCTAGTAATAATTAAATTCGGCCGCACAGTGAAAGACGGTCCTGACCTTCTCAAGACAGTCTCTGGCGTGGCTGGGTCCTGGGATGCCTCTGCTCATGCGCACTTTTAATTGCAATGCGCATGACAATGACATTACCAGCCCCACCCTCTATGCCCCACCCTGAAGACTGCGCAGACGCGGAGACAACTGCGCGCCGCGCACCGGTCCCAAACCAACATTTAATTAAATGAAGAGCCCAGAGGCCCCGCCCTGCGGGACAAGGCGGCGAGGCCCGGGCCTGCGGCCTGCGCACCAAATTTGATTAATTAATAAGAGGTCCGGGCGGGCGCATAATTAATTATGAAGATGCATGCGTGCGCGCACCACCATTTAATTAATGAGGCCGCGTGCGCACCATTTAGGCTTGAGGCTCCGCTGAGAGTGAGGGGGCCCCTGGAGCGCGGGGGCTGCGGGGGCCTGTGTTACTCCCCTGCATCTCCCCCTGCCCGTCTGATCTGTCTTAGAACGACTCAGTCAGATCCCTAAACGACCCTGGTCCAATCGCACTTCCCCATACGACACCCCCACCTCTTGCGCCATCCCCAACTACTCTGATACCCGAAAAGCCCCAAAAAACATCCAAATCATACATAGTCTAAATATTGACACCTCAAATGGGTCATAACAACACTCTGGCAAAGCCCCCAACAACTCTTGCAACAGATCAAACGTGATGGCCTCCCTTGGAACTCCCCCACCCCACCTCGTTCACGTCCCCAACCTTTCAACATTCTGCTCAACATCTCATCTTTGGCGGGATCAAAACCTAGGTATGGCTTACTTTAAAAAGATATTCCCGCCAGCTTCCCAGCTATTGTCTGTGATAAACCTTTATCCATGCAATGCAAAACAAAACTCAACACTCCCTGCTCAGTGTCCTGATGCGTGCGGCTCAGTGCCGCTACTGATTGACCCATGAACTCCCCAAATTCGGACCATGCCAGCCTGTAGCTCCATCTTGTGGATTCCGCCAAAGACCTCTCGACCTGGCCTATCACTCTCACTCCCCCCAGGCCCAGATGTCGTCCGGTAGCTCTGTCTTGCATTCTTCTGCTCCGGGCGCCAGTCCGCAGAATCGCTGCCACTGCGAACGAGACAATGCACCCGCAATGTCATTGCTGGCCCCTGGTACATGCTTTGCACGAAACACAACATTCAGCCTTAAACACATCAGCATAAACCGCTGCAACAGCCGCAGAACCCTCAAATCTCTCGCTTTCTGCCTGTTCATAAGTTCTACCACTGTCATGTTGTCCACGTGGAAAAGCACCGTCCGATTCTCCAGTTCGTCCACCCAGACCGCCAATGCCACCAACAGTGGAAAAAAGTCCAAGAATGCAATGCTACGCCCTTGCCTCAACCAGTGTACCGGCCACTTCTCTGCACACCAGCATCCATCCCAAAACAATCCAAAACCCGAAGCTCCTGCCGGGTCTGAAAAAATTTGAACCTGCCAGACTGTGTTCTCTTCCACAAAATTCAACGACACACCATTTAAATCAGCCAAAAACTTCTGCCACACCCCCAAGTCTACCGTGACCCTCAGCGAAATCCTCACTCTATGGTGTGGCAGCACTGCTCCAAGGGCACCCCAAAAACCTGCGTCAGTCCTTAAAAGTGATGTAATGCCCTTGCACAATCCCTGGAGGCTCCCTTCCCTATGAACAAGAAATCGTCCAGGTAATGAGACCACCCCCGGTGACCGCTGCTCTTTGTGAAGACTCACTGCAAGTTAGTACTGAACATTTCAAACAGGGGACAAGGTATTGCACAGCTCATTGGCAAAACTTTGTCCACAAATATAGCTCCCTCAAACTGCATCCCTAGTAGCGGAAAATCCAATGGGTAGCAAACGAAAGGCAGATTTGACGTCACATTTTGCCATTTCCGCTCCCTGCCCACACGCTTTCACCAAGTGGATGGCATCATCCACTGAGGCATACAACACCCTAGAGTCTTCTTCTGCAATGAAATCATTTACGGACCCCCCTTCTGGCCAAGATAAGTGGTGAATCATTCTGAATTCCCCGGGCTCTTTTTTAGGCACCACCCCTAAAGTCGAGATGATCAAGTTTTCCATGGGCCATTCTGTGAATGGGCCAGCAATCCTGCCTTCTTCCACTTCTTTTCTCAATTTTGCTGCTACCACCTGTGGCAATTCCTTAGCTGATTTCAAGTTGTCCGCCCATCTACGCCCCAGTGGACCCTAGTATCCTACCCGGAAGCCCTTGATGAATCCCCACTATATCCGCAGCGCCGCCTCCTTGTCGGGGTAAATCGAGAGCCACGGACCCATGGCCTCAATCCTAACTGGGGTAGGGGCCCTTTGGCCCAGACTGCCCCCGTCCCTTAGTGGCCCTCCATTGTTCCGCTGGGGTGGCTAGCATGAAACACTGTGTGAGTGGATGCCTCCCCCCGCATTTGGAGCATTCGTGTTTAAACTTACATGGGTGCCTGGAATAAAATCCTTTATTAAAGTTTCAACATGCCCCTGTGGTATCCCTCGCCTGTTTTGTTGTGAAACCTGACCCTCCTGCCCCGAAACTTGGCCCTCTTGCTCCGTGCTTAGCAGGACGCACCTGAAAGGACCGATACGTCACTGGCAGACCGCTGGCCGTATGCGTGGATGCCGAGGATTGTGTAGAGGACATCCACTGCATCCATAGCTCCTGATCTATATCTCCCCAAGGTTTGTCTAGGTTGATGCTGACCCTGGCCCTGAATTCTTCATCATAACTCAGCCAGTCAAAACCCCCAAAATGCATCTGTGCCTGACGGATAATATCCATGTATTTCAGTAAGGCAATCGCTCTATCCAGGTGCTTCTCACAGCAAAAACTGGCATATATCAGGAAAGCTGAGGTCCAGTTGTCCATGTTAATGGGCACCCTCGGTCTTCTTGTCAACTCCCACTCCTCCTCTTTTGGGCCCTCCTTTGCCTGTATCTCTCTATGTAACAATTTGAAAACGTCCACATATTCGTGCTTCCATATCCTACTTTTTGTTTTTTCTGATAAATGTGATCCTAATGGCATCGCCAGCCCCATGTATGGCAACTTCTTGTGGTGCTTATCATCCGTTTTCTCTTCCTTCCCTTCCTTCCCTTCTACCTTGTCCGTCTGGATACTCGCGCCTACTAAACTCTTAGCGCTGCTTTCTTCTCTGTCCAGCACAGGCGCCGCAGCTGCACCTGTCTTTACTGGCAAATCCCTCACTGTCCCCTCACCCACTCCCACCGACTGGCAGGATTTCCCCTTTGCCCCCTTGTCAGACCCATCCCATGCCGTCCACCAATCCCTTTACCTGAGAGTACGCCTTGGACCTCCACGTCCTTGCCCCGTCTGCTGTGTTTCTTCTGCCCCACGGGTTTCGACTTGTGCTTGGCCACACATGCCTCCTGTAAAACACCAACCTTCCTGGTTGCCTTCTCCATTGCCCCAGAGCCTCCCGCAGTCGCTTCCTCCTCATCACGCACTTCTCCTTCTTCCCATTCATCGCTCTCATCCCCGTAATCCAGCACTATCTCTGCCTCACTCTCCGTCACCCCCAACATCTCATCATACGCCACTTTCTTCTGTCCTTTCGTACTCATGCCACTCTTTCCGGTGCAATCCTTTGCTGTCGTGCTCACTGCGCGCTCCCTCGATGGAGGGCAGGCCGCCGCGGACCCCCCTGCTGCTTCTGACCAGCATCCCGGAGCCGTCATGCGCCCCGCTGGCGTCAACCCTTCTCTACCGGCCTCATTGGCCGGTCTCGTTCCCCCACCCCCACAGGCTGCTCCAACTGGCGGGGGCCTTTGCACCACCGGGCCTCACCGCCGTGCTGGCTGTCCCTCTGCCCGTCTCCTAGGGGGAACTGTCCTCCACCCAGACCCACTTGCCCCCACTGGTCCCCCCTCTAAGCTCTTGAACCCTTGCACCCTGGTCCCCTGCCTGGGGGCCCCTCCCCCCACCCTGGGGATGCTTGCTCCTCTCTCTCCCTTGCCTCGCACTTTCTGGCCCATCTCTTTTCTGTCTCCTGAATGATACGGCGCTGTTCCCTAATGCGCTCCTCTAAACCCATATCTACCCATCTGAGCAACGTGGGGGGGGAATCCCCCTCCCCCACCTCTCCCTTGCGTGTGCCTCCGGTACCCAGGACTATATCCGTGTGCTCCCTGTGGCTGGTTGCCAACTGGGTCCCCGCCCCTCTGGGCTTCTTTACCTTGGACCAGATGAAGGTGGAATCCCCTCCCCCCGTGAGTGTCCCCAGTAGTCCATGCTGGACCTGGCTGCCCTGTGTGGCCTACTGCACTCTGGGCCCCAGCCCATCTGGACTTCTTCGAGGCGGTGCCCAGGCTGCCTGTTCCTCCTTCTCCCTTATTCCTAGGGGGGGGCCTCCTCATGAGGTGGAGCGGCCCGCTTTCCCCTGGGAACTCCTTCTGTACTTTTACATTGTCGGCGCCATGGTATAATGGCGCCTGCTCCCGATCGTGCAGCCCTGCCCCCACCCGCTCACCTGCTCCTCGTCCTCGTGCTCATCCGGCAGCCGGGCGGGCAGGCTCTTCATCCTGCCCCTGCGCTTGGCTCCAGCTACGTCCTTTTTCTGGCTCCACCCACGGCCTTCTGCAGTCTTCACGGCATGTGGCGGCTCATCGAGGCATAACTCCACCGTCACACCGCTTGACGTGGACCACGGGGGTCAGGAACATCCCCACCCACGCCTGGTCCAGTAACCCAGGCCGCAGGAGGTCCGCTCGTCCCGCTTAGCCGAGCACCATCAAGGCGGCCCGCACCGCCTCGCTATCGGGTGTCGCCATATCTCCGTAACTACACGACCAGGTAGGTCTCCACCAGGTGGTGCAAGCTCCTCCTGACCTGACTACGCCTTCCCTTGCAACCCACTAGGCCCAACTGAAACCACTAACCTACCACTAACTTAAAACAAGCTCCTACCCTCCCGGTGGTGCTAGGTGTCAGGAAGAGGCTGGCTCCTCCCTTCCTGTTACCTTTATACTCCCCCCTACTCCCGCCCCTTCCTTTACTCCCTATGACCCCTTCCCCACCTTGTCCTTCCGACCCTGTGCGAAGTGCCCCGGGGGAAGACTGGTCTGCGACCTTCACTTCTCTCGGGGGCTGGCATTCCACGCTGGAATTCTGTTCCGTCTAACTGGAAATCAGGCCTGATGTGTCTTTCCCTCAGCATCACGCTATCCCTGTGGCCATGTCAATGCCGTCTTTTTCAAATTTCTTTCCCTGTCTTTTCCTGTTCCAGCGCCTCTGTCAGTGTTTCTCTGCCCTATGGTCTGTGCCATGGTCTCCTTCCTTCAGTTACTGTGAGGGGCTTCCGGCACTATTTTCTGAGTCAAGGCCTTCCTGTCCGTCCCATTACCTCTATCAGAGTGTCTTTCTCCCTCATCCTCTCTTGGAATCACACTTTTACAATGCCTGTGTTAGGTTTTGCATCCCGTTGTGTGTGTATGGATCGCTAAATCTTTGTATCTTTTTCATGTGATGGGCTTTAATCATATTGAGTAGCAATTTCAGACCTACATTATTAATCTTCATAAAGTAGATCAGATTGTGATCCACCATGATTCACAGCTTTTAGAACTCACCTATTAGCACATAGGTGGGTTCGTAAACTTCTTTACTAGTCTCAAAAATATGGTCGCAATTTGCGACCAGTATTTTGTGACCCTTGTTTTGTACCTGTGGCCCCTGTGTCTTCATTAATGCTGCCGTTGTCAAGCGGTCTTGTCAAGCTGACCGGTGTCCTTTCTGTTTTCTTAATCAGGTCTTCCTGCTCCATAGCCTTTATTTACAGGACAAACTCGTATTTATATCCTCAGTGTTTATAATGTTTATATTTTTTATGATCTACACTCTTTTTACGCTGTTTCTTTGTTGCACCCCTGAGTTCCACACACTCTTGTTTTATTCTAAAGCCAAGGCACTGTTCCCCCAAACCGAATCACGCTTGGTTTGTGGAGTTCACACAAGATCTCCTTTCATCGATGACTTATAATTAGTGTGCCTGTTTGTAGGTCTCCTAAACAATTGTATGAAGATCACTTTCTCTGGTCTCAATCATCGCGTCTACGTAATGTATTTTTGTGTCATCTACAGTTTGGGCAAACTTAATAAGAGCATGGATTTGTTTCAATATGTCAATATTGTTCATTAATTCACTGCCACCCCATATCGAGAATATATCACCTGTACACCTGATCAAAATCAATAAACCTTGGCCAAACATGGCGGACTCGTCTCCGTAGAGCTCCGCAGTTCGCTCCTTCCAGGGACATCATCTGCCATAATCCTGGTCCCAGACACTTGGCTTGTGCGAGCGGACTGCTCACGGGCCCGCGGCAATCGTGCTGAGGTGCTTTGGAGGCGGCGGGGAGCCCGATTCGGCCGCCGCGGCCGCGGCTGGCCGGACCGGCGGAGACCACGCACGCATCGGCGGGCGGCTGTGGCTGAGCTGCGGCGGCCGCGTTTCACTGGTGGCGCGGCTGGGGCTGTTACTATCCTGCCTGGTGGCCCCCCCTGGAAGCTGCTGATCGGGCCCCGGTCCTGAGGGGCAGCGGGGGATGCACTACAATCGCGGTGCCCCTCTGCCGGCTGCGCCTGCCTCCGATCCCCTGCTGGAGGGGCCTTGGATCTGGTGAGGCCTACCCTGGGCCTGGATTTTGCCGGTGGGGCCCGGCAGGCCCCCGGGCGGCCGTAGACTGCCGCTCTGCCTGAAGACTCCTGTGCACTACTGAATTGCGGTGAGCTGGGCGGGGGACCTGTCGGGCTGGACTCTGCTGCTGCCCACGCGCCTGACCCCCTGACGGAGGGCTCCGCCGGTCGGGGACGGGCTTGGACGGGGTGGTCGGCCCACGCCGGCCGGCTCCCTCCCCCCGGCCTGCCCGAGGCGGCCACACAGACAGTCCTGAATGCCCCGTATATTGGAGGCCCCGGGGGCTCTTGGTGGGGATACCGGTCGGCGCCGCCTGGGACCGGGCGCCTGCGCTGGGTACACGGTCGTGGCGATCCGCCCCGCCCTGAGGTGAGTGGTGTACTCTACCGCTCCCCCCTCTATCACTATCTCTGGCTGTGGCACTGACTGCTCTGGAGCGGACCCTCCACGCCATCATGGGCAAGGGCAACCCCGGTGCGGCGGCACCCAAACAACCTACCATTGACCAATACACCACAGCCACCCCAGCGAGTAAAGGTGCCGCTGAGGGCATCTCATCAGATACGGCGACACTCCTGGAGGCCATCAATCAATCACGAACCGCCCTTGAGGCCCAGATCGGTGCGGTGGGGTCCGAAGTGTCGTTCCTCCGCCAGGACCTCCGAAAGGCAGTCGATCGAATCACCGAGGCTGAGACGAGGGTCTCCGCGGTGGAGGATACTGTCTCCACCCTCCAGAAGAAGGTCGACAAGCTGGCCATGGTATCTAGAGAGCTGGAGGCTAGGGCCGAAGACGCGGAGGGACGGGCCCGCCTCAACAACATCCGCCTGGTGGGTTTTCCAGAGGGTTGCGAGGGATCCTCGATGGGTGGCTTCCTCTCAGAATGGCTCAAGGCGCGGCTACCCGCAGACGACATCTCTTCCTGCTTCATGATTGAGAGGGCCCATCGCGCCCTGACCAAGAAGCCGCCGCCGGGGGAGCGCCCATGACCGGTTATTGCTCGCCTTCTAAATTATGCTGACCGCGATGCCATTCTTCGCTTTGCCAGGACACATAAGGATAAAATGATCTTTGAGTCCCATCCCATCATGGCCTTCCCGGACTACACCCGGACTGTTCAGCAGCAATGCCAATCCTTTGTTGCGGCCAAGCGGCGGCTGCGTGATCTGAACCTATCCTATGCGCTCATGTTCCCGGCCCGTCTGAAGGTCATCTATAATTCAAAAACGTACTTCTTTGATATTCCAGAGGAAGTATTTGCGTGGACAGATGAGCGACGCCACCTGAAGCCGCATTCCCCACCCCCTTTAGACTCTGACTCTTCTCAAGGCTCGTATCGGGGTGGACGGCAGGGAGGCGACGCTACTCATCGACGACATCGATCCCGTTCTAACTGGCGCTCCCAGAACAAGAAGGACTCTGCAGACTGAGGCCCCCCGAGGCTGGGACATGCGTTGGTGTATTGACTCTTCCTGGTCTCCTGCGACTGCGGAGCCCGTTGGCTGCTGCTACAGGCCGGGATATCCTGCCACTATGAGCCAGGGACTTCTGCTCTTTCCCTGGAGGGAGTGGGTCTTACACGCCTTCCCTGTTTTGAGTTCTCATGGGTAATGTTGGGTGGGGGGGATCCTTTGGAGGGTCCGCCAGGGCCTCCACGTTTGGGGGCCAGGACGAGATTCCGTCGCGACAGGTACTCCGTGTTCTAGGATGTATAGGGGTTGGGGGGGAGGTGGGAGGGGTTGGGAGGGCGATTTGTTGTTTGTTACACAGTTGTTTTTTACGATACACGCACCACGATGTCCCATATGTCCACAATGTCCGCTGCTCTACACTTTACCGATAGCTCATGACACACACAGCTAATGGCACTCCCCTAGGAGATCTCAATATCGTGTCCTGGAATGTACGGGCCTGTTGAATAAGATTAAAAGAGGGGCTGTACTACACCTGGCAAAACGTTACTCAGCAGATGTCTTGCTGCTGCAAGAAACTCACATGGTAGGCAACAAGGCCCCGTGTCTTTCTCGCTATGGATATGCCACGGTGTACCATTCTGGCTTCTCAAGGGGGGCACGGGGTACAGCCATACTTATTCACCGCAGGGTCCCATTTCAAGTTACTCAGCATTGGTCTGACCCGGGTGGCCGCTTTACGGCCGTTTCCGGCACCCTGGCTGGGGAACAGATTTCAATTGGGAGCATATACGCCCCACCTCCTCTCGGTCGGACGTTCATTGACAGACTGACGCAACTCTGGGGGGAATTCCCTGACGGCTTGACTATCCTGGGTGGGGACTGGAATGACGTAATGGCTCCCCCGGATAGGTGGCGGGCACGACCGCCGACCACCCTCCTCCTAGGTCTAAACTCAACATCTTGGCACATACATTGGGTTGGGCGGACACATGGCGGGCTTATCATCCTTTTGAAGCTGGATTTACGTATGCATCATCCGTACACCCCACCCTCTCACGTCTGGATTACATGTTCCTCCCAGGCAGCTACCTGCATCGGGTGTCACATACCTCTATCCTTCCACGTGGCCTGTCTGATCACTCACCCATTCAGCTCAAACTCTGTCTGCAGACCAGTCGTCCCTCCTATCACTGGCGCATGTCTCCTTGGTTGCTTAGAGATCCCGGATATCAGGAGATGCTCCATCGAGCCACTGCAGATTATTTTGCTTTCAACACCGGGTCCACTCAATCCCAGATAATATTGTGGGAAGCCTTTAAGCCAACGATTCGGGGGGCTGATATCAGCTATCGCACTGGGGAAAAGCGGCGCCGCCTGGCACAGATTCAAGATCTAGAAGATAGACAGCTTGCTCTCCAGGCCTCGTTAGTGGAAAGCTCCATGTCCAACAGCAGCTGCAGCAGCTGCTCACGGACAATGCCAGGGATGCCTGGCTGGCGACCCAGCACCGGATATATCAATGGGGCGATAAGTCCAGCCAGATGCTCCACCGACTATGTAAGGCAAGGGCCTCCCCGACGCAAGTCCCTCTATTGAGGTCCCCCGCCGGCGACATGTGCGTCTCCCCGGGGGCAGTGGTGCAGGCCTTTGCCGATTTTTATGCTGCCCTGTACTGTGATCGTGAGGAACTCGCTGCACCGCTTATTGATGTCTTTCTTGTAGATATCCCTCCAAAACACCTCTCTGATGAGCAGCGAGCTGTTCTCGACAAGCCTATCTCTGTGGAGGAGCTGCAGGCGGCCCTCACCAATACCCACCCAGGCCGTGCACCGGGCCCCAACGGGTTCCCCTGTGATTTTTGCGCCCCCATATGGGGACAGTTGGTCCCCACCTTCTTGGCGCGCTGCACCAGGCGTTGGAGCAGAAGATCTTGCCCCTGGACTGGCGCCATGCCGAAATTGTGGTTTTTCTCAAACCGGGCCGCCCTCCGGAGGCCCCGGGCTCATACCGCCCCATATCCCTATTAAACTTCGAGCCGAAACTACTGGGGAAGGTGTTGGCTGATCGCCTCCGCACCTGCATTCTGGACCTCGTCCACCCAGACCAGTCAGGCTTTATGCCGCAACGCTCCACTAGGCATAACATACGGCGAGCGCACAACGCTGTTGCCGAGGCCCACCGTCTGGGACGCCCTGCGGCTGTCCTGCTAGCTGACATCGACAAGGCGTTCGACTCCTTGAGCTGGACCTACCTTTTTAAACTTTTGGAAGCTGTCAACCTGGGGCCCCGGTTCCGCGCATATGTTAAATTGCTGTACACAGATCTTACGGCCTCGATCCGTGTGGCCGGCCACCGTTCTCCCTCCTTCCCCATCCGCAGAGGGACCAGACAGGGTTGCCCCCTCTCTCCGCTTCTTTTCGCTTTAGCGATAGAGCCACTGGCTGAGTGGGTACGCAGGGATGCAGTTTATCGGGGACTGGTCTGGTCGCCTGAGTGTTCGGACAGGATAGCACTCTATGCTGATGACGCGCTATTTTTCTTTTCTGAACCTTGGGTCACCGGACCGAGGGTGCTTCAGATCTTGCGGGTGTTTGGTGAGACGACAGGACTACATGCCAACCCGTCCAAGTCGATCCTCTTCCCCATATGCGGCGCACAGGGAAGTCAAACCTGGGCCTCGCAGCTGGTCATTGCGGACGAGGGGTTTAGATACCTCGGCGTCCATATCACTAGATGCCCCGCCATGGCGTGGTCGCGCAACATAGCCCCCCTGCTTCCGGCGGTACGTGAGGAGACGACGGTATGGTCCCACCTTCCCTTATCCTTATACGGCCGGTCCCCAATATTCAAAATGGTATCATTGCCACGCTTGCTTTATAGGTTGCAGAATTTCCCGTACCCGATCCCTCCGTCGTGGTTTCTTCAAATCAATGCGCTCCTAAATAGATTCCTCTGGGGGGGAGGGGCGGTCCGGGTGGCTCTTGCGACCTGTATCCAATCCACCTATTGTGGTGGCATTGCAGCGGCAGACGTACGGGCGTATTATTGGGCATCCCAGCTCTTAGTCATCAATGAATGGTGGTACAATGGTGGCTCTTCCCCCGGCCTGCAGTACGGTAATCCAGATCTGGAGACGAGTATCCCGGTCCATGGGTTGGTGGGATACGCTGACAGGCGCGACTCCCCTCTGGCGGGGCACGCGCCTTCGGCCCGTCTCCACTCTAACCGGGTTCCGGGGATGGGATACTATAGGAATCTCTACATTGGGTGATGTGATGCGAGGGACCACGCTTAAATCCTTTCAGAGGCTACAGGAGGAGTTTGACCTACACAAGTCCCAGTTCCACAGGTATCTTCAGCTTCGCCATGCCCTGTCCCCCCTGATAAAGCACCTAACGTCCTTACCCGAATTCCACCCACTAGAGGGCAGACTTTGATGGGGGATCTGGGAGGGCACAAAATCCGTCAACTATATCAGACCCTGACAACGCACTCCAAGACACGCATACACCGGACTAGGGCAGCATGGGAGGCGGATTTACCGGCCCTCACGGACGATGACTGGACTGAGGCCCTTGCCAGCCCCAGGTATGCCGCCGTCTCCTCTAGGTACAGGTTGATTCAGTTTAAGTATCTTCACAGGGTATATTATACCCGCCTTCGCCTTTGGAAGATGGGGGCTATTCAGTCCCCAAACTGCCTCCGTTGTAATTCTGACGACGGGTCCTTCCTCCACACGGTCTGGAGTTGCACTGCACTACAACACTTTTGGTCGGGGGTGCTGTCCTGTCTGGGGCGGGTGTTATGCTGGGACCTCCCGGAGGATCCTCGATTGATACTTCTTCATGGCACGGAAGACATCGGGGGAAACAGATATAAGAGGCACCTTCTATTCCTCGGTCTCACCTTAGCCAAGCGTGACATAGCGCAGCATTGGAAGTCTCCCTCTCCCCCGGGGTGGCGGCCTGGAAAACAGCCCTAGATACATGTATGTCGGCGGAAGTGGCGGTGTTTCAGGCACGGGGTTGCCCGCAGAAACATGGGAAGATCTGGTCCAAGTGGGCTAAATACCGGGGCATTGACTTATCCATCCATTCACAGTCAGCGAATCCTGACCCTATTGCAAGGCTAATCATCAATGATTCCCCAATCTAATGTGCTCATTGGCTGGGGCATTGGACACAGTGTTATGATCATGTATGTCTTTCTCGTTTCAGGTGGGAAGAGTGGTGCAGGGGGAGGGGAGGGGGAGGGGTGGGATGTTGGATTGCATGTTTCGCAGATCCTTCGGTGACACCCTCGTCGGTATTTGCTGTATATGCATTTTGTCATATGTTTATATACTGATTGCAGGGGTTCGCCCACTGGGTGTTGTAAACTCAATAAAATTTGTTGTTAAAAAAAAAAAATCAATAAACCTTTCTTCCTTGTCTCCTGTCTTGGTACGTGTTCTGTCTTGCATTTCTCCATAAAGATATTAGCATACGTGCGTATAATAGCTCAGGAAGCTACAGCAATTACGCTGAAGAACACTTGTAGGATCCCAATACTAATATTGAACTCCTGAGCGACCCTACAGTTGAATATCAGAGGCGAAATGTGAAAGCTCTGAATCATGCAGAACATCAAAGTTGTATACATAAACATACAATCGATTTTAAGAGGCATATGTGAGTATACAGCATATTTATGATAACGGGAATTCAAAAGAACTTGTGCGATTTACAATGTGATCAGTAAGTACTGGGCATAGATTCCATATTTTAAGCTTTCAATCAATCAATCAGGGATTTTTAGAGCGCACTACTCACCTGTAAGGGTCTCAAGGCGCTGGTGTGGAGGGGGTTCGGGCTTTAAGCAAATATTTTACTGACATACTGAAACCTTTTTCTGAGTTGATTTTTATTTTGAAACCAAAAGCAAGAAAGGTATAAGATCTACTTAGTACAATAACAGAATAAAATTAGTTAAAATTACAATATGTATAAGTCACATCGGATTTCGTGAATAAATTGAAGAACATAAAATGTTGACCAGAACAAGAAATATATTTACGTATACTGGACGGTGCATCCCTATACACATGTATCTTTCACAAGGTGGACTTCGCGCCCAATCAGTAGCCATCCTCAATGACCTAAGAGTCACTTCTGATGTTGGCATCGTCAGCACTTTAATATTATGGGACCTATAAGCAGTATTTGTCACCATTGATCACACATGGACAAGCTATTCAAGGTGGGCTTGAAAGGCGAGTTGTTTTGTTCAGGACATTTTTGGGTGATCTGTTCATGCCCCCCCCTCCTGCCCATTTACTTCTGTGCCTAGTGATCTTACTTATCAGATCCTCAAGGCACCCGGCACTCACTTATGCTGAGCCACTTGCTCGCTTCATTCAATCCTGTGGATTTCGCTTTTGCATTTGAGGATGATACTGTATTCCTCCTCAGGCTGGATGTCACCTAATTCGGATTTCAGCAGCATTCAGCCAATGACTAGAGCTATATGGGCAGCACTTGGCAGTAGCTTTACTCTGATAAAACTGAGGATATAATTCTTGCTTGCAGCGAGGGTCTCTGGGGCCACCCATTGTGGTTCATGTAACATGTGGAATGTCCTGCACCAAAGGTAGTTAAGAGTGACTTTTGTACCTTTATTTTGGGCCTCTTCCCACCCCACCCCACCTTCTTATGAACCAGTCTGAGTGAAATAAGCAAAAGAAGCAGAGCCGCCAAGGATTGTCTCAGAGTAGACTTTTGGAAATCACATCTATGTCTGCAACTCTAGTATAAAAATGGGACTGACACTTCCAGCCAGTGTGCCAAGATTTCTCTACGAAAATTCAGGGTCTCCACATTAGTGAATATTGTGTTCCAGGATTGGGGTATTCTCCTCCATCTCCCCTACCCAGGCGATCTTCACCCAACATTGCCAGTAGAGACTGCCTGAACTCTGCTTTGAGGAAGAGAGCCGACCAGCTGCTCAGGAGGGTGCTCTTCCATGATGAAGATGGTGCTCTGAAGGAGCAGAGGCAGGATGAGCCAAACACGCCCATTACTGCACTAGGGAAGGACCTGCATTGCTTTATGATGGTGAAGCCCAGAAGCCCCCAAAGTGTCTCTGCAGCGTGAGCGAACTGGATGACCCTGTGAACGGAGGGTACGGAGAACTAAGTGCGTGTGAGTATCATTTCAACAGTTAAATGCCAAGAAACCATAAACCACTAAGAATAATGGGACCGAAGTCCCCAGTCTTACAAAGGACAAACAAGAGAGCTAGAGGATGGTCACATCGACAGAGGTCTGCATCAATATCTGAGAACTCACCAGGGTGGACACCTAGCTTGTTTGGGTGGTGGGTTTTGTATCTGAGCCCAAGGAAGTCCCCACACCTCAAGTTCATCAAGCCACAAGCACCTCAATTCCATCACAAAGTCCTTGACTGGTGCTGCCTCGACTTACCTGTAAGAACACACCCAGCACCGTATACGTTGCTAGCACACCAGTCTTCTGGGCCGGGTGAGTTTACTGCCTTCGGTGCTTCATGGGCCCTGTGGTGCACACAACATACAACTGAACCGCCCTACCAGAACACAATGAAATAAATCATGACTGGCTGTGATTTAATCCCAAAAGTAATACACACATGCTCCAAGGAACATTGGATAACTGCTTGAGGGGATGTGGGGAGGAAGGCACACGTCATAGGCAGGTCTGTCCTGTCATAGCCACTTACTGGAAAGAGGTCAGGCTTCCATTAAATCTATAATGGGGTTCACAATATGGATATAACCAGCAGCCATGATCCTAGGACTTCACTCTGCTGGATGCCAGGAGATCATCTCCAGGGGTTGGAAATGTATCTTCCAGCTCCTCCTGGTGGCCAAATTGACCAGAGTAGGTCTGTGGAAGCCGCGGTCCAAACTGAAAAGGCAAGCCTGGTGCTGGAGGGTTTGGGGAAGAATGACTGGAAAGAAGTTTCGCTCACATCACTGAATACCGGAGACACTTTCTGACTGTCCGCCTGCCTGTCCTGCAGTACATGGACAATAGGGAAGTGATATCCCTTCCAAGGCTGAGAGGATGGAGAATGTTTGACTGAATGGGAATGAAGGTGGAATGGCACGCTAGCAGGAAGAAGGCCAGACCTTATGCATTTGGAATCTGAGAATTCGATCTCAGGTGGGTGGGAGGAGGTGAGCTGGGTTTGGGTTGTTGATATCGTTCTTTGTTGTTAAAGGTTGTTTTTTAACGAGGGGTTCCTGAAATGGTGGGGATGAAGCTGGATACACCAATGAAAATATCCTGGTCTGTAGACTTGTTACGATATGTCTCTAACTCTTTGAATTGTGTAGTAATCTGGTTCACCAGCTCGAAAATAATAAAATGTTTCTGCAAAGTTAAAAGGCTCTGATTGACAAAACCTGAGCCCAGTAACCCTTGTCTGCCCTGGGACTCTTGCAAAAGTTCCCACTGTATGTGTTTGCAGTACATTTATGCCACATATATTTGGTACCAATTAACTGTCTAGACAAACCATAGACCAGAGGTCTTAAAACCAATTTGTGTGGAGTCACCCTAAGCAAAATGTTTTCAAACTGGGTTCCCTTCAAAACTTTAAGGTTGTATTTGTATTTGTTATTTCTAAAACGCAGCTATCACTCCGTGGGAGTATCCTGGTGCTGTGTAGAATAGACGGGAAGTACAGGATGGTGCTGCTGTCTCGGAATTACTGGAGGGTTAGATAAGCGAGAAGCACAGAGAGTCCAGAGCTCCAAAAATCCAAGTTTTCAGAGATTTCCTGAAACAGGCTTCAGATTGGATGAGACGAAGATAACTGGGGAGTATATTCCATGCTTTTACTTCAAGAACAGTTAGTGATCTACCCCCCTTTGTTTTAAATCTGAACGGTGTACGTTTTAGGAGATTAGCTGAGGAAGATCTAAGACGGCGCGTGGCTACATAGGGCGTGAATCTAGATCTTAAGTATGCGGGTCCTGAGGCCCTGAAAGCTCTGACAGTGATGAAGAGTATCTTAAAAAGCACTCTTTTGTGAATGTGTAGCCAGTACAGTGTTTTTAAAGCTGCGGAAGCTGAGGAGCGACGTGGCAGTTTAAACACCAGGCGGGCTGCGGCATGTTGAACAGTCTGAAGCTTTTTAAAGATTGCTTTATTGGCACCCACGTAAAGGCTATAGCAGTAGTCTAATCTGGAGGTTATTAGAGCTGCTGTGACCGTTTTTCTTGCAGTAGCTGGGAGGTCAAAGAACCTTTTCAAGGATTTATTCTGCTGGAAGCAATCCCCAGCCACTGATAGTGCTTGTGGACTGAAAGGTAGAGTTGCGTCGAATTTTACCCCAAGATTGTTTACTACTTCCACCGTTTTGGGTGGAGGGGGGGTATTGGGCAGCCACCAGAGACTGGGGGTGAAAGTATTGGCCTTGTGTAGGAGCATGATTTCTGTCTTTTCTGAGTTAAACTACAAGTGGTTCTGCTTCATCCAGTGTATGACCTCCGTAAGACAGTGTTGGAAGTTTTCTTCAGCATTGACAGAGTGTTTGTCTAGTGCCAGGATCAGCTGCGTATCATCGACATATGAGGTAGTTTCGATATTAAATGATGATATCAGTTCTAAGAGGGGGGCCATGTAGATGTTGAACAGCACTGGGCTTAATATAGAGCCCTGTGGAACACCTGTTCGTAGTGGTTTCATGGCTGACTGATAGTGGCCAAGTGTGGTTACTTGATGACTACCTGTAAAAAATGATTTCAGCCAGGCCAGGACTAAATGGGAGATGCTGCACGCTTTGAGGCGATGTAACAGAATCTTGTGAGAGATGGTGTCAAACGCAGCTGACAAATCTAGCAGAATCAGCACTACATTTTTTCCTTCATCCAGGGCAAATTTAAGGCTCTCCGAGGTATTCTGTGCTGATTCTGTGGAGTGAAGAGGCCTGAAACCCGATTGAGTCGGAAATAGCGTGTTAGTGGTTTCCAGAAAAGTTTTAAGTTGACTATTTTTTCAGTGATTTTACTGAGACACGGTAGTAGGGAGATAGGCCGTAGGTTAGAGAGTGGTGGGGTCCGATAGTTGCTTTTTCTGGAGGGGCTTATCTGCCGCGATTTTCCAGTCAAGGGATACTTCAGCTAGTGAAAGTGAGGAGTTAATTATACTGTTGATGAATGGGTTCACAGTGTCAATGGTGGCATGGAGGATCTTAGAGGGGCAGGGATCGAAGGGGGACCCTGATTTGCAGGAGAGAATAGCTTGGTGAGATTGTTCCATATCAATCGTTTGAAAGGAGTGTAAGTAGTGCACCTTATTCTGGAGTTCAGATACTAATTCTGTGTTGGGGGAAGGTACCCCCTTAAAATCGGTGTGGATTTTTTAAATTTTCTGTTCGAAGAAATCAGCTATTTGATTGCAAAGAGTCTGTGAGGGTGGAATCTCTCATTCGAGATATTTAGAATGTGTGAAAGACTCCACTATCTTAAAAATAGTTTTTTGATCAGAGTCAGCTGAGGTGAGTACTTTGGAGTACTATGCTTTCTTTTCTAGTCTAATTTGATGATGATAGGCTTTTAAGGCCTTTTTAAACTGGGAAAGCTCTTCTAATTTATAGTTTATACGCCATTGGCGTTCGAGCTGCCTACATTGAAGATGTAGGTCTATCAGTTTTTGAGTGAACCATGGGGATGAGGTTTTAATGCTGGGGTTTTTCCTTTTTAAATTGACTGGGGGGCCAGGGCATTGCAGAGTAGGGACATCAAGTAGGTAAAATGTTGTGAATCCCTTGTTGGATCTCCTTTTAGGTTGGGTCTGAGATCTAATGCTTTATTATTAATGTCAGGGTTGGTTAACATTTTACTCCATTTCCGGACCGTTTTGGGAGTGCCACCGGTACGACTCGGTATAATGTTGGTAGGCTTGTTTTTATCTCAAATGGGATAAACCAGTGATCCGTCCAGGGCATAGGTAGTGGGGCATTGATTTTTAGGGAGCAGTAGTTAGAGCATATTCCATCCAGGGTGTGTCTGGGATTATGAGTGGTAGAGAATACCAGCTGTCCTAGACCCAGGGTGTCAAGCGTGTCTAAAAAGTTTCTAACTCCTGGTTCATACTTGCATTCTAGGTGTATGTTAAGGTCCCCAAGAAGGGTAAAGTTGAGGTACCTAAAGATTAGCGGGCCGAGGGCGTCACCCTGAGTGTCTAGGAATTGGGAGCTAGGGCCTGGTGCATGATAGACCAGGGCTCCAGGGAAAGAAGTGGCCCCATCGATATGAAGACAGTTACCCAAGCTTTCTGCCCCTTTTAGATCAGTAATCTCAAAGGTGGAGCATTGAGTAAGTAAGTAAGTAATTTTTTATGCTTGATTAATTAAAACTTTTGCAACACATAACAATAAAAGTTTCTTGTTCGTAATTCAATAGATAAAACAGTACTAAAAGCCATTATTATACATTATATTAAAATTTCACGTTTGAGCATTATGCTCTTCAACTGGTCTAAAGTGCTTGTGCGTCAGGGAAAGCTGAGCTGGCGGGCGCTTTCCGAGTTAAACAGCCATCCTTATACATCCTATTAAAGTTCACGTTTTTGCGCATACAACCTTCATTGGGTCTAAAGTGTTTGTGCGACTGTAAGGTGCTATTATTAGGCTTGTTAAGTCTGACTTCAAGAACAGCCTGGTTCGGCTATTTGTATTTAACCAATGTCCACTTGCAATGCGTGTTTGAGTCTCTTGGTTACTATGTCAAAAAAATTTGTGAGCCGGCAGTTTAGCTGTGCCTCAGCTGGATTGAAGCACAGCTTCCTGCCTGCCTACAAGTCCTGGTGCCGTTCTGCTTGAATAATGGTCATAATAAAGTGCTTCTTATGTCCTTTAAGTTGGGGCAAATGCAGATGACGTGGATAAGATCCTCGTTTCCTCTTCCGCACAGGCGACAGGACTGCGGTCCTGGTCTCCTTTCCCATGGTGGAAGGTGTGAGATGATCAGAACAACGCCCAGCCGCAACTTTAGGAATTTTTCCTTTGTCCTCGTTTTGACTCCCGTTTTCAGGTAAGATTGCGGTTTGAGTGCTTCTTAGTCGATAAGCACTATCTAGCCATGGGCCCTTTTGGCCAGTGTTCCTTTGTCTTCTAAAACAGATACCATTTGTGTACCTTTGTCACAGTCTTTTTGAAGGTCAGGTGATCTGTTGAGGTTCCCCAAAGGTCCGTCAATCCCAATAACTTTAGGGAGTCAAGCAAATACTCCCTGGCAGGTGATTTTTCGTGGCGAAACAGCTCAATCCAAAGATGCGAGTTTAGGGATCCTGCCTCAGCGCTTCGGATCTTGTGCCAACTTTTTATATACGCGCCCCTCCTTTCCACCGATTGTTTTTGAAGCCCAAATTCTAAACGTATTTGGGCCGGTGAGACATATTTTGGAAGATGGATAATTGCTCTGTAGGAGTTGGCTATTACTATGTCCAGAGCTGCAGCACCTCTCCCTTTTAGCGATTCGCTACCGTATGTTAATGCTGGTTGCAATTTTGCACGTATCACCTGTAGCAAAGGGTCGAATGTTAAATCGGGCAGCGTTTTCTTCAGGGGCTTCATCGCTAGATAGGTCATGGTTCCCTTTCTCCGCAGGGACTCCAGCTGGGGTTTGAATGAGCTTTTATGATCCAGAAGAATTCCAAGATATTTGTAGCTAATTGTCTGGTCCAGGCATTTCCTGTCTAAGTACCAGTTGATTTTTTTCTTTTTATGTTAGTTTACTGCCATGATTTTTGTTTTCTTAAGATTTATTTTTAAGGCGTTGCATTGTGAGAAGCTGTTGGTGGTGTTCAAAAGATGTTGTAGACCGATAGGGGTCCGACTTATCAATACTAGGTCGTCCGCGTATAACAGGTTTGACAACGACATTTTACCCAGTTTTGGGGCATGTGATGTGCTCTTGTCCAATTCCCCTGGGAGATCATCTAAGAGAAGGTTGAAGAGTAAAGGAGCTAGGACGCACCCTTGCTTTAACCCTTTGGAGGTGGCGATTTGTTTTGAGAGGTGCGTCCCTGCACCTAGTTTAATCCTGATCCAAGTGTCAGTATGTAGCAGTTTAAGCTGGTCTAAGAGGGGTTTTGGTATCCCCAGCTTCCCAGTTTTTGCCATAGTTTGGCGCGGTCTACGTGGTCGAAGGCTGCGGTGTAGTCTATAAAACATAGAAATAGGGGATATTTTGCCTCTTTAGCCGCATCCATGAACAAGGCTAATGCCATGATGTTAGTAGTGGTTCCTTGTCCACGGCAAAATCCAGTTTGGTTTATTGGGATAATGGAGTTTTCTGATGCCCAGGAGGTTAGTTCTTCCAAGATTGTTCCCGCGTAGTACTTTGCCTCTATGTCGATGAGAGCAATTAGTCGAATATTGTTTAGAGCTTTTTACTATCGCCCTGTTTGACGATGGGGCTGATAATTGATCCTTTCCAGGACTCCGGGATGGTTGTTGCGCATTTTATATCCTTGAAACCTGGTACTAATGCTTTGCTCCAGTATTCCGCGTCATGTTTATACAGCATTGGAGGAATTCCATTGGGGCCTGGGGCACCTGCGAGTCTACCCCTGGCTATTTGTCTCTTTATCTGCGTCGCAGTTGGACCATAGCGCTCCTCTTTGGTGGACAATGAAGGGTCTGAGACTGCTGCCATTTCAACCCCTGATGTTGTTGTGTATTCCAGGGGGAGTCGTTGTGCTTTGCTTGCGTGGAGTTGTGCGCCATTTCTTCCCTATAGATGTTGCCTCTGTCCTTTCTTGCAATCCTCAGTTCTTTGTCTGCTTCGTCTCCCTTTTGCACTTTGTTGTTGAAGTGGCTAAAAAGATATTCTACCCAGACAGCCTTTGTTATGTTAGAATTTATTCCTGGGTGGTTTGGTCGTTGGATTCTGTTGATTGTTTGCCAGAACTTGGCGCTGTTCTTTTGTTTGGCGTCATGAAGTAACTTAGCCCATAGTTCATCATTCTTTAATCTTTTTTTATCCCATTTCTTTCTTTTTATTAGTGCCTTCAGTTACCGTAGGTCACTTTGCAGGACCAGGTTTTGCGGGGTTTTGCGAAGCTGCCTTAATGTTTGGTTTATTGTACGTTTGAGATTTTTTGATTCTGGGCTGGTTGCCATCCTTGTTGGGATGGCCGCAGTTTGTACCGATTTTGTCCCTGTCCCGGTAGCGAGTTTCCCACCAAGAGTCGTGGTGAAGCTTTCCCATGCTTTCACTGGTTGGGTTGGTGTATCTTTCCATTGGTTGTGTAGTATTTTAGCGGTGGTTGATATTTCCTCGATGTTGTTGAGTTTACACCTTATTCGCTTGAGATTTGAGGTGCCTTCTGGGCCAATGGTTTTGAGTGCCTCTAGTATATGGGCTGTGTTTGCTTTTAGTATCACTTCCTGGGTAGGTGATCGCTATGTTCATTGTCGCCTATTCTAAAAGAGGCAATTTTGTTTAACATGGGTAAGGTTATGAAGGTAAAGTCTCGGTAAGAGGAGGTTTTTGATGAGTGGAATGTTGCAACCGGTGGATTGTCCTCCTAGTAGCGGCCGTTCGGTGCTCTCAAGTTTAGGTGTTCGAGTTCCTGAAGCAGGTGCTTCGAGCATCATGTTCGTTTCTCAATGTTTGCTAGGCCCTGATTCGGTATTCCCCAAGCGGTAGTTAGGTCTTGCACAGGGTCCTCCTCTTGCCCAGACCCTAGAAGATGTAAATTAAATCGCCTGCCAGGATGACGCGGTCGGCGACCTGCTCTTCCATAACCCTTTTTATTTCTTTGACCAGCTCTTTAGCAGCTTTTAATTTTTGTTTGGGGTGCACGTAGGTGTTGATTATTATAACTTCCTGGCATTCAGTGTTGAACTTAAGCGTTATCGTCACTGCCTGGATGGCGCTTGGAGCTTCAATTTAGGCCTCTATGGGTGAGATTTCTCCTATTGTGGTTATTGAGGCCAGTATCATCAGTCCCCTCGAGTGATGACCAAAGTTGGATCCCTTTATTGCTGGAACAAATTGTGATGTGTACCCCTGAAGCTCAAATGGCTTATCTTCCCAGGTTTCCTGGAGCTCTATCACATCGAATGTTTTTAGGTAGTTTAATACCTCATGGTCCTCAGTCTTGCTAGCTAGGCCATTGATGTTCCAAATGCACATGTAGATTTTGTCTCGCTCTGCTGGGGCAGTCGGTAAACTGCGCATCCTTTGTCAATTGGATCGCTCTGTAGTTATTGTTCGCTGTATTTGGGTCCAATTCTGAGTTGTAGATGGTGGGGTTATGCCTAGTTGCCCGAGGCCTGTATTCAGGTTGGTGACCTTTGTGCGGGTTGTGGGCGCGCCTGGGGTGCTGCTCCTTGCTCCTATTAATACTGGGGTGGTGGTTTTGGGTGATCTGTTAGTAGGGGCGTTTAGAAAGGGCGTTGGATAGGGTGGTTTTAATTCAGCTTTCAGTTTTATCCCACAATGTAGGAACGTGTTTTCTTCTTTCATAATTTTGTTAGCTGTCTCCCTAGTATTCCATCTTGTTTTAGTTGCCTCTGGGCATTGCGGGTTGTTGGTTGGTTGAAATTCTATAGAGAGCAAATCTACTGAGCTTAGGTTTTCTAGGCTCGTGATGGAGCGTAGGAGCTGCAGTACATTCCCTCTATTTAGTATGTCCGCTCTTCCCTGAGATTCGTACTCAGGAAGAAATATGATGGTGTCCGTTCCCTTTGCGTCTCTGGCCTCTGTTTCCTGGGTAGGGATTGCTCATGAGGTAGGGAGCTTGGTTGAGCACAATTGCTCTTGCTGGCTCCTTGGTTGGTGTTGGTGTGGAAAGTTTGTAGGAGATCAACTGATATCGGAACTTTGTCTAGTGTGTTGGTACTATGCTCGTTCTCCCTCTTTGACCGTTGTGGTGACTCCCTAGACTTGTTCGGTGGGTCGTCTCGCAGTTTAGGCCTTGGGGTTTGTACCTCTCTGCTGACATTGCTAGATTCTTGCGTCGTTGTGGCTAGCTCCTTTCTTATTTGAATGATCTCCTGTTTGTTGTCATCTGTTGGGGTGCTTTGTGGTAATGATCTTGGAGATGGCCCCGCGGTTAATGCCGGCGTGATATTGGATCTTGTGATGGGGTATTCTGACCTGTCAACCAAGATGGGGATAGGGGCACTCCTGGTGTCCTCGAATTCAGCAGGAGTTACCAGAGGCTGGTTTTTGGCGCAAAGACCCAGGGCGGCTACCTTCATGTTTCTTGCCTTCCTTTTTTGTTTGCTGCAAGCTTTCGGGGGCGAGCGTTTCTTGTTGGCTACACTCTTTAATTGTTGTTGTTGCTTTGCTGCCTCCTGGGGGGTGGTGTAGTTTAATTAGCGTGGACCCCGTTTTATGATGTTCGGGTGTTGTTGTTTCTGTCCTAGGTGGTCTGTCAATCGGGTAATTGTGCGATGTGGTGTTTGTTTTTAAGTCTGATAGTGGATCTCCTAACATTGATGGCAACGTGAGTAATTTGTCGATTATTGGGGCACAGGTGCATTCTGGTTGTGGAGTTTGAGTTCCTGGAGCCGCTTCTTGCCCCCGCTTTATGAGACCGTTGAGTTCTGCTAGCTTCCTGTCTATCCCTGAAGTAAAATCTGCTAAAGTGTGTAGGACCGTGAGCTGTAGGTCCAATTTGTGGGATTGGTATTGAAGCGCCGTAGCTGAGTATTGCATAGTGCTTAGTATGGTAGCCCATATAGGTTCTATATATGTTGGTCCTGTGGAGTTGCTTCTCTCTGCCCGGGGCATGCTTGAGGCTGCCGTGGGGGAATACGTTGAGACGGGCTTATAGTTGTACGAGGCAATAAGTTCCTCCCATTCCTGCGAGGCAAGAAAGGTCATGTCACCGTTCGTTGAGTGGGAATCTTCGTAAGGAAGCGGCAGGCAGCGCACAGGTGGTGTGTTGCCAGATGGTTCGTTAAGGGCTGCCAGGGCATCAGCTTGTATGATTAATGTCTGTGAGGGAGAGCTCTTTTTTGGTTGTGATGACGGGACCCAGGCATTTTGTTCTGTTCACTGGCTTAATTCTGGAGAGAGGGCTTGGGTCCTTAGGGTCCACTCGGTCATTAGTTTCCCTTTGTCTTAGGATATTTGTGGGGTCTATGTCCGGCTGGCTCTTGGTTTCCAATATAGGGTTTTTTGAGCCTTTTGGTATCTTGTTGGGCTGCCTTTTTTGTTTCTGGGTGTCTCCTGGGCAGGCTCTCTACAGGCTCTGTCCCCTATTGGATTGGCCTCGCTGTTTGTCCTGGTTTCTATGTCTTGTTTGTTGATGTCCAAATCTCCACCGTGGCCTTTTCGTGGAGTTTGTCCTTTGTATGTGACGGTGGTTCAGCCGGGTTAGCGGTGGTCTGTGGGATGTGATCGAGTCTCCCTGGTTGCAGGGGGGTTTGCAGCCCCTTTATGTCCTCATTTTTGGAGTAAATAACTGTTCCAGGGTCTTTCAGAAAGGAGAATTTGTATAGATTTTTGGCTGAAAGGTGCATGGATTTTTTCTTTGAGATGCCCCCTCAATGTTTATAAGTTCTTTTGACTTCTGGCTTTTCGGTGCCGGCTTCAGGTGGATTATAGTTTGGAGATTTTTTATGGTCACCGGCTCTAGGTTTCACTGGCATTTTTACCACTGATGGGGGAGCTGAGAGGGGTGCAGATGTCCCTGTTACCCATAGCTGTGTCGCTTTTTTTACTTGTTTTGTATAATCCGAGGCGAATTCGGGGGCGCCCTCGCCCTCACCCTTGGCTTTCCTTTGCATTGGTTTAGGTTTAGATCTTATCGAAGACCTCCTTACTCTGCCTGACCTCATATCTTCCTTGTTGCCTGGTTTGCATGATGCTCGATGCTCGTTGCCCCTTGGGGGTGCTCTTTTGGCCTCCCTTTGGTCTCCCTTTGACCCCTTGGACCCCTTTTGGACCCCTTTTGGACCCCCTTGTGGACCCTTTGGTCCCTCTAGGCCTCCCTCCGGCCGTTCTGGTCGCTCACTGGCTGGCACGCATAGGGCGCCTGGAGTGTTTTTTGTTTTGTTGGTTTTTTTTCAAATTTTATTTTATACTTTTTTACTTGTGCTCCTGTTTGCCTGTTTGTTCCCCAAGAGCAGAGCAGAGCTGGTGCTAGTGAGCTGGTGTGGACGGATTCCCAGTCGATTCTCGGTCGATTGGCGCCCCCCTCCTTGCCTCCTTGCCCCCCCTTTGAGAGGTTCTTCTAGCGCTCCCTGGCCTCTAGTTGGCTGTTGGGCTATTGGGGTGTCCCAACCCTGGCCCGGCTGCTAGCTGCCACAGTTGTCGGTTATAGGGAGAAATTTGGGGGAGTGTTTAGAGAGAACCAGACGGGCCAGGAAAGCCAGGAAAGCCGGGTGAATGGTGGCAGCCCCCCCCCCAGCTAGATGTCACCTACCTCCTGGCGTCAGTTGGCTGGTTAGCTGATTAGATGATTGTGGGGACGGGGTAACTTGGGGTGGCTCTCTGGGACTTTGGAACTCTCTGTTGCACCAGTGGGACCACCTCTTGTAGCTTCTGTTACTTGTTGGCAGGCTGGTGGGCAGGCTGACAGGCAGGCAGGCTGGCGGCTGGCAACAGGCAGATGAGCGGGGCACTCGAGGTGGAATCCGCAACCCACACCCAACCTAGTTGGGCCGCCTCCGCGGGCTCCACCCGGTGCTCACTCGGCAGCCGCCTCTAATGGCTGCGGTCGTCACCATGGGTGGTTCCTTATCCGGTGGCCAGCCACTTGGCCGCTGCACGGCGCTGCACCATACCGCCTAGCCTCAGAAGTCCTCAAGACCCCCCCACCGACTGATTAACTAAGGGAGGGTCGAAGCCAGCGTTAGGGGGACAGCAGTGGCGGCGGCCGCTGCACTCGTGGCTTGCGGCTGCGGCTTCCAGCTACAGGTTTTCGGCGTTGGCAAGCTGGCGTTAGGAGCACAGCATTGGTGGCGGCGGCTCCTTGGCTCTCGCAGCTGCTGCTGCTTCGGCTTCAGCGTTGGCGAGCGTTGACGAGCCGACCGGAACAGGAAAAGCAATTTGGGTGTGTTAATCCCAAACACTATAAGTTTCCCGTTGTCAATCCTCGCCGAACTTCAAACCGGCAAGCATTGAAACGAATTGCAGTAGAGATTTCCAAGCCCACCTCCCTGTGATTCCGGCCTGTCTTGTCTGTGTATGGTATATCCCTGGGGAAGGGCCTGAGCAATACCTGGGCTACCCCACTCCCGAAGCCATGTTTCTGTAACAAACAAGATATCAAGATTCCAATCTAGGATCAGGTCATGAATGTTCTGAGAGTGCTGGGGTAGAGATCGAGCATTTATTAGTCCTCCCAGTAGTGATTTGGAGGGCCTTGCAGCATTTTTTATGCTGTTCTGGTTGGGGGTTAAGTGCAAGTTTGCATTTCCTACATGTAATGGAGCCATTCCAGTTTTTCGGGCGGGGATAGTTGTCGCAGTCCTGTGAGGCATTATCAAAGCTGACTAAGACATCTCTTACTAATGGGATACCTGATGTGAATTGGGCAGCATGGCTGGCGCTGGCAGCAGTCTGGCCGCGGGCGGGCGCAGACGGGCTTGCCTTTGGCGCTCCTTCGGCGCACGTCCGCGGTGGCCGGCACATTTTAAAGTGAGAGTGCCGTCAACCACTAGACCCCAGCTGGACAGAAAGTGGCCACAATTCCGGTGAGCTAGGAACTCCACCCCCCCAGAGGAGAGTCAGAGCTGGGAGGCCGGCAGGCATGTAAGCGAGGCTCTCAACGAGAAGAGCGGAAGAGGGAGAAAGTGCCAAGTGTAGAGAAACCTGTGAGGAGGAAAGTGCAAGTACAATTTCAAATTCAAAACAGTTTCAGCTTCTACCTAGGTCTGAACATACTTTCTGGATTGTCCTTCCTTATTACAATCTGTCTGGGTAGGTATATAAAAACAATGGAATAAGGGGGAGGGCCTTATTGAAATATGTAAAGGCTGGTAAAAAAGGGTGTAAATATTCAAAACCAAGTGTTCTCTTTGGTAGTAGAATTCAAAAAAGCTATTTCTAAAGTTATTTCTTCTTGTATTTCATTGCTGTCTAGCTATCTTTAAATGTTTATTAAAGCATAGAGGTAAAGTGCTGGAATATAAAAAAACAGATTTTCAAAGGTGAGACCCAATGCATACCTTTCAACCTTTTCAGTCTCCGAGAAGGGTGATATTCAGGGGTTTTAGATGGTGGAAGTTTGGGGAAGCTTTTCAGCATGGAAAATCCCATTGTAGTCGGTGGAAGGTGTGCCCCTTGTTTGGAGGGTGAAGATCATTCCAACAAGTGTGGTACCCTCTAAAAGAGGGAGAGTTGTGAGGTATGCATGATGCTCATAGCCTCACTGCAATAGGGACTGCATCCATGTGTGGAAAGAAAGTGCTGTTTTTCGTTACCAAGTGTTTTCTTATTTGTAGCCTTTCCACTTTGTTTACAAAACACCATTGGGCAAAGTATTGTGTGGGAATTGGAATGTGAATGTGTAGTATCTTCATGTTGTGTTATTATGTTCTATGTTATCTTGTTCCTAGCTGCTCAGCCAGTGTGAGTGTTCTGTGTGGAATGTTGGTGTGTGGGCCATGAGTGGAATGCTTGAGTGATTGGTATGAGTGGTGACAGTTGGTGGAAGGGCTGAGCAGCTAGCAGGCTGCTCCTGGTGGGGTTGCTTTGTGTAACTTGAATAAACCTACTTGAACTACATCTACCAGCGTGGACTACGTTACTACATTTATTTTGGCGACGAGGATGGGATTTGCTCACGCTCTACAGTGAAAGAAGCTCAAGATGACATCTACAAATAGTCAACATGTTGGAGAGAAGCGTCAGACGACACAAGGAAAAGTTTACAACAAGTCTTGGTCACAAGAGGCCACACAGAAACAAAAGAAGCCACAGAGTAAACAAAGTATACTGGAACAGCACGCTTTGCAGCAGCCCCACCAGTGTCCATTACATCGGACAGCCCCAGTCCAAGCGTGCTGTACTCTGTTCATCTGGCACATTTTGACAAGAACTGCGACTTCAAGGGAAGTAAGCATTATCAATCTAGACTTTCTACAAGTCATCTCTAATATGAATGCAGCGCAGTTTGAGATGTTAAGGATATGCTTACAACAAGTATTGGCAGCAATTCATTCTCAAAAGCAAATCAATTTGTCTCATTTGATTTGGACTTGACAGCGTTTGTTTGCAGGTAAACGGAGTAATCTTTCTGTAAGGAGTGTTCTGCTGCACCGATTTGTGGCACATTTTCAGCAAGCGTGTCTACATCACAGCCTTCTTTTCAAATCTGTATATGTGTGCCTGCACAATGTGTGTTCTAGCTCTTGACAGCGTTGGTTTGCTGGCTTTCACTTTGGGGGAAGAAGAGTGCTTACGTTATGGCCAGTAGACTGGTATGGAGTATACAAGCGCAGTGTCCACAAGCTGATTTGTTTTCTGCTTTAGAGTGGTAATCGCTGCACACTGGGACTTAATACTTTGGCTCATCGTCCTGTGTGGTGTGTCTGACGACGTTTGTTCTGCTCGTCTTGCCAAATTGGAGTGTTATTGGCATGTTTAGTGATCTGCCCAGGTGTCGGCGCACGGAGCGGGACATTCGAGGTGAGACATTTTTTGTCTCTTATTGTTAGTTTCATTTGAGGTCTCACTTTTAACAATGGCAGTTAAACCGCTGTTTCAAAACAAGGACGCGAGCCGTGTGTTTCACGCGCACACCTACCGTCATCTCTGTGATGCGCGGAGACTTTTCTTCGACGTGGTTGTCACCATAGATCCCGGGGAGCTGCTGAGGGATGCCTTGCAGCATGATCGTGGCGTGAGCCACTCGGTGCACGTCAATACTGCGTGCCGCCATCTTTACGCTTTTCACCTGGGAAGTGTTGACAGGTTCTCAGTCCAGGTTTGTCAGTCTGTGTACAACCTGTCTTTGTAGAGCGGGAAGATAAAGGCTGCGCGGTAAGGAGAGACACTTGGGGGAGTTGGGCAGTGAAGTATGCCCACTGTGAGGGACACGTGTTTGAAAAAAAATTGCGCAATTTGATTTTTGACATTGGACAGTTTTTAATGAAGGAGAGCCGCATGGGTGAGTCAGCGCTGTACTGCCTGCAACGTGTTCAGACAATTTATTAATAGATGCTGCACAACCATTCCAAGACAGCAGTTTGAGTTGTAACATGTGACGAGGTTTTTTTTGAGTGAAGTCTGCTCACAAGTACACAACTATCTGCTCTGTGGGGACTAAATAAGCGCGTTTGCAGAAACTGACATCCTACGAGGTTTGAAGTCAACATGCCATGTATTTTGCGTTTACATGCTGGTTTGAAAAATGTTTACGATTCAATGTTTGATCTTTTCTGATTTACGCAAATGTATGTTAACTATGCCCATATTTATATGTTAGGTGGGTTTAACAAGCCTTACTTGAGGGTGGCATATTTGACGTGTTTTGGCTTGTTTTTTTCACAATTTAGGTATCCCTTACCTTGGGATGGGAATGGGTTTTTGTCCCAATTCCTCACTTTTACAATTTATGTATCCCTTACTTGGGGATGGGAATGGGTTTTAGTCCCATATCCTCACTTTAAAACTGTACCCTTACAGGAGGGTTGGGTTGAGGGTTTTGTTTCCCTTTCACATTTGTTTCTAGTTCAAGCAGGGATGGGTTTTTGTCCTATTTTTTTGTAGTAAGCTATGGTACCCTTGCATGAGGGTTGGCTTAAGGGTTTACACAGAGAATGGATTTTTAGTTCCATTTGTTGCAAGGTTTTTGTTCCTTGTGTGCATAAGCCACCATGTGCCGCATGTTCATCCTACACAGATGGTGTTGTCTTGGGTGTCAGTCCCATGTACATTTTTGGTCATTAGTTGCAAGGTCTTGTTCCTTGTGTGCGTAAGCCACCATGTGCCGCACGTTAGCTTTTGTTGTAGTGGATGCTTTTCACTACCTTTCAACTGGGTTTTGGTCCCTAGGCTCCCTTATTTGGGGCAGGAATTTGGGTTTTAGACCTTTCTTTCCACATTTTTACATGTTTGTTCTCCATACATGGGGAGTATACACATTATTCTTTGGTTTTCGTTTCTTTATTAAAGGAGGAGGATGGGTATTTCTTATGTATCCTTCCTCCTGTTGTGGTTCATTTCCCTCTCGTGATGTGGTTTCTACTGTTCATCCCTGGGTCATGGACCATTTACTTCTGGGTACATTGTTGTTTATAGTTTTTAAAGTTTAGTTTCATTATTCTTCTATTTTATAGGAAGGAGATAATGTAGTATCTTCATGTTGTGTTATGTTCTATGTTATCTTGTTCCTAGCTGCTCAGCCAGTGTGAGTGTTCTGTGTGGAATGTTGGTGTGTGGGCCATGAGTGGAATGCTTGAGTGACTGGCATGAGTTGTGACAGTTGGTGGAAGGGCTGAGCAGCTAGCAGGCTGCTCCTGGTGGAGTTGCTTTGTGTAACTTGAATAAACCTACTTGAACTACATCTACCAGCATGGACTACGTTACTACAGAATGTAGGTGGGAGGTGAAGATTCTGATGGTGGCAGTTGCTGCCGGGATTGGGAACCTGACGGCCGGAATAAAGAGTGTCTCAGCTGTATATCGTTGTGGTGGACATCTTTTCAGTGGCGACGAGCGCCGTCAGTGTTTCCGATCTCCATGATCTGATCCTTGCTGTGTTCCTGGTGATCCTGGGTGCCCCGGGAGTGCTGCTGCATTGGTTTGGTTTTGTGCAACCTGCGAAGCAGCGATTTCAGCCAGCAGTCTGTGTATCCAGTGCCGCAGAGGTGCAGTGATTGCGGCGAGTTGTGGCAGTGAGTTTTCTGCCATTTCCGGCATTTACCAGCATTTCAATTGTGCACATAGCAGTTTCCCTTGCAGCGTGAGGCAGTGCGAGGTTGGAGCAACGCGAGCCTTGCACACGTTGCAGTCCTCATGCATGTTCTAGCTCAAGCTTGATGCGCTGTCGAGATGACGCTGCCACCGTACGTGAAACGGCCATCTTAGAAGTTTGGTATCATTTACTTACGTACGTACAATTTATACAAGAAGTTATTTTTGTGACAGGCACACCAATACAAGTTACAGTTGTCTGTTTCCTAATTTCCATTGTTTCCGTGACAGACACACCCACTACAGATTGCAGCTGCCTGTTTCCTGCTTTCCTTTGTTTCGGTGACAGGCACACTTGTTTCTGCACTAATTTAAACACATATATGTTAATTCTAGTACCTTTTCATACAAACTGAAGCTCTGTTGCATCTTCTAGACATTATTATAGTGGAGGCAGCAAATCACCTTGCATGCATAATTAAGCAATGGAGGGAATATCTCCGCCACCTCCATTTTTAGCGAGTCCTGGTTTACCACCATTGAATTGGGTACAGTGGCATGAAGCTTTTGATCCGTATCTGGATGCAATTGATGGAGATACTTTCACTTCCAAGAAAAAGAAAGCGCTTTTGGTTTATAATTTGGGGCATGAAGGCAGAATGATATTGAAGACTCTACAGTTAGAAACTGTACATGTGTTTCCTAGTGGTGATGGTGATTCTGAGCCAATAGTTGATGAATATGCATCAATTATTCAAACTTTAACAAAAAGTTTTCACCTAAGCGGAATGTGGTGTTGGAAAGGCATAGGTTTATACAGCGAGCACAGCTTCCAGGAGAAACCATTGATGAGTTTGTTTCTGCTTTACGCACTTTGGCAATAAACTGTAACTATCGGAAGTTAAGGGAGGAGATAATTTGTGATCAGTTAATAGAGAAAACTAATAGCAAGAAAATTCAGGAACAGCTTCTGTCTAGTGAAGATCCCAGTTTGGAACTGGCGTTGAAGATAGCAAGAAGCATTGAACAGTCAGACATACGTATGAAGCAATTAGCTGTAGGTCGACCAGGGATGGAGTGCAGGGAAGAAAAGGCCATACAGAAAAGTAGTAATGACAAGTTTAAAAGTCAAAATGTTAGACAATTCCAAAAATCTGGAGGGTCTTCATCGGGTGTGGAAAGGGAATTTAGTTGTTTCAGGTGTGGCAGTAGGTCACATTTAGGCAATTATAAACATTGTCCAGCTTTAACTCAGACATGTTTCAAATGCAACAGGAAAGGGCATTTTGCTCATATTTGTAAAGCGAGCAATTTCAAGAAACAAGCTATAAGTGCTGTGTGTGATGATGATATGGAAACCAAAATGTGATGACGGATATATTTTAATGGTAAAGGAGGAAGAGCCGGAAATTGTCGCAGATGATTATGTGGTTATCAAACAAGTTGGGAAAAAGAAACCACATTATTGTGATCTTTTAGTCAATGGACAAAGTGTCAACATTATGGTGGAGCCTGGTTCACTGTTTACGCTCTTAGGAAAAAGTGGATTGGCCAGGTTTGAAGGTGAAGTGCTAGAAATGTCAGATATTGAACTATTTGAATATGGAGGGAAAAAGCTAGAGGTTTTGGGTAAATGTAA
Organism: Calotriton arnoldi; assembly: GCA_963921515.1. Lineage (NCBI taxonomy): Eukaryota > Metazoa > Chordata > Amphibia > Caudata > Salamandridae > Calotriton > Calotriton arnoldi. Next base: position 5,615,191 of record CAWUFW010000046.1, on the reverse strand, counting down.
AGCTAAATTGATGTTTAGTGACAATTGTGCACAATCTGAGGTATTTGTAGTGAAAAACAGATCAAATTTGTTGGGTTAGGATGATCAAGGGGAACTCAATATGATTTTGGCTCCCAACCATCCTGATTTGGTAATAACCAATGATAAATTGTTAGCATAATGTTTGAATGTAGTTGTGTGGGATCAGGATGTTGAGAGAGCTAGGTGGTTTGGTGAGTATGGAGAAGTATTTTGTGTTCGATGGGAAAATTGCAAGGATTTAAGCATCACACAGTATTGAAAGGTGATGCAGTACCAGTGGTTTACAAACCACGGAAAGTGCCTTTGTGTCTTAGGAAAGAATTGAAGGAAGAACTTGACAAACTATGTGCTATGTCTGTCATTGAACCTATTGAAGGGTCTGAATGGTTGTCGCCAATTGTTTTGGCGCGTAAGGGAGATAAATCTTTGCGTCTACGTGTGGATCTTCGTGATCTCAGTCGTAATATTTGGGTAGATCGCCAACCTCTGCCAAATATTAATGAAATGTTGCCCACTTTGAATCATGCTGCTGTTTTTACATCATTGGGTATGTCGGCAGCATATCATCAGGAAGAGCTACATCGGGATTGGAAGCAAAGCACCTGACCTCGTTTGTGACACCAGAGGGTGCTTACCGCTACATCCGAATGCAGTTTGGATTGGCATCGGCATCCTCTGTGTTTCAGAGAGTGATGAACATTTTGTTTAAAGGAACGGAGGGGGTAACGTGTTTCCAGTATGACATCTTAATATACATCAAAGACAAGGTGGTACAGGACGTGAGAGTAAGATCGGTGTACGACATTTTAATGAGGAGTGGAATGACATTAAGAAGGGATAAGTATCAACTTGCACAATTGGGTGCTGATTATTTATGTCATCATGTATCTGCTAGTGGTGTAAAACCCAAATTGAAAATTTTGGGGGCTGTTGAAGAGGCGCCATCGCCAAGGGACAAGGACCAGCTCAAGTCCTTTTTGGGCTTAGTTGAGTTTTATACTAAGTTTGTGCCACAGTTTGCTAGTAAAACAGCAATGTTGCACAACCTTTTGAGGAAGAATGTGAAGTATGAGTGGTCGCATGAATGTGAGGTAATCTTTGGTGAAATCAAGAAAAGCATAGTTTTGGCATGTCATTTGAAGTCTTTCAACATAGAGGATTTGAGCATTTTAATGACTGATGCAAGTAGTGTTGGTTTGGGGGCGGTGTTGTTGCAGAAGCGCGTAAATGGGAGTAAAGAAATTGTTGCTTTTGCATCAAGACCCCTGCGTGGAGCTGAAGCCACGTATTCAACCATTGAAAGGGAGGCCCTAGCTATGTGTTGGGATGTAGACTATTTCAAAACTTACTTGTGGGTTAGAGAATTTATTTTGTGTACCAACCACAAGTCTTTATTGGATTTGTTCTGCACTCGTAGTAGGGGTAGATGCCAAATGGCAGCACCACTTGCAAGATTTTCAATACAAATTGGAACATGTTTTAGGAGAGAAGAATTTTGCAGCTGATTGTCTGTTGAGATTACCTGTACAGGATGACAATTGGGAAAGCAGTTACTAGGAAGAAGATTTGGAAATGGTCTGTCTGTGTTTTGAATTCTTGGAAAAGGGTGTTGGATGGGGCATTATGCAAAACTTTGTGGATACGAATGCTGGAGGAGGATGAAGTGTTGACCAAGGTTATGGATTATTTAGTTCTAAGACTAAGGAGATGCATGAAGATCTTATTCCTTTTGAAAAAGTGTGTGATGAATTGTCAGTGGTTGATGGGAAATTATGAAGGGGAGGTTTGTTAATGGCACCTAACGGTTTGAGGAGTAAGGTGTTGAATCTTGCACATTGTGTTCATGGTGGTATTAGGGCGCTTAAACGCAGAATCAGAGAAGACTTTTGGTGGCCAGGTTTGGATAGAATGGCAGAACATTTTGTTAGGATTGCAATGCTTGTGTCATCAGTGACAAGTTCCAGGTTATGCTACCGTCTCCTGTTATGTCTGTAGAACCACCATCTATGCCATGGAGTAAGTTAGCTCTGGACATTTTGGGACCTTTTGGCGTTTTGGGGAACACTCCGAAATTTGCCTTGATGCTCATTGATTGCTTATCTAGATGGACCGAGATAAAAATGGTTGAGAGTGTGTCTACCTCCACTGTTTTAGATTTTCTCAGTTAAGTTTTTGTCAGGGAAGGTTATCCTGAGGAGTTGGTTACAGACAATGGGACGCAGTTGGTGTTGTTAGAAATTAGGGAATTTCTTTAAAAGTATGGGATTCGCCATATTAAAACTTCTCTTTATCATCCCAGAATCAGTGGCTTGGTGGAAAGATTTAATCGTGCTATAAAGGATCAGTTGCAGTTGGCTTTGGTAAATAACATGAATTGGAAGCAGATGATGAAGGATATGTTGTGGGCTTACAGAACAGCTTCTCATAGTGTGACTGGAGTGTCACCATTTACTCTTAGGAGAGGGAGAGTGGCAGGTACAGACTTGAACAGGGGTTGGATAAATAGGAAAATGGTGAATGGTGATGTCCTGGGTAAGGTTCTGGATGTGGGAAAGGCTTTCTCTAGAAAGGTGAATCAAAGAAATGTTGGGAGGAGTGTGACAGTGGCTGTGGGCGATTGGGTTCATATAAAGAGATCAGATTTTGTGAAAAAAGGTGGTCTAGATTTTCTGTTCCTAAGAAAGGTGTGGAAGTTTGTGATCATGTGATTGTGGTTTACGGGAGGAAATGTATGGAATAAGAGTATGGTTTCTGTGATTCCTGCGAGTAAGACTTCTGTGGTTCGGGGTAGGTTGGTAGGATGAAGCGTTCAAGGATGGAGGTATTCAACAAGAGGGTGAACAAGATGGTGGCATTTCTGAAAGATGTAGTAATAAATATACCTTGGGTGGTGGTGGTGGTGTTAAAGAGAAAAAACTTCCTATACGTTATAAGGATTACGTGATGGGCTTGGTGTCTATTCCTGTGAGACATTTAGTGCATTTTTGATTGTTGTATGTCGTGGTAAGATTATATGATATGCTTCAATCACTTGTATATTGTACTTTAGTCATTCTTGTTATGTTGTAACTTTATTTATGTAATGTTGTACTATGTTTTATTATTATATTGTATAGGTTCCTAGTATTCTTGTATTTAGTTAGAGTTGTTAAGAAGGGATATATGTGGGGATTGTAATTGGAATGGGAATGTTGGTGGGAGGTGAAGATTCTGATGGAGGTAGTTGCTGCCAGCATTGGGACCCTGATGGGCGGAATAAAGAGTGTCTCACCTGTATATCGCTGTGGTGGACATCTTTTCAAATTGTAAACACAGTCCTCAGTAAAATAAAGCAGCTCTGAGATCTGCTGCTTCATTTTAATCATGCTGCTCTGGGATCTGCCATTTTCCTCCTTTTGTTAAAGGAGCAGATCTCGGAGATCTGTTGCTTGAGTCTTTTATGGTAGATGTTATCTCCACCAGCACAAGCTGCACACATTTCACCCTCTTCCCAGGCCATTGCTCTGAAGCCTACAGCAAGCAGTCTCTTGTGCCTATCTGTAAAATAAAACACAGATTTGCCCCCCTCGCTTGAGCAATTCCTCTTAGGCTCTAACCAAGCATATTCCCTCCCTCCTCACCTACTGCAGTTCGCCTCGGTTATCACTCCTAAGGACCCCAGAAGGGCGAACATGTGGCAGCTGTGCTCTGCGTGGGTGTCAGTGGCAGCTCAACCGTCTACTCAAATCCATCACTTTTATGATGTGTTAAAGAAGGCGACCTGGAAAGCACCAGGTCGTTCTCTCAGGCTGTCTTTATAAGCAGTGAATCACTGCCCGTAATCAAGCCCCTTCGGATGTCATGTAGCTCTGCTAACTTTGCTGAGGGATGTATGACCCCCAGCAGAGAGGGTGCATCCTTTCTAGGGGGTGTGCCCCTATGTTTGAAGACTTCTGCTACAGACCCTAAATGTATCTTATTTAGAAGAGGAAAGCATATAAAGATTCTGAGATGGACTTCAAAGATTAGACATCTCTCTGGAACACAAGATTCTGAGTAACCATGACAACAGAGATGGACCCATCAGTTATTTTCCATTTTGATGATGTGATAAACCAAACACTTCTTCTAGTTTCTCCACCATTAAGAGATGGGGCAGGCATGTATAAAAGGTTCCATTTGCCTTGTTGTGAACCCTACTCTCCATTGAGAACTGATAAGTTTGTAGCTGACCCAGTCCTTAATGTATTTATGTTTAATTGACTAGACCTTCCCTCATGTTACATCAGACTAATAACAGGAGTGAGGTCTAACACCCCATGCCAGCTGGAGTGTACATGAAGACTTTGTTTTTTATGAAATTGCATACATGTCTGATGCATAGGAGCTTACAGTTTATTCACAGCAATATGCTACTTCTAAAATAGCCTGAGCAGAAAAATTATTTTTTCGAGGGTGCCATCCCTCTGTCATTGTGTTAGACGTTGTCAGCTTGAGGATTCACAAAACACCAGGGATCTATGTTATTCTCTGAGTTCTGAGAACCAAATGTAAGAAGTTGGTAGTACTGAAATCAACGTTCATGTAAGTGTTTTGCAGGCTCACTTGTAAACGCAGAGTAGGTTAGTTTAAGAACAACTAAACAATACTATACTTTAGGCTTAGAAAGTGCACTAGTATGAACATGTGTTTTGACTGCATAGGACCACTGATATTGCAGCAGTTCTTGAACTTGTAGATTTTCCTAATTCCTGATGCAAGAAGAAGCAGCCTGTTCTTCCTTGTGCCAGTGCCACTAATAGATTGAACTGGACTTCATTCACTAGACCATCCACCTTCCCATCTTAGCCCTGGGACCAGCGTGTAGTCTGGCTATTGATTTGCTTCCTACTTACCTGCATTGTTGCACTTGTTGCACTTGTTAGCCTTGTTGCAGTCACTTGTTTGGAGTTCAGGGTGTCTTACTAACTGTGGGACTCAAGAAGGACCCAGACATTATACACTGCATTGAACACTCTTGTTAGTTTGAGAGACAGGTACCTACCTTTGCAGGCCGGAAGAGAGAATTTGCAGGGGTTGGTCATATAGTGCCCAACCTGTGAGCACCAGACAAGCAGATACTATCAAGCATTTTCCTGCTGCGCTAAATTCACCTGAACGCTGAAGAACCCGCAGGACTCTCTGAATGTTGAAGAGTTGCCCCATTCCTAAGGTGAGGTGCCTGCAATCATGCTTGAAAATCTGGTACAACTGCATGGAGAATATGAATGGATTCACCAAGGTAAATGACTTTGCCACAGCCTCACCATTCTATGTGAATTTTCCTGGTGCTCTGATGACCACTATTAATATTAGTGGTGTGAATCTCTCTAGTGGGTCCTTTATTTTATATTATATTTTGTTTGTAATTTGGGCATTTTTTTACAAATGTATCCCATTTGCTGCCGAATAGGATAAGGCATTATCATCCAAAGACTATTTTCTCCAGTTGCACTTCATACTTTTACTTCAGTTTTCTTTGATTTTATTAACTATATTGGTTGTTGAGTTGTTCAGTCCTTCAACTCGCGATCACTCCCTCAGGGTAAGTGTTGATCTCAGCCCATGCTACTCAAGCGTGGGACAAGGATGCAGGACATAATACACATTATAGGGCTTGATGATTTCACTAGTGACTTTGTGTTTCATTTCCCCATTGTTGACCAGAAAAGGGGTTAGCATTTCAATGGGTTCAAGGGCAAGAACAAGCTTTAGGTTTTCTCAAAGAATATTCCCAGTACTTTCTCTAAACTACTATGATACCTTCGTTGTGAGAAGAGATGCTTCTGGAGTTTATTATTACAGAATAATACAGTTCCAGAGAAGAAAATTATGTAGTGCTTTAATGCAGGAGTTTTGTAAAGGTTTTGTTGTTGCTTTAGTACCCTATGCACAACAATCTTTGTGGGAGCGGATCTGAGTACCATTTAGTGACTTTGCGCTTTTGGTGTTATATGCAGTCACTCAATGCTTTCTGGCGATCTAGGACAAGTGATTTCAAAAGAGCCCATTCTGCATCAATAGGGTAATAAACCCAGAGTGAGTAGCAGTCGCCAGGGGGAGAATATGGGAATGTCACCACTGCTTCGCCAGCAGGTACTCTTTCCTGAATTTTTCTGGACTGATCACACCAATCTAGCGTTTTGAAAGTCCATGAAGGCTTCTGTTCAGAATTCTCTTTTGACATCACCTGTGGGCGTTACAGCCGGGAGAGAAGGTGGAATTCTTAGCCTGTCAGTATAGAGGGTCTGTTTGGATGAATGTACCACTGTTCCTCAGACAAGATTTTGTCACTTATCCTAAGGGGCAAAGATCCTGACTTTTGTTAGCCTATTAAGGAATGCCATAATTCTTTTGACAAGGCTGAGCGTTATGATAACATTTTTGGCAACTTATTTCTTAAGTTTGAGAAATTGCTAATTCATTATCACAGACGTAATACAAAAAGTGCTCCCTCTATGGAGTTACGATTCCTCGACATCTAGGAACTCAGTTGAGACTGGAAGTAAAGCAAGTACGTTGTTATTTAATTATTACAATATTTTACCCTCTCTATAGTTGCCTTGTCTTTAGCATAGACCAAAGGGCTTCAGAATGTTTCACTGAGTTTCATACAAAAGAGTTACATGCACAAATTTGGCAGAAATATAGATCTTTACCCAGAAAGCGTGTTTTTGTGATTTGGTCACCTAGTCAGAGGCACATACATTCAAACACCGACACACCGTCTGTATGGCTTTGTAAATAGCTATGAGAGTGTCAGATTTGTATGTGCAGTAATAAATGACAGCTGTACAACAATTGAAGAATGGAACTTTAGAATTTGTTTTATTATTTTTCTCATATACGTTTCAGGCTACTAGTGCCTCTCTCCTTTTCTTCCCAGGTTCGCAATCTGAGATCCGGAGTTTCCCACGCAGAGGATCTCGGATTAAAAGATAAAAACGCAGGTAAATCACTGGCCTTTTTAGTATTTAATGGTACTCCATCAATTTATCACCCAGGAGTGTTGGTGTATAGGTTGTGGTGAGCACTCGCAGCCACAACAACTATTAATGAACGCAACAAAATAAACAAATAATAAGGGTAACAACACAAAGCTGTGTGTTGTTTTTAGCTTTCTCAAGACTCTCAAAATAAGGATTAAACTCTGCTCCAGGATTTGCTTGTGAAATGTTATAATGGGGCGTTTAAATGTTTCAATGAAACTTCAGTGTTAGTCCCCCTGATTTCCACTCGGTGAACAAACAGTACTCTTCCGTTTCCGCCACCCCCCTAGCCTGGATTATTGAATGCAATTGTTCTAGCCACGCTCCTCCTGGAGCATGGCTTGGACTTGAGGCACTTCAGTGAGGTGCTCCGCTTTTGGGTTTCTCTGTAGACTCGTCAGGAAACGTGGTGTTCAGCTCTGGCGGTTTTCTCTGGCCGACAGTGTCTTTTCGCGTCTCTCGGCCCAGCGGCTTTCCTTTCAGCAGCGTTTTGTATCCCTCACTGTACCTCGTCCACAGCGTCTCCAGCGGACCGTCCTTCTCTCTGCCTGATGCGCCTTCTGGGTTATGCGTTATCTAATTATAGCAATATCCTTCGCGGGACCCAAGGTCAAACTCCGCCCCTTCCTCCTCTGCACAATATCGATTAAAGAGGTAGTACTTCCAAGCCTGAGGATAAACAAAATGCTTATCGTTTGTCGTGGAGGAAAACGTAGGGGGCCATAATATATATTCAGGTAAGTCTTCGACCTCCTCACAGTGAGTGACTGTATGGCTGGGTGACTCAGTGTATAACCAGATGTATGGGTGTGTAAGTGTGTGTGTAACCGACTGTCTGAGTGCATGAATGGCCGTATAGCTGTGTGAGTGGGTGTGACAGTGCCTTATGAGTGTGTGAATGACAATGTAAGTGAGTGCATAGGAGAGTAAATAGGTATGTGAATGGTTTTATGGGTGTGTGACTGAGTGTGCCATTCACTTTCTGGCTATATCAGTGGTGGGTACATAAGTGCTTTTGTGGGAATGTAACTGGGTGTATAAGTGCTTGCTTGACTTTGTGAGTGGGTGCAAATTACATACTATTAATTTACTAACTATAAGCAAGCTCCCACATCTAATGTCTAACACATTCATTCATGCTGGCTTAGTAAAATACCTATATTTTCGGTATAGCAATTCCTCTTCCTCCTTTGCTGCTCACTTTATTTTTAGTTAATATTCGCATCTAAGCTCCCTTCTATTTTGCCTTAACTATAGTATCTAGAAGCTACACATTTTCTTTCAGCTTACATACACCCACATTTTGTTTTAAATATACTTTTTAAAACGACAACCTAATTAACATACCTGTAAAATCTCTTTGCTGTTGTCCATCTTTCAGAGTAATATCTGTTAACATCTGTTTTCCACTGCAAATCTCAATTCAGAGCTATGGCAATCTTCCTCCACTCTCAGTAGAAAAGCAGTTAAAATGGCTACTCTTCACCATTCTCCTGTACTTAGCAAATCACAGACTTCCTTTCATCTTTTATTTTTGTTATAACACTCCTAAATGGTCACTGTTATTTAACCCTTTCCATGTTTCTTGTAAAGAAGCCCAATATGGTAGGTTTTTTGGATTTAACCCAGATCTCTTGACTGCGGGAGAATGTTTGATTTATTCAGCATTCCGTTCATCATTTGTTGCCGCAGGACTTTTTGCCCCAAGTGGGATGGTTATGTCCAGGCATGGGTCCCTTGCTCACTGTGCCACTGGATTCAAGCTAGCCTGGCTCATGAGGCATAACATACCCCAAAACCTGTCCCAGGATGCTTGTTTCCGGACCCGGGAGGACCCAGCCTTGGCAGTTCGGGCTGTCCTGTTCCCATGGGGAGCAAGATCAAGACTGATTTTCATATAGCTGGGTCCAAACTGGAGTGGCGTAGTGATCAAAAGATCTATGGATTTAACCCAGATCTCTTGACTGGGGGAGAATGGTTGATTTATTCAGCATTCTGTCCATCATTTGTTGCTGCAGCACTTTTCGCCCTAAGTGGGATGGGTATGCCCAGACGTGGGTCCCTTGCTCACTGTGCCAATGGATTCAAGCTAGCTTGGCTGATGAGGGGTGACATACCCCAAAACTAGTCCCAGGATGCTTGCTTCCAGTCCAGGGAGGACCCGGCTTGGCAGTTCAGGCTAGACTCTTCCCATGAGGCTCAGGGTCAAGACTGTTTTGCATTTGGCTGGGTCCAAACTGGGATGGCATAGTGAGCAAAAGAACAATGGATTTAACCCAGATCTCTTGATTGGGGAAGAATGTTTGATTCATTCAGTATTCTGTCCATCATTTGTTGCCACAGCACTTTTAGAAGGTTGGCATTTTCTTACTTTAATCATTCTGTGCCTTCGCCTGTCCCTAGAATACATGTCTGGGTGGGATGACAGCTGGGCTTTGTGAACAGTCACACACAAAGGGACCTTAGGTGTGCGCTGCATATCCTGATGGCCCATCAACAGGCTGATGGGTCTTCCCGAGCTAAAGTGGAGGAAGGAGTTGACACTTGCACCTGAATATGGCTGTGCCTGTCCCCACACAAAGAGCTGCATGCCCCCCTGTAGTGTGTCTGGAGCAAGGGCTAGGAAGGGCAAGGTTTTATGCACTACAAAGACCTTTCTTTGAAGTCTCCCTACTTCAAAGGCTAAAATGGGTATAAGTACTGGACCTCTGACACCATATAATCAGAATTCTTCTGGACTCAGGACATTCTGCCAAGCAGAAGAGCTGGTGCACTGCCTGGGGGGACTTCTACTTTGCTGCTTTCTTTGCTGTGTTGGCCTGCTGCTTCTGGCCTGGGGTGAGAGGACTGGACTTTACTCTCTGCATCCTGCTTTCTAAGGTTCTCCAAGGGCTTGACTGAACTTGTTTCCTCTTGCTAAAGTGTCAGGGCCATTAAAGACTTCACCTGCATCTTGCTACCAGCACCTGGGCTCCTCTGCTGTGAGTCCTGCTCTGCCAAGTGGTGCCAAATCCAGTCCTGGGCCCTTGGAGGTGAATTTGGTGCTGGAACAAAGAAATCGAAGAATGGACTCTAAAGCGTCAATTCCTAACCAGCGCATCTGTGCAAAATCGATACATCGCCGCTGACTGCACCGAAGCTGTGGTCCCCGCTCGCTGTGTGCGTGACGCAGCGACCGCAACTTACAATGCAGCCCCAACTTTATCACAGCGCCTCTGCGTGAGTTTCAAACACCGCCTCACCGAAGTCTGTGACGCATCGTGCGGACTCTGACACAGTCCCAGCCCTGCATGGCTTATAACCGATGCAGCGCCTGCAGCCCAGCGGTTCGACCAATGCCATAGAATCAACACATCGAGCTCTTGACATTGATGCATCATCGATGCTGCGCCGTCTTCAGGAATGAGACCTCGTACTAGCCACGAGGCATCACCTCCTCTACTCACCGCATCGTCCCAGGGCATTAAAGCTTCAATGGCCTTGCACCCCCTTCAGGAACCGACGCATCACCTGCATCCACGTCGCCTCACCTCCTCTGTGCCTCACATCATCTTCAATTTCTGGCGCATCCAAGGTATTGTAAGGTGGACTGTGTGACTCCTGTATCTAGCCAGCCCTCCATCCCAGGTGGACTGAACTTTTGGATTTGTCCCGGTCAAGTCCGACCAGGTAGCCCTAGTTGGAGCTATTGACTTTTAAGCAATGCATTATCATTTAATCTTGAAAATTCATATCTTGACTTGTGTATGTTGGATTTTTGTTGTTTTAGTATTGGGTTACTCAGATAAATATTGGCTATTTTTCTAAACTGGTGTGGAGTACTTTTGTGATGTTTTCACTGTGTTATTGTGTGTGTGGGTGCACATATACTTTACACATTGCCTCTTTAGTTTAGCCTGACTGCTATGTGCCAAGCTATCAGAAGGTGAGCACAGGTAAACGTTTAGTGTGTACTACACTTACCCTGACTAGAGTGTGGGTCCCTACTTGAACAGGGTGCATACCTCTGCCAACTAGAGACCTCATTTCTAACAGATACCAATCCATACAGCCACTTACATACCCATTTAGACACCCATACTCAGACACTTACGCAGCCTGTTACACACTGATATAACCACTTATGTAGCTATTCACTTGCTTTTAGTATGTAATCTAATAGTATGTGATCTGAAGTTAAATGTCTTCTATGTTTGCTTTTCAGATATCTACTTGTGTTTAAAGAGTAATGGAAGATGGAAGGATGAGATAAAAAATAAGAATTATGCTTCTTGACAGCATCCAAAAAGTGGGCTACAGACAATATATTTAGTTCCGCCGGCATATGACGTTTCGCACAATGAGTCACTGTGTCTTTCACTTTTGGTGAAGCAGTGAGAATGTTAAGTATCTGGTCAAGTGGTAAGGTCTCACAGATGGTCCAACTGCTTATACTGATGCACCACCTTAGGTCTCTCTTATCATCCTCTGATATGTCGTCATATGCAGAGTGAACACTTCTTCAAAGTATTTCTTGACAGTTTATTGATTATATATATTGGCCTGTAAACTTTTTTGGAAGTGGTAAGTGTTCTTCTTCTTCGTCCTGCTCCTTACATTGTTTTCCATCTTCAGCAGAAGAGATATTAATTTTAATACTCTCTTCTGTATAGGCTAGTATATTGCAAACCACAACAACACCATTCGTGGAACTGAAAAGAGTTTTTAGTGCAAATGTCAGATTTACACAAACCACTACAGCATACAACCAGTAGAGAGATCTTAGCGGACAGGCCACTGTCTGACAAACCACTAGTAAAATTATTCTTCATCCTGGAGAAATGTGTGAGCAGAGAAGTGAGTCTGTTGTAAATGTCTACTACAATGAGATATGACCCTAGAGAAAGGTCTTAGTGAAAAGATGAATTTATTGCAATCTACTACTACAGTCATTCATCACAAAGGAGAGAGGTCTAAGGAAACTGGTCAGTATTTTGTAAAACAGAACTATACTCAGCCATCACTGTGGAGTGAAGTCTCAATCAACAGCTTAGACTGTCGCAAGCACTACCATACACATAAATCAGCAAGGGACATGTGTCATTGTAGAGGCTAGTTCGTTGATAAATTCTACACCCGCTTTAGAAACGGGATTATATATTAGATGACATATGTTACAAATAGTATAGCTCATTAGTTGTACAGAAAGAATAGTAATTTAACTAATGTAGTAGCTTAGTATATATCTTTAAGTCTAAAAACCTTTTATGAAACACTTACACTCTCTGGGTGATGTCATCAGTGATGTCATCCGTGATGCCATTTGAGATGTCATGTAATGATAATGTTATGTTTTTTTTTTTTTTTTAATTTTATTCAATCCATGATAGTTACATTACATTACATATATATAATCAATGGCTTAAAAAGAGAAAACACAGTCTTAAAAACAAGCAAAAAGGTTAGACAGTGGTTAGCTAATTCATCAAATACAGTGCACAGATCATCATTACCGATCTAAACTCCATAACAATTCACTAAAGTGCAAATGCTTAGTCCTTTGAGGTTTCACCCCAATATAAAACATCATTCTTCCATATATGACACCACCGGCCCCCATATCTCCATGCCCAATTTCCTTTTTCGAGAACCTTTTAGAGCGTATAAACTATGCTCTAAATTGAAGATGGTCAGAAATTTAGCCCTCCATAATTCAAAAGTCGCAACATCTTTCTGAAGCCGCATTGAGGCAATACATAACCTGGCTATGGCTGTAGCTAAGAAGATCAAATATCGTAATTTATAAACCAGCTGGTCACATCTATCACTCTCCGCCACACCCAACAACACGTGACTAGCGGACAATCTTACTGGACCCCCCATAATTTCTGCTAAAAATTTCTCTACGTGTTCCAAAACATTACTTAGGTGCCTACATGAAAAAAAATGTGTACAATGTCCGCGTCCTCCATTCCACAACGAAAACATCTTCCATCATTTGTCCCACCCCATTTTAACAACCTGGCTGGAGTATAATAGAGGTTAAACACGGTCTTATAGTGTTGCGAACGAAGATTGGCAGATATCAATAACCTCCCAGCCAGCTCGATAGAGTATTCCACCCGAGTACCTTGGCACCCTAACCTATTGTCCCACTTAGTGTTGTGTATATCCAAATCCCCGCCCTTGATGTCTAGTTTTAGATTATATAGAACGCCGATGCGCGCGTTTTTTCTCACTGCTTCAACTAAAGTATTCAATTCAAATTTCCATCGGCTTTTGCATAAATAATCACGAATTTGTAGTTATTTAAAAAATTCGGATCTGGGGAGGCAATATTTCTCGGCTAGCATCTCAAAGGACATCAAAACCCCGTTAGCATATAGATCACCAATATATTGAATACCTTTAATCCGCCATCTATCAATGGTCCTATCCCAAAATATAGATGGCAATAGCACTGTAGCTGCGAACAGAGTATACTGGGAGACCCTCTCAAATCTATAGGATTTTCGCATAGCTTTCCACACCTTATAAGCGGCATTTAAAACCTTAAACCTGGTTTTTTTGTAGTAGCTTGGCTCCAGGCTAACAAATAATCGGTTTTTAGCATTGCTGCCCAATAGCATTTGATATATGGAGTGCGACTTGGCAATGCTAAGTGGATCTGCCCCAGTTAATAATATATTCATATGTTGCAGAATACACACATAGTAATATAAAGTAAAATCCGGCACTGCCCAACCGCCTTTCTCGCGAGGAAGGACCATAAAGCACATAGCTCTGCGAGGCTTCCCCTGCGCCCATAAAAACCTAGCACACATTGACTGAAGTGCTGACAGTTGGACACGGGAGCTTTCTAGCGGAACAGATCTAAAATAATATAAAACCTTGGGTAATATTAACATTTTAAGAACATTGCATCGCCCCACGAGTGAGAGATGTAGACATTTACAACGGTCTAATTGTTTCCGTACAGAGTTTAAAATATTGCCCCAATTGATCTCCACAAGTGACTTTAAACATGTCCTTATTGTGACACCCAGGTATGATACCTCACTCAAAATCCGATGATCGTCATAGCCTTCTTGATTTAAACACAAAATTTGTGTCTTCGACACATTAAGTTTATATCCTGAAGCTGCTCCAAACTCAAGCGCCAGCTGTTCTATCTTTGGCATAGCCATCATAGGATTTGGAGTGACCACTGCCAGATCGTCCGCATATGCGAAAACCCGGTAGTGCTCTTGTCTCCAGATTACCGCTTCTATCCCAGCATTTTGCTCTAACATCATTAAAAAAGGGTCAATATATAATGAGAACAACAAGGGGGAGCACGGGCATCCCTGCCTTGCACCCCGTGTAATGTATACAAGATCTGATTCAAGGCCCATTATGCAGATTTTAGCTGTCGGGCGCCGATATAAAACCTGAATAGCTGAGATGAAACCTTGTTTAAAACCTACTCGTCGTAATACAGCCCATAAAAATTCCCACGCGACCCGATCGAACGCTTTTTCAGCGTCTAATAAAATCAAGCTAAATTTGCTCCCCGTGGTATTAGCTATATCTAAAAGGGTTACCACCCTATTGATGTGATTAGTTGTACTCCTCTTAGGTATGAACCCATGTTGTCGACTCAACACCAACGGGGTTAGCACATCCGCCAACCGGGTCGCTAGGATTTTGGCATAGATTTTGCCATCAGAATTTAATAACGATATAGGGCGATAGGATCCCGGCTGTTCAGCCGGCTTATCTTTCTTTTTAAAAACAATTATGCTTGTCTTATCCCAAGTCGAAGGTGCAGCACCTACTTGTGCCTGCTGAAAAGTGACAAGCATATCGGCCTTAAGCTCTCCAAAAAAGGTTTTATATACTTCCAGCGGAAGTTTGTCGGGCCCTGCTGCTTTGCCAGTGGCTAGGCTATTAATTGCCACTTCCAGCTCTTCAATAGTTATAGGTACCTCTAGCATTTCTGCATCTTGTAGATCCACTTTTTTGCCATTAAGACTCTGCAGCAGTGTTTCCCCAGCCTGTATATCAAAACTCTCCCCAGTATAAAGTGCCTCGTAAAAGTCATGAAACACATATAAAATCCCAACATCAGTTTCTACGGTATTGCCCATGGAGTCCACCACTGATCTAATTCTTTGGGCCGCCTCTCTTGATCGAAGCCTTTGCGCCAAACAGCGCCCGGTTGCCTCCCCATACTCATAACTTTGTTTCTTGCTAATAGAGTATTTCCTGGCTATTTCTTTGCTCCAGTGTAAATTTATTTTGGCCTTACACCGGGCTACCTCTGTCTGCAGAGCAGCAATTTCCCCCCCTGCTTGAATCCCCTGCATGAGATTTTCTTCAGCTATTGTAAGATTGCCATATAATTCCTGTAGTGCCAATTGTATCTGTTTTTGCTTACGTAGCCCAAAGCTAAGAGTCTCCCCTCTAAAACCCGCTTTTAATGCATCCCACACAAAGCCGGTCCCTGCGGTACTGCGATTTATGGCCAGAAATTGCCTAATCCACACCTTCATGTGTGCTACATACCCTTCATCTAATAGTAGTTTCCTATCAAATGAAAACGATCGTGGCTTGATTCCTGCCTTGAGCATGCGTAGATTCAATACAAGAGGTCCGTGATCTGATGAGATCCGTGGGTGCACCTGAATATTAGCACCCGAAAGTAAGAGACTTGATAAAAAAAAATAATCCAACCTTACTAATTTCTGATGTGGATGTGAATAAAATGTATAACCAGAATCCGACCCCCTTAAAGCCGCCCACGCATCCACCAGACCATGATCCATTAATAAAGACTGAAGCGCCTTAAATACTTTGGGCTTCCTGCCATTATAATATTTACTATCATCCTGCAAGCCCTTTGGCTCAAGGTGTATATTTAAGTCGCCACACATGATTAACGGGGTGGGCCATAATGCTAGTTCCACATTCAACCCTTCTATTACGGATGCCTCATCGAGGTTTGAACCATATATAGAACAAACTGTACACTTTATACTACCAATCATACATTCCGCGATAGCCCACCTCCCTTGGTTGTCCACCAGTACTCTTCCTGTCCCTTGTATATGGCTCTTAGCCAATATCGCTACCCCACGTGTAGTAGTGGATTGCTGTGTACATGCTAATACTGTTAAACCCAGTTCCGCCAGTAATTTTCTTTTGCCCCATGGAATGTGGGTTTCTTGAATACATACCAGGTCTGGTTGAAACACCCGTAGTTTGGTCGTGACCCGTTGCCTCTTATTATAATTATTCAACCCACATACATTCAAAGAGCAAATCCGAATACCACCATGTATATACCTATCCCCCATCTATCTTCCCCATTTCTTTGTGCTCTAGGACCGTGAACCTAAAACCATTGAATTTCGTACTTTGCTTCAATGCGCTATCATGGATTATTTTTCCTAGTGCCAACCCCCCACCCCCCTGTACCCAACAAACCCACCTCCCCCAACCCCACCACCCCCCTGTACAAGGCTTCAGCCGAAGCCATGACCCACCCCCACCCTTCCCCAGACAAGAGGCTTGGAGACTCAAGGTCTCTGAGATGGAACGAGCTTCTGCCCACCCGGATCCCCCTGCCCCACCGGATACCGTGCTTAATTAAACATTCCCCACACACCTCTTATTCTAAAGAAAAACAATAAAAATTAATGTACAAAATAGAGAAGGGAATAATCAGCGTTACATCTGACAATAAATCCAAACCCAGCTAAACCTGATATAATTAATCTGTGCATGTAATCTATAGTGAACAATCCTTCTCATTTTTTTTTCCCCTTTTTTGTCTTTTACAAAGACTGCAGGTACTCTTTAGCCGCTAACTCTGCTGTAAAGAATCGCACATGTTCATTGTAAATGATCTTGAGCTTGGCAGGGTTCAGTAAATAAGCTTGTGCTCCTTTATCTCGAAACGGAGTGATAAGCTGGCGTAATTGCCATCTCTTCTCCACAGTCAAAGGGCAATAATCGGGACGTACAAAAAACTCTACCCCTTTCCCACTTTTCTTTCGGTCCGGTCGCGCCAGATCATAGATTGCTTCTCTTGCCAGAAAGTTGTTAATTGATATTAAAATAGCCCTCCATCTAGTAGTGTTCTGGCCAGGTCTGTTACGCTGTATGAATGGAAATCTGTGCGCCCTCTGGATCTCCCGATTCCAATCCCACTGAGTTAGCCCAGGAAAAGCCTCAGAAAAAAGCTCAATAATAAACTTCTGCGCATCCTGCCCCTCGGCCCCCTCAGGGATATCTAACACGCGGAGGTTATTACGCCGAAGGCGATTTTCCAGGTCAGTGATCTTCCAGAGGGTATCATCCTTTGCAGTACGCAGGACTTCCGTTGTTGCTTTCTGCGCAGCGAGCTCATCCTCCAGGTTTGAGATACGTGTCTCAGCCTCATTAAACCTGTCGACAAACTCGGAGCATGATTTAGCAATTCTCCGTACCGAATTCTGGAGTTTGCGACAAGCCCCCTGTGTACGCTGGCTCTCAGTGCGGGTCTCCTCCCTATGGGCCATTATGCTCTGGTAAATAACAGCAAGAGAGATGTCTTCAGGTTTCTCCATGACATCTAGATTTGATTGTGTCCCATTGACCACTCCATTGGTCCCAGATTCACCCATAAAAGAATAATCCCACTGAAAGAGGTCTGTGCTCTCGGCCATCTGGAAACCTGCGCGTGCACCGGAATCACCCCTCTTGCGCACCGTTTTCGGGCTGCTCTCTGAAGTACCGGGTGAGTCAGTCCCCCACGCTGTAGCATCAGCCATCTGCATATTGCTGGACCCCTTACGCCTGATACCGGGGGAGCCACCTTTTCGCTTGCCCAGAGTGCTTGGATCGGATTCGTCCCCAGAAGTATCTGAGGGATCAGACATTGAAAAAAAAGGATAGTCCCCAGAGTCGCTTTCTTTAGTAAGATTCTGGTCGGCCGTACTTTTTTCTTTAATCGCCAAATCGCCGCTCTCGGGGACCAGTTCATCGCTTTTTGCTCCATTCTCCCCTAGATCAATCCCTACATCTTTTGATAAGTCCCGGGGAGTATCACAGGCGGTGCCCCCCTGACCAGCTAGAGAATCTAAAGGTAGAGTCTTCCCCTGCTTACCAGTTCCACTACTCTGCCCATTGCCAGGAGTTATTGGTGCAGAGAGGAGTTGTTTCCTCAATTTACCCGTTAAAAACAAAGCGGGTACTGATTTCTTACCGGCGCCCTCCACACGAGTCCCGTCTTTTTTTTCCAGATTTAAATCGGACTTTTTCTTCTCTGCATCTCGTCCCCCCGGGGTGTCAGCGGCATCCATGGTGTTCCGTGCTCTGCCGCTTCCAGCCTTTGGGGGGCATTGCAGCGCCGCACACCGTTGACCCGGCACCAGAATTTCCTTCCGTCTGCAACCTCCGTAGTCCGTAGAGACCAGCGTGCACACACCCGGAATTCAGCCTCACAGACGCCAGCAACCGCCAGAGAGCCACACGAGAAACCACCGCCTCAGGACAGGCACTCCACAGCATGCCAGCAAGTCTCGTCCCCAACCTATGCCGCACTTTTGCTTTACTCCAAGTCCGGCATAGTGGCGTGCAGGGTTAGCAGACCTTGATTAGCAGCACGGTGAGTGGGACAGGGGGAGAGCTCCGGGAGCTCGAGCTCACACGACCGTGTTCACGGCCGCCATCTTGCCCTCTATGTTAATGTTATGTTAGTGTGTTTTTTAAAGCATGTGATTACCGTGAGGCGTCTTAGTGCTAATGTCATTATCCCCATCTAGAACAATCCGGAAAAGGTCTTCAGGTTATGAGTTTAACCAGGATGACTATTAGAGTATTTGGCGGAAAAGATAGATTTTCAAATCCTTCCTAATTATTAAGATATTGACTGCTCCCTGAGATGAAACGGGAGGGAATTCCACCAATTAGAGGAAGAATAAGAGAAGCTTCTTCCCCCCCCAATGTGATCTTTTAATTCTAGGTAGAGAGGCCTGCCTGGGGCTTCTGGATGAAGGGAGGATGAGGGAGTGTACCAGTTAAAAGTAGACTGTAGAAATCCAGGTCCAATGTGATGCAATGTCTTGTGGACCCAACATAGGGCCTTAAACTTGATTCTTGCCCTAACAGGCAGCCAATGCAGTTCTCTGATTGCTTTGGATGCTGAACAGAATTTGGGGAGATTATTAAGGACTCTGACAGCCCCATTCAGAATAGTTTGTAGTTTATTCAGAATGCAAGCCTGAGCGTTAACATAAAGGGCATTGCAATAGTCTAATTTGGAAATGGCAAGAGCTAGTATAATTGTTGTCCTGAGATCCATAGAAATATAAGGTAGGATTTTCTTCATGATTTTTAGCATCAGGAAACAGGAAGAGGTAACCTGTATGGAGTGGTCAAGGAAAGTAAGATTAGAGTAAAAAATGACTCCCAGATTTTTGGACTTTTGAACTGGACAGGGGATGGGGTTCAAGACTTGACGGCCACAAGGAGGAGTTCCAGAAAGAGTGTTCTCTGCCAAATAATAGGAATTCTGTCTTGTCAGAATTGATTTTCAAGAAGTTCTTCTGCATCCAGGAAACGATCATCATCATACAAGATCTAAAATCTTTGGCCGCCTTATTGGGGTCAGTGGACACTGATACCACTATTTGGGTGTCATTGGCGTAAGATACAACCGAGAACCTGAACGAGCGCATGAGTGACATCAGTGATGTCACTGACCATGTCATGAGTGAAGTTATATGTGAGGCATAAAGAGTGCATTTCGGAGGCGTATGTTATAGTTAGCTCACGAACTATAACTGATAAATTTCTATGCTTTTGTGCATGTAAAATCTGAACCTAACTATAACGTCCCTGTACCCTTAGTTTTTCCAGTGAAAAAAAAAAAAAACATATATATGTATGTATATATATATATGCGTATATATATATATATATATATATATAAAATTCACTGAAAAAAGCAAAGGTTACAGGGACGTTATAATTAGAGTCAGATTGCACTCGTACAAAACCATTGAAATTCAGCAGTTACAGTTACCTCAGCTAGCTATATCTTACGCCACCACAATGCACTGCTTTTGACCTCACATATTACATCACAAACACATAAGCCACTCACAAACCCACTCATACACCCACACAGCTATGAAAGCCAGGGTATGAGGGGCAGGTTGGGGGCTCAGATTTACCTTCTGTTTTCAGGCGAGGAGCGTTGGTTTGGGCTCGGTGGGTCCGTGGTCGTGGCGCTCCACCTGATCAGGCTGTGATGGAGTCTGGCCGGCTCGTGGTGGCTGGAGCTGTGGTTCCAGGTCAGGGAAACAGAGAGCTGGAGAGACACGGCACTTGCACATCTGACCACTGTACCGCTGTCGCTTTGGGTAGAAGGTAGGTTACCTAGATGGCCGCCACCTCTTCTATGTGAGAAGAGAAGAGATTCCTGAGATCTTAGGATATATCAAGCATAAACTAGGATTTTAGCCTTTTTTGTGTCAAGATAACATGAGGATGTTCTGTTTCCTCATTACCCCAAGCCACCAGTAATTCCGTGCCATTACACTCTAAGATTCGGGATCATTTTAGGACAATGGAAAGAGACTGATCGTTTGTCTGTTCCTCGGTTTCTGCTGAAGCTATACTCGCTAGAAGACACAAATGACTCCTTACCACGTTTTCTTAAAATTTATATGATTTCAGCAACTATTATTGAGTGAACTTCTCTTAATCCTGAAGATTGTTCTCCTTCAGTTCCCCCAGACAAAAAGGTAGAGAGTGCCTTAAAGGGAGTTTTTTCAGCACAAACTCTCTCCCTGAGATCCACCACTTACGCAGCCTATACAGCGCAGTAATTAGTGACAGACTTTGAGGGGTTAGCTACCCCTATCGAAAATGGATCTGATTGCTCTGCTCTCCTGGTGACTATGGAACAACAAGCTAGGTACATTGCAAACATTTCCTCAAATATCCTTAGAGCATCCTTGGTGGCTGTTGGTACTTTGGAGGCGGCGATACACAGTCTTTGGATGCAGGATTAGATGACATATCCGGCAGAAAAATCTTCTGCGAGAAGCTAGATGATATGATTAGAAAAGCATTTAAGGATAGAAATCATGCTCTTCCTTATAAGGGTAGGGCTTCATCATCTCTGCATTTTCAAACAACATGGGGTCAGTCTTTCCGTTCTCCTCCTCCTAAGAGAGACTGCTAATCTTCTAGCTGCAACATGTAGTTTCAGCCAAAGAAGCAGTATAAGACAGAAGACTTTTCTGATCAGCCTGGATCTTCTAAAAACAAATTCTGACAAGTCCGATACTTCAGTATCTTCAGACCTCGTGTGAGGTTGGCTTTGTCTCTTTGCAAATCTTTAGGATAAGAATGTCAGAGACAAATGGATCCTAGTGGTAGTCCAAAATGGCTATCACATAGATTTCATAGACATGCCACTGCAGTCAAGATTTCTGCCTAGGCTTTCTTACCCGGAATCCATGAGCTCCTCAGGAAGAAAACAATTGTCAACGTGGCTCTGGCAGAGCTCAGGTTGGGATCCTATTCCATTATGTTCTTGGCAGAAATCGTCAGGGGCATGTATTTCAGGATGGTAACTTTGCAAACAGTCATTCCAATGGTCAAGGAAGGGGACTTTCTTACAAGAATCAATTTAGAGGATTTTCAATTCACAGTACTCCCCTTCGGCCATAAGTCCGTCCCAAGGGTGTTCATAAAAGCCCTCACACCTTTAATCGGTTTGTTGCACCAGCAGGGTGTTTTTGTACATCCTTATCTGTACGATCTACAGATTCATGCCTATTCCAGGGAGATGGCTCAGATCCATACTATGAAAGTCCTGAAGTTGTTGCATAGGCATGATTTCCCATAAAAAATGGGGGGAGGGAGGGCAGACATGGCTCAATCTCCATCCAGGCATCTTCTCCCTCATTGTCTGGAGATGGGGGGTTCCAGTAATCACCTATTTGCAAAAAGTTCGAACTCATTAGTGGACAGGTATTGATCAAGATTGATAGAGGACCAGGCATGGGCAGTGAATGCTGCAGGTGGCCACCAGGTCTTCTTTTTGCCTTTCCCCCTTTTCCCGTTCTTCAGAGATTTCTACTCAAGGTCAGGAGAAAGAGAGTTACAGTGTTTTTGAGTGCGTCAGCAAGGTCCTGCTCATGTTGGTTTTCTCTCCTAACATCCTTGGTGACGGAGAAGGAGGGGAGACTCCTTGTCAGTCTGTCTCTACTGGCTCTTCCTGCTCTTTAACAGGAGGTTCTCATGACACTCAAACTAGCGGTTTGGAAAATGAGAGACTGTGGAATAGAAGGAGAAGAATTGCTGATGTTTTAGTGGACACCCTGCAGGCTTCTGCACGTTCTTCCACTTTGAATGCATACTCCAGGCACTGGAGTTCTTATAGTAAGTGGTGTGGATCGAAGGACCCAGGTGGTTCAGTTTCACGTTATAACTTTTTTGCAGGATGAGGTGGCATTGCGTCTCCACCACTCCTAGGCTGCAATGAGCAGCTATGAAGGCATTCGAGGCATCTTGGGGGAACCTACTTGACCCTTCCATTGTAGTTCCTCGATTTCTTATGGGGTTGCTCAGTCTCCATCCTGATCCACTATGTCAGTTTCCTTCATGAGATCTGCTTCTGGTATTAGAGGCACTGACGTTTTCACCTTTCGAACCATTGGAAGAGGCAGCTTTGAGGCATTTGACACTAAAAACGTTCTTTTTAGTAGCAATTACCTCAGCTAGGATAATAGGGGAATTAGCTGCTCTTTCACAGAAACACCCATCTTGCAAGATCTTTGAGGACAGAGTGAATTTGAGACCCTTGCCTTCCTTTGCCCAAATGTTAATTTGCCTTTTCACTGTCAGCAGAGCCTTTCTTCCTCCTACTCCAGCTTCTGAGGAGGCAGAAAACCCTAACAAGTTGGATGTTAAGAGGGCTCTGTTCATTTATCTGGATAGGGTGGTGATGGAGTGAGGTTTGTAAGAATACATCCTCATGAAATTAAGTAACCCCATAATAATGTATTGACTGCATGGACTAACCAACCCTGAGTGCACACATTTACACAAGGGGCAAACGCATTTTACATAATATACTAAAACATGTTGGCATGAGTATGTATTAACTGTTTGCGCTTTGAAAAACCGTACTACTACATGTTTATGCTATGTTGTACATTGCACATTTTGCATGTTGTGCACAAATAACGAAAAGGGTTGCTTTAAATTAATAGCTTTTGCTAGGATTTAATTAATACAGGGTATTAGTATGGTGGGAGGTAACCATAATGGGTTTTATTTCATGAATTAATATTCTTTTGTGTTTATTTACTTTAGTACGAGATTGGGCCTGCATGAAAATTGCCTCTTGTTTGAACCAGTATGCGGTTGTCTTGGTCGGTATGGAGAGCGCATGCCCCAAGATGGGTTGCCTGCTTGCAGACTGCAGAGTGTACCAGCTGATGTAATCCGTGTGAAGGCCATGTTGACCTGTGTCCTATTGTTTATGTGCCAAGACGCGACAGCGACTGTGGGAACAGCCATCACTACGTGCAATTTGGATGTGAAACGGATATCAGAATGTACAATTGTTGCAAAATGTATAATTATGAATGTCAGTGGTATACGAATGTATTAGTCTTAAATCCTTCCTTTGTTAAAACCGGTATAGTATGAATTTGTGATGAGAACAGGATGAGGCGACCCTAGTATGATTTATGACAACCAATCACAGACCGAGTTTCTACTGATACTGCAACATTGTAAGATGGTGAGCTAGACAGTAGGGTATAATTGATATCTCAATTGGGGGTGTTGCAGATTCGCAGATCGGAGTTGAGAGAGAGAAGGATCGGAGAGAGATCAAACGTACCTGAGGCAGAGCGGTCCAGTATAGCAGAACAGTCCGGTGTGGCAGATCAGAGAGAAGAGCGCCAAGACAGAGAGAGCAGACCAGCACCAAGCCAGAGAACGCTTTAGGTACGAGAACGTTGTGGGAGTGCTGGGGAGGAGACTTCGTCCGGGGAGAACTAGATCAAGGTAGATTGATTGGGAGATAAATTTTAGTTGTTAGTCTAGGGCAAACTTGGCTATATCTATCCTGTTAACTTTGTCCTCTGAGCCTATCTCTGGGGACCTCTTACCACAACCTCGGCCAAGGGAGTGGTTTCCTGATTCCTTGGTGGGTATCACCCTCCTTGTGCTTTAATTTTGCAATATATTTCTGCGAGTATTTATGCTGTACCTTCTCTTCCCCATTCCTATTGCACGCTTTGATATCGATATAAATGATTCATTTTGATTACATTGCTTGATAATTTGTTCTCTTATATGTAATCTTGTATGTGCACTGACAAATTAAATTAAGAGCATTTAATAAGATAAAATCATTAACTGAAGAAATGACTCTGTGGTTATTTAGTTAAATATTAAACTGTTTAGTTAATCATAGTCACCATCAACTGTTCAACTAATGGTCCATCGACCAAAGGAAGAAGACAGTTGAGATTACGAATAGTCTGAATTATATACAATGTTATTAATGTGAAGTGTAGTATTGTACTTAGCAAAACTGACAAATTAAACCCCCCAAATCCAGCGCCTGTCCTCGGGGATCATTTATGGGTAATGTGTGATGGACCCCGTTGTTTGGTAAAGCAATTTATGTGTGATGAGATTTCCCTTGGTCCCTGGTTCATGAATTAGGGGTTGCGCTGGATCAGTTTTTCTGGTAGCAGAATGATGGTTATTATTGATTAGTTTAGTGATTTATTGATTATTGATTATATGTTTAACATTCTATGTAAAGTGAGTTAGTGTCATGTTTCTATGTAGTCTTTGGAACACAGGTACAGAAGGGTATATGGGAAGCCGGCAGAGTAAAAGTTAGCCTGAAATAAGGCAGAGGAAAAGTGTGAGAAGTGAAATCACACTGGAATAATAGGTACATTGTCTGTTTAGGTTATTTTAGGAACTATTGAGTGTGTATGTGATAGCGAAGGGTCCACCTGTGAAACTTTGGCCTTATCCCCAGAAGAGTAGCAAGACCTCCTTTTTAACAAAAGGTCCTCTTGTGAAATTTTGGCATTATCCCTAAAGAAGTAACAGGTCCTCTCCTAGCTTGGATGAAGGGAAGGATAGCGGAATTGTTATACTTGCCCGTACTGAAAGGAACATTCTTGAAAGTGAAAAACTATCTCTTTATTTAGGAAACAGATGGTGTGGTATTGTTTTATGTTGTGACTAATAAGTTATTGTAAAGAAAAAGGACTTAGAAAAGTGCTGATAATTTTGTAAAGGGAGGGTCAGCAGCAGGAGGAGAGGCTGACGTCACAAAAAACCGTGCTGGCATTAGGCAGACTGTGAAGACAGAGTAAGCTCAGATTGGCGCTGGTATTGGACAGGATAGCGTAGACGTAGAAAGCGCTGATTGGAAGAGTTAGAGTGTGCCGCGCTGACATTGGGCAGGTGTTTAGGGAAGCAAAGGAGTTTGATTGGTGAATTATAGTGGATTGCATTGACAAAGGATTTGGATTGAGTAAAGCCGCTGACAAGTAACAAAAATTTATTTTGAACAACCAAAACAGGAGAAATTGACTTTGTTTGGCAAAATTAAAAGATTCTTTAAAAAGGACAAACCTGTAATAACGAGAGAAGAAGTTCCTATCCCTCCACCAAAGACACCAGCGTCTTATATGATGTTAAAATATGGTTATCACACATGTGTTTGGCTAGAAAATTGGGTAGGATATACGAAGAATGATGGTGTGCTAGCTTTTCCAGAGCATGGTTCTTTTAATTTGGCAGTATTGCGTAATTTGAGAGAAAAGATGATGGCATTAGAGCCAAGACCTAGACCTACACAGTTTGAAGCATTAGTAGAATAGGAGGATGAAATGTATGAAAGGGAAAGACATAGAGGTGGTAGAGTTAATAGATTTATGTTTGGAAGATTTCATGATGAAAGACATGAAGACAGAATGAAGAGATGGAAAAATGGAGAGATAACTGAAGGATTGTATCCAATTTTAATGGTAGGAGAGACTGCAGGAAGTAAATGTAAGGAGAAAGGGAGACATTTAGAGCAATTTGGTTATGGATATAACCCAAATGAATCTGATGATGAGCTGCTGGATGATATATTAGTTAAACGACCACCACCTTATCAGGAGAATTCAGCGATGGTGACACCAAATGTACCGTCAATGGAAACCCCAATGACGCCTCAAACGACACCAGTTCCAACTGTGAGCGATATAGAGCAGGAAGGAGAAGCAGAATTGGCAATAAAAACCAAAGAATTAGTTGAAAAATTGAATCAGATGAATATGAAAATAGATGCAATAACTGTACCAGTAACTATAGGTCCAGCAATACCTGTATTCGAAAATAGACTTATCCATGAACCTTCCTTGACTGTCCCATTAAATTCTGCTATAACATCAGCTAGTAGTAGAATTAACGAAGTAAGTGTTCAAAATGAACAGCCTACTACAGTTACTAGGTCAACACCTCCGACTAATCTAACAATAATTGAAACTCCTAGGGAGATAATGCAGTTACAGCCCAAAAGAATAGAGTTGGAAGAAATCCCCAGAAGTGAAGTTTCAATAGGTCCAACAACCGAAGAACAAGATGATTGGGTTACAAAGGAGAAAAACACAGCCACAGCCTATAGATGTATGTAAATTGAGAGTAGATTTGGAAGAAATGATCATTGGGACCATAAGTCCAGATAGGCTAAAGGCTTATCAAGATGATGAATTGATGTATCTGTGTAATTACTTGGAAAGCGAAAAATCTACATGAAAGGTTAATGGAAGCTGCAGAGGAGTTGGGAATAGACATAGGAAGATCAAAGGTGTTGCAGAAGACATATAGAGTTAATTTTACTGAAAAGGATATAGAAAATATGAATACGTCTGGTAGACGATTGCAAATAAAAGAGTTAATGGTTGTTTTGAGAAAATGGGGAGATGTGGAAAGATGGAAGGGTAGATGGATGAGGAAGAAAGAAGAATTGGCTGTTAAAGAAATACATTTACATCCAGTAAGAGAAGTAGAAAATGTATCTTTGGAATGTCCCATGAGAGAAGTTCCAGGAGGAGGTTATGTGCATGTTCCATGGTCTAGACAGGATATATTGTCCTTTACCAATGAGTTTCCCAGGTTGAGGGAAAAGCCAGTGGAATGGTACAAACAAGTTGAGAGGTTCACCAAAGTCTCGAAAGTATTGTTTTAGGATTTAGATGGATTATTTGAAATTGTTGTCCCTGCAGATTTATGGACTGAATGTAAGATTACAGTTGATTGGCCAAAAGATGAATATCCTAGGGATTACAAAACAGGAGCACCTTCTGATGAGGTGATGAAAAAGTACCATCAGGTGATTACTTTCTTGAAAAGTAAAATTTCCCCTAAGGAAACTGATTGGGTAAAAATCGATAGAACAACCCAAGAGCCGAAAGAGTCTGTGCATGCTTATTATGAGAGGTTATTACAAGTTTTTAAGCAGTATAGTGGTTTTGAGAATATTGGAGACAAAGATATGGGTCATTTTGTGTACAGGTTTGTGTATGGATTAAGACCTGAGATTAGTCAGATGATACAGCAGCACATGTTGTGTTGGCAGGCCAAAATGTTCGATGAGATTTTGAGGTATGCAAAATACTACAGCGATGACATTGAGTCTCGCCATCGCAAATTAAAAGAAAAAATGATGTGGGCGCAAGTAAAAGTGGCAGAACATCAAGAAACTCAGTTGAATTCTCAGTCTATAAACCAAATGGGAGGAGTTATTCAGAATGCCCAAAGATCCAGTGGAGGTAGAGGACAAATGAGCAGAGAAGAGGCGAAAAATAAATTTCCTTGTCATGGGTGCGGAAAGTATGGACACTGGAAGAATGAGTGTAGATCAGTGCAGAGGACTAATGGAGCAGGAGGAGAGGCTGACGTCACAAAAAACCGTGCTGGCATTGGGCAGACTGTGAAGACAGAGTAAGCTCAGATTGGCGCTGGTATTGGACAGGATAGCGTAGACGTAGAAAGCGCCAATTGGAAGAGTTAGAGTGTGCCGCGCTGACATTGGGCAGGTGTTTAGGGAAGCAAAGGAGTTTGATTGGTGAATTATAGTGGATTGCATTGACAAAGGATTTGGATTGAGTAAAGCCGCTGACAAGTAACAAAAATTTATTTTGAACAACCAAAACAGGAGAAATTGACTTTGTTTGGCAAAATTAAAAGATTCTTTAAAAGGACAAACCTGTAATAACGAGAGAAGAAGTTCCTATCCCTCCACCAAAGACACCAGCGTCTTATATGATGTTAAAATATGGTTATCACACATGTGTTTGGCTAGAAAATTGGGTAGGATATACGAAGAATGATGGTGTGCTAGCTTTTCCAGAGCATGGTTCTTTTAATTTGGCAGTATTGCGTAATTTGAGAGAAAAGATGATGGCATTAGAGCCAAGACCTAGACCTACACAGTTTGAAGCATTAGTAGAATAGGAGGATGAAATTTATGAAAGGGAAAGACATAGAGGTGGTAGAGTTAATAGATTTATGTTTGGAAGATTTCATGATGAAAGACATGAAGACAGAATGAAGAGATGGAAAAATGGAGAGATAACTGAAGGATTGTATCCAGTTTTAATGGTAGGAGAGACTGCAGGAAGTAAATGTAAGGAGAAAGGGAGACATTTAGAGCAATTTGGTTATGGATATAACCCAAATGAATCTGATGATGAGCTGCTGGATGATATATTAGTTAAACGACCACCACCTTATCAGGAGAATTCAGCAATGGTGACACCAAATGCACCGTCAATGGAAACCCCAATGACGCCTCAAACGACACCAGTTCCAACTGTGAGCGATATAGAGCAGGAAGGAGAAGCAGAATTGGCAATAAAAACCAAAGAATTAGTTGAAAAATTGAATCAGATGAATATGAAAATAGATGCAATAACTGTACCAGTAACTATAGGTCCAGCAATACCTGTATTCGAAATTAGACTTATCCATGAACCTTCCTTGACTGTCCCATTAAATTCTGCTATAACATCAGCTAGTAGTAGAATTAACGAAGTAAGTGTTCAAAATGAACAGCCTACTACAGTTACTAGGTCAACACCTCCGACTAATCTAACAATAATTGAAACTCCTAGGGAGATAATGCAGTTACAGCCCAAAAGAATAGAGTTGGAAGAAATCCCCAGAAGTGAAGTTTCAATAGGTCCAACAACCGAAGAACAAGATGATTGGGTTACAAAGGAGAAAAACACAGCCACAGCCTATAGATGTATGTAAATTGAGAGTAGATTTGGAAGAAATGATCATTGGGACCATAAGTCCAGATAGGCTAAAGGCTTATCAAGATGATGAATTGATGTATCTGTGTAATTACTTGGAAAGCGAAAAATCTACATGAAAGGTTAATGGAAGCTGCAGAGGAGTTGGGAATAGACATAGGAAGATCAAAGGTGTTGCAGAAGACATATAGAGTTAATTTTACTGAAAAGGATATAGAAAATATGAATACGTCTGGTAGACGATTGCAAATAAAAGAGTTAATGGTTGTTTTGAGAAAATGGGGAGATGTGGAAAGATGGAAGGGTAGATGGATGAGGAAGAAAGAAGAATTGGCTGTTAAAGAAATACATTTACATCCAGTAAGAGAAGTAGAAAATGTATCTTTGGAATGTCCCATGAGAGAAGTTCCAGGAGGAGGTTATGTGCATGTTCCATGGTCTAGACAGGATATATTGTCCTTTACCAATGAGTTTCCCAGGTTGAGAGAAAAGCCAGTGGAATGGTACAAACAAGTTGAGAGGTTCGCGAAAGTCTCGAAAGTATTGTTAAAGGATTTAGATGGATTATTTGAAATTGTTGTCCCTGCAGATTTATGGACTGAATGTAAGATTACAGTTGATTGGCCAAAAGATGAATATCCTAGGGATTACAAAACAGGAGCACCTTCTGATGAGGTGATGAAAAAGTACCATCAGGTGATTACTTTCTTGAAAAGTAAAATTTCCCCTAAGGAAACTGATTGGGTAAAAATCGATAGAACAACCCAAGAGCCGAAAGAGTCTGTGCATGCTTATTATGAGAGGTTATTACAAGTTTTTAAGCAGTATAGTGGTTTTGAGAATATTGGAGACAAAGATATGGGTCATTTTGTGTACAGGTTTGTGTATGGATTAAGACCTGAGATTAGTCAGATGATACAGCAGCACATGTTGTGTTGGCAGGCCAAAATGTTCGATGAGATTTTGAGGTATGCAAAATACTACAGCGATGACATTGAGTCTCGCCATCGCAAATTAAAAGAAAAAATGATGTGGGCGCAAGTAAAAGTGGCAGAACAGCAAGAAACTCAGTTGAATTCTCAGTCTATAAACCAAATGGGAGGAGTTATTCAGAATGCCCAAAGATCCAGTGGAGGTAGAGGACAAATGAGCAGAGAAGAGGCGAAAAATAAATTTCCTTGTCATGGGTGCGGAAAGTATGGACACTGGAAGAATGAGTGTAGATCAGTGCAGAGGACTAATGGAGGAAATCAAATTTTAACTCCACAGGTGCAGAGTGAGGTAGGTGTGCAACAGACACTGCAGCAGCAGGTAGTTACTACCCAATATCAGGTCCTGCAACCACCGTTGCCACATAATGTAAATGCTCAAAGATACAGTGCGGATACAGGGTTCAAACGGAGGAGACCAGGTTGGTAAAAATACTAACACAAATGTGATTCCCCAATTTTGGATGCAATGTGATGGAAGTGATGTTGAGTCGAATCAATGACGGTGCCTGAGGGGGGAGGAAGAGTGCGTGCTTGGCGCTACTCTAGAGGTAGATCAGTCAGGTCCATTTGTTGATGGAAAAGTGGAAGGTAATGATATCACCTTTCTTGTGGACACTGGTGCTACCCGTTCTACTGTGAGAGCAGCAGAAATTCCAAACCTACCCCTCTCGGGAGAAACTATCCAGGTAGTAGGAGTCTCAAATAAACAGATAAATACTCCAGTTACTAAACCAATTGAAGTGCATATTGGTCCCTTTAAAGACATGCATCGGTTCGTAGTGTGTGACTCGAGTCCAGTGAATTTGTTAGGAAGAGATTTGCTGTGCAAGATGAATTGCACAATTTACTGCACACCGGATGGTATTGCATTTCAGACACCTGATGAGGATGTCGCTTTTAAAATGGTGCTAGCAAAGCAAGGAACAGAAGTGAATGAGTTATTTTCGCTTCTTACAGACAAAAGTGTGCCTGAAGAATTGATGAAGGTAGTGAATTCAGAAGTGTGGGATTTCACAGGACAGGAGATTGGGTTGATGAAGAAAGTGGATCCGATTAGAATTACAGTGAAAGATGGGGTTGACTATCCAAATACACCACAGTATAAAATGAAGACAGAAGTAATAGCAGGAATAACTCCTGTAATTGATCAAATGATTGAACAAGGAATTTTAAAAGAAATACTAAGTAGCCCTTGTAATTCTCCTATTATGGGATTGAAAAAGCCAAACGGAACTTATAGAATAGTACAAGATTTGAGAAAGATAAACAAAATTGTTGTGCCTTGTTGTCCAGTTGTGCCAAACCCAGCAGTGATTCTCTACCAAATCCCACATGATGCGGAGTGGTATACCGTGATTGATTTGTGTCATGCATTCTTTTCGATTCCCCTGCATCCGGATAGCCAGTATTTATTTGCTTTCCGGTTCGGAGATCGTGTTTTGGCATGGTGCCGAGTTCCTCAAGGCTATACTGAGAGTCCTTCAATTTTTAACCAGATTGAAAAAGTGTCTGGAAGATTTGAGAATGTCTGAAGAGTCTGTTCTGGTTCAGTACATTGATGACCTACTGGTGGCATCAAGAAGCCTGTGTTGCAGACACAGTTGCTTTACTGAACCATTTGGCAGAAGGTGGACATAAAGTGTCCCCTGCAAAATTACAATTCTGTCAGCGGGAAGTCCAATACTTAGGTCATAAGATTGAGAAGGGAGTCAGAAAAGTAACATCAGAGTATATTCAAGTGATTAAGGATATGAAACCACCAACCACACAAAGAGATGTGCAAATGTTTTTGGGAGTGGTTGGATATTGCAGACAATGGATCAGTGGATTTTCACTTATGGAAATACCTCTACAGAGGTTGACGAGGAATGATGTGAAAGACCCAGTTAAATTGGATGAAGAAAGTATGGATGCTTTTGTTAAACTGAAAGACAGTCTGTGGCAGGCTCCGGCGTTGGGAATGCTTGATTATTCAAAAGATTTGGCATTGTATTGCAGTGAAAGAGATGGGTGTGCACTTGCAGTTTTAACTCAAAGGCATGGAATGTCGAGACGACCAGTGACATATTTTTCATCTACTTTAGATTCAGTGGCTGCTGCATTGCCTGGATGTTTGAAAGCAGTAGCTGCTACTTGTGTGAGTCTGGAACAGAGTGAAGGGATCATAATGGGTCATCCTGTGAGAGTGTATGTGCCACATTCCGTTTAGATCCTTTTAACAAGAAAATGTGACAATAGTGAGATGTACAAATGTGAATCCTTCTACTTTATTGCCGGATGTTTGGGATGAAGAAGTAAAGGATGAAGCTGAACATGATTGTTTGGATGTGACTGAATTTTGTACCAAGCCCCGTCCTGATATTAAAGATGTTCCTCTTGAGGAATCTGATTGTGTGATGTTTGTTGATGGTGCTTGTTTGCGAACTGGAACAGGTGTGTTGAGTTCTGCCTATGCCGTCTGTACTGTAGCGGCAATCCTGGAAGCATCCCGTCTAAAGAGGGTAAAATCTGCACAAGTTGCTGAATTGATAGCTCTGATTCGAGCCTGCAAATTGGGAAAAAGTCAGAAAGTGACCATAATTACTGATAGTCAATATGGCTTTGGCATTGTGCATGATTTTGGAGAACTATGGATGCAGACGGGATTCCTGACCTCTTCGGTGTCCCCCATCAGGAATAGTCAATTTGTAAAGGAATTGCTGGAAGCATTACAATTGCCAAAACGAATTGCAGTGGTCAAATGTGCCGCACATAAGTCAGGAGATGATTATGTGACTCAAGGCAACAGATTTGCTGACCAAGTAGCACAATATTGTGCAAAGAATGAGACTTCCATAAATCTGGGAAAAACAAAAGAACATACGGTTTGTCAACTTATGTTTACTAACACCATTGAAACATGGGATGAAGTGAAACAATTACAGGAAGAGGCAGGTGATGAAGAAAGACAGGAATCGGAAAAGGCAGGATGTAGGAGACGAGAAGATGATGATGTATGGGTATACATTGATGGGAGACCAGTCATGCCAGATAGTTTCATTCTAATATGGCAAGGATGTACCATGGAATGACGCATATTGGTCGAGATGCCATGGTCAGATCATTCAAACAAACGTGGTTTAATACCAAGTTCAGGACTATTGCAGAGAGCCTTTGTCAGAGATCCTTGACGTGCCAACAGCAAAACCCAGGAAGAAAGACAATAGTTAGTTTGGGAAGAATAGGGAGGGCAGGAGGTCCTTTTACCAGACTACAGCTCGATTTTATTGAGTTGCCTCCATGTAACAAGCTCAAATATGTGTTAGTAATTGTGTGTTTGTTTTCCCGATGGGTAGAGGCTTATCCCACAAGGAGGAATGACAGCCTGACGGTGGCAAAACTTTTGTTGAGGGAATACATTCCTAGATATGGTTTTCCAGTCACTATGGAAACAGATAGAGGAACACACTTCACTAGTGAAACAATCAAACTGATTTGTGAGGCATTAAGCATTCAACCAAAACTTCATTGTGCTTATCGTCCAGAGGCTTCTGGAATAGTAGAGCAGATAAATGGCACAATCAAAAATAGGTTAGGGAAAGTGTGTAGATCCACAGCCCTGAAATGGCCTGACGCTTTACCCCTAGTTTTGATGAGTCTCAGAAGCATTCCTGACAAGAAGACAAGATTGAGTCCCCATGAGATCTTGATGGGAAGAGCAATGAGAGAAGCATTTGTACCTGCCAACAAATTGATAAATATATCTGATGATCTCATCCTTGACTATTGCAAAGGATTGGCTGATGTAGTACGTTCTGTGTTTCATCAGGTTGGAGCAGATGCGACCACAACACAGCAGACTCAAGCGCATGATCTGAGCCCTGGTGAGTGGGTTCAAGTGAGAAGGCATAGAAGAAAAACTTGCCTAGAGCCCCGCTGGGAAGGACCATATCAGGTCATATTGGTGACGACTACAGCAGTAAAGTGTGCTGGCTTATCAAATTGGATCCATGCCAGCCACACTCAGCGAGTCCCAAATCCACTTGAACCACGAGTAGAGCGGCATTTGGAGATCTCAAGTCCGAGTTCTGAATCAGAGACTGAAGTACAAGAAATTGGTGAAGCTAGAGCAATAGACTCTGAAACGGGTGAACATAACCCAGAGGACTCTGAAGAGCGGATTGATGAAGAATTGCTTAGCACAAGTCAAGTAAAGTGGGTACCAGCTACTGGGACTGAAGAAACTGCTGTTGAACCAGAAGAAAGACAACTGCTTGATAAAGAGGGAAAGGATAGAAAAGAAATAGGTGAAAGAAATACAGAAGAAGAAAAGGAAAAAGAAGAAGAAAGCAAACTCAAAGTAGGTGCAAAGAAACGAAGGTACAAATTGAACAAAGAAGAAGTTCGACCAAAAAGGGCAAAGACAGACGACCATTGGCCAAGCGGAGTTAAAAGACTGAAATACAGGGTAGTGAAAGGAAGACCCGAGAGTAGGCCAGAACAGATAATAGAAGTTTCAGGTGAAATAGAAC
Source organism: Calotriton arnoldi (assembly GCA_963921515.1). Lineage (NCBI taxonomy): Eukaryota > Metazoa > Chordata > Amphibia > Caudata > Salamandridae > Calotriton > Calotriton arnoldi. Next base: position 5,580,347 of record CAWUFW010000046.1, on the reverse strand, counting down.
AAGGAGAGTCGGATGACGAATCAGTGCTGCGACCAAAGAGAGTGAGAAAACCAAACAAAAAGTTTAAGTCACCTGACTGGATTTACATAGTGTTGGAAGAAATTGAAGAAGAAGATTTAAACAAAGAAAGAAACAGCACTGACAACGAGCAAGAAGAAAAAAGTGACCTAAATCCACCTTAAGAGACTGTAAACAAACTAAAAGGTCATGTTAGCAACTGAAGAAATTTTCTGAATTTTCAGAAGACGTCCTGCAAAATTGGATTAAGTTAAAATAAAAGAAGGGGTAAAGAAGAAAGCTTTTGAAGTGTGGGATCACACTACGTTTTAATTTTTTTAGAATATATTTGAAATAGATTTAGAAAATCCATTTAGAACTTTATAAGGATTAATATTACTATGGCAGATACACAAGTGACAAGACCTAGATGTAGTTTTATGCGTAGGTGTTATAAAGCTAGTTTATGTTTATTTTGTATATTGGTAGTATTCTGGATAATATTAACAATTATAATACTTTTACATCTGATTAAAGAAGATACACCTCGTCCTAACAATTTGACAGGTCCAAGGGTAGACACTGACATTAAGCAAATTCCTATTACTCACTTGAATCAAATAGATGCTAGTAGTTTGCATCATGATAGATCAGTTACTAATTTTTCCCTGAATGTACTCTATCTAGGGGTCAACAAGTCTGAAGTCCTGAGACTGCAGAGAGTCCAAAATGCTGCAGCCAGAACTCTTCTGGGCCTCCCTAGAACCTGTCCCACCTCCAGTGCGATTCATCGGCTACATTGGCTGCCTGTTGCAAATCGAGTGGAATTCAAGGCCCTTTGTACCGCATTCAAAATTCTGAAATCCTTCTCTCCTGGCATTCTGTAAAACTTGCTCTCATTCTACTCTCCCTCGCGCCAACTTCATTCTATGGGACAACACCTGGTGGTTGTGCCCCGAATGAGGAGGGCTCGGTCGGGCGGGCGCTCCTTCCGTTTATTGGCTGCCAAACTTTGGAACACTCTGCCACTATCCATCCGGGCCATGAACAACTATTTGGCCTTCCGTAAGGCCATCATAACTCACCTTTTCCCTTCGCTTTAGTGTCTCTCTTCCGCCTCAGCCTCCATGTTTCTGCCTTAGCGCTGGGACGCCTCTTTGCTGAGGCAGATGTGCGCTCTACAAAACCTGCTAACATAACATAACTAAATTACTCTACGAATATGTGGAAACAATGGATGTGAGTGTGTATACAGTTACCTTTGTCTATTTCAGAAGGTGTGACTTATCATCACCTTCCTTTGACTTATGGTGTGACCTGTAGTGTCTTATCAAGTTTGTTGTATAGAACAGGTAAACTAGATTATTATTATTCCAATGTAGATACAATCTTTTCTAAAGTCCCTGTAATACCTGAGTTGAATAAGATAGCACATGCAGATGTCATGGGAGATTTGTTCCTGACTACCAAGCCTTTAGATATAGAATACGCTAATAAAAATAATCTAACATGTAAATTGAAAAAGGAAGAGAAAATCTTTTTGGAGATGGTGGAAGAAAGAAGGGCTAAATTTCAGAGAAAAGCTGTTGAAGAGAAATTAAAAACACCACCTTGGGTTTTTAGAGAAGGCAACTATGACAGAGGCGAGACTTATGCTGCAATGGCCCTGGATTGGTCGCAGAAGGGAAAATTATGCTTACGTAGGGAGAAGACTATCTACAACAATTATTTCATCGGTTCCAGTGAATGTGAAGATACTTATAAAATTATTGGGGGTTGGGGATTAAAGGGAGGAACTGACCCTGTTTTGCCAGGCATATATTATGTCTGTGGGAGGAAAGCCTATTATGGGCTGCCAGATCACTGGTATGGAACTTGTTATCTCGGGATTATCTTTCCAAAAGTTTACCATGTAGACAAAAGTACAAATGGAAGCGATGAAGTAAAGCAAGGACTAAAACGTGTATAAAGAGAAAGTTTTTCAGAAATTGTAGGCAATATATTTGGAGCATTGATACCTGGAGTTGGGGTTACACTGAATGCATACAAAATTCGACAATTGTCCACAGTGGTTGATCGTTTATCAACGGATACTGCTGGAGGATTCTTGATGATTGACACTGAAATGATTGCCATGAGATCTATGGGTATGCAAAATAGACTTGCCCTTGATATATTATTGGCAAAAGAGGGTGGAGTCTGTGGAATGCTGAAAGTTCAACATTGTTGCACTTACATTCCAGATAAAAGTAAGAATTTGGAAGGATACATTCAGAATATCACTGATTTGCATAAAAAGGTAACCCAACTAGAGGTTGACGGTGTCTGGGACAGACTAAGTAAGAGTTTCTCTACTATAAGAAATTGGTTTTCTTCTATAAGTAGTTCCTTAGTAGGAAAAATAATAGTACCAATAGTATCTGTAGCTGCTATGATACTCATGATACGAATGACCTATGTTTGCATGAAGAAAAGTCGCAAAGAAAGAAAGGAAAGGAAATTAAGTAAGGAAAGTGAAGAAAGGAAAAGAGAGATAGATGAGATAGAGTTGGAAGGTTTTAAAGAAAAATTGTACGAAAAATTGTAAAGAGCAAGGGCCAAAAGATAAAATAACAGCTATATAACTTGGAAAACCGTATGTTTGGGGATTTTATGATGGTAAAACCATCAAAGGGGGATTGATGGAGTGAGGTTTGTAAAAATACATCCTCATGAAATTAAGTAACCCCTCAGCTAGGATAATAGGGGAATTAGCTGCTCTTTCACAGAAACACCCATTTTGCAAGATCTTTTAGGACAGAGTGAATTTGAGACCCTTGCCTTCCTTTGCCCAAATGTTAATTTGCCTTTTCACTGTCAGCAGAGCCTTTCTTCCTCCTACTCCAGCTTCTGAGGAAGCAGAAAACCCTAACAAGTTGGATGTTAAGAGGGCTCTGTTCATTTATCTGGATAGGGTGGTGATGGAGTGAGGTTTGTAAAAATACATTCTCATGAAATTAAGTAACCCCATAATAATGTATTGACTGCATGGACTAACCAACCCTGAATGCACACATTTACACAAGGGGCAAACGCATTTTACATAATATACTAAAACATGTTGGCATGAGTATGTATTAACTGTTTGCGCTTTGAAAAACCGTACTACTACATGTTTATGCTATGTTGTACATTGCACATTTTGCATGTTGTGCACAAATAACGAAAAGGGTTGCTTTAAATTAATAGCTTTTGCTAGGATTTAATTAATACAGGGTATTAGTATGGTGGGAGGTAACCATAATGGGTTTTATTTCATGAATTAATATTCTTTTGTGTTTATTTACTTTAGTACGAGATTGGGCCTGCATGAAAATGGCCTCTTGTTTGAACCAGCATGCGGTTGTCTTGGTCGGTATGGAAGCGCATGCCCCAAGATGGGTTGCCTGCTTGCAGACTGCAGAGTGTACCAGCTGATGTAATCCGTGTGAAGGCCATGTTGACCTGTGTCCTATTGTTTATGTGCCAAGACACGACAGCGACTGTGGGAACAGCCATCACTACATGCAATTTGGATGTGAAACGGATATCAGAATGTACAATTGTTGCAAAATGTATAATTATGAATGTCAGTGGTATACGAATGTATTAGTCTTAAATCCTTCCTTGGTTAAAACCGGTATAGGATGGATTTGTGAGGAGAACAGGATGAGGCGACCCTAGTATGATTTATGACAACCAATCACAGACCGAGTTTCTACTGATACTGCAACATTGTTAGATGGTGAGCTAGACAGTAGGGTATAATTGATATCCCAATTGGGGGTGTGGCAGATTCGCAGATCAGAGTTGAGAGAGAGAAGGATCGGAGAGAGATCAAACGTACCTGAGGCAGAGCGGTCCAGTACAGCAGAACAGTCCGGTGTGGCAGATCAGAGAGAAGAGCGCCAAGACAGAGAGAGCAGACCAGCACCAAGCCAGAGAACGCTTTAGGTACGAGAACGTTGCAGGAGTGCTGGGGAGGAGACTGCGTCCGAGGAGAACTAGATCAAGGTAGATTGATTGGGAGATAAATTTTAGTTGTTAGTCTAGGGCAAACTTGGCTATATCTATCCTGTTAACTTTGTCCTCTGAGCCTATCTCTCGGGACCTCTTGCCACAACCTCAGCCAAGGGAGTGGTTTCCTGATTCCTTGGTGGGTATCACCCTCCTTGTGCTTTAATTTTGCAATATATTTCTGCGAGTATTTATGCTGTACCTTCTCTTCCCCATTCCTATTGCACGCTTTGATATCGATATAAATGATTCATTTTGATTACATTGCTTGATAATTTGTTCTCTTATATGTAATCTTGTATGTACACTGACAAATTAAATTAAGAGCATTTAATAAGATAAAATCATTAACTGAAGAAATGACTGTGGTTATTTAGTTAAATATTAAACTGTTTAGTTAATTATAGTCACCATCAACTCTTCAACTAATGGTCCATCGACAAAAAGGAAGAAGACAGTTGAGATTACGAATAGTCAGAATTATATACAATGTTATTAATGTGAAGTGTAGTATTGTACTTAACAAAACTGACAAATTAAACCCCCCAAATCCAGCGCCTGTCCTCAGGGATCATTTATGGGTAATGTGTGATGGGCCCCGTTGTTTGGTAAAGCAATTTATGTGTGATGAGATTTCCCTTGGTCCCTGATTCATGAATTAGGGGTTGCGCTGGATCAGGGGCCTCCTTCAGGGCCTCATAATAATTGTTTGTAAATATTGGGCGTGCATGTAAGGGTTGCAAACCTGCTGTGGCATCCTTGAATCGCTGGGTTAGGACTTTTTTATTTCCATGGCTTATGATTTAAGTGGTCATCCTCTTACAGGAGTTATACAGGGTAGATCTTCCTGCACTATGTCTACCTCTGCAACAGAAATTCAGGGGGCTTCCATTTATGAGATTTGCGAAGCGGCGACCTGGGGTACTCCATCTACTTTCATTACTCATTATCGAATCTCATGAGAGCTTGATTTGGATAATGTATCTGGTTCTAAGGTTTTGGCAGCTACGAAGTTATAGCATTATGATGGATTTGTGTATGAATCTAAATGAAACTTTTTTCTGCAGCGTCATAATGCAGTTCTCCTGGGCTTTCTTGACTTGGTACCTCACACCAAGTAAGTAAGGAAAGCGAGGAGGATATGGAGGTAATGCATTTATTACTTGCTAGTAGTCGCAATGCTCCAAGTCCTTCCTTGCTTTCCCTACGTGCGTCCCTCCCTCTCAGGTTGCCAACCTACCTGTTTGCCGTGACACGTGGGTCTTGGTACTGAAAGGAGGATTGGGGGAGGGGCTCTTTAATTTCTTTAGGGCATTGTTAATTGGCTGTCTCAGGAGGCAGGTCTGCCTCCCCAAGTAAGTAAGGAAAGCGAGGAAGGACTTAGAGTAATGCGATTACCGGTAAGTAATAGGTGCATTACAAGGCACACAGCATCCCAGACTCAGGGCTCGAGTCGGGGTACCACGTGGGTGGACGGCGTCCCCCCACTTATTTTACCGGGTTTTTACCGGGTGGACGCCATCCCCCCTGCCCAAAAGATGGAGCCGGTACCCGAGTCTGCACCTGCGCGCGAATGATAGCCTTTCAAATGCACCCGAGGCTCAGACTAATCTCCCCTTCCACCTCGCGCCCTCCCCTTGCCAGCCTTTCTCAGAGTACAGCCGAGGCGCCAAGGCTTCAAGGAGCTGCGCTGTCAACACGCCAAGCATGTCACTTCCAGGGACCCCGACAGATGCCCGTAGTGCCTACGGCCCGAGTCTGTAATAACCGTGTAATCCGAGGAATGGGTCCTGTGTATAGTGTGTTCTTGTGTTTTGAGTGACTGCCACTTATTGCAGTATTATACCTCTACTTGTATCTTGTATGTATTCACGCATTTCAGACGGAGACCGGCAAATTTCGTGACGTTACTTCCGGTGACACCACCTAACTTGGAGCGTCCCCCCACTTCTTTTTTTAGGACTTGTGCCATGCCCAGACTAGAGAGGTCCTCTTTCTTTACAGCTCTGAAAAGGGCAAAACATGTCAAAAGGAGCTATGCAGCGTCATCCCCAGGACAGATCAAGGTTGTTCGCTGCCCAAAGAGAAAGTGTGCAGAGCAGGAGAAGCTTTCTGCTAGAAAGGTGATCCCCCACTTAGCTAAACCAAGAAAATAATAACTTGCACCGTTTATAAGCGCGCACGCCAATATCATTTTGCCAGCGTTCATGTTCCTACGCTTTATTTTACTTTCGCCTTCTCATTTCAAAGTAAATCAGCCTGAGTGCGGCCTTTATTTCTGATGTCGCAGTCACTGTATCCCAGTGGCTGGTCTTTTCCTTTGGTTCCCACGCCTCGTGCACTGACTTGTAGTTGTAGTGACGTCATTACGTCCCTGCCCTTGTGATCGGTCGTTGAAAGCAAGCGTCAGTCGCCAGTCAATAAATATTGGCCTCAGCAGCTGGTACCTCAGTTGAGCCTGCGTGCTGGGCTTCTGCCCTCAGACATTGAAGGTGCACGTGGATTGAGTACATACACATTGGCCGCTCACTGGCGCTGCACTCATGCCCATCTTTCTCTCCATTCTAAATTTTGGTTTAAAAATAGTCGGAATTCTGGCAGATGAAGTAATCACCCCTGGGCTGGGCATGGGGAACGGGATAATGCCATTTATTTCCTGCTCTCAGAGCAGGCAGTAATTTCCGCTCAGGCCTGGCTCACTGATTACCTGCTGCATTATACATGGACTGCACTGACCTGAGCTCCAGGCACTGCCCTCCGCGTGTACTACAGACAGATCCTGTGCTTAGCAGGAAGTAGACACGCTACTCTCTCTCTATAGAGCAGATCCTGTGCTTAGAATAAAGACAGGGACACTGGCCTCCCCTATGAAATAGATCCTATGTTTAGCACAAAGCTGAGGCGCTGTCCTCCCTCTCCATGTGTGGGATCCATCAGAGGTAAGCACAGTGCTCTCCTCTCATAGGAATAACACACATCCAGTGTTAGCACAAAGGCAGGCACACTGGCCTCCCTCCATGGAACAGATCCAGTGTTTAGCACAAAGACAGGCACACAGCCCTCCCAGTATGGGGCAGATCCCCTGTTTAACACAATGGCAGGTGGACTGCCCTCCCCCATGAAGAAGATCACCTGCCCAGCACAAAGGCAGTCATGCTGCCCTCCCCGCACGGAACAGATCCCACGTTTAGCATAAAGGCAGGCACACTGCCTTCCCTACAAAAAACAGATTCTGTTGAAAGCACAGCCAGCCACGCTGCCCTCCCTCCATGGAGCAGATCCCATGCTAAGCACAAAAGCAGGCACACAGCCCTCCCTCCCTTCATGGAGCAGATCCCATGCTAAGCACAAAAGCAGGCACACAGCCCTCCCTCCCTTCATGGAGCAGATCTCGTGCTTAGCACAAAGGCAGCACATTGGCCTCCTCGCATGGGACAGATCCCATGTTTAAGACAACGGCAGGTGCACTGCCCTCCCTCCATACAGAAGATCACCTGCCCAGCACAAAGGCAGCCACGTTGCCCTCCCCTCGTGGAAAGGATCATGTGAAATACAGCAATCTCGCGTGCATTACAAGGAATTAAAACTTCTATTTTGACAGCTTGAATAGCTTTGAAAATAGGCAGGGCCATTGGAATTATGCAGCAGGAGAAAGCCAAATAATGGGGCAGGGTTGAGTAAATTATGTGTCAAGAAAAGCCAAAATATGTGTCATGATGCGGACGCATATTTTGTAATAGTATTACTTCATTATTTCATCCTTTTTTAGGTCTCGCGCCTAGCGTTGCAGTGCGCCGCCCTGCTCGCGCAGCGCGAGACCTCTAGAAAGGGCTTCTGAAAGCTACCCACACGCTCGTGCGCGTGGTTTTGCTTTCCGCGGCTGCCATTGGCTTTCGCGTGCTTTTTTTTACAAAATCCAGCACGCAATTGGGCAAAGGCGGGAGCATGTCCCGCCTTTGCTCCGCCCATTCCCGTCGGTGGAAAGCACGCGCAGCAGCGCGCATTCGTCTCGCTGCCGCTGCCGTGCTCCCTCCCCCGCTCCTCTGTGGTGCGCGCGCACCACTGGTTTCGCGTTCGGCTCCTCTGTTTTTTAAAGTGTCCTATTCCACGCCGGGTCAGTTATCAGTGTTGCTTAGTGATTATTTAATTCAAATCAAATTTAAACAAGTGTTTTACTTTGTTGTATTGCAAAGTGTAGACCTATTCTGCCGTTAGAAAGCTGCTAACCGCCTCTTGCCTGTGATTAACCCGAACAGGAAGTGTATGTCATGAGTGCATGTCGTGTAATTCAGTATCCTATCGAGCCTCTCCCGGGGAGAGGGAGGGCAGGAAGAGATGGGAAGATTACTGAGCAGCCGGGAGTCTCTCTCATGACGCTGCAGTTACAGCTTCCGGTGAAGCCTGCAGCTGACCATCTCGGACCAAAACCGGACAGTGGCCACAATCCAAGCTCGTGCAATAGCAGTACGGGGCAGCCATATTTTCTTGTCCAGTTTAAGGACTCCGTTCTCTCATTCGGACCAGTTTGTAAATTCCCCTCCTCTACTTTCACAGCTCTTGGCCAGTCTTGCACTTCCGGTTCATGGTTTTTTGGTCACTAGCATCAATGCCAAATCTATAAATCTGCTTGTCACAAAGTTGGCCTTAGTTTGAGTGAAATGGCTCTAATGGCCTAACATCTGTGGTTGAATTGTATCCCAAGAAACACTGAAAAGAGCAAACCCAAACAATGTGAAAAGTTTGCACTTGCAACGGTGCACATGGGCACCCTGCCTGCGTATCTGGGAACATATGATGGCTTCTCGTAGGCGTGATGTATACCTTTTGTAGGAGTGCTTCAATATAGTGGTCCAGTCGGTGCTAGTAATTTGCACTCCCATAACCCTCACCCGTTTACAATATAGTTCAAGTGGGTCTGGCTCTGCGGTTCTCATGGGTGAGCCGCAAAGGAGTGTAATTGTCACGGCGTTGTATTGCAGACAGATGTTCGGGAGGTTCCTCTGTGCCATTTTCCAGCACCTCCGCATTGTTCCCATCAAGGCGCCATGTAGCAGAAAATGTCCCTGCAGCAAATCCTAACTGACTTTGGATACCCGTACTAGTGCCCCTGCAGATAAGACTGCTCACTACTACAATGCCTTTCATCACATTAGTGCAGCCCCTTCCAGTTTGCCTGGTGTGGCCAATTTGTCCAATGTTATAGGTATTTCTTTAGTGCAAGGCAGGTGCGGGTGTGTTCTCTCTATTTCACATGTCCAGAAAAAAAAGCAGTGTCTGGATTAAGATGCCATAATCTTTGACGAGTGACTGCTTCTGAAAGGGGTAAACAATTGTGACAGAGGGTCCGGGGGAGTGGGCGGGAGGGGGCGGTGGGGAGGCTACGACACCAGGATACGGTGCGGCAGTGAAATGTTTGATCTGTATCCCCTGGTAGCACCTGTTGAATCATGAGTGCCAGTGTCTCTGCTGCCAAAGCAAATACAGGGGAAAGGGGACCCTCCTGCCACTGTTCAAGACTCAGGTATGATAAGGCCCTTTCTGACTCTAGCCAGAGGACCTGTGTATAATAGTTTGGACCACCTCAAGAAGCCTTGGCCCAGCCCTGTCCCTAACATTGCTGCATAGAAGCCCGACCAGAGGAAATTGAAGGCTTTTTTATGTTGATTTATAACACCATAGCTGAGTAACAGACAATCGATGGGTCATCAGGCTCCTGTATGAATCACCTTATGTTGGGCATTATATTGCGGTGGGTGTTTCAGTCCATTTTGGTCTGGGTGAACAATATCGGTATGTACTAGTGTCTGCCTGTGTGAATGTATGTGAGATGCTGGGCGCGAGCAGGTGTGTGTTTGTATGTACTGGTGTGTGCGCACGTGTAAGTGTATTTGAGAGGCTGTGTGTGTACAGGTGTGTATTTGGTGTGTTTCTATGTACTGGTGTGCGTCTGTGTGAAGGTGTGAATGAATGTGAAAGGCTGAGTGTGTGTTTACAGGTGTGTGTATGTACTAGTGTCCGTCTGTGTGAATGTATGTGAGTTGCTGGGCGCAAGCAGGTCTGTTTTTGTATGTACTGGTGTGTGCGCACGTGTGAGTGTATTTGAGAGGCTGTGTGTGTACAGTTGTGTATTTGGTGTGTGTTTGTATGTACTGGTGTGCGTCTGTGTGAAGGTATGAATGAATGTGAAAGGCTGAGTGTGTGTTTACAGGTGTGTGTGTGCATTGTGAATGTATGTGAGAGACTGTGTGTACACTATCACTAATTCTTTTATGGGTACCGGAGTAGCGTGCTACTCACCAGAAAAGCGCTTCAACACCCATCAGGGGTAACAAGTGCTGTATGAATGCAAACCTTTCTTCCCCTTCTATTCCTCCGCTATCCTTCTCACTCCAAATACCTGACTAATATCACCACTCAAATTACTTTCATATTTCACTATACTAATTCACCACAAATCCTTTATGGGTTTCCAGAATAGCGTGCTTCAACACCCCATCAGGGGTAACAAGCGCTATATAAATACAAACCTTTTTTTCCTCTTCTATCTTTCTGCTATCCTTCCGAATCCAAATAACTGAGTAGCCTATCCACCACTTAAAATTTACTTGCATGTTTCACTATACTAATTCAACACTAATCCTCTTTGTGTCCCGGAGTAGCGTGCTACTCGCCAAAAAAGTGCTTCGACGCCTCGTCAGGGGTAGTAAGCGCTATATAAATGCAATTACAATACAATGCAACTTTGTTCCTGTGTACATTGCTCATACTTTTTTATTTCTTCTTAATGGAAAACTAACATGTGGGGATGTGTGTGCGTGTGTATATACAATGTACCTTTCTAATTTATTTTAATGAAGTTATGGATACAGTGCATTTGGTTCCACCTTTAAATGAAAAAAAATAATATAAATATATTTTTTTATTATATGGATTTTCTTGTAGCATTTGTATTGTGCTGTTTTGTGAAAACCTTAACCACGCAAAAAACTTTACTTTCTAAATGTATCTAATACTTCTTTCTGCAATGTTTCGAAGTCTAATGAACGCTGTAGGCCTTGCAAAGAGTATGTTAAGTGCTAAATAACGAAATAAGTACTAATGCAATAAAATACATTGTACCTTTCTAATTCATTTTAATGAAGTTATGGATACAGTGCATTTGGTTCAACCTAGAAATAAATGTAAAAAAAAAATATATATATATAGTTACGTGATTAATGTTTTAACAAAACAGCACAATACAAATGTTACATGAAAATCCATCTAAAAAAAAAATTTCTCCACACATAAATTAACATGTAAAAATTAAATGTCATAGCGAAATTGTTAAACTTGACATTACATATTCATCACTACACATTGTTCGCTCTCAGAATCCAAAGTTTATTTGCACAGTTTATACCTAAAGGCGTCTGAACCTACCTAATATCAATCGTCAGGTCTTTAAGTGGGCTGGGTCCGTCTGGGTCTCAGACCCGGAAGAATTTAAAACGGGCATTGAAGCGGGTCCCTGTTGGAGACTGTAGTCATGTCCTAAACTTTAGAGGCAAAAACATTGAGTGATTTTTTTTTTTTTTGTATATTTTTATTGAAAATATTGATAGCAAGAACATAGATCAGGTCACATCCTTGGTTACAAAATTTCAAGTGAGAGGGAGCTATGGTAAGCCAAGGAAAAATATATAGTAAGGACACTGCAGAACAATAGTTGCGGGTGGGGGGAGTTTCTTCCTTTACAAAAAAAACCACTGTTACAAATGGAAAGCAGTGTCTGCTGGGGAGAGGATAAGCCTTTTGCCCAACTTAGACTTTACAAGTCCAGAACACACTGTCTGAGAGGCAACCACTGCACAACCATTTGGTCATATACTTGAAGGGCCCGTCTTGCGGGCTTTTTCATGATACCATTGTGGGTAGAAAAACCTGTGTTCACCGGAATTGCAGTAGTGTGTTTGAATTGTGCTGCCATCCTTCTTTCCTATTCACATTTCCCAAGGAGGAATCATTTAATGGGAAAACCACCTGGTTAGGATGGAAAACGTGCATGAGTTGGTACCCAAGCACCAATACCTACGATTATTTCCACAATTAGAGTGCAAAACCCAGGGCTTTAAGTGGGCCGGGTCTCACCGGTGCTGAGCACCGGCAGTTTTTAAAAGGGGGCCTTGAAACGGGTCTCTATCGGGCTCTGTTTTGTTCCCTGGCACAAAGTAATATTCAAGTATTCCCCAAGCTTAGTTGTTAAAAATATGCTTCATGGCTACACACTTACATGGTCCACATATGCTATTTAAAAGTCGCTGCTTGTTTGGTTTACTTTTGGCCAGTGACTCTCCAACAGAGCATTTTGGCACTCCAACACCAACTGCTCCCTCCATCCTCCCTTAGTAGGTAACAGACATTGCCATTTACAATGCCAATAGCTCTAACTTAAAAAAATGCGAGACCTATTGCATTTCAAATGCTTGTTAAACTTGGTAACACTGCCTGAGCATTGGTTGCACTTCATAAGTATCAGTTTAACACCCAAATATAGCAATAATCAACAGAACAGTGACCAGCCCAGTGACGCAAAGGGCCTTCCACTGCACGGCAACATGTGTCGCTGCATTTTTAATACCTTTTGAACCGTTAAAGCTAGAAACAAATTTTTGTTGTTGTTAAAATCTGTAGATTATATGCGGCAGATGGTGGATTATGTGGCAAATGCAGCAATACTATAATTATGCGAAAATCGCCATGGCCGCACAATCACATAATTCCAGTAACACACATTAGTATTTTGTTCAGAAAGAGCCTGTCACACACATACTCTAAAAGAGTTAGTGCTTCAATGTTGCGTACAATCAGGCCTGGCTTATATGTGACGTATGTATTATATGAAAAATCCCTACTACACACATTAACCCCATCTTCTGCGATTATCGCCAGATTGGCAATCATAGGCCCCCTTCTTGTATGCATTTGTTTAACCATTGCAAGCAATATTTGTTGCTATGTATAGTAATCTATGTAGTCTAAGTATTAACTTTCATAGTGATCTATGTAATAATTCATATTTATATATATGTTCACTGAAAAAAACAAAGATTACAGGGGCTTTATAGTTAGGAAATAGAATTTAAAAAAACCTTAGAAATTCACAGAAAAAAACAAAGGTTATAGTTAGGCTCAGATTTCACTCGTACAAAACCATTGAAATTCAGCAGTTATAGTTACCTAAACTCACTATAACTTATGCCCGCAATGGACTGCTTACGGACATCTCAAATGACATCACTGATTACATCATCCAGGGAGTTTAAGTGCTTCGTAAATGTTTCTGAGAGTTAAAGATATATACTAAGGTATTGCATAAGTTAAAATTCTATTCTTTTTGTACAACTAATTAGTGATACTTTTTCTAATATATGTCATCTGAGTGGCACTGTGACTAGCTGTATCAGTGCGAGAGTGGGTATCTGAGTGACTGTATGGGTAGGTGAGTGGCTGTATGGGTGAAGAAGTCAATGTGTGAGTAGCTGTATGGGTGAGTGATTGTGTGAGTGGCTGTATAGGTGGGTGAGTGTGTGCGTGTGAATGGCTATATGGGTGACTGAGTGGCTGTGTGAATGACTCTATGGGTGAGTGACTAAGTGTGTAAGTGGATGTATGGGTAATTGGGGGGCTGATTGGGTGTATGGGTATGTGAGTGGCTGTTTTGCACAGTAAATATTTGTGTCAGTGGCTGTATAGATGAGTGATTGTATTGGGGTGCGTGAGTAATTGTATTGATGTGTGAATGGGTATGTAAGTGGGTTTGTGGATGAGTGAATGGATGTGTGAGTGGCTGTGTAGGTGAGGGAGTAGCTCTGTTAGTAGCTGTATGGGTGAGTGAGTGGCTGTGTGAGTGGTTGTATGGGTGAGTGAGTGGTTGTGTGAGTGGCTGTGTGGGTGTGCGAATGGGCATGTGAGTGGTTGTATGGGAGTGTGAGTGAGTGTTGAGTGGCTGTATGGGTCTGTGAGTGGGAGTGGATTTTAGATTGTGTGAGTAGTTGTATGGGTCTGTGAGTGGCTGTGTGAGGGGCTTTATGGGTGAGTCAGTGGTTGTGTGAGTGGTTGTAGGAGTGAGTGAGTGTGTGTTTCGTAGTTGTATTGGTCTGTGAATGGGTATGTGAGAGGTTGTGGGGGTGTGTGAGTGGGTGTTTGAGAGGTTGTATGAGGTGTGAGTGGGTGAGTGGTTCTGTGGATGATGTCATCAGTGATGTCATTTGAGTTGTCATCAATGATATCAACAGGGATGTCACTGACCATGTCATGAGTGATGTAATATGTGAGGTCATAAGCAGTACGTTGCAGGGGCGTAAGGTATAGTTAGCTTAGGTAACTATAACTGCTGAATTTCAATGGTTTTGTATGAGTGAAATCTGAGCCTAACTATAACGTACCTGTAACCTTTGTTTTTTTCCAGTGAATTTCTACATTTCTTAAATTCTATTTCCTAACTATAACGTCCCTGTAACCTTTGTTTTTAGTGAATTTCAATGTTTTTTTAAAATTTTATTTCTTACTGTAACCTGTAACCTTTGAGAGTGGGCGTGTGAGGGGCTGTATAGGTAGGTGAGTGGGTGTGTGAGTGGCTGTATGGGTCTCTGTATGGGTGTGTGAGTAGGTTTGTGGGTGTGGGAGTGCCTGTGTGGATCTGTGAGTGGGTGGATGAGTGTCTAAGTGGGTATGTGATGGGATGCATGAGTGTCTTGAGTGGGTCTGTGAGTGGGTGCATGACTGTGAGTGGGTCTTTGAGTCGATGGGTGAGTCTCTGACTGGGTCTTGAGTGGGTGCATGAGTGTCTTTGAAGGTCTGTGAGTTGATGGATGAGTCTATGAGTGGGTGAGTGAGTGTCTGAGTGGGTCTGTAAGTGGTTGTGTGAGTCTCTGAGTGGGTATGTGAGTGGGTCTGAGTAGGAGTGGGTCTGTCAGTGGGTGCGCGGTAAAAAAGTAGGGGGGCACACAGGAGCAGGCACTCATGCCTGCTCCCCCTGTGACAGTCCTCCTGTCCAGCTTGCCTGCACTCCGCTTCCCTGTGCTACCTTCAATTTTGTTCCTCCTCTGCTAGTATTCTGCTCGTTTTTCAGCCTCTTCTCTGCTCGTTCCTGCCCTCTATGTTGCCTCTTTCTGCTTGTTCTGCCCGCTATTTTGCCTCTTTCCGCTCACTCCTGACCTTTATTTTATCTCTTGCTGCTCATTTTTTACCTCTATTTTGCCTCTTGCTACTCGTCCCTCATCTCTATTTGGCCTCTTTTTGCTCATTCTGCCTGGTTATTTTGCCTTGTTCTGCTCGCTCCTGACCTTTATTTTGCCTCTTTCTGCTAGTTTTTTTACCTTTAATCTGCCTCTTGCTGCTGTTTCCTGACCTCTATTCTGCCTCTTCCTTCTAGTTTCTGACCTTTATTCTGCCTCTTTCTCCCCCCTCTTGACCTTTACTCTGCCTCTTTCTGCACATTTCTGACTTTTATTTCACCTCTTTCTGCTCATTTCTGAACTTTATTCTGCCTTTTTCTGCTTGTTTCTGACCTTTATTCTGCCTATTGCTGCTTGGTTCTGACCTCTATTTTGCCTCTTTCTGCTCGTTTCTGACCTTTGTTCTGCCTCTTTCTCCTAGGGCCTTATTCACAGAACTAACTTACGTCAAAAACGTAAAGTTAGTACATTTTGGTATTCACAGAATACACTTACTCATTTTGGTATTCACAGAATGAATTTACTCATTTCGGTATTCACAGAAGTTAGGACTCCTAACTTTACTACTCCTAAACTGAGAAAAATCCTAACTTCAAGACTTTCGGTATTCACAGAAGGCATTTAGGAGTCCTAAAGTTAGGAGTCCTAACTTTACTACTCCTAAACTGAGAAAAATCCTAACTTTAAGACTTTCGGTATTCACAGAAGGCATTTAGGAGTCCAAAAGTTAGGACTACTAACTTCTGTGAATACCGAAATGAGTAAATTCATTCTGTGAATACCAAAATGAGTAAGTGTATTCTGTGAATACCAAAAAGTACTAATTTTGCCTCTTTCTGCTCATTTCTCTCCCTTTATTTTGACTCTTTCTGCTCGTTGCTGACCTTTCTTTTGCCTCTTTCTGCTCGATTGTCACCAGTATTTTGCCTCTTGCTGCTGGTTTCTGATCTCTATTCTGCCTCTTTCTGTCATTTCTCACCTTTATTTTGTCTCTTTCTGCTCTTTTTTCACCTGTATTTTGCTTCTTGTTGCTGGTTTCAGACCTTTATTTTGCCTCTATCTGCTCGTGGTTGACCTTTATTTTGCCTCTTTCTGCTCGTTTCTCACCTTTATTTTGCCCTTTTTTGCCTGCTGCTGAGCTTTATTTTGCCTCTTTCTGCTAGTTTCTCACCTTTATTTTGCTTTTTGCTGCTTGTTTTTTACCTCTATTTTGCCTCTTTCTGCTCGTTTATCACCTTTATTTTGCCTCTTTCTGCTCATGTCTCACCTTTACTTTGTCTCTTGCTCCTCGTTCCTGACCATTATTCTGCCTCTTTCTGCTAGTTTCTGACCTCTATTTTGCCTCTTGCTTCTCGTTTTGAGCTTTATTCTGCCCTTTTCTGCTTGTTTCTCACCTTTATTATGCCTCTTTCTGCTCATTGCAGACCTTTATTTTGCCTCTTTTCGCTCGTTTCTCACCTTTATTTTGCCTCTTTCTGCTTGCTCCTGACCTTTATTTTGCCTGTTTCTTCTCAGTTTTTACCTTTATTCTGCCTCTTGCTGCTGTTTTCTGACCTCTATTTTGCCTCTTACTGCTAGTTTCTGACCCTTATTCTGCCTCTTTCTGCTCCCTTCTGACATTTAATCTGCCTCTTTCTGCTCATTTCTAATCTTATTTTACCTCTTCCTGCTCGTTTCTGACCTCTATTTTCCCTCTTTCTACTCGTTTCTGACCTTTATTCTGTCTCTTTTTTCTCACTTCTCACCTTTACTTTGCCTCTTCCTGCTTTGTTTCTGACCTTTATTTTGCTTCTTTCTGTTCGTTTCTCACTTTTATTTTGCCTCTTTCTGCTCATTTCTGGCCTTTATTCTGCCTCTTTCTCCTCGTTTCTGACCTTAATTTCTCCTCTTTCTGCTCCCTTCTGACCTTTATTCTGCCTCTTTACGCTTGTTTCTCAATTTTATTTTACCTCTTTCTGCTCATTTCTGACCTTTATTTTGCCTTTTGCTGCTCGTTTCTGACCTCTATTTTGCCTTTTCTGTTAATTTCTCACCTATATTTTGCCTCTTTCTGCTCCTTTCTCACCTTTATTTTGCCTCTTGCTACTCGTTTCTGACCTTCATTCTGTCTCTTTCTGCTCATTTCTCACTTTTATCTTGCCGCTTTCTACTCATTGCTGACTTTTATTCTGCCTCTTTCTGCTCATTTCTGAACTTTATTATGCCTCTTGCTGCTCATTTCTCACCTTTATCATGCCTCTTTCTGCTCTTTTCCCCCGGTACTGTGGGGGGAGCCTCAAGGCCCCCACTGTCCCAGCTGGCTCCCTGCCTCCTGCAGGAGCCGGCTTTGCTGCTGCATGCAGGGAGCTGATGGCAATGCAGCTCCCTCCCTGCAGGAGCAATAGTTTCATCTCTTTCCCTGCCCACATGTCTGAGGGCAGGGAAAGAGATGAAACCTTTGCTTCCATTGGACGGGAGCACTTTGACAGCTCCCGCCCGCTGGAAGCTGAGTGTATACTTTTGCTTGCTGGGAGCTGTCAGCTCCCGCCAAGCAAAAGCAAACCTCTCTGTAATGGGGGTGGGCACCCCTGGACATAGCAGGAGCCGGCCCTGGGGGGGGTGGCTGTCCCCAGGACCTTATACGGCTCCAGCAGAGGAGCCAGGTGGCCCCCCTCCCTTGATCTGCGCGGGCTGTTCATTGGGGAGGTGGTGATCCCCGGGCCGTATATGGCCCGGGAGGCGGGCACGTGGCCGTACTCCCACTTTAAAATGTTATTTTGGTCCCGAGGAGGTGATGGATCCTGGGTTGTGGGGCGGTCCGTGCAGCTCCCCACAATATTGTTGAAGTAGACCTAGAGAGGTGGTGGTCCCCAGGGTTTGTAACAGCCCAGGAGGGGGGTCCATGCGGCCCCCCTCCATTAATTAAATAAAGCCCAGGGTAGCTGGTGGTCCTCGGGACTCAAAGAGCCTCTGGAAGGGCTCCATGCGCCCCCTTCATTTTTTTTGCAAAATGGCCTGGGGACCTGGCCCACCCGGGGGTCCTTTTCAAAACAAGCGCAGGAGCCGGTGCTTGTTTTTATTTTTTGCAAATTTCACAAATTGGGGGCAAAAATGCTTTTTTGCCCTGGCAGAATCCCTCTGGGACCCTACCACCAGAGCTAGAGGGTCAGGGTATTCGTACCCTGCCCCCTTTTCTTTTTGTTTACGTGTGTTTTGGGACTCGGCTGAATCCGAGTCCCAAGATGGCTGACATTACTTCCTGGTTGAGGTGTTGGCAGCCAATTAGAGCTCTGCATTTCCCTGCACAAGCTCTTTATTATTTGTGAATTAGCTGTGATCCCAGATAAACAAATTTGGATTTCCTTAAATTTCTCCACTGAACAGATTTACACCAAAAATTGAAAGCGTGATCTGCGAACCAAAACCTACCTTTGGGCCTAATCCGATGTAATTCCGTCCAACAGTTCGTGTTGCAGTCGTTTCTAAAGCTCCAATGGAAATTAACATGGGAAATGCACTTTTTTTGACCCCTGCCTTTTTCTCGGCTCCCGCTTGATGGATCACCCCGAAACTTTCCATGCACAACAAGACTCACAATGACAAATTTTGGGGAAAATTTCGTGAAGATTCGTCAAACGGCGCCAAAGATATAGGCAAATCAAAAAACTATTTTTCTATGGAAACAATGTCCTAACTACACCTACTGGAGATCGCCAATAGGTAATAAAAGGTGAAACTTTACTAGGAAAGGTGACTTTTCAGTAGCAAACGTGAGTTTTTTGTATGGAAAGTGACTAAACCACTAAACATGACGCTTGAGTAGGAAGGTGACACTTTACTATGAAAGTTGACTTTTTAGTACTAAATGTGAGTTTTTTGTATGGAAAGTGACGCTTTACCACTAAACGTGACTCTTGAGTGGAAGAGCGTCGGGCAGGAGCCAAGCATCCACACCAAACCGTCAAAAACAATGCATTGGGCATAGCGTAACTTGCGACTTGGCTATTTCTCTAGTGAAGCGTCAGAAAAAACAATGCTTTAGTAGGAAACGTGATGCAATCGTCGGAAACGTGACTCATCCACACAGGAAATTATGCAATGGCTCAGCCATGCTGCAAACCAGGAAGTGTGAAGTTCCATTCACTTTCTCTTACTTTCCTTTTGCCTGTGCTGGGTGGTGGAGGTGTTTGTTATTCGCTGGAGAGTTTGATGCTGTTTCTTGGTCTTGCTGGTTTCTGTACTGTGTCCCAAAACTGTCACATTTGTCCTGCAATTGTATTTTGTGTTGTTTTATATACTGTATTGTGAGGTATTTGTCTCATTAAAGGCTAATAGTTATAGAGTTAGGGGGAAGGGATAGTGGTTTTCGTTGGTGAATTTAGGGTGGCTAGTGGTGGCAGGGCCAAGAACCTCACAGAGGAGGAGTTTGGGGGCCTGCTGTGACTGTTGGTCAGGTATTGCCCAACATGATCTGAAGTGAAGGCAGGTTTATCCAGGACTACCCAGCCCATGAGAAGCGGCAAAGGAGGGAAAGGTGCTGTATCAGATGAGCCGACTTTTTGGTGTTGAGCGAACCGCCCACCAATACAAGCACTGGTGGGTATAAATCGTCAGCCAGGAGCAGGATCTCCAGGAGCACCTGGGGATTGAAGTTGGAAGGGCTATCGGTAAGTTCCTATATACCATGAGCTTGTCGCTGTGTAACTGTATCAAAATACACTTAACCATTTTGTTTCTGGAAGGGCCAGATATGTATATAGGTTACTATAGCATGATATGGGCTAACTCCCTTACATACACTGAACGTGCCACAGGGGCCTTTTCACAGGGGCATTGCATTAGCCAAAACAGACCATGCAGTGCAGGGGAAGCTCATATGTGATGTGGGACCCATCCTGCACTGTGCAGGGAGTATTGTCAACCGTCCTGCTAGGTCATTACTGACTCACAACTATGTGAGCCACCCACCATGTATGTTTCAGGGGCGCACACTCTCATGCCATCAGGCCACAGGGTGGACATGGTGTTTGTTTCCCCCCAAATGTTCACACATACGTCTTTTTTAAATAAAAACATCATACCTTAATGAGCCTGTATGGTCCTCGATTGGTCATTGTTCATTTACAGTGCACTGGTCACATGTAACGAGCTAATTGAATGAGAGACACAAGCATGGGTACTCTCTGATGTGTGTAGCATGGTAAAGTATACGTGTAAACTCGGGAAGGTCCCAGTATTGTCATGCTATGCAGAGTGTGGTCAATCAAATTGGACTGTTCACATAGGCATCAAAGCCTGGCACCCTTGCACCATGTTGCAAGCTAGGATGGTCTTGTACCTTCTCTGCACTCTGTGCACCTCATATGTGATGTGTCTGCTATCATCAGAATACACTGCAACATGGCATACATATGTCCATTATAAGGGCATTCCAACTGTGCCTTATTCTACAAGTCCAACGTATAGACAATACCAGGCATTTGTCAAGTCATTGTACTGTGCTTCATATGTACACAGTGTACATGTTCAGCTTTCACAGAGCTATGTACCATGTGTTTGGTCTTGTAGGTGGACCAAACCCATACACCATTGGTGAGGTGGTGACATTCCGAGATCCCTGTGCTACCTGTGAGTGTCACCTCATTGTTTCTGTGATCTGTAAGGATTCTGTATGTTTGCTGAAACGGGTTGCAATGATATGTGCAAGGAGTATCATCACTCTGTGGAAACAAGCTGCACCTTACATGAGGATTTACTACAGAAATAGGTCAAAGTTTCATGTGCCAATGACAGGGCCAAATTGCCTTGTTGGATTATTAGCAATGTATGCAGGCCCACTCGATGGATGCCTCTTATTATGCTGTGCTACTGTTGTGGCAGCTGTGGTGTGGACACTTGTAGCACTTGTACTATCACCTGCCCCAAAACCTACTAATGGTAATTAGTACTAATGTCTCTCACCGATACTATGGACTGAAATTGCCAACATGTCACCCCAAATATGTGATACAAATGTTGCATGGTATAGGCTGTGAATTCCCTGACACAGTATGTTTGCCCAAGTCCAAATTTGAGTAGGACACAGGTGTGATTGGGATGAAACACATATTCCAGACCAAACTTCCAGTAGTCAGCAGCACATCGAATGTTGACATGTGCAATGGATATTTTACCAATACAAGTGTCCTCATATTCTGTGCTCACATCATACCAAGCACATGCCTGCAGATTACTGTCCTTTACCCTACCAACATTGGTACAGTCTAAATGATTGAAGGCATGTCAGACATTCATGCCACGCAAACAGCATATTGTTTGGTTTCCATAAATGTACCTGTAGTACAGCGTCTAGCCAAAGTTTGGACTCCAATGGACTTGGGTGACCACGTGAGCAGGCTCACCACACCAAAACATGATTCCATCCTAGTATAAATGCTTAATATGTATTTGTGAGGTGGCATAGTTAACATGTACTATTCAGGATAGCATAACCAGTGGGCAAGTCGCATATACCCATTTGTTGCAGTGAGTGCATAAGTCCATTGTCCATGACAATGACTTACTTCGGTTCACCCCTTAGCCCACATTGATCAAGATATGTTGCAACTGTCATCCTGCATCATGGGTACCAGCGCATCCCTCAGAGTACTGCATATTGGTGACATGTGAGATGGGGTGCCAGAGGAGAGATTGCCAAAATGGCATGGTGGTACAAAAGAAGTTGTGATTAAACTCAATGTGAACATGGAATCGGAGGGATGAGCTTCTATCTGCCTGTCTGCTGCCCATTGCTACTGTATGCGTACATATGGAAATTTATGGAACTATTTTGTGTGGCAGGACAACACAGACTGTGATGGATCCTACACCAGTGTAAACTGAATAGGTATGAGTGGATGTGGGACATGTCACCAGTCCACACATGACAATGCTGTTACATGCCTGACTCCTGTCCCCTAAATCCAATGGCCTATAAAAGACACATTTCCATACCTTTGTAGTGTTTTGTGAGACATAAGATAAATGTGTTAAGTACCACAGGCATGCTACATTCCACCCAATGCTGTCGTCACTCATATTTTATCCCCAGGATTTCTCACCATTGAACCATTTCTGGCCAATTAGCTGAAAGACACAGCTCAAAACACTCAAAACTCTGCGCTCTACAGCATGCATGTACACAGTCATCACTTGAAGTAAATGTGAGTTGATGTGCTTTTTTGTAACAATTCGTATAGGAAGGTTGGGACAGACCATTGGGTATGTCAAGGAGCACATGCTCTTGTCTGATTTTCATTAGGTGCTCCATGTTATAGTCCCCCAGGTATGTCCATGTGTCATTCTTGTAAAAGTATCCAACAGGTCTGTTGAATGGGAGGTAGCTAGCCACACTCTGTCTATGTTTCAACTACCTGGCACTGAGTCAATCTATGCTGCTATGTGTGGGGCCTTGTGTATATGCCATAATAGCGAAGCATTGCTGAGGCACAATACATGTACTTGCTACATATCACTCATTTCACATAGGTGATTGGTCGTCAAACCATTGTGACTAATCTAGGATGTGTTTGGTGCCACACTGATGGCAGTCACTTACACACTCTCCCTAGCACCATTTTGCAGTAGCATCACTGTTGTTTGCTGGCTAGTATGGATGGTAGTATCACTCACCTGGGCAGAAACAACATTCAGTCTTACAATTGACTAATTGACAATTTTTGCACTTCATGTATGTGACCTTGTGTAGGTAATTGCTAGTTTAGTAACAGATAGGGGTCAAATAAACGATTTAGCATGCACTGTGCATATTTACCCCTGGCTCACAGAATCACTTTACCCTTTAGATGTTGGGTAGTGTCTTAAGAGTCAGCACATTCACCATGGTATACTTACTCCAATCATGAACAGGAATACAACATGCTGATTCCTGAAAGTAGTTTTATTCACATGTGAACCAAGGAGCCAGTGGCAGTCCTTCGGCCAACAATCCCAGCATAGTTTGTGAGCCATTGGATGTCGAGACAGAGTCCATGGGGAATACATGTCATGGGACATGTTGAAGAGAGGAGTGATCCAGTGAGGAGGAGGATCAAATTGCCAATAGGAAACAAAGTCCACATAGACAGTCCACACATGGATGAGATCAACAGGTGGGCAAGCAAATGGAGGACAGTACCTGTTGAGAGGTACATTGGCATGAACATAAGCACAGGTCATTGGAGAAAATGGCCATGTGGCACAGAGATATGCTACCGGGCAGATTTTTTTTGTAAAGCGCTGCAGTCCACATCTTCCTCCTCTGATGTGTGTGGTGCCTCCATTGAGGGTGGTGTTGAATATCTAGGAGCCGCCGGAGGCACACACACCTCAGGGACTGAAGATGTGGATCTCAAGTTCCCAGCAGTATGTCCCTTCGCCAACAGGTAAGGCAACAATGCACTGAGAAGGGCCTGCAGGTTGTAGGCACCCATTGTTGCTATGTAGGAGTCCTGCTTTCACTCTATGGACTCAAGGGTGTTGCATATTGCCCCGGGCTGCTTGGTAACCTCACTGGTGCCACTTTGGCAAGGCCAGGTACTGTTCCAAGCCATGGAGCTGAGGGTAGGTGCCTCTCACAGCCTCCGAGGTGTCTTTATTGGGACTGAGACACCCACGGACTCCCTATAGGGTGTCCGCCATGAGCTCCATCCTCACCTGCACCTCATCTACCAGCCCCCGCTGGACTCCTACTCCATGATGTTGGAAGACTATTTGATTGTCCTTATGGGCCTGGGCTGGGGGTGGACTGGCAGGTGGTGTTTGTTGGGTGAGAGGTGAATCATCTGGAGACCCTGCAATGCTGTCAGCCCTTCGCGTGACTGGAGATGGTGTTTGAATGGAGTCCAGGATTTTCTGGAGGGTGTCTTGGTTGAGGATTGGCAGTCTGTCATCCTCAGCAGGATCCACTTCCAGGACATGCAGCTGGTCAGGAGTTAGTGGTACATCCTCTGGAATTTAAAAGATTTATGTTGATGGTGATCCATGTCAGTTGTTCACATGAGTTAAAAGGTTGACCTTCAGGGCCTCATTTACAAGTTTTTAGCATAGAGCAGCGCTACAAGCCTTCCTGCTGCACTGCCCTACGTCACAAGAAAAGGGCATGAATGCACTATATCTATGAGATATGGCACATTCCTGTCCTCTTCCACAGTGCTGGGGCACTAATGTCTGTCAAGCACCAATGCAGGCACCTTTGCACCATGGTGCAAGGCAGCCGTAGCCCATGCAGGTAAAAGCGGTGGGGCGGGATTTTGACAGACGACTACGAGGGAAATTAATGATGTATTTAATTTTCCCTCATCATCGTCCGTCGGAATCCGGCCCCACCGCCCCACTGCTTTTACCTGCACGGGCCACGGCTGGTGCTAGGGTGTGTGCGTTGTAGGGATGAATATTTTTGTGCAGGAAGGAGCACTTTCCTACAAAAAAACAATCAATGGAGGTGATTGTCTCTTTTTCTGTGTGCTGCTGAATGCAGCACACATAGGAAGAGGAAGAAACGAGGAGAAAGAATGTAATTTCTCCTTGTTGCGCCTCCCCTACACCTCTCCTGGTGAGGCATCAGATATTGACGCATTCCCAGATTCCCAGCTTTTTTTAAATCTGTAAATGTGTCAAATGCCATGGGTGTTATGTGGGAATACCCACTTTAATGCCCATGGCACGGCTCCCCATCATAGTATGAGGCAACGCAGCGACTTGTGCTGCATTGCCTCACTTCGTATCTGCAAAACCATGAAAAGCCACGCAGGGTGGCGTTATGTGCCCTTGTGGATTTGGGTAAGAGCAAACCTCAAAGGTAGTGAAAACACACATGGGTCATTTCTCTACTCTAAAACTCTTTGTGTGCCTTTTAGTTTGACTCCATCCCAAACTGGCAGCTGGGGGACCACATCTGTGCATTCCCCAGTGACAGCTATAAACATTGGGTATGCAACTGGAATGACAGACCTCTGCCATTTGAGGGCCAAGCTTGATGGACTGGAGGGAGATGTTTTGACACATGGCCCCTGGAGCCAGATCATGGCCCTACTAAAGATTAAGATCTGCATCCCATGGCAGACAGGACTGAAATTTAGGGGAGAAATCAGTGCTTCAAAGGGAAATCCTCTGAACCACCCCCACTTCAAAGGCACACTACAGTATAACTACTGGTGCCATACTTCAGCATTGCAGAGATACACTTGTAGGGACGTGGGACCGAAGAACCTGGAACTACGTGGTGCACACTACCAGAGGAACCTGTTGCGCACAAGGAGGATTACTGCTGTTGGAAGGGACCTGGCACCCTTCCTGAATAGTGGTTAGCCTGGGCTGACTACCTGCTGTTGTGTGGAACCCTGAAGTGTGCTCTCCATGGGCGTGTTGGCTTTCCCCCTGTTCTCATGTGGAGGTCTCATGGACATCAAAGTCCTCCCGTGAAGGACCCACACCATTACCTTGTGACACCTGGAGAGTGCCCACATAGTCTGCTGGATCCCAACTGGTAGCGCGGCATAATCGTGAAACTAAGAATTGTGCCTGGAGACTGTATTGCCTTGTGCAGAGCCCCAAAAGCATTGCCCGCATCTAAGGACTAGGGCCCCTGCATGGTGGAGACCTCAACACCCATAAGCATCTTGTTGGTGGTGAGCGGATTCACCGGTTGCGGGATCCTGTGTGGCTGCTTCGTCAATCGTGCCACATCTGTCTCGTGCGACACACCGACTGCATGCTCATTGCATGCGTTGTCCAAATCACAGGTTGGGACCCGCGGAGGTGAGGGCGTACCCATGGTGGTGCCTCATGTGCCTCGTGTGGCACTGCTGAATTTGCGCCTGTGTGTGTGACCGGATTTGCCTGGTGCGACCAGTAGCAACGCCCACCAGTTATTGTGTGTCATTTCCAGGGAGGTAAGGAATTTGCAACTCTTTATTGTGTGTTACCAGGATTGTCTGGTGCGACCTGTATCAACGCGCACGGGACGTTGTGCCTCATTTCCAGGGAGGTATGGAATTTGCAACTCTTCGTTGTGTGTGACGGGAACTGTCTGGTGCAACTCAAAGCAATGTGCACCAGGCGTTGTGCCTCATTTCCAGGGAGGTACTAAGCTAGCAACTCTTCATTGTGTGAGACTGGAATTGTCTGGCGCGACTCGTATTACCGCCACCAGACATTGTTCCCAGATTTCCTGGGTGCTACTCTGTTCGATGTGTGCCTGACGGGGTGCCTCTTTCTTCTGAGAGGCTCCCCTGCTGCATTTCCCATTCATTAATTGTTCCCTTTTGGGCCCTCAGTGCGGTGGACCAAATCCCTTCTCCTCACCCGGGTCTAGATGACATCATGCTACCAGGTATTATTGCCCGGATCGGGCCTGGGTATTGAGTGACTGATGGGGTTGAAAGGACGCTTCTGAGTATGATATGAGACTGGGTGACCCCTCCCTCGCAGCAGAACTGGGCTGGTGCCGATAGGCCCTTGTGGAACCCTTTTGAGGCACTGACTATTGCCCTCAGCGCGCTTCTGCTCCGCATACTGTGGGTGAACTTCCCGAGGGGTGGCCAAACACCCATTTGATTACTACCTCCCAATTAATCCTGCTACCTACCCCCACCTACTTCCCTGGGGCCCTGACTAAGTGTGACTTCTGCCGCAGGAGGCCTAGTATCCGGGTGGTGGGGTGGTTATCTCCAATCTGTGGGCGTAGGGTAGTCGGGTTTAGTTGGAGGGTGGAGGGAGGCTTGGGCCACAGGGTCTGCAGTGTGCTATCAATTGACCTGCCAGGTATCAGTGGCACCACATTGCGGTGCTGTGTGCGTATGTATGTGAGCGCGTTCTGTATGGATCTGTCTGATATCCGTTTCACCGTGTATCGGTGCTGAGTGAGTGTGTGTGTGTAGGAGTGACAGTCTGCGGATCACCTGTGATTAACGACACTTGCGGGCGGTGTTGCCTTACACGTCTTGCCAGAAGAACACTACGTTTGACATTGGTTTTGTCCATGCGGCCTCGGTCCGTGGTGCTGCTAAAAAGTGTTATAATTCTTTGTATGCACATATTTCTGATATCGTTGTGACCTGGGTTGCACCCTATAACGATGTGGTATTGAATTATAAGAATTGCCAGTGTGGGCCTAGGTTTGACAATGTGGTGCACCACATAAGGGTGCTGGGGTGGGGGAAGGTGTTAAAATAGGTACTTTCCCAAGTGTGCATAATACTGATGTCATTTCAACACGGTTGGGCCTAGTACTGCTAGCAATATTTCAAAGTGTGATTTATGCCCAGAAATACATGATGTTCATGTTGTGTTGATTACTGTGTTGAATATAAACGTTATTTACATACATCACGTGTGAAGTCTCTTTTGTGATCCTCAGTGTATTTATTGTGAGGGAGTGCTGTGCCAATGCTTTACACATTGCCTCTGTGATAAGCCTGACTGCTCAGTGCCAAGCTTCCCAAGGGTGAGCACAGATTATACAGTGAGTGTATTCACCCACCCTTGACGGGAGTGGTAGGCTCTGCCTAACTGGGCATCGCCTCAGCCAACCAGAAAGTGCCAGTTACAACAATTACACGCACAGTTGACTCCATATTAGTGAACAGGGTGCACTTTGCATCAACTCTGAGGGGATGGGCCCAGTCAAACTATGCAGATTGCCAGCACTAACCCTCACCCCATTTCATCATTGCAAGAGTAATCTATATTCAGAGTATCACACATTGTTTGACCCAGGCCCCCTCACTTGTATGTGTACACGTCTCCTCTGGCAATTCTTATTTTGGACCATGGACACAACTTACTGCCACACACTGATGGAACCCATATCCTACATTGACTCTCCTGTGCCTACAACACAAACCACATGCGTGACCATATCCAATAGACCTACAGGCCAGCCTGTTTTTGAGGGCTCTGGGTGAACCTGAGCCCCACGTGGTAGTAGTGCTGGAATTGGTGACATGTACCTACCCAGGTTTGCCACACAACTGGGCCCATTCATCTCAGCCTCCTACCATCCCGGATTCAAGGACTTTGTGGAGGCTAACTAGTTCTTTCTAGACTGATCCCTGTTTCACATCCTCCGACTCTGACATATGTGGCATGGTGAGACACTTTGCCTCCTGACTCCCTCCTGCTACATCTTCACCCAGGGCCACATCACATGTAGGATGTAGCGCCCCAATGGGCTCCTCTCTGTTATCCCTTCCCAGCTACGACACAAGTGTGACACTGTCAGACACAGCAGTGCATGTGTATTTGTCAGGCTACTTTGCTGTACACATATGCCTTCTCACCTCCTTCCTATGCAATGTATCCCCATCCACACACACTGGCAGTTGTACGTGCTCAGCCAGCACCTACAAAGCACTGAACTACCAGAGGCCCACCAGGGCCTCACACCATCATTAGTTTCAACACACATGGTTCTCTGGTGTGCATCACTTGCATTCACCCCCACACCCAGGTGCTTATTTACAAGCCTGTGTGCACCAGAACGTCACTTTTCTTGATGTTCCGGAGGTTCACAGTGCAAACCCATCTCTGGGACGCCATGCTAAGTCACATGGATGTAGAGTAAGGTAAGGCAGCGCTTTGCACTGCTTTTCCTCAATCCATACCTATGAAGCCACTCAAAGCCACGCAGGGTGGCTTTGCGTTGCCTCATGGATATGATAGAAAGGCCTGCGCCACCAAAGTGTCATTAAAAGTGAGGGTCTGGCAGCACAGGATTCTTGTAACTGAGGCCCCATGTTTTTTGCTTGCTATTGTGGGACTTGTAGTTCTGGTGACCCATGTTGTGTATTCGACTACAAGTGCCAGTTTACAGAAGTGACCGTGGTCTGGTACTGCACTTCAAACATGGCAGGAAGAAACATGACAGAGATGGAGTGAGCTGTGCAACATGTAATTGGGTAGTGTGACTTACATTTATGTGATGCTTAATGGTACATGACCCACATACCTCCCTATGCCCTGCACACGGCACAGTGGAGCGCTGTTACTTAGCTAGCTGTTCTGCACGATATAACTTTTTGCCCACATTGCCCCTTCTTGCGACTTACCCTGTAGGGCTTGTTGTTTCTCATGGGCTGCACTGTCTTGTCCTGGAACTCCTGCCACCAACTCCTCTGGGATGACAGCTGTCACCAGCTTCTCCAAGGCATCTAGCTCTTCCTGTTGCCCTGGACCTCCACCTAGAATCTGCATTGCTACCTTCAGGATGTTGGCCAGTTTCTCCTTCGTCCTGCGCTTTATGTTGCGCCAGCGTTTTTAAAAAGTTGGTGACTGTCCTCTTTGCTTGTCCCATGCTGTTGACCTTGGCCAATATGGTTTGCCAAATGGCCCCGTTCTTTCTTAAAGGCAATTTTGAGGTGACAAATAGCTTATGTTAGTGGTCTATCATCTCAATGATCAGGATCTCATTCTCCTCCTAACTGAAGTTGTACTTCCTCTTCCTCTTCCCCTGGGAGTCTGTCTGGACATCCTGGCTGGTGCTGGGATTGTTGTCCTGACTACTGCTCTCTTCTGCCCACTCCATGGGGGAAAGAGCCATTACAACACAGCTGTTTCCACACATGCCATTACAACGCATGCTTTACGACGCATGCTCCATTACAACGCATAGCCTTTACTACTCATTTATTTTACCACGCATGCCTTTACATAGAATTTCGTTGTAAAGGTATTTATGGTAAAGACATATGTGTTGTAGTAAGGGCGATCCGAATTGGTAGGCAATCCACGTCGTTAGAGGAAATGGAGAGAATCTTTCGCTTCCTCACAACGATGTGCACCGTCCCCCAGATGAGCTGCCTGCATTAGAGATAAGGGGGATTGGGCCTGGTGAGAGAGCGGGGCTACTATTTTAGGGGTTTGGGTCAAAGAAGGGCTGGGGTCAGGGTGGGTCATGCGGGGTAGGGTTTAGGGCAGGGGAAGGGGAAGGGCTGGATGCCGGGGGGCGTCGCGTAGGGGTAGGGTTTTACAATTTAAGGCAGGGGAAGGGCTGGGGGGCGCGCAGGGGTAGGGTTTTAGGGTTTAGGGCAGGGGAAGAGCTGGGGGCTGAAGGGGATCACATAGAAGTAGGGTTTTTAAGGTTTAGGACAGGGGAAGGGCTGGGTGGGGTCGCGCAGGGGTAGGATTTTAGGGTTTAGGACAGGGGAAGCGTATTTTTTTTCAGAATGGTTGGGGACCGGGGGTGGGGTGCGCCAGGGACCGGGATTCAGGATTAGGGTTTAGGGTAGGGGTTAGGGAAACCTTTGCCATGCCTATGCTTTTAACATACCTGCTTTTACAACGACATTCATTGTAAAGGCATGCGTGGTAAAGGCATAATCATTGAAATAACATGCGTGGTAAAGGTTTGCGTTGTAATGGCATTCACGTTGTAACACATGCATGGTAAAGGCTTGCGTTACAACGAATGCGATGTAACGTCATACATCCACTCCATGGCTGCCTTCTGTGAAGTGTGCCATTATTTATTTTAATTTTGTGTCATTTTTTATACTTTTTTTCACATTACACGCACAGAAAAGTGATGCTAAGGTGGTTTGGCTTGCGTAACGTGACGCAAGCCACTTTTCCGGCCAATACACCAGTTTTCACTGCGCCATAACGCCCACGCCAGTATAATTTTTTTTCACGCAGCCTGAAGCTTACGCCATGGTATGCAATACTGTAAATGTGGCGCATCCTTGGTGTTTTAAAATGATGTCGCGATTTGTAGCTTATTTTGACGCATCGCTGACGCAGCGTTGCGTCACTTCTCGTAAATGAGGCCACTTGAGTGCAAGCACTCAGGACATATGCGAACTGTTTTTTCATTATTGAAGCGTTTGTTGGCATGCATTCCCTTCCACTGGTAAAGAATACTTTTGCCAGCCTCATCCTGTGATGTCAGACCCCTCTCAAGCATTCTGAGAGACCGCATCCTTAGAGAGTAGAGAATACACAAAACACTGCCTCTCAGGCAGAGTGCCTGTGAGTGCACCCAAAGTTTCAAATCACTGTTTCTCATGTTTTATTCCTATAGTCAATATGTCCCTTTATTTTCTTGTTTTCATTGGCACCCTCATTTGAAGCTGGCATGGTCTGCCAGGCAGCGCACCTTGCAGCACCTTCCTAACTGTAGGTCAAACCATGTGTGGCTGATGGTGTCAAGCGTGATATAGCCCCCATTGCAGCTCAGATGATGTGTATGTATTCCTGTTGACTGGGTTCAATGGTGCCTGTCCACTTGCTGTCTGTGTGAAAGGCTGCCAATTAGTTTGATGTGTACAGGTACATGTATGTGTGTTATATATATGTACTACAGGTACATACTTACAAGGGCTTTCAGTCAGCTCTCTTCAGCCACTGGTCTGCTGTAGTGTCATTCAAGTTTTGTTTCCTCCCATCAGAACATACAGCATAGGGCACAGAGTCAGCCCACTTCAGCTATTGAATTATGTGACAGTGAGTGAAGGCATTCTGCTCTTGCTCAATGTTCACATCTGAACAATAGCCAGTCCTCTGCAGTGCCAGGGACTACTGCTGCAGTGTATGCCTTTACAGAGGAAATATAATTTTTTTAGCTTTTAAACAATGTTTGTTTTTCATACAATGTGTAACTTTATATATTAAATCATTCAGAAACAAAATAAACATTGGCAAAGCTAAACGGTCTGGCAAACAACACCAGACCTATTAGCCTTACCAGTGCTTTTTGAGGTTTGGTTTAGCATTTTTGAGTCTAGTTCAACCCTCCCACTTACGGAGAGTGACCAGAACGTCACAGAGGACATTGTTAAACTCATGTAAATTAAAATACCACATTTTGGAATGGCACTGTTGGATCTGTCCCTTTTTGCAGGGTTATCCCCAGACTTTTTGCCTTCTTCCTCCTATTTTTCTAACCTTCTCTCTGTTGGTGTTAGGACTCTGGCACTTTACCACTGTTAATCAGTGCCTAACTGCTTATGCTCTCTTCTCTAAAACATGATATGATTGGTTTCTCCATGATTGGCAAATTGGATTTACTAATAAGTCCATAGTACAGTGCACCCGGGGTGCCCAGTGCCTGTAAATCAAATGCTACTAGTGGGCCTGCAGCACTGATTGTGCCACCCACTTGAGTAGCCCTGAAAACATGTTTCAGGTCTGCCCTTGCTGAGCCTGCATGTGCAGTTTTAAACTGCCATTTCGACTTGGCAAGTGCACCCACTTGCCAGGCCCAAACCTTCCCTTTTATTACATTTAATGCACCCCTAAGGTAGGCCCAAGGTAGCCCCATGGGCAGGGTGCAGTGTATTTAAAGGTAGGACATGTACTGATGTGTTTTACATGTCCTGGTAGTTAAATACTGCTAATTTCGTTTTTTACTACAGCAAGGACTATCTCTCCCATAGGTTAACATTGGAACTGCCTCGTAACATCTTACAAGTTTATCTGCCAATTGGGAGCTGATAGAAAATTGAAATTTGGTGTCTCTGGACTCACAGTTTAAAAACACATCTTTTAGTGAAGTTGGTTTTTAAATTGCAGGTCTGAAATTGCCACTTTTAGAAAGTGAGCATTTTCTTACTTTAACCATTCTGTGCCTCTGCCTGTCTCTGAATACACGTCTGGGTCAGGATGACAGTTGGACTGTTTGTGAATTTGCTCTAGGCAATCACACAGAGGGAGCTGAGGTGTGTCTTGCATATCCTGATGGCCCATCACTAGGCTGATGGGCCTTACTGAGCTGGAGTGGTGGGAGGAGTTGACACTGATAACTGAATAGGGCTGTGCCTGTCCTCACACAAAAATGTCTCCACCCCCTGTAGTGTGTCTGGAGCCAGGGCAAGGAAGGGCAGGTTCTTGTGCACTACAAATACTTTTCTTTGAAGTTTGCCTACTTCAAAGGCTGAAATGGGTATAAGTACTGGACCTGTGACACCATAGACTCAGAACACTTCTGGACTGAGGACATTCTGCCAAGAAGAACAGCTGGACTGCTGTCAGGAGGGAATGCCACTTTGCATTTTGCTTTGCTGTGTTGGCCTGCTGCTTGCTGCTTCTGTCCTGGGAGTGAAAGGACTGGACTTTGCTTTCTACATCCTGCTTCCAAGGATCTCCAAGTACTTGAGTTGAGCGTGCATCCTGTTAAGAAGTTCAGGGCCATCAAAGACTTCACCTGTAATCACCTGGACTCTGCTGGTGTGAGCCCTACTCTGCCAAGTGGTGCCAAATTCAGTTTCTGAGCCCTTGGAAGTGAGTTCTGGTGATACAACGAAGAAAATCCATTCATCAACGCCAAGCATCGTTCAACACCACCAAAACTCGATGCATCACCGCAGCCTGCACCTGAGGGTGGTCCCCACTTGACGCAATGATCGCGGCTTACAATACAATCTGCAGCTTTTCAGTGCAGCGTGTCTGAAGAAATACTGCTGCGTGAGTCTCAAGCACTGCATCACCGAAGCCCGTGATGCACCGCCCTACTCCGACACAGCGCCTGCTTCAACACTGTAGAATTGACACAGCGCAACTTGACTTTTGAGACATCATCCCTAGACATTGATTTCTTCATTGACACTGGGCCCTAGTAAGGAATTGCAGTATCGTGCCCGCAAACGACACATCACCTCCCCTGTCTAGCAGTAAGGAACCGACGCATCACCTACTTTTCGATGCTTTCCCTCCCCTGTGCCTCGCATTGTCTTTGATTTTTGACTCATCTAAGGTACTTTATCCTGATTAAGTGCAACCATTTATTTTTAAGAAATGCAACTTTATTTCATCTTTCAAAATTCATATCTTGACTTGTGTATGTTGGATTTTTTTTTGTTTTGGTCTTGTTTTATTCAGATAAATAATGACTATTTTCTACACTGGTGTGGAGTCCTTTTGTAGTGTTTTCACTGGTTACTCTGTGTGTGTGTGTGTGTGAGTGTGTGTACAAATACTTTACAGATTGCGTCTGGGATAAGCCTGACTGCTCTGTGCCAAGTTACCAAGGGAGTGAGCAGGGGTCATCTTAGGTGTGTAACTTACTTACCCTGACTAGATTGAGGGTCCCTACTTCGACAGGATGCAAACCACTGCCAACTAGAGACCCCATTTCTAACAGGCACTAGTGATACATGATAACCTTTCCAACAGCTTGTGCATATGACAAACTGTTGGTTAGCAACACTGACATCAAAGTGTTACAGGTAGCTGGTATCCTGCCAGCATGCTGGTACCACACAGGATCACCTGGTGATATGATGCAGAAGGAAGATCAAGCATATTGCAATATATATTGGCTGCTGTGCAGAGGGAAGGGTGCAATGTAGTTAGCAAGCAGGGCATGTACTTTTAACACATATCCTGGTAGTGAAATACTCCTAAAGTTTCACTTCTGCAAGGACTACCTCTCCTATAGGATAACATTGGAGTTTCCTTATTACATTTTATAAGTGTAATTTCCAAAAAGGACCATGTAACCATTTAATGGTTTGTGTCTGGAATTCTAATTTCAAATCCTAACTTATGGTGAAATCGAATTCTAAATTGCAATTCTGAAAATGCCGCTTTTAGAAAGTTGCTGCGGCAACTTATGATGGATGGAATGCTGAATAAATCAAACATTCACCCCCAGTCACAAAGATCTGGGTTTAATCCATCGTTCTTTTGCTTACCACACCACCCCAGTTTGGACCCAGCCATGTGCAAATCTGTCTTGACCTTGCTCCTCATGGGAACAGTCCAGCCCAAACTGCAAAGCTGGGTTCTCCCTGGATCAGAAACAAGCACCCTGGGACTGGATTTGGGGTATGTCACCCCTCATAAGCCAAGCTAGCTTGAATCCAGTGGCACAGCCCGCAAGGGACCCACGTCTGGGCACACCCATCCCACTCAGGGCAAAAAGAGCTCCTCGTGGGAATAGTACAGCCCAAACTGCCAAGCCGGGTCCTCCCTGGACCGGAAACATTCACCCTGGCATCAGTTTAAGGGTATCACCCCTCATAAGCCAGACTAGCTTGAATCCAGTGGCACAGCGAGCAAGGGACCCACGTCTCGGTATACCCATCCCACTTAGGGCAAAATATGCTGCAGTAACAAATGATGGACCAAATGCTGAATAAATCAAACATTCACCCCCCAGTCAAGAGATCTGGGTTAAATTCATTGTTCTTTTGCTCACTACGCCACCCCAGTTGGGACCCAGCCATTTGCAAATCCGTCTTGACCTTGCTCCTCATGGGAACAGTCCAGCCCAAACTGCCAAACTAGGTCCTCCCTGGACCGGAAACAAGCATCCTGGGACCGGTTTCCGGGCATCGCCCCTCATCAGCCAGGCAAGATTGAATCCAGTGGCACAGCGAGCAAGATACCAACGTCTGGGTATACCTATTCCACTTAGGGCAAAAAATGCTGAATTAACAAATGATGGACGGAATGCTGAATAAATCAAACATTCACCCCCAGTCAATAGATCTGGGCTAAATCCATTGTTCTTTTGCTCACTACGCCACTCCAGTTTGGACCCAGCCATATGCAAATCAGGCTTGACCCTGCTCCTCTTGGGAACAGTCCAGCCCAAACTGCCAAAGCGGGTCCTTGCTGGACCGGAAACAAGCATCCTGTGACTGGTTTCGGGGTATCACCCCTCGTCAGCCAGGATAGGTTGAATCCAGTGGTACAGCAAGCAAGGGACCCACGTCTGGGTATACCTATCCCAATTAGGGTGAAAAATTATGCTGCAACAAATGATGGACGGAATGCTGAATAAATCAAACATACACCCCAGTCAAGATATCTGGGTTAAATCCGTCATTTGTTTGCTCACTACACCATTTCCAGTTTGTACCCAGCCATATGCAAATCCGTCTTGACCCTGCTCCTCATGGGAACAGTCCAGCCCGAACTGCAAAGCCAGTCAAGAGATCTGGGTTAAATTAATCGTTCTGTTTTGCTTATAGAAAGTTGGCATTTTCTTGTCTTAGCCATTTGGTGCCTTTAGCCTGTCTCTAGGTCACATGACTGGGTATGGGTGACAGTTGGGCTTTGTGTATTCCTCCTAGACAGCCACGCACAATGGTGAGCTTAGGTGTGACTGGATGGGCCATCACTGGCAGGATGGGAGGGAGGAACTGGGGCCAGTCCCACTTACACTTGAGTAGGCTTACCCTGTCTCCACACAAAGGGCTGCATACCTCCTGTAGTTAGTGAGGAGCCAGGGCCAGGAAGACAGGGTACATGTGCACTTCAAAGGCATGCCTGTAGAATCTTCTCCCCACTTCAAAGGCACAACTGGGTATAAATACTGGACGTCAGACACCGCCACTTCAGTACAATTCTGGATCTGTGGATACTCTGCCAGGAAGAAGAACTGTTGTGCTGCTGAAGGACTACCACTCGGCTGGACTGCTGCTCTGAAGGAACTGCTGCCCTTCTGTGCTGACCTGCTGCCCTCTTGCCTGGGTGAGAAGAACTGGACCTGCAATTCTTGAAGCCAGAACCCAGAGTTGCTCCAAGGCCTAGTTGGCTGACCTATTGTTCCAAAGCCTCAGGAAGATAACAGGCTTCCAACAACATAGCCCCTGCTCCTGGACTGTGCCATCTGTGAGTCTACCCTGTCAAGTAGTGCCACTCTAGTCCTGTACCCTTGGAAGTGGGCTTAAGGTGCTCAGCTAGCCTCTGTTGATGCATCTTCTCTGCTGTGTGACGAAAACCTGAGCACAACCAACACATCGCCGCTACTGCATCTTCGGTGCAATCCCTCACATCTCTCGTTGATGGCAGCCTCGATAACGATGCCAGACTCCACATCGCGGCCTTGCAGCTCTGCGGAATCGACGCATTGCCATGACTGCGCGCCTCATCCTTGATCCTGGACTTCGCATCGCAAGGACCCTCGACTATAATGCTGGCCCTCGCACCGCAGCCTCGCCACATCTTGGAACCGCTGCATCACGTCAGCTGCGTGGCGCATCTTCGGCGTGGATCCTCGCAATGCTCCGCAAACCAGGATTTAAGGTATTTTGTTCTGAAGGCCAAACTGGGTTTCTGTAGCTGGCCCACGCTCCATCGCGATATGCTTCAACTTGTAACTTTGTCCTGGTCTGGCGCGACCAGATAGCCACAGTTGATGCTTTGTGCTTTTTGGCACTATTTTCACTAAAATCTTTAACATTGCATATCTCCGGTTCTACTAATTGGATTTTTGTCGTTTAGGTCTTGTTTTATTTATTACATTTTATTCCACGTTTCTATCTTGATGCGGGATTCTTTGTATGTGGTGTTTTTCACTTTATGACTGTTTTAAGTGTTTTAAAAAGAATTTACACATTGCCTCTAAGTTAAGCCTGACTGCTCTGTTCCAAAGTACCAGAGGGTTGAGCACAGGTTAATTTGGGGTTGGCTTGGGCCTCCCCCAAATGATAAGGATTGTGGTTGCTACTTGACCAAGGTTCACACCCCAGTCAACCAACAACCCAATTTCTCACAGCCATGTACCCAGTGCCAAGGACCATTTTCTGAGAACTGGACAGCCTCCATGTCTCGCTGGTCTGGGCTGGGAAATGGAGTAGAGTACACCTGGGGGTACTGAAATTGGAAGGAGAAGGGAGGGCTGGGCATCCCCGACTTGGAATTATACTATATCGCCTCCCAACTGCAACATGCAGCTAAACGGTGTGATGAGACTCCAAGCTGGGAACACAGACTCCTGAGAGGCGTAGTGGTGGAGGGTGACCTCCCAGTCTATTTGATGAGGGAGGCGAATCAGCCAGGTGACTCCCCGTGGGTAGTGAGACAGGTGACCTGAGGCAACCATCCTTTAGTAGATCTCTGCCAATTGAGTTGCTACAGCCATTTTGACAGATTCGAGAGGTTATGACGATGACCGCTTGGAGAGATGGGGGGGCTGCCTGACATTGGGCCAGGGAGTTGTTTGATGTTCCCGCTGGACACTTCCTGCAGTTCGCTAAATTGTCTCTCACTGCCCGAGGGGTGTGTGGTACTGCTTTCAAGCTGCGCCACCCCCCTTCTGCTGTGCTGGCATTGATGCTGGCGGGCAATGGGGTTAGAGGTCTGGTGTCACGCTTGTACACGGTGCTCAAAGGAGATAGGCCACCGGTGACACTGGGGGTACGAGCTGCCTGGGACAGGGAATTGCAGACCCCGATTACTGACTGACAGGGAATGGAGACTAGGACATGGGCGCAGGTCCAGGAAGTGGGCCAGTAATGCTAGATTAAAATTGATTCACTTCAATTACCTGTATTGCACATATAGCTCCAAACTGAATACACAGGATATACACTGACAGACCTTCATCCTTCCCCAGATGTGGGCACTCTGCCGCCACCTTTCTACATATGGTCTGCACCTGTGCCAGACTTGAGGGGTACTGGAAAGAGACAGTGGCTAGGCTCACAAGAGTGACAAAGATACCCTTATAACTAACAGTACAACACTGCCTACTTGGTATTGTGCCCAAACCCAAACAGAGGAAGATGCCTAACAGATTTGCAACTCTAGGCCTCCTGCTGGGAAATTGTCAGAAAGCGATTCATTGGTTGTTACGTGGGAAAACCAGTATATCAAAGTGATGCGAGGACATGTCACAGTGGGCCCTTGCGGAAGAAATCTGACTGAGGTCAGTTCAGACGATAAGGCAGAGGAGGACCTGGCAGAATGGGCAGAAATGTTAACCAAGCCGACAGACACTCAGGTAGCCCAGCGGGTGCAGACACCCAGATAGCCAGGGGGTGGATGGCGACACCCAGTACATTGACAGCTGAAACACCGGGCCAGGGGCGGGGGAATAAAACCTGGCGGATGTTTAGTGCGTGAGTGTGCAAAGTAAAGTGTAAACTGGCTATGTAACAAGAACGCAACTGCACGCATGAGTTGTGCTGGCACTTATTGTTTTCATTATGGATTGCTTTGTTGAGCTGTTCCACTATTTTACGATACAAAATCTCTATTGGTTAATGTGATCACTGCAGACGTCCATGTGTGTAACCAAAGAGCAGCATAGTTGGATCGTGCTCGGTGCATTAGGAAATCGTGACATGTATTTTCAGTGCTACGAGGCCGCAGTCTGTGACAAAAAGGACTGTAAATATGTTAGTCATTATTTTAAACTTGCGCTACATACAGTATAATATAGGCTGCCACAAAATGATTTAGTTTTAAGATTTTTGAAAAGTACTTTTAAAATATAGATTTTTGCAATACCAATCACACTGTATCTAATGCAAAACATTTTTAAAGTGTCCATTTTAAACAATCGCTTCACAGCTCCGTTGGTATCATCCTCACAATATATTTAAAAAAGAATATGTCTTTCTCACCAGTGAGTGTCAAGTGACTCCTCTAATTCGATCTAATACCTGCTTCCAAGCAGACTTTACATTTACAGGTTAACCAATTGTATGTGTTTATCGTTTCTTTCAGGTAGCAGGCTCCCTGGCAAAAAGATGTGGGTTTTTTTCAGCTGTCTGTCCCTCCCTCAATTTCACAGCACAGGAGATTCCCTCCCTTCCATCTCAGATGAGGCATCTATAGTGTCGGAATTAAAAGTAACAAGCATTTGCAATGCAATCGGTCTCGCCTTTGGGACCTTATATGTATTTAGATATGCAGCACATTAGCCTGGGTGCTGAAACATCTACTGTTCTTTAACATGGAGGGAAAGTAAGCACCAAACTGCGTGACACGCCAGGTATGGGAACACATGAAGAGAAATATTGCCTTTCAGCGGGGAATGGTATAGTCCAAAGCTCTGTTTTTATTATAAAATCAGTGCCTTCGGTGGTCATATCACTGAAAATACAAGATTTGAAAAAAATATTATTGTCTACGGGTGCTCGTGGAAGACAATTTCTATGGACTGGAATCTAGAGAATGCTAAAGTGATTCTGGTATTTTACTGACCTCTGCTGGTTGTTTTCTATCAATAAAGTTAAATAGAGGCAGTTGCCAGAAAAATAAAAATAATAAAGTCCCTTAGCAGAAAGCAATTCTGGTATTTTACTGACCTCTGCTGGTCGTTTTCTATCAAGACAGTTAAATAGAGGCAGTTCAACAAAAAAAAAGTCCCTAAGCGGAAGCAGACAAGTCCTAGGGCTGCTCTCCAGAGCCCACAAAGTACAAATACATATAAGTATATAATAAGTATATACTAAACTCTAGAATATAAAATTCCGCAACAATATATACGCTTTTCTTTAGAGCATAGGGTCCGGTGCACCATAATTTTAATGAGGCTGGGGATTCTTCCTTTAAAGACCCAGGGGCATATTAGCAAGACCGGCGATAAAATTATCGCCGCTTTAGCGGCAGGAAACTGCCGCTAAAGCGGCGATAATGGGCTTGCTAATATGCGTTATAGAATTCCAATAGAAGCCCAGGTTAGATGTGCAGGACATCTAACCTGGGCTTCTATTGGAATTCCATAACGCATATTAGCAAGCCCATTATCGCCGTTTTAGCGGCAGTTTCCTGCCGCTAAAACGGCGATAATTTTATCGCCGGTCTTGCTAATATGCCCCCCAGATTTTAACTGGGATAAATTGGAAAGTTCCACAGAAATTTGTGACTTATGCAATGGAGGAGTCCAAGACTTCTTACATGTGTTAGTAGTCTGCCCAAACTCGACTTTGGTAGAGGCCTGGCGCCGCTATATAAAGTCTATGTGTTTTAGACATAATCTTTGCTCTGCAAAAAGTCTAATTGAGTTTTGTAAATCACCACTTGATGAATTTTCTTATTATAATCTGTATACATTTTTAAAAAGTTTTTTAAAATTGGTTTAATGTTCGAATAATATAATTATTTTATCACCTATTAACCATGTAGTTGTTGACCTCAGGCGAGGTCTAAATCAAATTCAAAAAAATCTTTGGTGCAGCCATGTCAGTCACAGCTTACCTTTCCTGGGGAGAGAGGTGCTACATGACTCTCCCTTCCTTCTACCGTCAGCTGCCAACCTGGTTTCTCAGCAAACACCTATTAAATATTGATATTGATTTTTGGTGAATGCTCACAGGGTAGAGATCTTGCTGCTGCTCATGGTACTCGGCAACAACCCTTGATAATTTATTACAGCTGCAGTGTGCAACCAGCTGCATCTTGGTGTCTCAGAAAGGTTCTGTGCCTGGGTCGCCAGCTGTAATGTCCATCTCTGCTGTAAACTTCACGTGTTCTGTGTCCGGCCCAGCAGTCGGCTCTGTTTGTGCTGCTGTGCTCAGCAACACCCCAGGTTCGAAGGTCATCTATGTCATCGCCCTTGAGGTTAACCCTCTCATTCATGGCTGCTACTGAGCTGCCCGTGGACTGCTCTGCATCTGTTACCGGGCATACATTGCTCTGTCATTGATAAAGATAAAGATATCAGCTCTTTCGTGGCCTCTGTGCCCAGCGCTATCATGGCTTCTGTGTTTAGTTGTGAATGGCTCTTGGGTCATTTGGATGTGAAATAATTGTATCCGCGTCCCTCTTATGCCAATGTTGATGCAGCAATCTAGAAGGCGTATTAAGTGTGAGAGACAGCTATGATAGAAAATCAGTCCACATTAAGTGATGACATTTAACTAATTAATATTTTTTTCCAGTGCGAACAAAGGGGCGTCAGCATAGAAATAAACCGAAGTCCAAAACCTCTCATGTTATATAGTAGTCACTTGTAGCCCGTATCTGAAGGATCTTCTGCTGCTTGTTTAAGTCCCATAGAATCATCTTGCAGGAGGGGCTCTGTGAAGCCAACCCACAGACTTCAGTGACTGTTTCAATGACACTGTAAGTTTTCCCAGGAGGTCGGTAAATCATGGATTGTTGCTCAAAGGTCCTGATCCGATCAATCATAAAGGATTTCCTTAGTCAAATAGTGTTTTTCCACACCCTGTTTGGTAAGTTGGCAAAACTCCTTGAGAAATGTGTACATGAGCAACTGCGCAAACACATTGAGCAATTCCAACTCCTTGACCAATTCCAATCGGGTTTCCGTCCCGGCCACAGCCCCGAAACGGCCATCACTCATATAGTGGACGACGCTCTCACTCTGCTTGACCAGAATGAATCCTGCCTACTAATATTACTCAATCTCTCTTTTGCATTTGACACTGTCAAACATGACAATCTACATAACTTTTGGAATGTAGGATGGGGCTCTCAGGCACTGTACTAAAATGGTTTGCCTCTTTTCTCAACAACAGAACGCAGAGAGTCAAATCCAATCAAACACTCTCCAACCCCAGTCCCTGCTCTCTGGGTGTCCCCCAAGGGTCCGCGCTCTCCCCAACGCTCTTCAACCTTTTCATTGAACCACTTACGGTAATCCTCAAAGCATCTAACATCCAATACCACATGTATGCGGATGACACACAACTGTACATGAAAGTCTACTCCCCTGAAGATATCAAGTCACTCAATGGAACCCTGCATAAAACCCTTAATTGGCTAACCTCCAACCACCTCAAACTAAACGCCCTTAAAACGGAATTCCTCCTCATCTCACCCTCCAGGCAAACACCCATTGTGGAGAAATATCTAAAAAACCTCACCGCTCTCAACTGCACACCTCACATCATTGACTCCATGAAATCTCTAGGAATTGTGCTAGACAAGAACCTAAACATGCAAGATCACATCAGAGCATCTACCAAAGGAGCGAATTATCAACTGAGCATACTAAGAAAACTCAAACCCTACCTTCCCCAAGATGACTTCAAGTCTGCGGTGCAAGCACTGGTCATCTCGAGACTAAAATACGGCAGTGCTACTCTATGCGGGCTACCGAAACTCAGTTTAGCCCCCCTCAGACCATCTTTGAATGCCGCGACTAGACTCATCACTGGTTCCAAGAAAACCAACCACATCTATCCAGACCTGAAATCGCTCAACTGGCTTCCGTTTAAGTCAAGGATCATGCTAAAAATTGCATGTATGACCCATAGAGCACTACACTTCAACACTCCTCTATACCTGTCAAATAAGCTCGAACTATCGGGTGGCTCCCGGCCCTCAAGAAGCACCAGCACATTGCTCCTCAAGCCAAAGAAGTTTAAAAAAATGAAAACATACAATCGCTCATTCTCTGGGTTTGCCCCGAGAATCTGGAACTCCCTTCCTGTGGAAACAAGACTGATTCCCTCAACACTTGCCTTCAAAAGGGAAGTGAAAGCAATACTGATGAACACTGCGCTGAACTAGAAGACTTTCTCCTTTTGTCT
The DNA here is from genome assembly GCA_963921515.1 of Calotriton arnoldi. NCBI lineage: Eukaryota > Metazoa > Chordata > Amphibia > Caudata > Salamandridae > Calotriton > Calotriton arnoldi. Next base: position 5,536,906 of record CAWUFW010000046.1, on the reverse strand, counting down.
CCTATTCTGTTTAGCCGGCTAAACTGCTACTTGGCACTTGATACAGCCTCATTGTCGCCAACTAATATGTGTACATGATGTATATTTATCTGCTTTTCTCCCGCAGCTATCTACCCATGTCTTCCGCAACCTTATGTAAAGCGCTCTGATACCCGCTTGGGTCATGTTCGCGCTATACAAAACTTTAAATAAATAAATAAATAAAAAATAGGGGAGTGAAACACTTTGCCAGCCCTAAGCATGGTGTCCAGACACTGCCTGCCTATGCCCACCCACAAAGTGTTGCAGTGTATTTCCAGCGGTCAGCACCTCTGTCAATTTTGTTCTAAGAGACATAACCACAAAGGAGAGGGCGAGAAAACTTGATTGCAAGTTTTTTCACATCCCGCAGAATTAGAATATATCATTTGTTGTAAAAAATGCACGCAATAAATTTCACATCTGGTAAAAATCACACATGATTTTTGCTGCATACAATATATGCAGTACAAGATTTGCACACCTGCAATACCCATGTGTTGCATACAGGGAGAGAGAGCCTCTGCAGTGACCAAAATGCTTTTAGTCCAAGAAAACAATCAAGTACAGCTTACTCAAGGCAACACATTTGGATCCCCTCCAACTAGCCAAATACCACCAAAATCCAAAGAGGTGGCCAGAAAATCACCTCCATTATAGCAACTTCAACACTCAACCGGACCCTGTCAAAAATCAACTTCCCATCACAGGAGATGAACGGGAAACAGCGTTTACAACGCTGTAAACACAACGCGGTAACTTTACAACGCGGTCGTTACAATGACCGCGTTGTTACCACGCGTGCCATTACATCGCAAGTCGTATCAACGACTTGCTGTAGGGGGCGTGCAACACCAGGGAATGTGTTAGATTTTAAATCCAACACCTTCCCTGCTGTTGCGCAAACTGGAGTAGGAATAGTAATTAATACTATTCCTAAGTCCAGCGCGCCCCCTACAGCAAGTCGTTGAAACTGCTTGCAATGTAATGACACGCGTGGTAACAACGCGGTCGTTGTAACGATCGTGTTGTAAAGCCATGTGTAGTGAATATATGCGATGTAACGTCATACATTCGAGATGAACAAACTCTTACCTTGTGGCCTACTGTCACCACTGTCAAAATCGCTGGTACTATGAAGACCACACACTTGGGGGCTCCATCTCACCCTTGCCCCCACCACTCCTTCACCAAAGGACTACTACTGATCAGTGAAGCATAATCCCATCCTCAATACCTCCATCAACTTAGCCACATTTCCAGACACCTGGACACATCCCTCCGTCATGCCCCTGTTCAGGAAACCATCCTCTGACCCAGCCACGTTTTTCAACTACAGACCCATCTCATTTCTACCATACTTGGCAAAGGTCTTAGAGAAGCTATTCAACTGATGCCTCACCAACCACCTCAGCAAACACAAGCTCTTTGACGCTATGCAGTCCAAATTCTGGCCCAACCATAGTACAGAAACAGCACTCATCGCTGCCACCGACGATATCTGCATGAAACTTGGCAGAGACATGGCAGCCCTTGTTCTTCTGGACCTCTCTGCAGCATTTGACACAGTCTCCCACCACATCCTCATCAGGTGCCAGTATGAGATTGGTATCCAAGGACCCACTCTCCGCAGGATTTGTTCATTCTTAACGGATAGAACACAAGCTGTCAGCCTCGCACTTTAATCCTCAGAAGCCCCCAAACTCATCTGCTGAGTGTCTCACAGCTTATCATTCAGCCCCACCCTTTTCAATGCATACATAATTTAACGTCATCAACGCACACAATATCATCATCCTCTCCTATGCAGATGACACGCAACACATACTCTTCCTCTCAGACAAGACCCCAAACACAAGAAACAATTTCACTGCCTGCATGACTGAAGTTACTAACTGGATGAAAGCCAACTATCTCAAGCTCAACTCTGACAAGACAGAAGTAGTGAGCTTCAGCAAGAACACCTCATCATGGGACTCCAATTGGTGGCTGGCCAAACTCTGATTCACACCCAGAACCCACATCAGGAACTTTAGAATAATCATCAATAGCAAACTGGACATGGTTGCACAAGTCAATTGCATCACTGCATCCTGCTTGCAGACCCTGAAGATGCTGAGGAAGATCTTCAGATGGCTCCCAAACAACACTAGAAAAACTGTCACTCATGTCCTAGTCACCAGCAGGTTGGATTATGGGAATACCCTCTACCCCAGGATCGCCAAGCAACTCACTAAAAGACTACAAACCATCCAGAACTCCACAGCCAGTCTCATCCTCAACCTCCCACACAGAACTCACATCACACCACACCTCAGGGAACTACACTCGATGCCCTCAATTCAAACTCCTCACACACACACACACATTCAACTTACTCCACAACTCAGGCCCCACCTACCTGAAAGGTAACATCTCCCTCCACTAACCACCCAGACAGCTCTGCTGCTCAGTACTTCAACTCACACACATCTCACGTATACATAGAACCAGATCAGGAATGGGGACTTTCCCTTACATTGTTCCTAAAACGTGGAACAACCTCCCACTCCACATCAGAGCCTCCGCCTCTCTTCTTGAATTCTGCAAGAAGCTGAAGACCTGACTTTTCATTTAACCAACTTACCATAGGCAGGCCTTGCACACACCTGATCAGTGCCAGTATACCCTTGTGGGCAATAGTGCGCTTTAAAAATACACATAACACAACCTTTTATTACCAGTGCTTTGCAAACAGAACGTCAGCAAGATCTTTCACCATCCTCCTCTAGCATCTGTTGGGTTCTGGAATGTTAGTGGGTGGGTGCTCGTGGGTTCGGGGTGGTTTCTGTAAAGGAACGTGGAGTGTCGTTGGAGCGGCAGTTGCTGCCGGGGGTTGGAGACCATCAGATGTATTAAAGAAGTGCTGAACCTACCCTTCGTTGTGGACTTCTCTTCACTGGTGACGAGTTGTCTGGTAGCTCCATTGCCCCTCCGTGAAGTATCAGAGCTGTGCCACGCCAACGTTTCGCTCTGTGCAGCTGTGCCCATGCTGTTTGGACGTTTCTTTTTCGTTTTTGCGGGGCGTTCTCTTGAGTGAGCAGAGAGCCCGGAGCACGTGAAAGTGTGGCCTTGGAGTCCTGGCTCAGGGGTACAACCTCCATTGGTGAGTATTCTTCATTCCTGAGGCCCGAGCGTCTCCTTGTTACCGTTGTCGTCTCGAGGATGCGGTGGCCGGTACTCCCATTCATCGCAGCCCTGCATACGTCACAAGTCTTCCCTGCTCATCAGCTGCACGCCTTCTCTGCACGTCAGACGCACGCCTCACGTTTCACGTCTGACGCATCCGCCATTTTGGATCGGGCAGTGTTAAGTCTGCAGTCAATTCTTCATCGAGCTGCGCGTCGGTGATGCGCACATCACTTTACCTCATTTTCGCGCGTCGGTGATGCGCACACTACAAGCTAGATATTCTGATTGAATTTCCCCATATTGCACTGCGCATTCGGTGATGCGCACACCTGTCATTGGGTAATTTAAAAAACTTTTTTTTAACCCACACTTCATTATGACTGCATCTTCTTATTGAATATTTCCTCACGCATTATTCTCTATTATCATTTTAGCATGTGCTGATTTCGCCTTGTGTGTTCAACTGGAATAATTCTGTTATAAGCTGTTTGGCAATCACTTATAGCAGGGTTTTGCGAATTCATGGGTGATTATTAGACTGTGTGGTATAAGCTATACTTTGCATTGTGTTTGGGCAGCAACTCACCTACGCATGGCCATGGATCGTGTTATGGCACCTCCACCCTTTTTGCAAATAACAGGTACTCCGCCATTGCATTGGCAGCAATGGAAAGATACTTTTAATGCCTACCTAGAGGCCATTGATGGTGACACTTTTACTGCAAAAAGAAAAAAGCTTTATTGATTTACAACTTAGGTTCGGAGGGCAGAAACATTTTGAAAACATTACCATTCGAACTGGTAAGCACTCATGTGAGTGGTGGTGACGAAGGGGACTCTCTAATTATTGCTGATTATGCCTCTATAGTCAAAACTTTGGACAAAAGATTCAATCCTAAAAGGAATGTTGTACTCGAGCGCCACAACTTTTTACAACGTTCTCAGATTCCCGGCGAGTCCATTGATGACTTTGTGGCAGCCCTCAGGACTTTAGCGGTCACTTGCAATTACAGAGAATTTAGGGATGAAATTATCAGAGATCAACTTATTGAAAGAACTAGCAACAGGAAGATTCAAGAGAAATTTTTGGCTTCCGATAATCCCGATCTTGAGACTGCCCTTTCTTTAGCCAGGAGTATTGAACACTCTCAATTCTGTGTAAAAGAGATGACTAATACTACTTCACCTGGTGAGGTTAATTGATTGAATACCAAACCCAGTTTCAAAGCCCTTAAGGGATCCATTACCAATCCGCTGCGTCCTGTGTCACAACCTAAAGCCAAAAGTGAGCAAGTAGAGGTTGTATGTTTCCGCTGTGGGAGCAAATCACATTTAGGGAATGCTAAATTCTGTTTTGCCTTAAACCAAACATGCTTCAAATGCGGTAAAAGGGGTCATCTTGCTTGAATGTGTAAAGCCACTTCTTTGATAAAAAATCCTGCACAGCTGGTGAAAACAATTGCACAAGATATGACTGATTCGGATGAAGAGTGTTATGAGTTGTTGATGTTGTCCTCTTCTTCCCCACACTCTGAAGGTATTGTGGAAATATCTTCCATGATATGGTCTATCAAGAGGAAATCTCCTGCATGTAAAGTGAATGTCAACGGGAAGTGTTTTGGATTTTTAGCCGATTCTGGTTCCCCTTTCACGCTTATTAATGCGAAGGATTTTGGGGAGTTGGATGGCATCCAGTTGCAACAATCCAACATCAGAATTTTCGCTTATGGTGGGAAAAGAGTAGAAGTGGTGGGGAAGTTTATGGCTGTTCACACACAAAAGATGGGGAGAGGGTACGGTGCTCACCTACTCCGAACACCCAATCAAATACTTAAACACACTATAAGGAGTAGGGAGTGAACGCACATGGTGTTGTGATATAATGTGGAAACGTGCTGTGTGTTTTAATACTGCCCTCACTCACACCGAAGTGTGACATGCGTCATCCTAGGGCTGCTTACAAAACACCCGGCGCAGCCAACGCCTGGGGTGGAGCAATAGGGTTGGGGAAAACACACACAACATAAAGAGAAGAAGAAAAAAACAGTATTTCCAAATTGTGACTGGGAACAGTGGAGGTGAAGGTGCAGTGTGGTTTGTGTTAAAACTAACTCGAAGGTATCCCTAAGTCTATTTCATTCCTGGTTCCTCCGGTCAGAATTAAAAACGTTCCCAGTCACAATTTGGAAATACTGTTTTTTTCTTCTTCTCTTTATGTTGTGTGTGTTTTCCCCAACCCTATTGCTCCACCCCAGGCGTTGACTGCGCCGGGGTGTTTTGTAAGCAGCCCTATGATGAAGCATATCACACTTCGGTGTGAGTGAGGGCAGTATTAAAACACACAGCACGTTTCCACATTATATCACAACACCACATGCGTTCACTCCCTACTCCTTATAGTGTGTTGAAGTTTATGGCTGACCTTGCTTTTGGTGAGGATTTGGCCAATGGTACCGTGTACGTTGTGAAGGAGGGTGCGGATTTGTTGGGGTGGGACGAACAAGTTGCCCTTGGCATCATATTGGACCCCAATCATCCTGACATGGTGATATCCCGCAGGGCTGTCAACCAATTCTATAGTCCACCCCTACCGTGCAGTGTGTGTGTGGTTGCTCAGGTTCCAAGCAACAAATGGACTCAAGATTACCCTGAAGTGTTTAATGGGGAGCTTGGGAAATTAAAGGGGTTTCAGCATCGCATTGTGTTAAAGGATGGTGCTAGACCTGTGGCTCACAAAGTGCGCAAAGTACCCTTAAGCCTCCGGAAGGAGCTCAAATGCGAACTGGAATGATTGTATGCTATGGGTGTTATTGAGCCCACTGAAGGTTCTGAATGGTTGGCTCCCATCGTTTTAGCACATAAGTCTGACAAATCTCTGAGGATGTGTGTGGACTTGAGGGACTTCAATTCCAACATTCGGATTGATCGCCAACCCTTGCCGAACATCAATGAGATGTTGGCTACCTTGGAGGGTGCCAAGTTTTTCACGTTCTTGGACATTTCTTCTGCTTATCATCAAATAGAACTGTGTAAGGAGTCTAGACATCTCAAGTCTTTCGTTACTCCTGAGGGTGCCTATCGCTACAAACGAATGCCTTTTGGTCTTGCCTCGGCTTCTGCAGTGTTTCAGCGATTAATGAACAATTTGTTCAAGGACACTGCAGGAGTCGTGTTTTTCCAAGACGACATTCTGATTCATGGTAAGACAGAGTTGGAACATGATGATCAAGTTAAACATGTTTTAGACATTATCAGATCTAGTGGCCTTACTTTGATAAAGGACAAATGCAAGTTCCTTCAAAAGGGTGTGGATTATCTTGGTCACCATATTTCCAATAAGGGTGTTGAACCTTAACTCAAAATAATGGAGGCTATTCAAAATGCACCCACACCTACAAACAAAGACCAGCTTCATTCCTTTTTGGGGTTGGTAGAATACTACGCCAAATTTGTGAGCAACTTTTCCAGCAAAACTGCGTCTATGTGTTGTCTCTTGAAAAAGAATGTCAAGTATGTGTGGAATGATGATTGTAGCAACAATTTTAAATCAATAAAGCATGAAATTGTCCATGCCCGCCCTCTTAAATTATTTAACATCAATGACCAATGCATCGTGTCCACAGACGCAAGCAATGTGGGTTTGGGTGCTGTTCTTTTGCAGAAAAGAGCAGATGGTTGCGAAGAAACGATTGCTTTTGCTTCTAGAACATTAAAGGGCGCTGAAGGTACCTATTCAACCATCGAAAAGGAAGCTTTAGCCTTGTGGTGGGGTGTTCAACATTTTAGGAATTTCTTGTGGGGCAATGAATTTGTTTTAAGGACCTTTGATTGACCTTTTCACTACTAAAGGTGGTGGGAGGGCTACTCCCCGCATTGCGAAGTAGCAGTATAGACTGCAAGAATTCCATTACCGCCTGGAATATGTAGATGGTGCCAAGAATCTTGTAGCCGATTGCTTATCCAGGTTACCCCTTACGGGAAATGTGTGTGTGGAATCACCTGAGGACTTGGAAATGGTTTGTGCGGTGTGTTCTTTGGAAAATACTGTGGGTGATGCTCTTTCTGAGCAAGAATGGTTGCAAGCTTTGTCATGTGATGTTGAAATTAATATGGTCATTGATGCTTTATCGGGTGTGTGGCCCGTCAACAAGGATTGTCCCTCCAAGTTGATTCCTTACAAAAGGATCGGTGAGGAGTTATCTGTGGTTGATGGGGTGTTAAGGAGAGGTGGTTTACTGGTGGTTCCTGTGTGCATGCGCAAGAGGATTTTGGACTTAGCCCATGAAGGTCATCTGGGTATTCGTGCCATGAAATGCAGATGGAGGATTTTTGGTGGCCTGGATTAGACAGAGATGTTGAACACTATGATCGTGACTGCTGCATTTGTGTTGTGAGCGGCAAGTCTCAGGTGACTCATCCTTCCCCGGTTGATCCTATGGCAGTGAAAAACTCGCCCTGGTGCAAACTGGCTTTTGATGTTGCCGGTCCCTTTGGACTGATTGGGAGTTCTCCCAAGTACGCTGTGGTCCTCATTGATTACATGTCAAAATGGCCTGAGGTCAGGTTTGTGGATAATGTGAATTCTTTGTCTGTCATCAAATGTTTTCAAGATGTGTTTCTCAGGGAGGGTTTTCCAGAAGAATTGGTGTCGGACAATGGAACTCAATTGGTTTCCAAGGAAATGCAAGACTTTCTCAAGGACATTGGTGTTAAGCATATTCTTACTTCCCTTTACCATCCCCGCAGCAATGGTTTAGTAGTTGAACGCTTCAACCTCTTTATCAAGGAACATTTGCAACTGGCCTTGGTCAATGGATTGCATTGGTGGCACGCTGTTACCGACATGTTGTGGGCGGTGAGAACTACTCCTCATGTTAGCACTAGCATGGCTCCATTCACTTTACTCAGGGGTAGAGTTGCATGTTCCAAGTTGAACAAAGAGTGATGTCCAGGAAAGAGGTTGATAAGGAGAAGTTGTTGGATGTGGTGGATGTCAGAGCTACTGTTCAAGCCAAATATGGCACTAGGTCTGGTAATGCTGGTGCTTTGTCTGTTACGGTGGGTGATTGGGTCAGAGTCAAGAAACCGGGCTTTATCCGCAAAGGCGAGTCACGCTTTTCGGCACCTAGAAGAGTGTCTGTGGTGAAAGATCATGTGTTGTTGTTAGAGAATGGCAAGGTATGGAACAAATGTGCTGTTTCTGTGGTGCCCGAATCCAAGGTTGGTTATGTCAACGAGAGAATCTGTGTTTATTCTTCTTCCGCAGTTGTGCCTGGCAGTGCCCATGGGAGGTGGGATGTTCAGTCTGGTTGAGTCCCCACAAAGGGTGCTTCTGCCAGGTTGAGATCTTTTCCTTCCAAGTTTCAATATTACGTCATGATGTAGTTCCTGTTCATTTCTGGATCTCTCATTCTTATTCCTTGCTTTGTGCATGTTATTGCTTTTATTGTGCTTTCTTCTTTTTGCCAATTTGGTCTATTCTGTTTGCCTTTGTTATTTTCTTCTTGTTTTAGTTGCATTCATTGTGTTATGAAGGAAGGGGTGTGTGTTGGGTTCTGGAATGTTACTGGGTGGGTGCTCGTGGGTTCGGGTGGTTCTGTAAAGGAACGTGGAGTGTCGTTGGAGCGGCAGTTGCTGCCGGGGGTTGGAGACCATCAGATGTAATAAAGAAGTGCTGAACCTACCCTTTGTTGTGGACTTCTCTTCAGCATCCTACATCTACAGTGACAAATCAGCCATAGAACAGCACCATGGATCTCAGGAGGCAGAGGATGTCGAAGTTCTCTGATCCAGAGCTGGATGAATTGGCAGAGGAGGATGTGTAAAACCATGACGGTCAGGCTGATATTGATGGCATCTGAGACAAGACATACAACTGTGGTACGACATTGATAGATACACTTGATTGCCAATGGAATTTAGCACATCACACAAACCACTCACACACAGCCCCCCTCTTTCGTACCCTTCAAGACTCTCTATAAACCTGAAGGCCACTTCCACTGGGTGTCATCAGTATATCTTGCTAAGACTGATGGTGGATGCTCATAGAAGCTTCACTAACTCATTGACTTCTCCACCTGCAGGGAATTCTCACCATGAAGATTCCGCAGATGAAGGCCCATCCTGCTCTCCAGTGACGCCAGCTGGATCCACAACACACAACACTGCAAACAAGATTGCACTGCTACAGCTAACAAAGTACCCAGCACTGCTGCAAAGACTGCACCTTCTGCTTCAGTAAAGATAATACCCAAGACTGCAATTAGGAAAACAACACTTCAGCCCTGGAGAAATCAAGTACTGATTCCATAACTAAAGCAATCATTGATACCATAACAGCTGCAACCACCAGGGCCCCCTCTGCTGCAAAAACAATGGAAACCTCTGTTGCGACAACCACAGCCACCTCTGTTGTGACACCAGTGCTAACTTTGTTGCAGGCTCCATGGTTACCTCTCGCTCGCGTATGACTGCCATGTTGAAAGGCACAACACCTGCTACAGTAGCGCACACCACACTTCACACCATTTACAGTACAGCTGCAGATATGGGTCCCTATAGATCCACCCCTGTTGTGCCCTTTAATATGACACCAGTAGCCGTGACCCACATCCAGCCAAGCGAACATCATACCTTTTCAGGTTGAGGGCATGGGTGAAGAGTGTATGGCGGAGACTGTTCTGAGAAGTGAGTTATCTGATGGCCATGATGCGTGGAGCCCATTTTTACTTCTGGGTGAGAAGAATAGAGCTGGCACCTCTCCAAATGCTGCACAGCCCCCCTTAGAGGCAATGGTGAATCACCAAGAGTTGAGTCGGTGAATGTCCACACTGGAGAAAGTGTCGGCATCTCTCCTGGCAATGTATGCAACACGTGCAAAATGACTGCCTGCTTCTCAGGAACACCTTGCAGGAGCAGCCAGTTTGTGGACAAGTCTGCATATCAGCACGTGCAGAACAGAGACACGTCATCAAGTGAAACATCCGGCTCTGATTCGACTGACTTTGCTGATACTGCCCTCCACATGGTGGAATGTCGTGCATGGTTTGGCATTGGAGAGCCTGCGTAGCTCCCACACAGCAAAGCATTCTGGGTTGCCTGGGGAGCCTAACTCCAAAAAGGATTGAGCCAACATTTGGATGTTCTGTTTTTGTTATACTGGCTGAAGCTGCAGCTCTTTCAGTTACATGTTTAACTCGATTATTTGTTGAACTGTTTTTCATGGCACTTGGGTTCTGGGATACAGTTTGGCAAATTGAAAATAATCTCGCATTAGACCTGTGTTTTTTGTAGTACAGTGCTGTATTGTTGTGTCTGTGGTCACTGTTTATTGGTGATGTGATCCTGATGCCAGAGCTGTCAGTGGCAAACCCTAGTACGATAATTTTTGTATTTTGTCATTTGACTCTCTCTGCTGCACCTCTGAATGGGGTCTGGATGTAATTACCATAAAATCGTGATTGCTGTCGTTGCCCACCTGTGTGGATGTCACATGCTTCACTGTGGTGAAATGTCGCATATTTGTGGTGTTGTGTGTGTTATCATATGGATTTATTAAATTTAGCACTGGGTTTTGGATGGAGGTGTTTTTCATTGGTAAATTCGAGTTATTTATTGCATACAGTAAATCTGCATGCATCGAATGTTGCTAGCTACATTTTTTGCAAGTCGTGAATATCGCTAGTGTTGGCTTTGTGTTCGTCAACTTTAGCAGCTCGGATGTGCAGCACTGGTCCATGTGACATTCCCAATGCAGCATGGCTCTGTAATGAGGCCCAAATAGAGCATCTGAATTGTGACTGTTTAACAATACAAGACTTGAAGTGAAACGAGAATTTCATCACAGCAAATTGACAGCAACTCCCGAGGTAACGTTTTTTTAGCAGGCCCAGGCTAATCCTGGCTGGCTTCCCTTAGCCCTTCTGACACTTGTAAGGATCTTGACTCACTCAAAACTTCTGAGGTGCACTTAAAAAAAAATTCTTCTTGACTTGACCTGTTTTCTAAAATTCCAAATGGATCTTGACTCACTCAAAACGTCTGAGGTGCCCTTAAAAAAAAATTCTTGTTGACTTGACCTGTTTTCCAAAATTTCAAATGGTTCCGCATCCGAAATATGGGGCCATATTTATGGGCTTTTGCCATAGGGCAGATCAGCAGGCCTCCCTGCTGCGCTGCCCTACAGCAAAAGGAAAGGGCAGGAATGCGCTGTATCTATGTGATACAAACACAAGGAGATGATGGACGGAGTGCTGAACCTTTTCAAACACTCACCCCCAGTCACAGATCTGGGTTGAATCCGTCATCATTCTTTAGCTCACTTCGCCACCCCAGTTCAGACACAGCTCTATGCAAATCAGTCTTGACCCTGTGCCTCATGGGAACAGTCCAGCCCGAAATACCAAGCGGACCGGAAACAAGCATCCTGGGACCGGTTTCAGGGTAACACCCCTCATCAACCAGGCTAGCTTGAATCCAGTGGCAAAGTGAGCAAGGGACCCACGTCTGGGCATACCCTTCTAACTTAGGGCAAACAAAGCAAACACAAGGAGATGATGGACGGAGTGCTGAAACTTTTCAAACACTCACCCTCAGTCACAGATCTGGGTTGAATCTGTCATCATTCTTTAGCTCACTTCACCACCCCAGTTCAGACACAGCTACATGCAAATCAGTCTTGACCCGGTGCCTCATGGGAACAGTCCAGCCCAAACTACCAAGCCATGTCTTCCCTGGACCGGAAACAAGCATCCTGGGACCGGTTTCGGGGTAACACCCCTCATCAACCAGGCTAGCTTGAATCCAGTGGCAAAGTGAGCAAGGGACTCACGTCTGGGCATACCATGCCAACTTAGGGCAAACAAAGCAAACACAAG